>CM035143.1:124523342-125245842 GCA_020205605.1 Panax ginseng
CCAAATGAATGGCATTTCATGACCAAGAAAATGAGCAATACATTCTTGATTCTTTAGATTAGGAAAAGAAAACAAACAAACGAAACAACCTCGGATCACGGTATTGCGTTGTGGGATTTATTTTACGCGTGAAAACATTATGATCTTATTAGAAATATTGTGACATGAGATCCTTAGGGAAAAAAAAGAAACAAACATAAATACATTTGAAAGCATTAATAATTAGCAATATTGTTGATTTAATTGAGTTCTAACTCATTACTTGTTGTACAGTGTGTAAACATTATGATGTGAAAGAATAGTCTTGTGTGTGTGTGTGTGTAGGAATTCGCATGCATGATGATTGTGCAACTTATGGTGATAGATTTAGTCCAAGGCCATAAGCTATGAATACAAATTTTTTTTTGAAGTCCCGATAAGTGCGTATTAATAATCAATCAAATCTTACTAGAAGAAAAATAAGTAAACTCGATTAATTTTAATCATTAGGTTAAGACGTCAAAATCAATCATTTAACCATGGATGTTGTTCCAAGCAAAGCATTAGTAGAATGGAATTTTCCATACCATACCAAATCAATGAATCTCTTTGCTCTAAATTAATTAGTAGAATTTGCATTGCAATAGCTTCATAGGCTATCAATTGTAGATTATGCTACTCAATATTATGTATCATTATATATATATATATATATAATCGGATCAGTCATCATACCCTTTATTTTATTCACATGCTTACCTCCCTTTAGCATAATAACCTGACGGTTAGATGATACAACCGTAAATCTATACTTGACGCTATATGTTGTCCGTCATTAAAAGTATGATTTACGGTTGTATGGCCAAATCGTCGCTCGGATCCGTCGTTAAAGGGGGGTGAGCATAGGTGAAGTAAGATAAAAGTATGTGACTGATCTCTTGATATATATATATATATATATATATATATATATATATATATATATATATATATATATATATATATATATATCGGCCCCGGATCTTAAATTCACCTTTATCCAACTCATCCGAGCTCACCGACGAATAAGGATGATTCGATCATACAACTGTCGTTTATATTTTTAGCAACGCTATATGTTATCCGTTGCTAAAAGTATAAACGACGATTGTATGACTAAATTATTGTCGGTACTGAAGAAAGGTGAGTCGAATGAGTTAGATAAAGAAAATTAACCCCGTCACTTAACTTAATGGTTTGAGCCTGTTTGGGGTGGAAAGACCGACCGCAACTCCTCGTATCCAAAATAAATAAATAAAATTACTAATATAATATCCACTGCAAGAAGACACACGTGGTCGCTGCAGAATAAGCAATAGGAACCAATTTTTGTAGGCTGGGCTGAGGAGGAGCTTTCTTCCGTTCCAAATTTCCATTTCAAGAAAAAAAAAGAGGGACCAAAATAAATTTTCTGAGTGAGTGAGTGGTTGAGTGCGTGCAAATACAACCAACAGTCTCGTTGGCAATGTATCGATCGGCGGCGAAACGATTGCTTCAATCTCCGGCCATCTACCGGAACGCCCGTTCCCAATTCGGCCGAGCAACCCCATCCATAAACCCAAACCTAGCATTATTTAAAAGTTCTCCTTATCTTTCCACTACCGCAACCACCGATTCATTGCCGAATCAAAACCCTAACAATCCATTCACCGCCTCTTCGTCATCAACACCATCATCAGGGACGACGGAAGAAGAAAAAGCTCGTGGCTACGAGAGCCGATCCTCGAGAGGAACAAAACCCAGAGCACATTACGAAGACGAGCAAGCTCGCGTACTTAACGCATCTCTTCGTCATGTGGTCCGTACCCTCTCTGTCTCTCTCTTTCTGTTTGTGAATCTGAATTTTGCTGCCCATTTATAATAGCATTTCTATGTTGTTATAATTTTTGAAGGTCTTGTTGTTTTGGTTTAGGTATTGTGATGTCATTTCCTGTTCTAGATCATTTTGATATCTTCAATTTGGTTTGTGGTGCGTCAAATTGTGGAAAATAATTTAGCGTCTTTTTCCCCCCACGAGTTTGATACAGTAGCTAAATTCTTTATCTGTGATAAATAAGACATCTGTGAAATGATATACTTTCCGTAATGTAGCTTTGTACGTGTGATTTGTGGTAATCAACCAAAGCCAGAATATTATGGTAATTGACTCGGTCATATGCTGTTGGTATTATTTGGGGACAGTGCTGTATTTGCTAGAATGAGGGCATTTGTTGGAATACAAGAATTACAATTTTTGTTAGCTGACCAATTGTTGGCTTAACATTGAACTAGTGAATGATATGATACAGCCCACCTGCAGGTGATTGCAGGCTTGCTGGTTTGAGTCTTAGCCAGGTAGCAGGGTTTAGGGTAGGGCTACCCCGTTGCCTGTTGGTGTAGTTGAATTGCAGTGTGTAAAAAGTTAGAGGTTAGATACATCTATGTGCCTGCATTTGAGATTAAAAAAAATTGTTTAAAAAGTTCTAGAGGTGCACATGATGTAAAGGCCAAATGCTCTTATTATATCTCGTGGGACTTAACGTGTCATGTTATCAACTAACGTATGTGAATCAATATGATTTTGGTTGGTTGCTTTGTTATTTTATCGCAGGTGAGGTTAGGATGGACAGAAGCTTCAATGATTGCAGGTGCGAGGGAGGTTGGTGTTTCTCCTTCTATTGTTGGATCTTTTCCTCAGAAAGAAGCTGCACTTGTTGAGGTATTAATTGTCTTTGTGATTTATTACTTTAGAACTCTATGCCTTGAGGTGAAAAGTTGTTTACATAAAGGAATTGACAAGTTATCAACTCATTTAAAAGTTTAAGTTGTTATATAGAGGCCCAACAATGTGTATCAAGTTAACACCCCCCTCACATGTATACATGGAGAGACAAATTCAATGCATATGCATCATCAATATCAATACAAAGGACAACACGCAACAGGAAGATTTGAACCAAAGACCTGCATGCCCAGAGCTTTGATATCGTGTTAAGTTACCAACTCATCTAAAAGCTTAAGCTTTAGGCCGTTAGAGAGAGGACCAACGATATATATCAAGCTAACACTGATCATTGGGAGAAATTAGTACTGAGAAACAATGTCTTATATTTATTCACTACAGTGAATGGTAAGCTAACTTTAGCGATCTGATTGTGGAAGTGATCACTTCTTAGTTATTATACTACAGCACTTGGTTACCTGTTTGTCTTCTTTCCCTTGTAATAGTTTCAATTGAATCCCAAGTTCCTCCCAAGGTAATTCAATAATCAAAGAACTTCTTGTTTGCAAAATTGATAACTTAATACTTGTATGGTTTATTAGCATGTGTCCTCACTGCCATCTCGTATCATGTCTTCATCAGTGAAGTAGGGGATCTTTCATGTTTTGAATACTATTTGTATTTCTACTTGTTATTAGATAGTTTTTAGTGTTGGAATTTTATGGGTGTCCACTGCAAAGACCTGCTTAGGTTTTTGGAAGATGCTTAGAATTATTTTTTGGTGCATGCTTGCTTTGTTATGCACATTGGTTCAACAGGTAGGACCTCATCTCTTTTGGTTTATGTACGAAAAACTCAAGTTTTGATGATCTTTGTGTGTGTGTGTGTGTGTTTGTCTGTGCCTGTCCTTTAAATTTGTTCCTGCTCAGTACTTTATGGATGAGTGTTTACAAAGGCTAATTGATATAATCGACTCGGGAGAAAATTTAAGCGACCTGGTGCCTAGTGAGCGCATTGTGAAGCTTGTGAGAATCCGATTGGAATTGCAGGCTCCTTACATTTCAAAGTGGCCTCAAGCTCTCAGCATCCAGGTAACATTTTCCTTATAGTTCATCATATTTCCTGCTTACGTACCAGCTTAATTGAATTCTCAAAATCTTTACAATAATGAATTTTGGGCATAGGCACAACCAGCGAATGTTCCCAATAGTTTTAAGCAGAGGGCAATGTTGGTTGATGAGATCTGGCATGCTGCCGGTGACGAGGCCAGTGATGTTGAATGGTATGTGAAGCGCACTGTCCTAGCCGGGATATACTCAACAACTGAGATATACATGCTGACTGATGCCTCTCCAGGTTTGTTTTGTTCACTCCTTTCAAGCTCTTTTTGTCCCTTTTATAAGCTCCTAATTTCAGTTACGTGTTCACGTCCTAGACCCGTAATAGATGCCCTCACCAAAACTTATAACAAAGTTCGTTGTGAATCCCCCCCTTCCTCTTCACCCCTCGCATTAATGTTCTTATTTCTGCGTCTGTTAAAAATGAATACGAGGAGCAATCTGTTATAGCGTGGTAGTTGTTTATATTGATGGAATGGATTGCCAATTCAACAGCTTGCTTCAAAAAATCACAATTTTTACAAGTCTTAACATCATATTTATTAACCATCCTTGTCTACTTTGACAGATTTCCGTGATACGTGGGCATTCTTGAATGGGCGAGTTAGAGATGCTTTTGATATTAAAAAGTCCATTCAAGAGGTAATCTCTTGGTTCAGAATGATTCAAATTTATTTGTATTTTTACTTTTATGGTGGGAAATTGTGGATTCTAGTTTTACAAAGTTTTTTTGAAATCTTGCAGGCAACTTATTTGGCAGAAGCAATTGGTGCAGGTATGGGAAGTTCTGTACAAGGATTCATGAAAAGTGTTTTCAAGAAATGAAAATCAATGCAGGATGGTTTTATGTGTTTCTGCACTTGCAACTTTCCTCTGCTTTTTGGAGATTCCGAAATAGCTTTCATTCCTGCTCTATGTTAATAGTAGTTTCTTAATAACCCTTCATTGTAATCTTTCTTATTTGTTGGTGGCATATTTGGCATCTATCTATACTCTGAGCTTGCAAGAGAAGCTTCTGTTTTATAATAACATTTCTCACCGGAAGAATATCCATTGAAGAAGTTTGCCCATGTTTTTTTTGCCGGCCTGAGGCGAGGCGAGGCGGAGCTGTTTCTACAACTGGCTTAAAGTTTTCTGTAATGTGATCGGAAAAGCCGGAGAACAGTGACCCTATTATTCAGTAAAGTGTTGTATGCAGATTTTAATATGTATATAAAATGAATGAAAATTTTGAAAATCCTTTTTTGCTTTCTGAAAATACTAAAATTCAGTGGAGGAACAACTAATTTTAATAATTAAAACTATAAGGTAAAATAGGAACAACATAACAAGAAAGGTTAATGACCGACTGGTGAGAGAAACAAGTTTGTTTTACCACTTGTAATATATATATATATATATATATATATATATATATATATATATATATAGAGAGAGAGAGAGAGAGAGAGAGAGAAGGATCGAATACATATTTCTACAGATATGCCTCCATTAAAATATTATATTTGAATTATAAAAAACATTCCCTGCTGACCAGCTCTATCTTCTTTCCATTTAGAGAAGGAAAAACATAGTAAATACTATAGATAGATAGATAGATATAACAAACAAAAGGAGTGTTTGTGGGTGGTGGAGAAGTGAATATGACAATGGTAGCTTCCCAGATTATCGCCAAGTTAAATCTTCAGCCCCACCCAGAAGGTGGGTTTTATGCAGAGAGCTCCAGAGACAAGTCACTTATTCTCTCCAAATCTCATCTTCCGTCCCAGTGTAAAAATTCTTTTAATCTCTCACATCTTCAGTTCCATTTTTAGATTTCTTCAATCCTGATTTTAGCTTTCTCAACAGACAAGGTTGATCGCCCTATCAGTACCAGCGTATACTTTTTGCTGCCATCTGGGAGTGTGTCACACCTCCATCGTATACCATGTTCAGAAACCTGGAATTTTTATTTGGGAGATCCTCTTACGGTACCAACCAACCACCTTCTGCTAAATTTCTACTGCTTATGTCTGACCTGACCTGCAATTAGAAATTCGAAAGCTTAATTTGTTGCTACGTACAATGTACTTGGATTTTCAATGCGCTGTTGGGTATTTTAACTGATTCAATGTTTTTGGTGCTGTCATTCAGCAGCTAAACAAGCTTTAATTTCTCTCCTTTTGATCTATCAAGTAATCGTTAAAGGGATAAATTTATATCTGGGTTTACTAAAAGAAACAGCTCTTCCATCACCATGCATGTTTGTTTTTCTTTTCAGGTGTTGGAGATGAATGAAGCTGATGGCAGTGTCAAGTTAACATGCCTTGGATCCAATATAATCACAGAAAATCAACTGTTGCAATATACAGTGCCACCAAATGTGTGGTTTGGTGCATTTCCAACAAAGGCAATCGACATTTCTAAAAATAATGAGGCGGTGAAAAATCTACCCAGGGATGCTGAGAACCACTTCTCTCTTGTTGGATGCACCTGTGCTCCTGCCTTCGAGTTTGCTGACTTTGAGCTGGCAAAACATGCTGAGCTCGTTTCCCGTTTCCCTACCTATGAAACCCTCATTTCAATATTCATCCTCCCCAGCTAAATGTAAGCTTTGAATTTAGATACTTATATAAGACCTGCTTCAACTTCTAAATAACGTACACCACCTCCTCCTTTTCTGGTGTAGATGGGGAATCTCAATATCACTATCAGTTTAAAATTTATGTAAATTTGAGTGGAATAAATTCTAAATAAATGCTCTCGTCTAATATGAATAATAAATTTATGCTCATGTTTTTTTTTTTTTTTGACATTAGAATCACTGCCTTGCTTGTGATGAAAATTTTGAATTCAATTTGGGCACCCTTGTTTTCTGCTAGTTTGTTTCTATGATGTTTCTAACTGGCCCATTCAAGAATGATGTTTCCATATATATATATATATATATATATATATATATATATATATATGGATGTATATTTAATAGCTATAAATCGATTTCAATAAAGTCACTTTTGCTGAATCCATGCAAATGATTTAAAGGACCGACGTTGATCTTCATGTTGATCTTATAAATGGAAGAGTGAGTCTTCAATTTCCATCTGTCCCTCAAATGATGAAAACTTTTGAAACTTACATTTTAAATTAATGTATAACACATAAAAGTGTTATTGTTAATACCATGTTGTCCTTTGAGACCATATCATGTTCGGTAGAAACACAGAGAAGTAGGCAAGAAAATTCCATTTACAAGAGGATCGGATAATAAGTGAAGCAAATCTCAGTCGTACAATATACAATTGCAAGGGTAAAAATAGAACAGAGACATGCACTTCCACCATTTTTATTTCTTTCTCAAAATAAAACTAACAAATGATATCGCATAGATATAACATGGCGATCGAGCTTCTTCCAGAACTGGAAATCCTTGCAACATGAGATATCATCGGGTCGTGTTTGAACAACCAGACATGATAAAAATGATGTGGGAGGATGCATGTGTACAAGAGGCGGATAGGAGGCTCCAGCCCAGGTTTGGAGTTTGTAGATATCTGCATTCAGAAATAAGCATGAAATCTGATGGAAAAGAAGCATAATTGAATTTAATATCACTTGGCAAGAGAAGTAGTATATATTGAAGTATATAATTACCACATATGTATAATGTATTGCCTTCCAAAATGAGGGAAATTATATCTCTAGAACGATAACTGCAACCACAAGAATGAATACGATCGAGCAGCTAATTAATTTCTTAAAACAATTCATTAAGCTCCCTCCTTATAACACTATGAATTGAATGAAAATCGATTTGCACATGATATCAACAACAACTTACATTCGGAATCTGTCTTCACCCATTTACTTCCATTATTTGCCTCCTCAAACATTTCATCGTTCATGCAATATTGTTTGTTGTGCAAGCATATCTTTGCAGTGGTAGCCTTTGGGCTACAACTTTGGGGAAATATCTTTTTGTTCAATACAGCCCTAAACATCTGTCCAGTTTACATATAAAAAGGTGTTCGGTTCAGCCAATTACTTATTGTCTAAATAATCTCAAATGTACGAGTTATATCCTTATTTGTATTATTAGTATTATATATATTTGATCATGTGGAGTATTATTTAAGCAAATTGCTAAATGCTAAAATGTATCTACCTACCTTCTTCATTCTTGATTTCTCCAGTCTTGATTCTGGAACCGAATCTCTTAAACTCGGAGCCGGGGCGAATTCAATTCTAGAGAGAAACATCTTCTGAAGGAGAAAAGAGAGTGATTTCTTGCCAATAACATTGTTGGTGCTATCCAGTGTCCCACTGTCCTTCCCTCTTCTACTGAGAACTGCACTGTTGCTACACTGAAGAGGACCGTCTTTTTTCACTATATCATCAGATACTTTGTCACCGGCATTTCTGTCAATTTCCAATCTTGATGAGGAATTGAAAATGCTCTCCAATTGAAGATTATGAGTTTCAAGTTCATTCTTGGAACTAGATTCAACAAGATGTTTATCCAGTATCAGCTTCAACTCTTTCTGAAGTTCTCCGACTTCTTCAGGGGTAATGTATTGTAGATGATCTGGACACGAAGCTTCGCTTCCCTGAAGATTGCACTTCTCTGGTTCTTCCTTAGTTCCAAATGTCCCTATTGCAAGCAATCCATGAGGCCAGTCGCTGAATTCTTCTTTGGAAGGTTCTTGCAGAATGTGGTCTACATTGATAAGGAAGAAAGTGAGATACATGAATACCTGCATTTTCGAAACATTAAGCTTGTATAGGGGAGGGGAACACCAAGAAGGAAAGGCTTTCCGGAAAAAAATATCTAAGAACACTATCTAGTTCTTTCAGTGAATTTATTACCCTGTACAATCATACTCTATGGAGGATTGATAAACTTAATTTCAAGTGCTTTGGGACATCATATATGCACAGACCAAATGAAGCTGGTCCTTTCTCTACTTGATGCACTTGTGGTATCAATCACTAGCGACTTCCAACCGATATATGAACTCATACGGGCAAAGTGCCTGTTTTTATCTAACATTAAAATTGAGATTAATAGGGTAGCTGATCCTGATTATAGGTTCACTTACAATAGATTCTCATATCGCATCAAATCTTTGTGCAGAGTTCACATTTTTGAACTTATCTAGACGTGGTGGCGACTCAAGTATGCCCGCCCTTGTTCATCTTTTAGCTTTCTCTATAATAATTACCTTCTTTTTTGTAAATAAAATATTTTAATTACTAAAAGATAAAATATCTTGAGATTTTTTTAAATTGGTTTAAACTTAGCTCCATGATCAGAGTCATTAATAAGACTAATCAGAAAAGAAGAGAAAAATGATCCGGGCCATAAATCATAACTTAGCTCCATCATCCATGATATGATTGAATAAAGTTAGTTTCATGTGCCTTTTGTCATACTGTCATTACCTCTTACCATAGAGAACAAACATACACACACTAACACACATGCAAAGGAACCAACTACAACATCCAAGTTACTATAGTATTCAGTAAGAAAAAGTCAGCCAAGTTTTATTTTTATTTTTGCCTGTGTATTAGAATTTGACAAAACTTAAAAGCCTTAATGAACTTCCATCAAAGCTAGCTAGACTTGAATGAAAACGTACTATTTGCTGATACAGGATTTGGTTTTCTGGTATCTTGCTTTGCATTTAGCTTGCTTTGCATCCAACTAAAGATCTGCAATCAAATGCCATAAACATTCTTATGAAACCGAAAAATGTCAGAGATACAAGTATGTATATGCAGTTACAAAATTCTCTCTCTTACCTTCATTTGGAGAGAGTTTGAACTTTGAAACCACTAGATAGTGGAATATGGTAGATGTGGGCTTAGAGAAATCAGGTACTTGAAAATAGATATCCCACAAGCCAATGAGAGTGGGATTGGCACGTGTTAAATAGTAGTAGTGGGACAATAGTGACAGTCAAAGCTGGTAGTTTCTTCTGTTTCAAGTTCCCAAGCACAGCCTCTCACACCTCTTTTTTCAGTTTTCCTCCCCTTAAATACTATGTCCTTTTCCTATAAATTATGCCACATTATTACTTAATGAATAGTATATATTTATAACATGAGTATACATGATAACCTTATCCCCTTGCTTCTGATTAAGATGGTTTTTTACATTGAAAACTATGATCATCTGTCTGCTAGTGTAATTTTCAAAAGCTATCCACTTGTTCCAAGACCAAGATTTACTAGGGAAGTTTTACTCTTTCAAGCCAAACTAAATTACGCGAGGCTATGGTGGAAGAATCTTATTCATTTGTCATCAAGTCCACAATTCAACATACAAAAAGAAACACATTGAATCTTCAATGCATTACCTTATTCATGCCATGCCATGCCATGCCAGTCCAATAAAGTGAGGGACTTTATTAGCTAGCAAGAAGAAAATCAAATGTGAATTCTTAAGATTTCACGACTATAAGCTATAGCTAGTTGCAGAGAAGGCAGAGAAGTAGGTGATATGGGAGCTGATGGGACAAGTAGGGAATACAAGCATAATCCCGTGGAATGTCCCTTACTAACCGTACCAGCCCTGCCTGCTGAAGTTCATCGCCACCAAATCAACCCCACTTTATTGGGGAAACATCATTTTTAGTAAACCCATCTAAACCTCTCCACCTTCCTAGAAATATCTGGGAAAAAATTTGGTTTGCATAAAGTCAACTGTTCATTGCTTCTTTTTTTTTTTTTTTTTTGCAGTTTCAGACGTGCAGAAGGAAACAATTTAGCAATGAGGGGGGGTTGAGCCCACTCTAATAAATGATGCTGCAAGAATCACAAAATGACAGATTTTGCAATCCAAAACATGCCCATGTATAAAGTTAATATACAATTATTGGTTAATGCAGTGGGGTTATTATTTTTTTGTCCTTGCTATTCTCATTAATTAGTTGGAAAATCTTGCCTTAATCACTTAAACTTGGAATATGTTGCAAGTCCAATAACTAAAACATTAATATTGCTTGTGTTCAGATCCTATAAGCAAGAAATTATACTGTTGGATCTTACTAGTCAACTTGCATATCCCCCTCAACTGTGGATTATGGAAATTACTAGACTACAAATCCCTAAAGTCAGGATGATCCTCTGCTAAAGTATTTAAAGACAGTTCAAGCATATATATTTACATGGACTCGGGAGATAGTGTTTGATGCTGGTCTCCCCGATGTTTAGAAACTTTTTATTATCAAACCCATACCCATACCCATACCCATACTCGAACTAAATTTGGTATTTCACCACCGTTGGTCCATATAACATAATCTTTAATTAGTCATTCTCCAACCATACTTAAAAGAGGAATGTAGATCATATAAAGTTACAACTAAAAGGTGAGAGAATCATGTAGAGATATCTCATCACATGAATGAAGGTGATGGAAAGTTTCTTGCTTTTGATCAGGCTAGCTATATCTTTATATCTTATATTTCATCTTAATCTAATTTCAATATGATTTTGTCAAAATACATCAAATCTATGGATTGGACTAAATCTCTCTTTCCTGGGGCTCCCACTGCACAACCCCAATGCACGTGAAGCTGTCCGTCTGGTCACATGGGTCCGTGCCATTTTCACTCAACATTAAGGTTGGCGCTTGTCACTGGAGCAGAATGTGCTCCAGCAAGTGCAGGTTGCTGGAGGCCGGCCTACGTGTGGAACGACAACAGTGTGATGAATGATCATCAGACCAACACGTGTGTCAATCACTTACTTGAAAAACAAATCACCTTTAATTCTTCCAACAATAATTTAACTTCCTGTATGTTATGTACATATCTCTCACATGCACTCCCGGAACCATTCCCAATAAAAACATATACTACTAGTATAAAATAATATATAAAGGAATCAACATATATACAAAATCCAAGAAATTGAATTGGAGAACACACCTTTTACAAGCAATTTATCAAATACTGAACCTGCAACTTAGGAATTGAAAAAACCCAGTTAATCTGAGGGCAACTCAGTTTGAACAGTTAGCTGTCCAAGATTTTCTTGAATGAATTAGTTTCCCAAACTGGAAAGCCTTACAATTTAAGTAAGCCCAGCCATGAAAAACAGTGAGATTATTTAGGATACCCGCTAATAAATGTATTTCAATCATATTTAGTTCATATCACTAAAAATTGTTTTACTATTATAGATGAACACAAAAAAAATATTAAACAACCTAGATTCGGCATCATACATTAAGGTGGTTAGTGAGCTCACAAAAAATAAGTTTGGGTTGGTTTTGGGTTATATAAAATAGGTTTGATTGGTTTTGAAACTAAAATCATATTATCTATATTTAATATGGATTATGTGGTTTGGATTTAAATGGTTATTAGTTGAATCCAAGTTAAATACCTATTTTTTAAATTATAGTTTCACTAAAATCTTAATTTATGTTATACTAAAAGAGTCTTATTTTAATTTTTTGGACTAAATTTGAAATTAAAATTTTTAAATTGATGTTACTAATTTGAGTATTTAAAATATTAATTTTGTGATTATAAGCATTTAAAAAAAATTTACATTAATAATTATTATATTAATTAAAATTAATAAAATTATTCAATTTTATTACAATAATCATTGAAAAAAAATTTGGGGTGGGGAGGATTACATAATCAATAAATAATATTTGTTTTGAGGGGAGGGGAGGGGGGGGGGGGGTGGGTGTGTGGGATGTGGGGTGTGGAGGTGGGGTGGGTGGGTGGGTGGGTGGGCGGGTGGGGGGTGGAGTGGGTGCCAGGGTGGGGTGGGGTGGGGGTGGGGTGGGTTGGGGGTGTGGGTGTTCTTTGTTAGCTTTATAAAGTGCAAAAATTATTACAAACTAATATGGGTCAAAAGTAGTTAAAGTAGATCTAACTCATATTTGTAATAATAATATGGTCCAAAATCAAACTAATCCATCACCTAAAAACTAGTTAACCAACTCAATAGATCCAAAGTGATTTTAGTTAACTATATAGTTTTTAACTTAAATTGTCGTGTTTAGTGATTAGTAACAACATTCATTCATGGAACTTACCGTTTCATACCCAATAACCAGTCGAATTAATATTTTCATAAAAAAAAAAATTATATTTTGATATTTTCATACAAAAACTCATCTACTATTTATTATAAAACTATCATTTTTCTTGAGAAATATCAATTCCTAAATTAAAATCTACTTTTAAAATTAGTGTATTAATAATTAATTCTTGTTAAACTCCATCCATCAGTCCTAAAATTAGTAGTCTCTGTTCCAAAATATATGATCTGAATTTTAAAGTTAATTTAATGTTTTAAATTTAAAATTGACATAAAAATATTTATTTTTAGTAGTTAATTATAAAATATCTAGCAAAACTATTAATTATTAGATTTATTGTGTTGTAATTTTTAATAAATTTAAATAATTTTAAGTTAAAATATCTTAAATTGATTTTTAAAAAATCGATGATATTCGAAATTGATGAAGTATTACTTATATTTAAGTAGTTTATAATGCTGGTAATTGATTATGTATAACCAGAAATTTAACATTTTGCTTTAAAGATGAGAGATTGAATATTTAAAAGATATTTATATCCTTAATCTTGTAGAAGAAAAAAAAAGGTTTTGTAATTAGGTAGGTATATTATTGGAGTTTGAAATTTCTATTGAAGGGGATCCTCAATATTTCAAATTTAATTCTTAGTCACTATAAATTAGTTGGGGGAACATCCTACAATAAAATATACTAATTTAAAACATAATTATAAAAAGAGGTTAATAGAGTTGCACAACCTGTATGTATCCTCAAATGTACACAATTACGACTCTACGATATACGGTGGTAAAGTGATTACACTCACTCACTCTTTGGGTGACTTAAATAATCTATTTCAACACAACTGTTGACCTCCATTTTTTCCATATAAAAATCATCCTATTAAACTATTTCAAAGTTCAAACACTAAAAAAAAAGTCCTTAATTTCTCATATAAATGGCATTGCTGTTGTAGAACAAATATTCTTCCCTTGTAAAACAACTTCAGCACAGATTATTCGAAGCTTAGAGACGCTCTGAGTTCTTGGCAATGACACCAAAGTTGTTCATGTATAATGCAAAGTCAACACGCATGTGTATAGAGTCTCTATGTACCAAGTGTGATTCTTTTTTACATGTACTATAAACATAGACACTAACGTAAAATACAACAAATATTTGGGAGATCTTATACTGTTGTTCCGATCATTAATCTGAGCCACAACATGCATCACAACAATAGTAACATCCTAGACATGATAGGGCACCACAGAGTTGTGTGAGCACGATTGCGCATTGGTTATTTATCCGAGAACAAGTCTCAATACAACACATGCAACAGCAGTGGCTACACATCTTGCCGCAACAATTTGAGGCTGCCCTAACAAACATTTCTGCTGGTTCTGGCAATTTAGCTTCTTCACATCCCGGAGGAGTGTTTTCTGCTGTGGCAGTTAGATTTCCAAAACCCAATCCAAAATTACGGAGTACTATTATTATCTTTTGGGAATCGAGCTCATTGTTGGACACCTTTTTCTGCAGCATTTAAATTAAGCATGAAGACGCAATGCCTTGAAGGTACATTAATAAATATAAACTACATACCTTATCTAATCCAGCTGAGTCTGTGGCGGCTTTCTTTAACTTCTCCGTCTCAAGCAACATCATATGGGTATACTCAGAAATGATTGAATTTTGTAAGCTCAGTTTTGATATCTGGCACACAAAAAAAAAAGTAAAAAAGGTTGAGGTAATGTTTTTTTTATGCAACAGGAAATGTTATGAGAGGGGTTTCCAAGAAAACAATGAGAAACAGCCTTGAGCAGTGATTGCAAAGTGGTAATTAAGGTATTTATTAATCCATGCAATGGGTATGAGCTTTTTCATCCTAATCATATGTTGAGAAGTTAAATGGCCAATAAAAGCAATAGGAAAACTTGGAGAATTGTTTATGAAGATATTATTAAGATCAATGTACAAGGATATTGCTGCGCTACATCAATTAATCATCCAGATCAACTACCAAATAAGAGAAATTAGTTGATAAAATATGATAACTGCTAAGCTACCGAAGGTTCCGCAATCCAACTAAATTTTCTTTCTCAGATTTTCTCATTATGTCTTGTGGACTCATCTCTACATTAAATTCCAGGGCTAGACAACGTTGAACTGAAAGGCTTTCTAAGCCAATTTAGCTCTTCATAGTCTCACTATAAAATCTAAACATAGTTTGAAATACTATAGGCTGTAATATTATACCTTTTCCTCGAGCTCTTTATTCTCTGAAAACCAGGCTTGAGCCGTGCATAGTTCAATCTGTTGCTTTGCAAGTACCTGTCAGACGGGGAGAGATCAATTGACATATAATAAAGGTAAGTTTTTAATAAATTCATGTAGAATTAAGCATCGAAAACTCTCAATTTAAACTAGAATCACTCAAATACATTGAGAATTCATGGCACAAAATATGTTGCCTAACAAATCTTGGTTACTCATAAAACAGAATGGAATATTAAAGAAACATAATCGGTGAACTAGGTATTATCTCTCTGTTCCAACTTATAGGAGCAGGGAGTTTTTAGAAAGAAGAGAGAGAGAGAGAGAGAGAGAGAGAGAGAGAGAGAGAGAGAGAGAGAGAGAGAGAGAGAGAGAAAGGGTACTTGCAAACTGGATAATACCCAGAGATATGACATGTAACTGATGAACTTTATTGACTGTGCATCTAAGGATAACACCCAGAGATATGACATGTAACTGATGAACTTTATTGAGCTGTGCATCTATTTAATTAAAACACTAGTAGATATACAAATCAAAACAGTTGAAATAAAATTTAAAAAAAATGGTATTTTATTTAGTTGAAGACATTCTTTATTCATAACCATAAAATCTATATACACAAACACAAAGTGCCTGGAAAAAATGAAGATCATCTCCATTGAAATATTCTCAAATTGCATGGATGGCTTCCGTAACTATAGATGCAACCAAGACACCAAATGAAACATATAGGAAAAAATAGTGCAATATTGATAGAGATTCATACAACATATTACTGATATTAAAAAGCAGGCACCTTACCTTGTCAAGAGGTATATCCTTTGCCTCTTGTACCTTCAAGTCTATGGAGAAATTGCTCATATCCGCAAGGATGCCTTTAGCTTTAAGGGTACTAGGGAAATCTCCCTGGTATCTCCCGGATATTATCAATGGGCTTTCAGACAGAAGGTCAGGTATACGTGAAGGATACACCTATAATATGAGGATTTTAAGAACTTAAAATTTAAAATAAAATTCAGATCATCATTCCAATGTTTTTTACCTAGTGAAAATTAAAAAACATGAAAACATGAAACAAAAAAAAAAGAAAGAAGGAAAAGCAGGAACGTATTTGACAGAACTCTATTGAAATTACAAGATAGGGTACAGTTTAGAAATATAGACCAGATTATGGAAAAAGTGAACAAAACACACTTCTTTGTACAGTTACCACCCGTAAATATTGTCCAAGGTGAATACAGGAATATTTGATGGCCATGGTACAAAATGCAACTCTCTCTTAAACAAAATTTTATCTTATTAAACAATACAAAGTAGATACACCAGTGATGAGATAGATAACAAACATTAAAATTCTGAATAGTTAGTGAGGAATCCCATTAATGGAAAATTAGGAATGAAATTCTTTAGTCAAGTCTGAAGATAAAGAGAAGAGGAAGCTATAATGAGGATAAAGCATACCTCAAGATAAAGCAAGGATGGTTAAGGAAGCTCTAGAAAAGAAACTTTTCATTCGAACCTCAATTGAATCTAACAAACACGAAACATATTGCGGAAAACATGTTATTTTACAAAACATCCACATGCTTCCTAACATAAATTTATCGATAAGGTATATTTTGGAGAAGTTAAAAGACATTATTGCCAACAGCATAAAGGAACACTTAAATATCACATATTTATTATGTGAAAGGAAGAAAAACATGAAGAGTGAGAGAGGAAATTGTTTTATGTCTTATAGACTAGAACCACATTGCAAATTTATATACTACAACATTATCCAACTTATAAAAACGATAACTTAAAACTTCCCCTCAAATTGGAGCAAAGATATTTCTATCACCTAACTACCACAAGACCTTAGTCAGGATATCAGCAAACTAATCACTTGTACTTTCCACAAGGACAGAAAATGAGACCCACTATCAAGTTTTCCTTAATAAAATACTAATCTATCTCTATGTGATTCGTTTAATCATGCTGAACAGGATCATGAGCAATGTCAATGGCAGCCTTATTATAACAAAATAAATTCACAAGACCATCCAATGAAAGACCTTATTCTGCCAAGGATGATCAAGTCAACAAGAGCTTGGACATCAAGAGTCTAAGCTCGGTATTCAGCTTTAAAATCTATAACCCACAAAACACTAGAGCAATTTTTCATGATCCAACCCACAAAAAGAGTTCTACTGATCGCTTATTTTATAAATTCATCTATTTAGGAGAAAGGATTCAATGATAGATGTTAAAGTAAGAAGTTACCTGCATCATAAGCAGCATCATAATGGCCCCTGCCAATTATTGCAAGCATTCGCAGAAAATAGTGGTTACAGAAGGAACCTGCAAAGTTTTAAGATGACATTTCAACTAAAAGGTCCATAAAAGAAAGGAAATATGACACCTGCACATGCAATAACAGTTATTTCTCAATTACAACATAAAAAGTCGATCATTGGAAGAAAGAACCTGAATTTTTTTTAAAATGAAAATTCAACTAAAAGATTAATAAATTGAACGCAGTCTGACACCTGAAGGAGCAATAACAGTGATCTTTGCATAACATCATATAGTGACATCAAAGTTGGGGTAACATAAAACATGAACGAGAAGATATACAACTATCAAACAGAACCAAAATGTTACAGTTTTTATCAACCTTTGCCTATGTTGAGAACATGCACCCCTTGGTCCACAATCGCAAACCCGAGCAAAAAAAGTAGTTAAAACTTAAAAGGACAATCAATGTCCATTTGTCAGGCATAAATCAGCTCTGACTCTGTGAATGGCACACCTTACCATTCTCATCATGGTAGGAATATCCAGGCTTGAAATAAGCAACAATTTACGCAAGGAATATAAAAGGGCAAAAGAAAATATATTTTATGTAAACCCACTAATTTTCTTTTACAAGTTATGTAAAACCAAAAATTAACATATTAAAAAGTCAGCCAAAATGTTTAAACTTTCAACAAACTTTAATACTAAAAACTACATATACATGTTTCCCAAATGAGAGTCCTATAACTTAAGCCATAATGATGGATATTGAAACACAAAATCATTACCTATGCCAAAGGTATAAAGACGCGGGTTTATTGATCCTTGATTTGTTGGATGACTTTTCATAACTTCACAAATGTGTCTCTCATCTTCAACAGCCCCGTCAGTGATGAGAAGAATAATAGGAGTGGACTTGTGGGTATTGGACATCATCTCTAAGGCCTAAGAAAGGGGATGAGAAAAGTCCAATTAGAGTTGACAGAAAAGGATTATAATTTACAGTCACAAGTTGTAAAAATTGATGCCAATAGAGAAAAGTATAGGTGATCTGTGAATAAAACAAAAATAAAGTGAACGTGAAAAATATTTGAGTCTCAAAATTATGTATTTCATCTTCGTGAAGCACAATCGTACCTAATCATAAAACATTTTTACCCTGCATGGTGCACTACAGGAATTAAGAGAAGCTTACAAGCGTAGATACAAAAATGCAGAATATTTACAGAAAAATGAGATTAAAAACTTACTTTGCACTTAATTGGTGAAAATCAGCAAGCATATAATGTATGTTCCTTCAACAATTCGTTTATCAAATGAGCATCAATAAAAATAGTCATAACTTCAAGCAATGATAACCAACTAATGGTTTCCTAGGAAAAAAAAACCAATAGCACAAAAAAAGACCATCGGAGCTACACAAAATTTGGGTTGGGCGGTCGGTCAATAAAGATGTTAGTTGATGAAATTCTACATGAGAAAAATGTACGCTCTAGTTTAACATGGTCAACAAGTCAGCACCAAATAATTTAATGTACGGGTTAAGAATATGTTGTTATTTCAGCAGCAGTGAACTGACAATTGCATACAAACAACATAATTAGACTATAGCAGACAGACAAAGATAAGTAAATAACAAACAAAACATTCTGGATAAGTTCACTGGAAAGTTGAAAACCAAAAGGAAATGAAACAAGACCTTATTCAGGGGAAGCAACATATTTGTACCACCCCCGGCAACAAAGTTCATGTTAATCCACACCGTAACTTTTTCAATAGCCTCCTTGGTTGCCAACTCCAGAGATGAAGAGAATAGGTAAGTCTCATCATTAAATGCTATTACATTAAATGAGTCTCCTGGATCAAGATTTGAGAGTGCTGCAGAGAGTGCATTTTTTGTATCCTCAAGTGGCTTCCCCCGCATGCTTCCACTTATATCAACCACAAACAACACTTCCTTTCTAAAAACCTATCAAAGGGATTGAACGAAAAGACAACATTTTAATTAGCCAAGACAAAACACATATTAGTAAAACTGATAATGAACAAAAATTCGAGATTGGAAGGAGAGACAAATCGTCATTCTTTCTAGAAAAATTGAGAAAACAACTTCATAGGGAAAGCCAATTTGAGAATTCTATATCTTCTACACTTGTCACAACAAGAAGATCTCCTTGAATTGATTATTCGTCTAACTCCAATTTATTTACATTAATCAAATTCGGCTCAATTTATAAGTTATAAACTCTTCCAAACCTTTTAATTTTATAAAAACCTGAGCATTATCCTCAAGTTTATGCTCATTTTATAAACGAGATAATCCTGAACAGGCTCAAGCTTTGCATAGTCCAGATTGTGACATGCTGCATGGAAAATGTGTTTAAGACAGTAAGCCTACTTAACTTCATCCACCACTTAACCCCACCCCAAATATGTTGGCAAGGTGTTACCATATAAATATTATACTCAAGCTCGAACTAGGTAATACTTGGCCCAAATCAATTCATTTCCACTAAGAGATTCATCTCTTAAGGTGTTAAAAAGTACTCTCTCCTTCTGGCTTTACTTGTCTCCTGTTTTGATGTGTGACATGGATTTTATTATTTTAAGGTGCGATAAAATCACACTTATAGATAATATTTTAAAAAAAAAGATTTTACATACTCACCTTATTTATTCTTTTTAAGGAATATAAACTATAATTGAGTTTTATTGCATTTTAAAATCCGTGCTACATGCACAGACAAAAAAATAGACAAGTAAAGCCTGGACGGATGTAGTAATTAGACTCTTCCGTTTTATATAAAAGTTTCCTATCATTTTCTCATTCCATCTCTTCATATTTAATTGTTCCAATAACTCCCAAGTCCCAGCACATGAATGCAGACATGCTCAGACATACATGCACAATGTGAATCAACTAGGAGAATTTTTGAAGCTTGAGTTAGTGACCCCCTTGGTCATTTCTCTACCATTCAATGACACCTAGTCTCTCACTTACAAATGAGTTTATTACAATTAAATGATGTACCAAGAGTAGCTTAACCAAGTTATATTCAAGGTACACAATCCATTAGGGATATCTGTATAAATAGTCCAATCCTTTATATTCAAGGTACACAATCCATTAAGGAGTTCATTAACAAGCAAAAGGAAGAAAACAGAAACCGACCTTTCTACTATGTTTACTTCCTGGAAAAAGATAGAGGCAGAACATTTCCCTCTGATCAATGTCAAGTATTGATGGTGATTGCAAAATCACACCACCAGAAGCATTAGTAGAAACCTGAAAAGGGATAGATGAATCAAAAAGATAAGTTCAAATGGAAAGTCTCCCTAAACATGAAACATCTAGGATCATTAAAGCTTCAGCTTTCAGCAAATTTTAACTTATGTAAAACTTAGTGAATGCCTTTGCATCATATTCAACTTATGGATAGTAACTTACACCATAGGTAAAGGAAAAATCACTGCTTGACCATGTGAGAACATCTGATTCATATAAGAAACCTAACTTTCCCCCTTGGCGTCTTAGTTCCTGAATCCAAAAATCGTATGGCTTAGTTATTTGTCAACTAAACTAATATAATTCAAAATGTTAAATTAAATTTAGTAAAGCTGCACCTTTAGAGGATGACTGATTGTCTTGCACAAAACTTCAGTTCCAGGACCAGAGTTCACATTAAGTTGTATCTTCTCCTTTTTGGACATCTTCTTTCCAGCAGGGGTGACAAACTCTGGGAAACTATATGGTATATTCAAGGTAAATCGGCCATGCTGATACAATAGTTTTTGGGACCATCTTACTTTGATTGAAAAGTTGGTACCCCCGTCAACCTGCAAGACAAGGACATGAATTTTAGGAATAAATGGAATAAAAGATACAGTTCTAACTTCTAATTCATGAAGAAGAAATACAATCAATCCGATCTATTAAATGCAATCTGCAGGTACCTGGGGTATTGTAAAAGTAAATATATGAGGCTTTAGAAAACATCCATCTTCAGGTTTGGGTACTTTTTCTGTGTCCTTTTTGTCATCCGTGGCAACCAGCTGAGTAGAATATGACTTCCTGGGTGTGTCAACCTCAACACCTAGAATTGAACCCTGTTAGCCAAATAATATATTACTTGAGAACATAAAAATCAATAACATTGTGTTATTTGACAACAAAGAGTTACTAATCTTTACTTTCAAGATAGAAGTATTAATGATATAGATACCGTCGTATATTCCACAACCAGGACAACATGGATATTCATACGGCTAACCCTGAGTGTATAAACACTTTCCCCCATTAGAAGACATTGGCCACTTTTGATACATACATAGAATGATATTGCAGCTAAAGACTGTTAGTCAATTTATGAAGAGCAACATGTGTATCATGAAAGATGTTCAGGCGAGTGACATGAGTCCAAGGAAAGATATAGTTTTTTGGGCCTTTCAGTTCTCTTAATCTCAAGTGCTCATTGGATGCATATTCTACCAAAGATCAGTCTGAGGTTATTTATGGGTTTACAACTTTCTTGGGGTAGCTTGGTTACAGTAGATGCACGACCAAGCTGGCTACAGTAGTAGATGCATGAGCAAAGCTGAACGATCTCGCTCCAAACTATTTAGCTTATTTAACAGCTCCTATGTTTCAAATTTTATAACAGGTAAAGTCAAATGCTTTTAGAAAATGAATAATAGTTAATTTCGAAGTCACATAACAACACATCATTGACACCAATGAACTTGTACCATGGTCAATTATTAGAAGTCGTTTGTTTTGAATCATTAGGATCAATAAAACTCCAATAAGGCAGGTTAGAAAAAGAGAGATACAATAATTATATTCCCGTCTTTCAAGAACAGCTCCCAAACAGAAACTAGAGCAAGAAAACCCAAAAAAGCAAACAATTCAAAATTTGATAGATTATTATACCTGTTCGCCCATAGGAATGGCAATACGACAATCACAGTGCTTGCTTCCCATAACACAATGAGAACTCTCCAGGAGCCACTAATCGTCACGAACGCCGTATCCAAATAACAATCAGCTTCAACTGAAATCCCGTTCATCTGAAGCGGAATCAAAGCCGGAGGATCACACCTGCCGTGCACGTGCGGCTGGTAGCTCGGAATGTCGGGATTATCAACGACCGTCGGATCGGGGATCACGGCGTAAACCATAGGAGCCGACGGGAGGAACGATTGCAGAGACTTCTCCATCGCCGCCATAGGCTTCGGCGGCGCCACCGACCGATCCTTCCCAAAGTATATCCTCTTCGAGAGCCTAACGCCATCTTCCACCGCTTTTAAAAATTCGTCAGCCATAGAAATTTATCGATGGAGAAAAAGTTAGGGTCTGGAATTTAGAGGATAAAAAGAAGGATTTTGGGAAAAGGATTTGTCCCGTTAATTAAAGGCGTCACCGACGGATTGGAATTTGTGCTTTTTATAGTAGATAGTAACGATGGATTTCGGAGTAAGCTATGTGAAGGGGAGGTGGCACGAGCTCTGTGTGTGGTCTCATAGCTGTGTTTTTAAAATAGTAAACGTTGGAACTGGACCAATGTTTGAATGACACGTAGGCTGCCGGCGTGTAATCCAGCCTGGCTTTTTGGTTTATTGGGTTTGGAAAATTTATGATGCAACGGATACTTTATTTTGATTACAAATTTGGAAGAGTTATGATCAAAGAAAAGAATTTTTTAGAAGTGTACCCCTCCAATCTCCATCTCAAGATGCGACCGATTCTCTCTCTTTATTGTGGGCCTCATTACATCCATTCATAATTGGAAACTCCCCCACCATTTTGAAGTTCCCTACCCTAGTCCACAGTTTGCTTATCCTCCCTCATGTTATCAATATATGCTGACAAATGAGGAAACAAAAGTCTGCAAACAAGCCAAGTTCATCACGAATCTACAGCCCAGACTCAGAAATGGAAAGCAACATTAGCCATAAACCTCCGAAAAAATTGTCTCCACATATGTATAACTTTGTAAGAGATTCTTTAGAATATAAATCAAATACATTGTTGGGGGTTCAATTTCAGTGCCCCCCCCCCATAATCTACTACTACTTCTACCTCCTAAAGTTTGTCGCTCCAGAAAAACATCATTCTTCCCGGAGATGAACATTCTTTACCAAATCCAAAACCATGAAGTGCAGTAGAAGTAGCAGAAAGAATCAAGTTTAGCCAAGCTTTGTGTATAAGAAACATGCAAGTATAGGAATATTAATACCCCGCGACCTGAATTGCCAACTAACTGCCAAGAAGCAGCAGCAGTGTGACAAGTAACCGAATGCTGGCTCTGGTTTCTAACCATGTTGTGTTTCTAGTCTGTTGATTGCATTTGTGAGAGACCTGGCAATTGGTGCGGGGGAAAGCAGGGTACACATATATCTCCAAAGCATAAAGTGAGCCAGATTTGTCAGACTAGAGTTGTGCAAAAAGGAGTTCATTCCATGTATCAGGAACCCCAGGTAGGCACCAGTGCAAGCAATCTTGCATTCCAGGCGTGGATTTGAGGCTATATCTGGAAATGTGACCCTTGTCTCTCAGCTGAGATAAAGCTGTTATGTCCAAGAGCTTAACCCTAGTTCCCTTCACTGACCCTGCAGCCTGCGGATCAATGGACTCGTCATGCAAAACTTCCAATTCCCCAGATCGTGGGGTCGTATTGTCACAGGTACCTCCGGTGTTCCAGTCTCCATTAAAAAAGTGCCTGGGTGAGATTGATCGGTAGAATGCTTTCAAGCGTGGATATTTCGGGAATTCTGAGTTCACCCAGTTGACAATGCTGTAAATCGTGAAATTTTTAGCACCAGCAATATCTGCAATCTTTCTGTTGGTATTAGGCTTGCCCCCAACATGCATGACCCACCGATTAGCGTTGAGCTTCCCTCTATTCCAATGATGTCCAGTATTGAGAACAAGGACATCAAATTTGTGAAGGAAATTTCGCAAAAATGCTGGAGGCCGATCAAGGTGCATGGCAAAATCAGTGACCGAGTTTGTAATGTCAAGCGGCTCCAAGTCACAGAGACTGGCAGACCAATAGTACAGAATGGTAGTGTTGGTCCTTGGGAACCGATAAGCCCACCCATCAGGACGTACTTGTCCACGAGCTTTGACAAGACCGTATTCCTTTCCAACATCAAGAATATCAGGCCTCTCTTCTCCACCAGTGACCATGCACATTAGCGACTGGAACTGCTGCCGGCCCAATGAATCCCCGATAAAAGCTAGAGTTTTATTCTGCATCCTGTAATGATGTCATAATCAACGTAAACTGTTATTGTACCAAAGGCAGCAAGCAAAAATAATATAGAAAAGAGCTACTACTATACATTTGAACTAGGGAGTGGAAAGGAGATGGTAGGCAGGTTGAACCTCAGCACTAAGAAGCTGCTGTATAAAGGATTTAGAAAATAACTGAGATGTATGTTCACGAGCAGGGTGACAAGGATTAACTTATGAACAAATCACAAAACTTGATAAGCAGTTGGAGTAGTCCCAGTTTCACAAACTCATTAGCCTGTTTTGCCAAATTATAGGATATACCTCATTTTTCAATCAGATCAGCTTTGCAACGACCCTTCCCAATAATAAAGCAGCTTGAGACCTTCAGTTATGGTTTATCAATCACAACCCATTTTTAATTAGCTAATCTCAGTCCAGACAATAGATTTTATACATGTGAAACCAAAAGAATTATCAAGTTTTAATGGATAGATAAAACTCTACTACCACTACCTCTAGTAGACTAGTTGTCTAGATCAAACAACCACGTGTAAAATTTCCTAAAAAGGTAAAAAATATTACCTCCTCAGGAATTTAGATCCTGTAAAATCTTCCATTTCACAATCTTTTGGTTGCCACCGTAACTTCTCATATTCAAAATCAGTTCGTTGTGTCAAGCGGCAAGCCCACATTGATGACAGCCATTGCTTACAACCAAACCCAGAATACAAAGGCCTATTATCATCTGTAATCCATTTTCCTTTAGCATAGTTACAGGCTGAAATAGAAGTCAAATAGAATAGCAGTCACTTAGCGGATCCATAATTTTTTTCCAACAGGACCGGAATTTAACTAATTTTTTTGTGCAAGTTAAATAAAAAAAACTTGAACTAATCATAATATTATTTAATCATAATAATGTTTACAAATTGCAATAAATATTCATAATCCAAACTAAAAAAGAAATTTCAAATAAAAAATATTTAGATACAATTTAGAAACTTACTTTGGTTACTTGTCATAGTTCAATTTGAATTATTTCTCAAATGTTCGAAATCTCAAACCAAATTTACTTTTTATATTCAAACAAAACCATGAATTAATTTCAAAGCATAAACTAGTTTTGATATCTTTTTATAAGTTTCAAATAAGTTTTACTTTAAATAAGTTTTACTTGAAATAAGAGAAACAAACTATCCAAAATTTATACTCAGGACACCAAAAATTATACAAAGTCTATTAGTTAGATGCAGGGAAGTAAAGTGACTATAACAACTAGAAATGAGGGGCTGCTAAAGGCTGATAATCATTTTCTATTTTTCATTCTCATTATAAAATAAGGTAAAATCATTGTAAGCTATCACAATAAAAGACAAAAACTACTCACCAAAAATGATCCCATTTTCAATTGAAGATCAAACAACCCAAAAACAAAAACTCAAACAGACCAAACAAAAAGTAACAACATTCAACCATTTCAATAAAAAAAAAAAAAAAAAAAAAAATCAAACTTGAATCAAACAATCCCTCACAGTTTACACGCTGACATTCAAAATAAAAAATTATACAAAAAATACTTTTAAGATTTCACCAAACTTTAAAATAAGAAGATTTTTGTACCTATATTTAGAATTGATTTATGAATTTTTTTTTACCCCCTCCAAATTTGGACTCTTCCATTAATCTGCCATCTTAAATTTATTAATTTACATGTCTGCCCTACCCCTATACCTATATAAATCCGCCCCTATATATATATATATATATATATATATATATATATACACTAAAATAATTATCATAGTTTAAGGAAGTTTGTTCAGTAGTGAAGAAAAGTATAGATGTGTACGTGAAATGAAAGGCATTGGCCACCCCCTTGAGATGGAAGTGGCCAAATAGCAATGGGTTACCTTGAGTCTTCAAGTTCTCTCTTCCTGGAACAAGCTTCACGGGTGCAACTGATACGTGCACGGCATGTTTTGAATTTTTTTCTCCTTCGGAAACTTGTTTGATAACTGAAACCTCTTTGTCCTTCTTAGTAGTTTCTGCATCAACAGAATAAAATACATACTCATTTACTCAAAAATATGCATTGATTGAGAAAGTCCAAATGGGATACATAGGAAACGTGGCACCTTGCCACAATGATGAGTGGGTTTTATACCTACGAATTGTATGAATTGGATACTTCTTAGGCTTAATTCTTTGTTAACTTTGAGTATTTTTAGTGTTATTTTACTTGTTCATACATTTGTTTTGCAGAAAACGACTTTGGAGGGTCAAAACGGGAAATTTGGAGCTTAGTGGCATTTTTTTAAATTTTGAACTACTGAGCTCGCCGAGAAGAAGGAGAGTTGTTTTGATGCGTTTCAGAAGTTGAGTCCAAGAAGGATTAGTTTGACTGACTGGTTTCAAAGGCTTTCAAGAGGGTTCAAAGACAGAAGGAAAGGGCACCATGCAAAAAGAAAAACCCTAGTTTGAAATTTTGTTTTGGGGAATTGAAGCAACTTGGATAGCAAGAATATTCAAAGCGTAAGACGAGGAGAGACACGAGGATTGCGACATCAGTTTTACTCTCTTCTTTATCTTCTACTTTTGTATCTTGAATGTTTATTCAATTGTGGATTATAGTTTTTAATTCAATGACAATAAACTAAATTCTATTTTAAGATTACAATGGATCTTATTAAGTAGCTTTGGTGATATGCTTCTTGTTAATTCTTTGTTAATTATTATTGGGATTGCCTATTATGGTTTATGCTTAATTATTTAATTGTTTGATCAACAATTACCGGCCATAATCTATATGAACTCGAGAGATGAATTATATGTTCGATCCGACCATAATAAAGTGTGATTGTGTTTTTCTCGTATGGTGATGAAACTAATTATTTCTATCTAGATAAAGATATACATATACACCGCATGTAATCGATAGGAACATGTGCTTCAAATTCTTTTAATTGTAATTCACATAGAGATATAGTAGATTAGTTAACTAGAGTGTTCACCTTAATTCTATCATTTGTGGATTTAAGTTGATTAGATTTGTTTATGGTACATTGAGAGATGGTCATAAATATTAATGAGTTCTCGATTAACAATCCTAATAGATAACGAATAACTAAATGAAGTGTATTGATCTAAGTGAAGTAATAAATGAAATTATAATCTTAAGTCTCCATAATCTGTTTTCAACCTTGTGGTAGTTAGATTTAATTTGATTAATTATTTATTTTCATAAAATCCACAATCTTAATCATTTGTTTAATACAATTGAGTTAATACAAAATTAGTAATTGTTAATATAAATTACAATTTTTTCTCCGTGAGAATCCATTTTCAATTGAAGATCAAACAACCCAAAAACAAAAACTCAAACAGACCAAACAAAAAGTAACAACATTCAACCATTTCAATAACAAAAAAAAAAAAAAAAAAAAAAATCAAACTTGAATCAAACAATCCTCACAATTACACACCGACATTCAAAACAAAAAATTATACAAAAAATACTTTTAAGATTTCACCAAACTTTAAAATAAGAAGATTTTTGTACCTATATTTAGAATTGATTTATGAATTTTTTATACCCCCTCCAAATTTGGACTCTTCCATTAATCGCCATCTTAAATTTATTAATTTACATATACCATTTACCCACTATACCTATATAAATCCGCCCATATATATATATATATATATATATATATATATATATATATATATATATACACTAAAATAATTATCATAGTTTAAGGAAGTTTGTTCAGTAGTGAAGAAAAGTATAGATGTGTACGTGAAATGAAAGGCATCGGCCACCCTCGAGATGGAAGTGGCAAAATAGCAATGGGTTACCTTGAGTCTTCAAGTTCTCTCTTCTGGAACAAGCTTCACGGGTCTGCAATCGATACGCGTACCATGTTTTGAATTTTTTCTCCTTGAAAACTTGTTTGATAACTGAAACCTCTTTGTCCTTCTTAGTAGTTTCTGCATCAATAGAATAAAATACATACTCATTTACTCAAAAATATGCATTGATTGAGAAAGTCCAAATGGGATACATAGGAAACGTGGCACCTTGCCACAATGATGAGTGGGGTTTTATACCTACGAATTGTATGAATTGGATACTTCTTAGGCTTAATTCTTTGTTAACTTTGAGTATTTTTAGTGTTATTTTACTTGTTCATACATTTGTTTTGCAGAAAACGACTTTGGAGGGTCAAAACGGGAAATTTGGAGCTTAGTGGCATTTTTTTAAATTTTGAACTCTTGAGCTCATTCGAGAAGAAGGAGAGAGTTGTTTTGATGCGTTTGAAGTTGAGTCCAAGAAGGATTAGTTTGGTACCGGTTTCAAAGGCTTTCAAGAGGTTCAAAGATGTAAGGAAAGGGCACTCATGCGAAGAGAAAAACCCTAGTTTGAAATTTTGTTTTGGGAATTGAAGCAACTTGGATAGTAAGAATATTCAAAGCGTAAGACGAGGAGAGACACGAGGATTGCGACATCAGTTTTACTCTCTTCTTTATCTTCTACTTTTGTATCTTGAATGTTTATTCAATTGTGGATTATAGTTTTTAATTCAATGACAATAAACTAAATTCTATTTTAAGATTACAATGGATCTTATTGCGTAGCTTTGACTGATATGCTTCCTTGTTAATTACTGTTAATTATTATTGGGATTGCCTATTATGGTTTATGCTTAATTATTTAATTGTTTGATCAACAATTACCGTCATAATCTATATGAACTCGAGAGATGAATTATATGTTCAGATCTGACCATAATAGCATGTGATTGTGTTTTCTGTATGGTGATGAAACTAATTATTTCTATCTAGGATAAAGATATACATATACACCGCATGTAATCTGATAGGGAACATGTGCTTCAAATTCTTTTTAATTGTAATTCACATAGAGATATAGTAGATTAGTTAACTAGAGTGTTCACCTTAATTCTATCATTTGTGGATTTAAGTTGATTCGTTTATGGTACATTGAGAGATGGTCATAAATATTAATGAGTTCTCGATTAACAATCCTGAATAGATAACGTAACTAAACAGAAGTGTATTGATCTAAGTGAAGTAATAAATGAAATTATAATCTTAAGTCTCCATAATCTGTTTTCAACCTTGTGGTAGTTAGATTTAATTTGATTAATTATTTATTTTCATAAAATCCACAATCTTAATCATTTGTTTAATACAATTGAGTTAATACAAAATTAGTAATTGTTAATATAAATTACAATTTTTTCTCCGTGAGAATCCATTTTCAATTGAAGATCAAACAACCCAAAAACAAAAACTCAAACAGAACCCAAACAAAAAGTAACAACATTCAACCATTTCAATAACAAAAAAAAAAAAAAAAAAAAAATCAAACTTGAATCAAACAATCCCTCACAGTTCACACGCTGACATTCAAAACAAAAAATTATACAAAAAATACTTTTAAGATTTCACCAAACTTTAAAATAAGAAGATTTTTGTACCTATATTTAGAATTGATTTATGAATTTTTTTTACCCCCTCCAAATTTGGACTCTTCCATTAATCTGCCATCTTAAATTTATTAATTTACATATCCGCCTTCTACCCCTATACCTATATAAATCACTTTATATATATATATATATATATATATATATATATATATATACTAAAAATAATTATCATAGTTTAAGGAAGTTTGTTCAAGAAGTGAAGAAAAGTATAGATGTGTATACGTGAAATGAAGGCATTGGCCACCCCTCGAGATGGAAGTGGCCAAATAGCAAACGGGTTACCTTGAGTCTTCAAGTTCTCTCTTCGAACAAGCTTCACGGTGTCTAAACTGATACGTCAAATGTGTTTTGAATTTTTTCTCCTTGAAACTTGTTTGATAATCAAACCTCTTTGTCCTTCTTAGTAGTTTCGCATCAATGTAATAAAATACATACTCATTTACTCAAAAATATGCATTGATTGAGAAAGTCCAAATGGGATACATAGGAAACGTGGCACCTTGCCACAATGATGAGTGGGTTTTATACCTACGAATTGTATGAATTGGATACTTCTTAGGCTTAATTCTTTGTTAACTTTGAGTATTTTTAGTGTTATTTTACTTGTTCATACATTTGTTTTGCAGAAAACGACTTTGGAGGGTCAAAACGGGAAATTTGGAGCTTAGTGGCATTTTTTTAAATTTTGAACTACTGAGCTCGCCGAGAAGAAGGAGAGTTGTTTTGATGCGTTTCAGAAGTTGAGTCCAAGAAGGATTAGTTTGACTGACTGGTTTCAAAGGCTTTCAAGAGGGTTCAAAGACAGAAGGAAAGGGCACTCATGCAAAGAGAAAAACCCTAGTTTGAAATTTTGTTTTTGGGGAATTGAAGCAACTTGGATAGCAAGAATATTCAAAGCAGAAGACGAGGAGAGACACGAGGATTGCGACATCAGTTTTACTCTCTTCTTTATCTTCTACTTTTGTATCTTGAATGTTTATTCAATTGTGGATTATAGTTTTTAATTCAATGACAATAAACTAAATTCTATTTTAAGATTACAATGGATCTTATCATGTAGCTTTGGTCGATATGCTTCCTTGTTAATTATCATAATTATTATTGGGATTGCTTATTATGGTTTATGCTTAATTATTTAATTGTTTGATCAACAATTACCGTCATAATCTATATGAACTCGAGAGATGAATTATATGTTCAGATCTGACCATAATAGCATGTGATTGTGTTTTCTGTATGGTGATGAAACTAATTATTTCTATCTAGGATAAAGATATACATATACACCGCATGTAATCTGATAGGGAACATGTGCTTCAAATTCTTTTTAATTGTAATTCACATAGAGATATAGTAGATTAGTTAACTAGAGTGTTCACCTTAATTCTATCATTTGTGGATTTAAGTTGATTCGTTTATGGTACATTGAGAGATGGTCATAAATATTAATGAGTTCTCGATTAACAATCGGAATAGATAACGAACTAAAATGAGAAGTGTATTGATCTAAGTGAAGTAATAAATGAAATTATAATCTTAAGTCTCCATAACTGCTTTTCAACCTTGTGGTAGTTAGATTTAATTTGATTAATTATTTATTTTCATAAAATCCACAATCTTAATCATTTGTTTAATACAATTGAGTTAATACAAAATTAGTAATTGTTAATATAAATTACAATTTTTCTCCGTGAGAATCCATTTTCAATTGAAGATCAAACAACCCAAAAACAAAAACTCAAATGCACCAAACAAAAAGTAACAACATTCAACCATTTCAATAACAAAAAAAAAAAAAAAATCAAACTTGAATCAAACAATCCTCATGGGTTCACATACGACATTCAAAATAAAAAATTATACAAAAAATACTTTTAAGATTTCACCAAACTTTAAAATAAGAAGATTTTTGTACCTATATTTAGAATTGATTTATGAATTTTTTTAACCCCCTCCAAATTTGGACTCTTCCATTAATCTGCCATCTTAAATTTATTAATTTACATGTACGCCTTTCTACCCTATACCTATATAAATCCGCTATATATATATATATATATATATATATATATATATATATATATACACTAAAATAATTATCATAGTTTAAGGAAGTTTGTTCAGTAGTGAAGAAAAGTATAGATGTGTACGTGAAATGAAAGGCATTGGCCACCCCCTTGAGATGGAAGTGGCCAAATAGCAATGGGTTACCTTGAGTCTTCAAGTTCTCTCTTCATGGAACAAGCTTCACGGTGCAACTGATACGTCGTGCCAGATGTTTTGAATTTTTTTCTCCTTCGGAAACTTGTTTGATAACTGAAACCTCTTTGTCCTTCTTAGTAGTTTCTGCATCAATAGAATAAAATACATACTCATTTACTCAAAAATATGCATTGATTGAGAAAGTCCAAATGGGATACATAGGAAACGTGGCACCTTGCCACAATGATGAGTGGGTTTTATACCTACGAATTGTATGAATTGGATACTTCTTAGGCTTAATTCTTTGTTAACTTTGAGTATTTTTAGTGTTATTTTACTTGTTCATACATTTGTTTTGCAGAAAAAGACTTTGGAGGGTCAAAACGGGAAATTTGGAGCTTAGTGGCATTTTTTTAAATTTTGAACTACTGAGCTCGCCGAGAAGAAGGAGAGTTGTTTTGATGCGTTTCAGAAGTTGAGTCCAAGAAGGATTAGTTTGACTGACTGGTTTCAAAGGCTTTCAAGAGGGTTCAAAGACAGAAGGAAAGGGCACTCATGCAAAGAGAAAAACCCTAGTTTGAAATTTTGTTTTTGGGGAATTGAAGCAACTTGGATAGCAAGAATATTCAAAGCAGAAGACGAGGAGAGACACGAGGATTGCGACATCAGTTTTACTCTCTTCTTTATCTTCTACTTTTGTATCTTGAATGTTTATTCAATTGTGGATTATAGTTTTTAATTCAATGACAATAAACTAAATTCTATTTTAAGATTACAATGGATCTTATTGCGTAGCTTTGACTGATATGCTTCCTTGTTAATTACTGTTAATTATTATTGGGATTGCCTATTATGGTTTATGCTTAATTATTTAATTGTTTGATCAACAATTACCGTCATAATCTATATGAACTCGAGAGATGAATTATATGTTCAGATCTGACCATAATAGCATGTGATTGTGTTTTCTGTATGGTGATGAAACTAATTATTTCTATCTAGGATAAAGATATACATATACACCGCATGTAATCTGATAGGGAACATGTGCTTCAAATTCTTTTTAATTGTAATTCACATAGAGATATAGTAGATTAGTTAACTAGAGTGTTCACCTTAATTCTATCATTTGTGGATTTAAGTTGATTCGTTTATGGTACATTGAGAGATGGTCATAAATATTAATGAGTTCTCGATTAACAATCCGGAATAGATAACGTAACTAAACAGGAAGTGTATTGATCTAAGTGAAGTAATAAATGAAATTATAATCTTAAGTCTCCATAATCTGTTTTCAACCTTGTGGTAGTTAGATTTAATTTGATTAATTATTTATTTTCATAAAATCCACAATCTTAATCATTTGTTTAATACAATTGAGTTAATACAAAATTAGTAATTGTTAATATAAATTACAATTTTTTCTCCGTGAGAACGATACTCTACTCATCATTATATTACTTGTGGACTGCGTATACTTGCATATTTTGCTAGTATAGATTTAGGCAAACACACACCTGTGGTCTGGTTAAATTTTTAAAAACAAAATTTTCCAATCGCCTATATTTGGGCTCAAACTCACATATCCAAAAAAAGAAAACGGACAAAAAAATCATTTCAGGGAAATAAAATTGTCATATTGTTGAACTGGAAAGTTTGTATTCAACCCAAGAGGCCAAGAAGTGTAAATTTGGGATAAATTAAGTTTCACAATTATAACCATTTAATCTTAATTCGTCATCTAACATCCAAATCATCCTACAGCCAATCTAATATAATCCCCCTCTTTTAGTAGACAAAACAAATAAAAAAAACCTTTGAACTTTCACCTCAAATTAGTTAAAGAGTATTTTGTTTAAGAATTGTGGGGGCCAATGCCTTATTTGCATATAACAATGGATAAAAAACAGCCACATCATTTAATATAATAGCAGGTACTAAGGCAGTTTAGTATTCCAGCATTTGTGATAAAGCTGTCTTCAGTAAATAGTTCACAGTTTTCATGCAAGTATCGAGCGTGCAAGTGTCATAAAAAGACATAGTTTAAAGTCATATATGAACTAAATTCTACCTTCACTTGTTCCACGTAAAGTCGTTGAATTTTTCTTTTCAGTCTCACTCATAAAAGCGCTAGTGCTTGTGGAACTGACTGGCGCTACTATGGGAACACTCGCACTCACTCCTTCTGAAGCATTTTCTCCTTCAGGAACTTGTTTCTCTTTTACTTCACCTGTCACAGTAATCAAGTACAGCTCAAGCTCATAAATATAACATTATAACATGAGAGTACTTAAAAAAGAACAGACGGGATAAATTCAAGATTTCACCAACAATTCTGTAAACATAAATTTTATACTAAACTACTGATTACTTCAGTATGGTAACATCTGTAACAAAGTACTTCAGTATTGAATATTAACGGCAAGGTTTTCATTTTCTAGAATGCAAGTCATGCTAATGTGATTCCTTAATAATAGAACTGCAGCTTATCTAACATTTAAAATGTATGGAATCCACTATCCAGCAATTTAATATTTTAAAAGAAACAGGCATTGGATATATACATAATTGTTTTCTAAACATAAGATGTTACAAAAAAAATTCTCTATTCAGGGGAAAAAATAAAATAAAAATTCAGCCGCCAGATTCCTGCACTAATTTACTCATCATCTGGCTGATTAACCATCTATTTCTCTGTGACTGTTCTTGTTTGTTGTACATCATTGGAAAACAAATTCCAAAAGTCTCTTTTACAATTAGGTTTCTTCTTTAGCCACTTTGCTACAGGAGAGAAAGAGACTATGGAAAGGCGTATTATTGGCAATATTTCTATATTTAATAAAACTCAATGGAAACATACAATTTGCATACTCTTTTTTACAACTGCCTTTCTTTTGTTAAACACTTCTAATTACGATGCTAATTCAACAAGGCATAGCCATTTCTTCAAATTATTTAAAAAGACCTGAATATCTGATTGCAAATTCTGTCGTTTCTAGCCACCTGTCTCAAAAATAATTCTGACCCAAGAGCTAGAAGATCTAGTTTTGCAATTTGTATAAAATGGTCGAATTTTAGCCTTCTTTTACACCCTTTATACTTCCAAATGGCTTTACAATATGTATTACTAGTCTAACATTCATAACTAGATAAGAATGTAGCTAAATGATTTTAAACAAGGTATATGTAGAGCCAAACCTGGAGGTATCTTTAAGACATGACTCTGAGGTGGAACTACTGAGAAGATAATCGGGGTTTTTGCCCATCCAAAAAAAATAATGACTGTGAAGGCAACAGCAGCGAGGAAGAGAATTAGTTGTTTAGCTCTCAGTCCGTAGAAGCCTCCTTTCATCCTTATTGCACACTAAACAATGAACTCAACTTCATTCAAGTCTCATCAAAGATATTTTTTTATCTGTATAACAATAAATGGAAAAAGTCTTAGAAACAATAGCACAAAATAAATAAATTAGCTCGATTGTTTTGACTTTCAAAAGTTCAGATTGCTAATAAGTGCCCATTTATCTGCCCAATGTTACTGGTGGAAAAAAATATATTGAATCAAGTATAGTGCAAGAAATGAGAAAAGTAAAATTCACCGGTAGTAACAACATTTCCTACAAATGTGGTTCCAATTTAGAAATGCACGAAAGGAGTAGCAGTAATCTGGAGCTAAATGTGGTGCTCTATTACCTCTTCTTCTTTTTCCCCTTTTGAAATTATTATAAGCAAATGCTAAAGAAGGACTTGAGAGGTGCTGCATTACCAATTTGTAAACAAAAATCAAGACTGAGAATGGAACAAAGTAACAAACAGATACTAGACAGTTAACCCATTCAAAAATCAGTCCAGTATTATCAAATACTATGTCCTTAAAAAAAGACACATACAATTCAGAAAGTAAATGGTATTCTTTTTTAGGACGGGACTATAGTTCTTTTTCTCCAACCTCTTCTCTCTTAGCAGACTAAAATTTGTAGGAATTGGATTGGCAACGCAACATCAAACCTGAACTCATTCTCATTGCTCTGATCAAATATACTATACAAAGGATAGTTCAATACGAACTGAATATGGACCACATCTTAATTTTAGAGGAAAGAATCTTATGCTACCAAGAATAAACTTAACCTCATTACCCCACTTTCAGATCAAACATAGATAATCACCATTTAATCAAAACTCATTGTATCCATGATGCAAATCATTGTTCCATCCAAAAAAAAAAAGGGAAAAAAAACAACTTCCGGGTCACTTCAACCTAAACTATATATAGATTAAATAGATGTAGGATCTGATATTTTCCAAATTCAGTATCAATCACATTCATTTCAAACTAACACTAACCTTCCCAAATTCAGCATCTAACACAACCCTAATACTAATAAAAACAATAAGTCAAATAATGCTAACATCAACTCAACCCTTGAAATGCCGCATGCTATAAACATGTTACTCATCCACCAGCTAATATATTAAACTCAGATCAACCAATTTTTCTGGAACAGTATATTAAATACACCTACATCGAGGATGTAAACAATCAGTCAAACTAATATTAATAGAATATATAGGAGTAAATATGAATATATGTATGAATCTAGAGAAAGGGAAATAATGAACCTGAAAATTGACACTCCAACAGTCCAGATCTTTGAATTGAAAATTGCTTGGAGAAAAAAATAATGATGAGTATGGAGTAAGAAAGTGAATGAAGACTTTAGGAAAACCGGTTCAGGTAAATATATACTAACGGGAAAATTACAGAGAGTACGGCGGAGCTGACGGAGACGAGTAGAATACAAACTCTCGTAATTACAATACACCAGGACTGTGCATATAATCCGGTTTTTCTGTTTTTCGTACCGGACCAAATCGGCCCGTTCGGTATAAAAACAACCGATTCGATTTTAGTACAAAAAATTGATATATTTTAGTTTTTCGGTATTGGTTTCAGTACGGCCTATATACCGATTTTCTAATTTTTTTTATTAATAAATAAATAATAATAATAAAAAAAAAATTTATTAATAATAAAATAATAATTATATTAATTTTCGATAAAATCGATACCAAATCGAGAATCGATTCTTAGACAATTCTCAATCGATCCTTGCTTTGTGACTCCCCAAAATTAGGTATACATCACCCATCTTGAGTCGCCAGATATACATGGTACGTAAATTCAAATACAACTTAATAATACAACCGTAAATGTACAATACGACAAAACATAAACTGTGAGTTTGAATACATATATTGTCTACTAGAGATTATACAAACTCAAAAGGAGTCCTCATTACAATTATTATTACACTATTTCACATAATAGTGAGGACTACTAATGCACCATCTAGGACCATCGATTCGTTCTCACTAATACAAATTACGTTTCCTCATTTCACAAGAAAATAAAGAAAGAAAGAGTGAGCTCAACTAACTAAAAGAAGAAATATTATGACTAAGATAATGCGAATAATTTATCGTTAGCCTTCAACAATGTTAAACCGATAAAATATAATAAATATCAAGTTTAATCTGCAATGAACAAGCAATCCATTAAAAAGTCAAGAGAGAATAAAATCTACTATCTTTTATGATTTAAAAGATTTTTCATCACTTTTATCATTTGGAACTCAACAATAAATAATCTACATCATCGAATCACCCTGCACTACGGCCAGGATATTCTTTAGTATCACGACCACAATTATCCATGCACTACGGCCAAAGATAATCGTGTTTTCATCAATGATCCCGATCATGCCATAAAATAATTCATCTTTGCTCCTCGATCAAGAGAATCCATGTGGCGCCCCCAAAATAGGTATACAACACCCATTCGAGTCGCCAAATACATGGTACGAAAAAGCAAACTACAACTTCAATAATACAATTATCGTGCAAAAATACAACAACATATATCATGTGAGTTTAAATACAAATATTGTCTTCTGATAATATCCACACTCAAATAAGTCTTCGTTCTAATTATTCAAACACTATTTTACGTAAATAGTGAGGATCGCTAAAACATCTTTCTAGAACCATGTGGCGCCCCCAAAATAGGTATACATCACCCATTCTGAGTCGCCAAATACATGGTACAGAAACAACTACAACTTTATTAATACAACATAAAAACTGTGAGTTTAAATACAAATATTGTCATCTAGACAATATCCACACTCAAATAAGTCCTCATTACAATTATTAATACACTATTTTACGAATAGTGAGGACTACTGAACAACTTCTAGAACCATCATTCCACACCCTTTACTAAGACTACTCGCTACATTCTCGCTTCTTGAGAAAAAAAAATGGAACAACAAGGAAAAGGGTGAGCTCAACTAGCCCAAGAAAAGAACATTATGACTAAGATAATATAGAACAAATTATCGTTAGTCCTCAACAGGAAAAATCTAATAGAATACAATGACAAACCGGTTTTTAAATCAATCTTCGCAGTGAGAAATAATAATTCATTAGAAGAGTTAAGTAGAGAATGCAAAACTACTATCTTCTATATATTAATTTAAAAGTTCATCGTCGATATTTTATCCTCAGTAACATCAATCAATATATATCTGGAATCAAATATTCATCTTTGCACTACTGAGCCAAAGATATTCATCATCGATCAATATGTTCATCTAAACACTGCTCATCTTTTTGCACTACGCCAAAGATATTCATCAAGAAATCATTCATCTTTGTACTACGGGCCAAAGATATTCAATAATATCATCATTTAGGGTCGAGGATGATGAAAAATATTTTAAAGAAAATGAATCCAAAGGAAACAAAAGAAACAAGTATTAAGGATTCGTTTTAAATAATCTAAGTTCAAAAATACTTCATAAATAACTTGATTGGAGTAAAATTCAAGAATGAAGATCAAAACATAGATCCAATCAAAGATAGGAATCATAACGAGACAATCTTGGACACAAAAAATAAAATTTAATTTTTCCGTGAATAATGTCGTGATTAGTGAATAAAGTTAGAGTATCGTGAATAATAGTGCCGATATCGTGAATAGTAATTCAGACCTCAAAAGATAGAAATTTCACAAAAAAATATCATCACGCTTTCAATGAATAGTACTAAAAATAAATAGTAACTCGTGAATAAGAACTCATGAATAAGAACTCTCATGATATGAAAAAGTTCCAAATTTGATAAAAAGTTCCAACCAATATTTCAAGATAATGATATTGAAGAAATAATATCATTTGAGAAGAAAATAACATCCCTTACCTCGGAAAGAATAATCTTACGAATGGAATCTTTGATATATAGTGTTGAAAGAACTTGCAGTAGATATGAATACTCAAAATACTAAAATACTCACAAAATACGCTCGATATTAATGAGAGAGAAATAGAGAGAAAACTTCAGTTTTTGGTGTGATTTTCAATTCTAACCTAAGCACCCTATTTATAGAAAAATGCTTAAAAAACCAAAGCAGAAAATTTAATAAAATATTAATATATATTATAAATTTCCTTAGCCCAACTTTGAAGATCTGAATTCAGATCATTTATAACACATGTGAGCCCACTAATTGCACAAAAAATGTTTTTCTCAAAATAATTAACTAAAACTCCCAAAAATCAATTATTTCGGAACTTTGGAACTTCAATAATTCATAACAAATAGCATTTTTGTCAGAAAATTCGAATCTTCTGAATTTCTATAGGAAATTCAATTCTCTACAACTTTGCAGAAGAAAGTTTTTCCAAATTCCAAATAGAAATTGACCAAAATCCACATACGGATGATTTTACAAGCTATAATCAAATTTTAGTCAAGAAATGGGGTCCACCGACACACAAAACATGTGTTTAACAACTTTTGCAACAAAAATACTCTTCCTCCTCATATACTCATATATCCCACATTCATTGTAAAAATATTATCATTATTATATTATAATAATATAATAAAATATTATTTTATCAGAAAAGATAAAATATCAATTTTTAACAATTGTCACTTTAAAAATTTTCTCCATCTATATCCACATAAAATTAATATTTCCCTCATCATATAAATCAATAATTAATTATTCACAAATAATATTACGAATCACAATCTTGACAACCGGTAGTTCCTGAGAAAGAGGGCTTTCCGATAAGAATTTATCCTTACTTGGTATTGATTAGGTGACCAAACCTCTCCTTAGATGAACTTTTTAGACATTGCCAATAATATTTTCTAATAATATTATTCGGATAATATGAATTATTACTTTGATAATGGAAAATACCGCAGTGTAGTGACAATTATTGAAACACAAGAATATATAAAATCAACGCAGACAATTATTGAATCAATAAAATAAAATATTGAATAATAAATTATCATGTAACAATTATCGAGTAGTGCCTTCTTACGTAAGAATCGATAATTGGTGCAATACCATGTCTTCTTGTGCAACAACGAGTATTCATGTGTTTTTAAACCACTGTGTATTCCAACAAAGATTAATTGAGAATAACTACGCCATTATTTATAAACAACTTATACTTGTCGTTTTCTTCATCCAATCGCTTTTCGTTATGGGGCCCACAAGAAGACTTGCCATCGTCATTTAATATTCTCCGACAATGAAGAATATTCCACGACCAAAACGAATATTCTCCGACAAAAAATGAGTATTTTATAACCACTTGCTTATTTAAAAATATTTGCTCATTTTACCCATAACTAACCACATTAATCAATTCAACATTTACTATTTCAAAATAATAAATAGAGGAAATTAAATCTTCATTTATTAAAATTTGGGGCCTTACAAACCATCACTCCGTACCCCGACTAGTTCCTGCTATGTTCTCACCTCCTGAGAAAAAAATAGAACAAAAAGGAAAAGGGTGAGCTCAACTAGCCCAGTAAAGAATATTATGACTAAGATAATATACAACAAATTATCGTTAGCCTTCAACAGGAAAAAATCTGATAATATAATAGCCAACAAGTTTTAGATCAACAACTGCAATGAAATTGAAGAATCCATTAGAAGAGTCAGTAGAAAATGAGTTCTACTATCTTCTAAGATTTAAAAGTCCATCATCAATATTTTATCCACTCAGAACAACAATCAATATACATCTTTAATCAAATATTCATCTTTGCACTACTGAGCCAAAGATATTCATTTATATCACCAAATAGTCATGTTCATTTCAACACTGCTCATCTTTGCACTACTACGGCCAAAGATATTCATCGATTAATCATTTATCTTTTGCACTACTGGTAGAAGATATTTAGTAATATCATCGTTTAGGGTGAGGATGATGAAAAATATTTTAAAGAAAACGAATCTAGTGAAACGGAAGGACAAATAGTAGGGATTAAGTATAATAGGTTTATCCAAGATCAATAATACTTCATATATACCAATTTTGAAGCGAATTCAAAATAAAGATCAAAACATGGATACAATCAAAGACAAAAGTAACCATAATAGACATCTTGGACAAAAGAAGAAAATTTCATTTTTCTATGAATAGTCTTGTATTCGTGAATAAAGTCGTGATATCGTGAATAATAACCCCGACACAAAAAGTTCCAAATTTGATAAAAATTTAGATCAATACTTCGGCATAATGATATTGAAGAAATAATATCATATATGAAGAAAATAACATCCCTTACGTCAAAATATCAGTACTTCTGATCGGAATATCGGTATAAGGCTGAAGGAAACTTGCACTGATGAATAGAAACTCACAAAGTATCTAAATACTCACAAAATATACTCAATAATCTAGAGAGAGAAAGAGAGAAAACTTGTTTCTGGTGTGATTTTTAATTCTAACTTAGCCCTCTATTTATAGGAAAATGTTAGCAGACTTAACCTGCAACCTGATGGCTTTACCTGCTACTATTCCCACCCACCACATTTGAAATAAATTCAGTACATTTCTTCACCAACCACAAGTGGAGCCCACTCAATTCTAGAATTTTCCACCAAAATCATTTATAAACCTAATTTCTGAATCAGTCACCTCTTAAAATTCATAACAAATTATACGTTCATTTTTAACGGTTCAAAATTTGTGGACATATACTCAACTTATATATGTATAACATATCCAAAAATTACAACGATCCAACGGTCGGATTAAAAATTATAACTCACACAATATATCTCAAAAACACTGGTTTAATTTTTAATACCTTCATTCCGGCTAAAAAAATACCGATAAAACACCTCAACATTAACTCCTTCATTTTTAACCACAATAAATATATCCAACATTTATATCCACATAAAATAAATATTTCCTTATCATATGAATCAATAATTAATTATTCACAAATAATATTACGAATCACATTTATGACAACCAGCCGCTCTCAGAAAGAGGGGCTTTCCAATAAGAATTTCTCCTTATTATAGCCAATTAGATTAGGTGACCAAACCTCTCTTTGACAGAACTTTCTAGACATTGCCAATAATTCTATCTAATAATATTATTCAAATAATATGAATTATTGATCCGATAATGAGAAATCTCAAAGTTGACAATTATTGAAACAACAATAATATAAAATTTTAACGCAACAATTATTGAATCAATAAAATAAAATATTGAACAAAGAATTCATCGTAACAATTATTGAGTAGTGCCTTCTTACGTAAGGATCAATAATTCATCAATCTTTGCATCCAATGCCGACATTCAGTATTTTTAACCACACGGGTATTCCAACGAAAGTTAATTGTGAATAACTACGCAATTATTTATAAAAACTCAAACTTGTTATTTTCTTCATCCGGCGGTTATTACATTATGGGGCCCATAAATGATCACATATCGTATGAATATTCCCCGACAACAAGAATATTCCACGACCAAACGAATATTCCCAAACAACAATGATTATTTTATAACCACTTGCATATTTTGCAAAATTTGCACATTTCACCCATAACCGAGAATTATATCAAATTAATACCTTATTATTCACAAATATAATTAGAGGAAATTCGATTTTATTTATAATAAGTTGGGGTCTTACAACCTCCCTCCTTATGAAATTTCGTCCCTCAAAATTGACATACGTGCACTGGTGTTTGAAAAGGTGAGGATACCTCGCTTTCATTTCTGATCGCAACTCCCAGGTCATTTCTTCAATAGCATGGTTTCTCCATAAAACCTTAACTTTGTGGTATAACCTTGGTGCGTAGGACATGCTCTTTCCTATCCAAGATCTTAACAGGTACTTCTTCGTACGTTAAATCTTCGGCTATCTCGTCTGGTTCTAACACAATAATATAGTTCGAGTCTTTCACATATTTATGAAGCATGGATATGTGAAAAACATTATGAACACGAGACATACTTGGAGGTAATGCGAGTCTATAGGCCACATTTCTATTCTATTGAGAATCTCAAATGGACCAACAAATCGTGGATTGAGCTTTCCTCTCTTCCCAAATCTTGTAACTCCCTTCCATGGTGCAACACGTAACAATACATGATCCCCAATATTAAATTCCACGTCTTTTCGATGAAGATCCGCATAACCCTTTTGTCGATCTTGTGCCGTTTGTATACGTTATCGAATCATTTGGATTTTTTCTATAGTCATGCGTACTAATTCTGGTCCCAACAACGTTGCTTCTCCCACCTCGTCCCAGCATACTGGAGAATGACACTTTCGTCCATACAACGCCTCAAATGGAGCCATGCCTATACTTTGCTTGATAATCATATGTAGGAGAATTCCACTTAGTAGTGGCAAGTACTTATCCCAACTTCCTTTAAAATCTAGGACACAAAGTCTTAATAGATCTTCAAGGGTTTGAATAGTCCTCTCTGATTGTCCATCCGTTTGAGGATGGTATGCCGAACTGAATCATAAATCCGTGCCCATAGCTTTCTGCAAGCTAACCCAAAATTGTGAAGTGAATCTTGGGTCACGATCCGAAACTATGGATACTGGCATGCCATGCAATCTCACAATCTCATTCACATACATGCGAGCAAGACGTTCGAGGGAATAAGTCTCACGTATCGGTAAGAAATGGGCAGACTTGGTTAATTTATCAACAATAACCCAAATCGCATCTATGCCTTGAGAAACTTTGGGAAGACCTGTAACGAAATCCATAGTAATGTGTTTCCACTTCTATTTCAGAATCTCAAGTGGTTGTAATGGACCCTTTGGCACTTAATGCTCCGCCTTTACACGTTGATAAGTTAAACAGCTCGAGATAAACTCCACGATCTCTCTCTTCATATTATTCCACCAAAATGTATGTCGAATATCATTATACATTTTGGTACTCCAAGGATGGATTACAAATCGGTGTGTTGTGTGCCTCCATCATGATTCTATGCTTCAAGTCGAATCGTTAGAACACAAAAGTCCGGAGTTGAATCTAAGTATTCCTTCTTCATCGATTCTCGCTCGAATAGCTCCTTCTTGCACTTTCTTCTTCATAATGATCGGCCTCGGTCCGTAGCTTGAGCGACTTTAACTTTATCGATTAAAGTCGATTCTACTCGTATATTCGCCATCATCATGTGGTCCCTGAGTCTTTAATTCTACCTCCATCCTTTGTAAAGTCATACGAATGGGCCTTTGCGTTGACAATATCACACTCGTATGCAGCGTATGATCTTCACTCAATGCGCCGCTACCACTCTTCGTTCGCTTTTTAGGGATGGTATTGAATGGTATGATCGAAATCTTTCAATGCTCGAGCCAACGTCGTTCTTTGCATGTTGAGTTCTTTTTGGGGTGAAAAATATTTGAGGCTTTTATGGTCCGTATAAATCTCCATTTTCTCCCCATACAAGTAGTGTCTCCAAATTTTCAACGCAATATGATCGCCGCTAACTCTAGATTATGAGTAGGATAATTCCTCTCATATTCTTTGAGTTGTCATGAGGCATAAACTATGACTTTCCCATGTTGCATGAGAACACATTCTAACCCTTTGCTCAAGCATCATCAGATATAACAAATCCATCCGAACTAGATGGTATTGCGAGCAGTCTGCCGAAATGAGTCTCTCTCGAGCTCTTGAAACTCTTCTCGCATTCCTCGCTCCATACAAATTTTTGTATCTTTCCGAGTCAACTGAAGTTAACGCAGTGGCGATTCGAGAAAATCCTTCCACGAATCTCCGATAATAACCGGTTAAGCCCGAAAGCTACGCACTTTCCACCGACTTTGGTTGCTCCCAACATTGTCTTCGCTTCAATCTTCACGGTCAATGATACTCCATGTTTTGATACCACGTGCCCAAGAAAGCTACTTCCTCAAGCCGAACTCGCATTTCTTCACTTGGCATAAAGTTTGTTTTCACGAAGCCTTTCAAGTATCGACTTCAAAATGGTGCTCATGATCTTCACGGCTTTTGGAATAAATGAGGATGTCATCAATAAAGACAACAACGAATCGATCCAAATATTCCTTGAATACTCGGTTCATTATATCCATGAAAGCGGTTTGGCATTAGTCAATCCAAAAGACATGACTAAGAATTCATAATGCCCGTCTGAGTTCGAAGGCGACCTTTGGAATATCCTCGGTTTTAATCTTCAAATGATGATATCCGAACGAAAGATCGATCTTTGAAAAGAATTGTGGCTCCTTGCAATCGGTTGAAAAGGTCATCAATGCGAGATAAGCGGATATATATTCTTGATGGTGACATGGTTTAATTCTCGAGTAGTCAATACAAAGTCGCATACTCTCCGCCTCTTTTTCTTTACTTAATAAAACAAGAGCACCCCAAGGAGATGTACTAGGACGAATGAAACCGATGTCTAATAATTCCTGTAGTTGGACTTTTAACTCCTGAAGTTCAATATGAGCCATTCGATATGGGGTTTTAGAAATGGGTTTTGTACCCGGTTCAAGGTTAATAAAGAATTCAACATCACGTTTTGGGGGTAGACCGGGAAGTTCTTCAGGAAATACATCAGAAAATTCTCTAACAACATAAATATTATTCAAATCTGACTTGTCTTTGTTCAAATCCATAACATGGGCTAAGAAAGCTTGACATCCATTTTTTAATAAACGAATAGCTTTATGGCTTGATATGATAGTGATCGATTTTAGTGGTTTAGTTGTTTGAATTAAATATGAAAAGTTGGTTAGAATATGAAAACTAACAACCTTACGAAAAACAATCAATTTTGGCATAATGAGTGGTTAACCAATCAATTCCTAAAATCACATCAAAAGCAAGTATCTTTAAAGATATAAGATAAACGGTGTAATGTGATAGTGCCAAACTTGGATCATGCAAGATTTATAAACTGTAGATGTAACGAAGGTTTCACCCAACGAAGTTTTAACAGATAAGTCAAAGTCCAATTTCTCCTGAGTCAAGTTTAAACGCTGAGCACAAGCGGAGAGATAAGAGAATGGGTAGAACCGGTATTCTAGTAAGGTATAAACTTCGCAAGAGTTCAAGATTAGCTTACCCAGTAATCACCTCGTCGGGTTCCTCGCGTTTTGGCCACCACGACAAACACACTCTTCTAGAACCACCGATTTCGACTTATCCGGATGACCCTTGAGTCACCATCCCCGTTGAACTTGGTTTTGCTACGTAACAATCCCGAGCTATGTGGCCTTCCTTTCCACAAATTGTAACACACCTTGGATTGTTGTGGGCGGTTTGGGATGATATGTCCTCTTTCCCGCATTTGTAACATCTAATCAAGCGGTTGTTCTCCTCCCCTAGAATTTGTTGTTGGTCGATGTCATTGTTGATGTCTTCCGCTCATTGTTGAATCTCCTCTTTCAAATTTCCACTTGACTCACCTCTCCTATTATCATGGCCCACGATGACCACCCGAGTGGTTACCGCTTTGTTAGTATTTTCCTCCTCGTTGGTTATCATCGCTCTAATGATCATTATTGTCATCGGTATGACCTCGTTGTGGGTCCCTCGGTTGAACATACTCATTATCTTGCTCTAATAATTGAGCCCTGCTTACAACATCCCAATATAAAGAAAATTTATGAGATATAAGATATTGCCAATCTCGTGCTTTTGCACCTCTCTCAAAACATCCTCGTCATTCGCTCCTCATTTTCGACCAAATGAGGTGCAAACCGATAACTCGCAAACTTCGCCTCAGACTTTGGGACACCGTCATGTTGTTTTGTTCGGTCGATAAACTCCACCTCCTTCATATGACGAATACTTTCGTGAAAGTACTTGTTATTGAATAGTTTCAAACGCTTCCCAAGAAATGCCGAGTGAGGTTTGGGTTGGTACGCTTTCACGAGACTCCCACCAGATCACTTTCACCGCGAACATAAAGGTGGCGAATGGAACCTTCATTCCTCCGCATCCCAAGACATCGAATATCTTGATAATTTGTTTGACCCACGTTTTCGTCATGATCGGATCCGGCTTTCCTTAAATTCGTGGTCCCAACTCTTTGAACTGATTGGCTGTGACAAGCCGCGCATTGCTAGCATTTCCACCCGTATTTTATGCACGAATCTCCTCGTCTGGGTTTTGCATGAACCGCAAAAAGCTTCTAAACATCCCATCATTCATCATTTGTTCGATAACGTTGTTTACTGGAGGATTATTGCCTTCCATTGCACGTTCCCTGGTAGTGATCAAAGGTGTCTCTACTACCGATTCACTCCATTATTAACGCTTCTCAAATTGCCATTCTTAAATATTGCCATAAAACAAGGGTTAATAGTCATGCAAATATATTATCCCTATATACCGACCGACCAAATAAATACCAAATAAACTTAGTCAGTCATACTAAGCGAAGGAATTCCGCCTCTCCCCTCTAGTTCTTGTCTCACATCTCACCGGGGATCATATCCCTAAGCTTTGATATTAACTGTGACGCCCCAAAATAGGTATACAACACCCATTCTGAGTCGCCAAATACATTGTACGTAAAAGTAAACTACAAATTCAATAATACAATTGTATCGTGCAAAATACGACAACACACATCTTGTGAGTTTAAATACAAATATTGTCTTCTGACAATATTCATACTCAAATAAGTCCTCGTTATAATTATTCAAACACTATTTTACGTAAATAGTGAGGATCAAGTAAAACATCTTTCTAGAACCATCACTGCACTTACCGACTAGTTCTGCTATGTTCTCACCTCCCGAGAAAAAAATAGAACAAAAAGGAAAAGGGTGAGCTCAACTAGCCCAAGAAGAATATTATGACTAAGATAATATACAACAAATTATCGTTAGTCTTCAACAGAAAAAAATCGATAATATAATAGCCAACAAGTTTTAGATCAACAATCTGCAATGAAAAATAAAGAATCCATTAGAAGAGTCAAGTAGAAAATGAGTTCTACTATCTTCAAGATTTAAAAGTCCATCATCAATATTTTATCCTCAGTAACAACAATCAATATACATCTTTAATCAAATATTCATCTTTGCACTACAGCCAAAGATATTCATTTGTATCACCAATTAATCATGTTCATTTCAACACTGTTCATCTTTGCACTGGGCCAAAGATATTCATCGATTAATCATTTATCTTTTTTTACTTCTGGTAGAAGATATTTAGTAATATCATCGTTTAGGGTCGAGGATGATGAAAAATATTTTAAAGAAAAGCGAATCTAGTGAAACGGAAGGACAAATAGTAGGGATTCGTATAATGGTTTATCCAAGATCAATAATACTTCATATATACCAATTTTGAAGCGAAATTCAAAAATAAAGATCAAAACATGGATACAATCAAAGATGTAACCATAATAGACATCTTGGACAAAAAAGAAGAAAATTTCATTTTTTTGAATAATAAAGTGTGATTCGTGAATAAAGTGTTGCAGATACGTGAATAATAACCCCGACACAAAAAGTTCCAAATTTGATAAAATTTAGATCAATACTTCCTAAGATAATGATATTGAAGAAATAATATCATATATGAAGAAAATAACATCCTTACGTCAAAAAATATCAAGATTTTTATCGGAATATCGGTAGATAAGGCGTGAAGGAAACTTGCAATCGATGAATAGAAACTCACAAAAGTATCTAAATACTCACAAAATATACTCAATAATCTAGAGAGAAAGAGAAAACTTGTTTCGGTGTGATTTTTAATTCTAACTTAACCCTCTATTTATAGAAAAATGTTAGCAGACTTAACCTGCAACCTGATGGCTTTACCTGCTACTATTCCCACCCACCACATTTGAAATAAATTCAATACATTTCTTCACCAACCACAAGTGGAGCCCACTCAATTCTAGAATTTTCCACCAAAATCATTTATAAACCTAATTTACAATCACCACCTCTTAAAATTCATAACAAATTATACGTTCATTTTTAACGGTTCAAAATTTGTGGACATATACTCAACTTATATATGTATAATATATCCAAAATTACAACGATCCAATGGTCGGATTAAAATTATAACTCACACAATATATCTCAAAAACACCGGGTTTAATTTTTAATACCTTCATTCCAACAAAAAATAATTGATAAAACACCTCAACATTAACTCCTTCATTTTTAACCACAATAAATATATCCAACATTTATATCCACATAAAATAAATATTTCCTTATCATATGAATCAATAATTAATTATTCACAAATAATATTACGAATCACATTTATGATGAACCAGTGCCGCTCTCGGGAAAGAGAGGGCTTTCCAATAAGAATTTCTCCTTATTAGTAGCCGCAATTAGGTGACCAAACCTCTCTTTGATGTAACTTTCTAGACATTGCCAATAATTCTATCTAATAATATTATTCAAATAATATGAATTATTGATCCGATAATGAGAAATATCATGCGTTGACAATTATTGAAACAACAATAATATAAAATATAAACGCAACAATTATTGAATCAATAAAATAAAATATTAAACAAGAATTCACTGTAATAATTATTGAGTAGTGCCTTCTTACGTAAGGATCAATAATTCATCAATACTGCATCCACGCCAGACATCAGTATTTTAACCACCGGTATTCCAATGTTGTTAATTGTGAATAACTACGCCAAGTATTTATAAAAACTCAAACTTGTTATTTTCTTCATCCGACGCTTATTCTCATTATAGGGCCCATAAATGATCAAGGCAAATCCGTATTTGAATATTCCCTCAAAAACAAGAATATTCCACGACCAAGTGAATATTCCCCAACAACAATGATTATTTTATAACCACTTGCATATTTTATAAAATTTGCACATTTCACCCATAACCAGAGAATTATATCAAATTAATACCTTATTATTCACAAATATAATTAGAGAAAATTCGATTTTATTTATAATAAGTTGGGGTCTTACAATCCATAGCCATAATCATACCAAAAATTGTCCATCAATGCACTACGGGTCAATGAGGACTTTTAATTTTCACATCATTTATAACATTACGGTCATGATTATACCGAATAATCCATGGTCATAATCATACCAAGTCCATCTATGCACTACAGGCCACAAATGACTTTCAACATAACATAAATATGAGGATGATGACAATGATATAAGAATTCAATTAAACAAGTTCAAGAATTAATTTGTCCAGGAACCAATAACGTCTAAATTGTCAACATAATACTTCTTTGTAGAATATAATTCAAGAATGCTCGTAAAAATATTTCCATGAAAAATCTTTGGATGAAGCGCAAAATATCGAGGATATTCCACTAATTTCATGGAGTATAAAGTCAAAATTTTAATCAATCGAGTATAATACTAGAATGGAATAACAAAAGATATCACCATGCATGCGATGCTTGATGTATTTGTTATTCCAATAGAATAATAATAATGGAACCAGTCGTGAAATTCACACCCCACAGATGTTCAAAATGTAATAATAAATGCGAGAATAATAAATGATGGAACCAGTCCCCAGATAATAGCACAGAATGTGATATTCCGACGATAATAATAAAGACGGAATAATAAAAATGGAACCAGTCCTATAGCATACGACGCATGGATATTCCGGCGTAATAATAAAGATGTAATAATGAAAGAATGTCACCAAGTATAGGTAGCTCACAGATACAAAAGTTATTCCAATGTAATAATAAAGAAATGGAATAATGTAAGTTCTCTTCTTGAATACAAAAGAATAATATCCCTTACCGTAAAATAATACTTGATATAAGAGTAGTGAAGTAGTAGAAAACTTTTCTTCTATCTCTATAGTTTCTCTCTCTAGAGTTCAAAGGTGAATTAATAAAGAAAATAATGAAGGAATGAGCTTCTATTTATAGGAAAATGGAATGCATACTAACTAATCCATGAAACGGTCCAGATTGATTTACTTTAATCTGACGGTCCATATTTAAAGAAAATCTTTTAAATAAAATATAATATATTCTATTTATATAAAAAGATTTTTATTATGCAAACACTATCGGGCACTATGCATAATAAAATATAATATATTCTATTTATAGATTAACTTTAATAAAGTATTCTGTTTTATATAAAAAAAATGTTTCTATTTTATTACGTGAATAAAACAAAACTTCTAAATCAACAATAATTGAATCAAATAATGTGAGATACTATGCAAAGAACTATTGTAGCAATAATTGAACAAAACCGAGTGACTTCTCACATAAATATCAATAATCAATCACTGTGTAATACTTATGCAACAACGCCAGACATCAGATTTTACTACCGAGTAGTTCAACAAAGATTCAACCAGTGAAACTTCCGCCGTTATTTTTAATAAAATATTTTTGTCGCTTTCTCAATCCGACAATAATTCCGTCAGGGGTCCACCAATGGTTGTGTCGCGTCAAATCTGAATATTTTCTCATTTAAAACGAATATTCCCACCAATCGAATATAATATGACAACTTGCATACTTTGCAAAATTTATAAATATTACCCACAACTATAACATTAACTCAAATTCACACCATAATATAAAAAATTATTTCGAGAAAATTAATTCTTTATTCATAAAATCAGGGTTTCACAATCTCCCTCCTTATGGAATTTCGCCTCGAAATTTACGTACGCATTCTAGTATCTTAGAATGTGGGGATACCTTGACTTCATTTCGATTCTAACTCTTGAGGTATAACCTTGAGTGTTGGATACGATTCTTCTTATCCAAGATTTTAACACGAGATCTCATCGTTAAATCACCGCTATCTCGTCCGATTCTAATTTAATAATGTGGTTCGGGTCATCCACATATTTACGTAACATTGATACGTTAAAAATGTTATGAACACGCTGACATACTTGGCGGTAAAACGAGTCTATAAGCCATGCTTCCTACTTCGATCGAGGATTTTAAATGGGCCAATTAAATCGAGGGTTGAGATTTCCTCTCAAGAACTCTTGCTTCTAGAATAACGCCTCTTGAACCTTCTTCTTCACATTCATCGATTCGGGTATGTAGCTTGAACGCCTTTTAACTTTATCGATTAAAGTCGATTTTACTTGTATATTCGTTATCTTCACGTGGGTCCCTGAGTCTTTAACTCTATCTTCATCATTTGCAAGTTATACAAAATGAGTCTTTGTGTTAACAACATCGCACTTATAACGATCGATCTTCTACTCAACACGTCACCTACCACGTCATTTCTTCCACGATGATATTGAATAAGACGATCGTAATCTTCAATGAATCAAGTCAACGTCTTTTCAAGCGTATTACGTTAGTTGAAGAAATATTTTGAGGGTTTAAGAAATGGGTTTTGTACCGGTGTCAATACAAAATTCGGTTTCACGCCTGGGTAGTAGGCTAAGAAGTCTTCAGAATACGTCAAGAGATTTATTAATGATAGAAATATCATTCAAAATCATATTTCTCATCAAAGACTTGGATAAGACGTCACATTGATACCAACTCGTGACTTCTATCCCTTAACCTAGATAACACCTCACAATGATACCTATCAACTTGTCATCGCTCATTCACGATGTCGCCACTGAAAGTCCGCTTCGGTGCATTCCACACAAAGTCAGTCATCAACAAAAGGATCGGGCTCTTTCTTATGGCTTGATATGACTATGATTGAATTTAGTGGTTTGGTTGCTTGAATTCGCATAATAGGTTGGTTAGGAATATGAAAGCTAACAACCTTATGAAAAACATGATGAGTAGTTAACCAATCGTTAAAAAAACCACATCAAAGGCAAGTATTTTCAAAGAGATAAGATCGACAGGTAACGTGAAAGTGTCGATTTGAATCAAACAAGATTTATAAACGAAAGGAGGTAACGAAGGTTTCTCCCAATGGAGTTTTAATAGATAAATCAAAGTTTAACTTCTCCTGAGTTAAGTACAAACATTGAACACAACTAGGTAAAATAAAAGAGTGAGTAGAACCCAGATTCAACACTTTTATAGACTTCGTAAGAGCTTATGATTAACTTACCCGTGATAATTTTATTCAGGTTCCTCGTCACTAGAAAAAAAAAATGCTCTCTCTTAAACTACCGGTTTTGGCTTGTCTGAGACATCCTTTGGCATCACTATCCCGGTTGGACTTGACTTCACCATACGACAAAATCGAGCTAGGTGACCTTCTCTTCCGCAATTAAAACACGCTTTGGATTGTTGCGTACAGTTTGGACGGATGTGTCCCTCTTGTCCGCATTTGAAACATACGACTGATGGGCGTTCTTCTTCCTTTGAAACGGGTGCTGGTGCCGACGTCTTCACTTCATTGTTGAACCTTCTCTTCTAAAAATGTCCATTCTTATTATCTTGGCCATGATTACCACCAAAATGGTTACCATTCTTGGGCATGATAATATCCCCCACGATGGTTATCGTTGTTCTGATGACCGTTGCCACTGGTATGATTATTATCGTGTTGTTGGTCGTTGCCTTTTGGTTGTGCTGACTCATTATCGCGCTACAATAACTGAGCCCTATTCACAACATCTGAATATAAACAAAGTTTGTGAGAAATGAGGTATTGACGTATATCGGGTTTCAAACCTCGCAAAAACATTCGCATCATTCACTCCTCATTATCGACCAAATGGGATGCAAACCGGATAACTCATGAAACTTAGCCTCATATCTTTGACACGGTCATATTGTTTTGCTCGAAACTTGATGAATTCTACCTCCTTCATGTGACGTAATACTTTCGGAAAGTACTTGTCGTTGAATAATTCTTGGAACTTCTCCCAAGACATCTTGAGTCGTCGTCGGTGGGTACGCTTTCTGATTCTCACCAATGATCTCCTTCTTCACGCAATATAAAGGTGGCGAATGGAACCTTTTCCTCCTTTGAGCATTCTAAGACATCAAATATCTTGGTAATCTGATTTATCCATGTCTCGCCTTAAGTGGTTCTCGCTTTCCCAAAAACTCCGGTGGTCCCAGCCTTTGAATCGCTGAGCGGTGACCAACCGTGGAGTTACTATTGTTTCCACTGCATTATGGATGAGAGTCGCCTTCGCCTGTTGTTGCATGAATTGCTCCTTAAACTACTTAAGCGGTGACCGTCAAGAGAGTTATCGATTTTTCTACTGCATTTTGGACATGAAATGCCTTCTTCACTGTTGTTGCATGAATTGCATAAGTCTCTCGACCATCCCATCATTCACCATTTCATCCAGGTGTTATTATTTTCATGAGGAGTATTGTCCTCTGTTTGCACATTATCCTCGATTATTGATCCGTGGAGACTCAACGGTCTCTCATGTGCTTCATTGATAATCTTAACATTCTCGGATGCCATTTTCAAACACCGCCACAAAACAAGGGTTAATTAACATATCACATATTATCCTATACTTTGACCGACCAATTAAATACCAAATAAACTTAGGTAGGTCATACTAAAGAAAAATTCCCGTCTCTCCCTCCTAGTTTTTGTCTCACATCTCAACCGGGGATCATATCCTAAGCTTTGATACCAATCGACGCCTCTAAAATTAGGTATACATCACCCATCTTAAGTCGCCAGATACATGGTAATGCGTAATTCAAATACAACTTAATAATACAACCGTCAGTATACAATACGATAAAACATAAACTGTGAGTTTGAATACACATATTGTCTACTAGAGATTATACAAACTCAAAAGGATTCCTCATTACAATTATTATTACACTATTTCACAGAATAGTGAGGACTACTAATGCACCATCTAGGACCATCACTCTGTTCCCGACTTAGTCCAAATTTCGTTCTCATTTCTGAAGAGAACGGTGAAAAGAAAGGGTGAGCTCAACTAGCCCAAGAAGAAATATTATGACTAAGATAATGCGTAATAATTTATCGTTAGCCTTCCTTCAACAATGTTAAACCGATAAAATATAATAAATATCAAGTTTAACTGCAGCGGAACAAGCAATCCATTTAAAGAGTCAAGTAGAGAATAAAATCTACTATCTTTTATGATTTAAAATGTTTTTCATCACTTTTATCGTTGGAACTCAGCTTAATAAATAATCCACATCATCGAATCATCCATGCACTACGGCCAATGATATTTTTTAGTATCACGACCACAATTATCCATGCACTACGGGCCAAAGATAATTGTGTTTTCATCAACTAGTCTTGATCATGCCATAAAACAATTCATCTTTGCTCCTCTTGGTCAGAAGAAAATCCATAGCCATAATCATACCAAAAGCGTCCCATCAATGCACTACGGGCGAATGAGGACTTTTAATTTTCACATCATTTGTAACATTACGGTCATGATTATCTTAAGATAATCCACGGTCATAATCATACCAAGTCCATCTATGCACTACAGAGCCACAAATGACTTTCAACATAACATAAAATGAGGATGATGACAATGATATAAGAATTCAATTAAACAAGTTCAAGAATTAATTTATCCAGAACCAATAACGTCCCAAATTGTCAACATGATACTTCTTTGTAGAATAAAATTCAAGAATGCTCGTAAAAATATTTCCATGAAAATCTTTGGATGAAGCGCAAAATATCGAGGATATTCCACTAATTTCATGGAGTATAGAGTCAAAATTTTAATCAATCGAGTATAATACCGAATGGAATAACAAAAGATATCACCATGCATGCGGTTGCTTGCATGGCGGTTATTCCAATAGAATAATAATAACGGAACCAGTCGGTGAAATTAATACCGACAAGATGTTCCAAATGTAATAATAAATGCGAATAATAAATGATGGAACCAGTCCTACAGATATAGACGTATGTGATATTCCGGCGAGAATAATAAAGACGGAATAATAAAAAATGGAACCGGTCCCACAGATAGCATGTATATACATGATATTCCGGCGTAATAATAAAGACAGTAATAGAAGAATGTCACCAAGTATAGGGTAGCTCATGATCTGAGTTATTCCAATGAAACAATAAAGAAATGGAATAATGTAAGTTCTCTTCTTGAATACAAAAGAATAATATCCCTTACCATAAAATAATACTTGATATAAGAGTAGTGAAGTAGCGAGAAAACTTTTCTTCTATCTCTATATAGTTTCTACTGAGTTCAATTGAATTAAAAGAAAATAATGAAGGAATGAGCTTCTATTTATAGGAAAAGATTTTTATTATGCAAACACTATGCGGGCACTATACAAACACTGTGCATAATAAAATATAATATATTCTATTTATAGAATAACTTTAATAAAGTATTCTGTTTTATATAAAAAAATGTTTCTATTTTATTACGTGAATAAAACAAAACTTCTAAATCGACAATAATTGAATCAAATAATGTGAGATACTATGCAACAATAATTGTAGCAATAATTGAACAAAACTGAGTGACTTCTCACATAAATATCAATAATCAATACTGGTGTCTTCTTGTACGCAACAACGCCAGACATCGTATTTTTTATTACTGAAAGTAGTTCAACAAAGATCAACGGTAAAACTTCCGCCGTTATTTTCAATAAAATATTTTTGTCGCTTTCTCAATCCGGCAATAATTCCGTTGTGGGTCCACCATGATGATTGTCTTAGTCGTCATTTAATATTTCCCTGCTTAAAACGAATATTCCCCACCAATCGAATATAATATGACAACTTGCATACTTTGCAAAATTTATAAATATTACCCACAACTATAACATTATCTCATATTCACACCATAATATAAAAAAATCATTTCGAGAAAATTAATTCTTTATTCATAAAATCTGGGGTTTCACAGGTTTGGTTCGGTACTGATCCTATTCGGGCCCCTAGAATACACCTATAAAAATATTTAATAATTTTTATAATAATTTTTTGTATTCTCAACGATACAAATAGAAAAATATAGTATATGGACAAAAGAATGACTTAAAAGTGAATTCAATAGTCAAATAATAGGATTTGATTGACTATTTAGGAGTTGAGAAATTTAGACTAAAATATCAAATGAAAGTGAATTAATTATTTTTCATTCCTAAGAAAATGCATGTCTTAATTAGAGTTTTTTTTATAATTATTTTTTTTAAAAATTTATTAGTTTAAAAGATTAAAAGTGATGAAAAGATAGTAAAATTAAAATGACAAATTTAAGATGATGCTGTTGAAGTTGTTATCGAGTCTTCAGAGTTTGTTGCTTAGTGGTCAAAGTTTGTTTCTGTTAGTTGCTTAGTGGTTTGAATAATCCCTATTCTTTAGGGACAAGTTATTTGTTTTAAGTCACTTTACCACGTTAATAAATGTAAAAAAGCGTAATAGCGAGTTTTTCTCTATTTTGTTATTGTAAGGATATATATAGCGGTCGAGTTGGGTAATCAAAATAAGATAACATTCTCCAATTTCTATTGTATTTACTAAGAAAGCAGAGTTCTTAATATCCGTATCGAGCCATCACGGGGCTTCGATTGAAATTGAGAGGCGAGTCTTCTAAGGTGTGTAGTGGCGAGAATATGGCGATTGAGAGTGGATTTGTACATTGAAAGATTCCAAAATTTGATGGGCATTATGATCACCGGTGCATCTTTCATGGAGAATTTCTTGCGCTCGAAAGAATATTGGAGTTTGGTGGAAGATGGGATTCTGCAGCAGTTGAAGATGTTCAACCCAATCGAAGCACAAAAGAAGGTGATTGATGATGCAATGTTGAAAGATATGAAGGCAAAGAACTATCTCTTCCAAGCCATAGATCGATCGATTCTTGAGACCATCTTGAACAAGGATACAACCAAAAGCATTTGGGATTCCTTGAAGCAAAAATATCAGGGGACGACACGAGTGCAAATGAGCTCAACGACAAGCTCTCCAAAAAGAGTTTGAAATCTTTGAATATGAAGGTGGGAGAATCGGTGAATGAGTACTTTGCTTTCGTACTTTCTTGCCGTCAACAAGTTGAGGGCCAATAAGGGAAAGATGGACGATGTAACAGTCATCAAGAAGATTCTGAGATCCATGGCACCAAAGTACGATTACGTGGTGTGTTCTATTGAGGAGTCAAATGATTTGGATTCCCTTACCATTGATGAGTTACAGAGTAGCCTTCTGGTACATGAGCAATGTATGAAAGCTCATGTTATGGAAGAACAAGCATTAAAGGTTACTTATGGAGAGTCTTCAGGAGAAAGAGGAGGAGGTCATGGCGGAATTCGAGGACGAGGAAGAGGAGTCAGACATAGCTTTGACAAATCCACTGTTGAATGCTATAATTGCTATAGGCTTGGACACTTTCAGCATGAATGTCCCACCAAGAAGGAGGCAGAAGCAAAAGTAAACTATGTAGAAGGTAATGAAGAGATGTTGTTGATGGCATACATGGATGATAAGAAAGCCATCAAAGAAGAATTGTGGTATCTCGACTCGGATCGCAATCATCACATGTGTGGCAAGAGGGAACTGCTTTTGATTTTTGATGGAAATTTCAGGAGAATGTGAAGTTAGGAGATAATTCAAGCATGGAAGTGATGGGTAAAGGTAATGTGAGAATCTTTGGTGAATGGTTTTGTACATATTATTCTTGGCGTATTCTATGTTCCGAGATTAAAGAACAATTTAATAAGCATTGGTCGATAAGCGGAGAAGGGACTTGCGATCCTCATACAACGAGGAACATGCAAAATTTATCATCCCGGAGAGGGCTAATTATGGAGGTCGCAATGTCCTCGAATCGAATGTTCAAACTGTTTGCTCAACCACAACCGAATGAGGAAGCTTGTTTCAATTCTTTCATGGAAGATCCAAATTTCACTTTGGCATTGCGGTATATAGTCATCCGAGCTTCATTAGTCCGAAAATTCTTCTACAAAAGGGATGGTGAGAGGATTGCCTCGCCTTGAAATCTCGTCAAAAGTATGTGAAGATTGTTTGGTGGGAAAGCAACAGAGAGAGATCCATTTCTAGGGAAGGCACATGGAGAGCTTCTCGACTCTTGAATCGGTGCGTCTTGATATATGTGGACCAATTAGCCCTATGTCCAACAACAACAAAAGGTACATAATTAGCTTTATTGATGATTATAGTTGAAAAGTCTGGATTTATTTCTTGGTTGAGAAGTCAGAAGCATTTATTACCTTTAAGAAATATAAGAATCGAGTTGAAAAATGAGGTAGGTTCGAGTATAAAAGGTCTTCAGACCGATCGTGGGGTGAGTTCACATCACTTGAATTCACTAATTTTTGTAGTGAGAATGGTATTCAAGACAACTAATACCAGATACACTCCTCAACAAAACGGTGTTGCGGAGAGGAAGAATCAAACTATCATGAATATGGTTCGAAGTATGCTTTAAGGGAAGAAGATTCCAAAAACCTTCTGGCCTGAAGCCGTGAATTGGACAGTTCATGTTCTCAAATGGAGTCCAACTCTTGCAGTGAAGAACAAAACTACAGAAGAAGCTTGGAGCGGATTCAAACCATCTGTGGATCACTTTAGGGTGTTTGGGTGTGTATCTCATGTACATATTCCTGATTGCAAGAGGACAAAGCTTGATGACAAGAGTATAAGATGTGTTTTACTTGGAGTTAGTGAGGAGTCAAAGGCATACAGGTTGTATGATCCCATTTCTCAAAAGATTATTATAAGTAGAGATGTGGTTTTTGAAGAAGACAACAGTTGGGATTGGTACAAAAGTCATGAGGAAGCTATTTTGGCCAACTTGGATTTGGGCGACAATGACAATGACAAAGAACTAGATGCAGATGCTGAAAACAGAGATGATGCAGGTGCTGTAAATGGAGATGCTGCTGAAATTGATGGCTTGAATGGGTTAGATGAAGGAAATTCATCTAGCACAAGTGAAGATCCTTCATTTGAATCTCGTGAACAAAGGCAGAGAAGGCAACCAAGTTGGATGAAGGAATATGTAAGTGGAGAAGGTTTATCCGAAGAAGAAGACATGACAAATTTAGTCTTGTTTGCAGCAAATGATCTAGTTCTATTCGAAGAGGCAGTAAGAGATGCAAAGTGGAGAACAACGATGGATGTGGAGATTGAAGCTATAGAGAAAAATGATACTTGAGAATTGATGAATTTGAGAAGATTGGTGTGAAATGGGTGTATAAGACCAAACTCAATGAAAATGGTAAGGTGGAGAAGTACAAAGCACGTTTGGTTGCAAAGGGTTACACCCAAAAGCATGGCGTGGACTACACTGAGTTTTTTGCACCTGTAGCACGCTTGGAGACAGTTCGATTGGTAGTTTCTCTTGCAGCTCAGAAAAGGTGGACAATTTTTCAGCTAGATGTAAAGTCAGCCTTCCTTCATGGAGAACTAAGTGAAGAGGTTTTCATCGAGCAACCTCCTGGTTATGAGAAGAAAGATGATGAACAGAAAGTGTATAGGTTAAATAAGGCTCTATACGGACTAAAACAAGCTCCACGAGCTTGGTATAGTCGGATAGAGTCTTATTTTACTAAAGAAGGTTTCGAGAGGTGTCCTTATGAGCACACTTTGTTTATCAAAACGGGAGAAGGAGGTAAAATTCTAATTGTTTGTCTTTATGTGGATGACTTGATTTTTACGGGCAATGATGAGCATATGTCTGTTGAATTTAAAAATTCTATGATGCGTGAGTTCGACATGACAGATCTTGGAAAAATGAGATATTTCCTTGGTATAGAAGCGATCAAAGATCGGAGGATATTTTCATCATCATCGAAGGAAGTATACTGCAGGAGGTGTTGAAAAGGTTTGATATAGATAAATGCAATTCATTTCATAATCCAATTGTTCCAGTTGTAAACTCATAAGAGATGAGAATGGTGTAAGGGTGGATAGTAGTCGTTATAAGCAAATAGTAAATGGTCTAATGTATTTGATCGCTACTTTCGACACTGACATTATATTTGTGGTGAGTCTTCTTGGTAGGTATATGGATCGTCCCCACGAAGCTTCATCTTCAAGCAAACCAAGAGCACTACAAAAAAAAGGCCTATTTCATGATCACCCATCAATGATCGATTTTAGTCGCAGAGATAGCTATCGGCTGACCAGAATCACGCGATCATTGATAGGCATCAAGATAAAATCTCATGTGATGATGCACATCAGCGACCACCTTTAGCGACGGACATATCTGCGGATAGATAGAAGCGAATAGGAAGACAAATCCGGTCATTAAGTCGAAATCGACATGGTCCAGACCAAAGTTCGACGTGGTCCACGTGATGTCGTGACCCATTAGATCGTGACCGAGTTTGGTCACGATCTCCTCGATTTCATGGTAAATCATTAATAAATATCAGTTTTTCTTTGCTTTACGAATTCCCAAAACCTGTACTGCTTTTTACCTTTATACACACATACACAACAAGATAAAAAACATACATAATAATATAAACATCCATTGTCCACCAACACATACACCAAACTAGTTTCAAAACTAGTTTAAATAACATAACTGAATATACAAGTTATAAACATATACATGCAATAATAATATTTCAAAACTTGTTTAAGTAACATACATACATCCAAAGAATAACTTGTGAAAGTACAAGCTTATACTATAACTACAAAACTGATATAAAGCAGGTATGTCAAGCATCATCGCCTCCTTGATCACCCTGCAATTAACAAAATAATAAAACAAGTTATAAATATATACTAACTATGTTAATATTGGTATATTACGACAATATATACAACATATTGATTTTATACCTCGTCGCCATCCCCATGTTGTGATGTTCTTTGTTTATTGCCTTTGCCTTAGCTAACTCCTCGGGATCCAGAGCCCCAGATGCCTTGATGTCGTCGGGTAAGATTTTGATCCTCGACATATAGCTCTCATATAGTCAATGGAGTATGAACAATTTGGATGGCTCGATATTTGTGTGACTGGGTAAAGAGCGACTGAGCCATTGAAGGATGGGCGTCGTCGTTGTCCTTGACCTTTAATGTAGTTCTTCTTCACAATGTACGCCTCTCCCACAACTCTTGATCAATAAGCGGACGTGGAGTGCCTTCGGGATAAGCGCTTCATACAATAAACGCTTATAAGTGTCTTATCATCATGTTAACAATTAAATAGTTAAAAATAAATTAATTATGTAAGCATTGATAAACAAGATCAAGTTGTTAAAATTTATTACCGCTATCTGGATAGCCTCAGGCAGACCATCACGGGTGGCCATGTACACATCGAAATTTCAATGAATAGGGTGACATTTGAGACCGAGAGACTCCTATACAAAAAAAAATAATAATATTAAAGTAAAATGTGATATATTTTCTACAATTTAATATGATTGTAAACATATTAAAACTTGTAATTAAATATGTACCTCAGCGTTGATATCTTTTATCAGTGAAATACTACCATACCAGATGTCCTTTTAGCCTTTTTCGCCATCGAATTTTTAGAGGATCATTCTTGGCGACAGATCTTTCGTCTCTTCACCCAACTCGACCCTTCAATTGGGCACACATCTCAAATTTATATGGCTGGGTGCACCACTGTGGACTATGCTCGTGCATGTAATCTTCTCTCGGCTTGATGGTCGATCTCGACATTGTGAAGGGCTTTTGTCTTTCTTTATTCAAATTATCTTTAGTGCGGACATGCACTTCCGCCGAGAATAATGTCTCAGATCCTTTGAAGCTGCAAGGCGTCCTCCCATCTATACCTGTTTACGCAAATAAAATAACAATAATAACATTACTAAATAATTATCCTTTGAATATTATATTAATATTATATTAATATTATCTCATCATAATTAAAAAGCATACACGAAATTCAAATTTCAAACAAAGATCCTTGTAGGCGATAGGTGTGCTGTCACTAATGTAATCATAGGTGTGAGGCCAATTACAGAAACACAACTGTGATGTGCACTGACGATCTTATTATCTGAAAAATCACTATAATATACAACATCAATTAGCATATATTAAAGCAATTTATATCTAAGTTATAATATTTATGAACAATTTTCAAACTTATACTTATAATACTTAAAAAAAATTCGCCGGCATGCATATATGGACATTTCTAGGCACCCAAGACACAAACCAAGAGAAATATACAAATTTTCAATACAATAAGACCAAAACAATAACGATTGATCGAATGCAAATTAAAGCAGTAAAAAATTCAGACTCATATACCCTTGTAACTTTATTCTTGTATACATAAGTGTTAAATACCCTTGTTTTTCTGTTATAGCCAAAACAGTCTCTTTATTGACCAAGTGTGTCTAGTTACCTTCTCATTGCCTTACTACGCCTCCTCAAGACTTGCTATTTTGGCTTAACAACCCCTAATAGCTTACTTATCTTAACAACTGCGAGCATGGCTTGGCCCGTGAGGTTAGGCTAAGCTTGGCGTGGCCTCGTGTGGCCTCATGCCCCAAGCCCATCCCATCAGCTCCAACATCCCCTTAATAGGCTCTAGTGGATCACCAATAGGCTCGTTAATAGTATAAATGTTCGCAACGACCCAACCAATAAAATTTTTTTGCCAGAGTCTCCCCTATAATATGGACTAGCCACATGCACGACGGTATGTATATAAGGTCATTTCTAGGCACCCAAGACACAAACCAAGAGAAATATACAAATTCCCAATATAATAAGACCAAAATAATAGAAATTAGTTGTCTAATTGAGCAGTTTATAAAAATTAGTTGTATTTTTATAGTTTGCATTCCAGATAACTTTTGTTATACAAAAACAAAATCTGCTATACAATGCAACCAATTTTCTCTTTGTTGCAGGATAACCCTCTAGTTATCGAATGTTTCGATTTTAACAGTAGTGGAGATCATGTCCTTATTTGGGTAATTGTTGCGATTCTTGCAATTTTTTGAAAGATCTACTTTTAGTTTAGTATTCCCGATAAAAGTTTTTGTTGGCGATAAAATCTGAAATCATTCTGATTTTGAAAAGTAATATATTTACACTTATTCTTATTTTTAAAATAATTAATATATTTAATATTACTAAATAATTCCTCCAAAAATCAGTGTAAAAAATAAAGAGCAATGAATACTTGAGAGATTCATGTGCTAATTAGAAATCCATGACCATGATCTATCAAATAAGGAGAAAATCAACAAATTATCAAATAATTCTTCCAAAAATCAATGTACAAATTAGAGAGTAATGGGGCATAAGATCATTGTAATGAGCAAATCAACAAAACCCAGAAAGAGAAAAAAATGTTCTAAACATCATCAAAAAGCCCTAAAACAGTACAAATTAAAACCCTAAATATATTGGAGAGATAAAAATAAATTGATAGTTCATACCTTGGAATAGAAACCGACTGTGGGTAGGTGGGGCGGCGTGGCAGCAGTGGCGTCCCTCTTCCCCTTCTTCTCTTCTCCCCTTCTTCCCTCTCTTCTCTCAATTTGGTTCTTCCTCTTTTTTTCTTCTTACGTGTGTCGACGAATGACCTGGCTGGTAACATTAAGTTTGATCGTATCACATATCTCGACCAGCGTCGGTCGCTAATTTTTAATGATGTGGTCGCTGATTGTTAGTAGAATCATGATAATAATTAGCCTTGAACATTTCCTCACCATTTTTTGGAGGTAAAATTGAATCTAGCGATAGATTAACGTAGAGTCGATTATTAACATAATCTAGCGACCCGGATGTAAGGGTCGTCATTAATGTCGGTTCTTCTTATTCTATCTGCGACCGGGATATCGCGATTATTTGATAAGTTCGTCATTGTTAGAGCATTTTTTTGTAGTAGAGAGTGTTGAGGTACTTGAAAGGACTTCTAATTTTGGGATACTATATAAAAGGCGGAGATGATGAAGTTGGTTGTCTATCTGATATAGTGATATGTTGGAGATTTAGATGTACGAAAAGAGTACTTGAGGTTATGTGTTTTAATGAGCTCGGGAGTCATTTTGGTCATTGAAGAAACAACCAATAGTCACATTATCTTCACCAAAGTTGAGTTTGTTCTTTGCTGACTTCATGTGCTTGTCAAGCGATTTGGGTAAAAAAGAATTTTGAATGGTTTTAATCATGTTCAAAGTAATGCGGTACAACAATCTTTTGTGATGACAGAATTTCAATTTATTGAACTTTCAAGAAGAATCTCAGACATTACATGGTCGAAGCAAGCATATAGATGTCGATTTCATTTTCTTCGTGAGCTCACTAGAGATGAAGTTGTAAAAAGTCGGGTCCATTGTCATACTTTCAAAACAGAGTTGCTGAGACATAATGACCAACCCAATAAAGCTTGATATGTTAAATAAAAGTGAGAAGTCGTTTGGGGGTCTGCACAGATCCAAGTATAAACTGAATGAAATTGGCATTCAGTTTAAAGGAGGATGTTGAAGTTGTTATCGAGTCTTCAGAGTTTGTTGCTTAGGTTATTTGTTTTGAGTCACTTACCACGTTAATAGATATGTAAAACGTGGCTGCAGTTTTTTCTCTATTTTGTTATTGTAAGGCTATATATATAGCCAGTCAAATTGGGTAATCAAAATAAGATAACATTCTCCAATTTCTATTGTATTTACTAAGCAAACAGAGTTCTTAACAGATGCCTCACTTTATAATTTATTTATATAATTATATTATTATTAGAAAAGGAATTTTTTAAGAAAAAATAAAAATATATAACAAAATAGGATATATATTTTTAATTTTTGTGAAAGAGAAAGACGGAGGGAATTTATTTTTTTTATTCTTCACAAAAATAGTTCTGTATAAAATTAGACATTTTCTTCTTTTGGGAATGGAGGGAGGAGTATCTCTATCATATATGACCGCTGGCGCTCGATTACCTGCTTGACCCATTCGTCGTTGCGTTGAACAAACGCTTGCCCGTCGCCGAACCAATAACTCGAAAACTGTTGCTAATTTTCGTAGTATAAGCTAGCAATAAGTGGTAAAATAATCAAATTAGCTTTATCGGGGCGAGTTAAAGCTTCTACAGATAATACTACTAGTATATAATTCGTTTTGGTATCAGTTCAATCGTTGAATTTTCAATTTCTTTTGCAGGTTTCTGGACGTTTTGATTCCAAATTTCAATAAAAAATGTCACCAGAATCGAAGTTGAAAGATGCAGCTCAAGTCGAAGAAGGCGCATCTCTCCAATCCATCCGCTACAAACGCGGCTCACTTCAGCTACTTGATCAGGTCCTTCTCTCTCTCTATATATATATATATGTGTGTGTGTTTGTTTATCAGTTTATGTATATTATGATTTTAGCAACATGTCTATGTTGTTAGATGGTGCCTCCAAAAAGTAACCTTTCCTGCTAATTTAATAATTGTCTTCTCAATTGTTTGGGTGTTAAGTTGTTCCTGTTACTGTTAGGGAAATTGGATTAGCTGCTTTCCTCTGAATCCCTTTTTGTTGGATAGAAAACAAATATATAATCTCTTACTGATTTTGCATTCAATACGCTTTTATCTTGAAAGGCTTTGGATTGGGGAAGATTTGGGGATGTTTTATGGTCCTCTTGCTTTCAGTTTATTTCATGGATCTAATTTGAACTGTTTGTTGACCAGAGAAAGCTTCCACTCGAAACTATTTATTTGGATATTCGTGATGCCACTGATGGATGGTAATGTATTTCTCACTTGCCTAATTTAAATGTACACTTTATCATCATATCATGTTGCTTTGCCGCTTGAACTTCTACTACCCAATACTAGGATGTTCAATCAACTAGTATCTGTTCACTAATTTATATAAAGAAAATTATCCTAACGATTTCAGTTTATAGCAAGTGATCATCTTAAATTCTTTTGTTAATTTTGAATTTTGGATACGCTGTCAGTTCATCGGTTAAGAGTCTATTTCCTGAGCCATGTTATACATTTCTTCAAGTCTGTGGAAGAATGTGATAGCTATGTACGTAGGTAGGTTATTCAATTTAATACCCCCTCCAAAATTAGAGATACATTTTGACTTTTTGAAGTCAATTTAAGAATCCAAATTTGATATAATTTTGATGTAGTTTTGAAAACAAAAAATATTAACTAGTAGTACTTTATAGTTGGTTTATAATTGTTGTAATTGTTTGTTGTGAATCTAATTAATTCCATATTGATTTTAGGATTTTGCGAATTGACTTGAAAATGTTAAAATGTATGTCCAATTTTGGAACGGTGGGAGTATGCGTTTCTATGCATAAATTGTGAGGTCCTAACCATATCTTCCACACCAACAACCAATAAACATGTGCTCCATACTTTCCCCAGGAAGCTTTTCAATTCAGTTTCTGAGTTATACTTCATAAGCTTACGTCTCCTTGTGAAACTTGTCCACATATAACATGATATCTTCTGTCTTTTCCTATTTCTTTGGCGACTTTTTTCCTAGCGTTTCTTAGTATTAATTATATATGACATGTAACTGAAATTCCTCTGAAAATATTGGGGTAAAGGTGTTGTGTTTGTTTTATTTACTAGGTTTTGAGTATATATTCTTTTTATTTGATATATTAAATTATATTGTTGTGTACTTGCATGAACCAAAAATGGGGAACCTGAAAAGGAACCAAGATGAGTTTCCAAACCACTATTATCCAAAGAAGAATGACCTTTACATCTTAGATCTACCTTATGCCCAGTGGACCTAGAAATTTGTCTCTGGGGACGAGTTTTTTTTCAAATGACCTGTTTTAAATAGAAATACAAGAATTTTTTCTTACTCCTACTTAGAGTAATTTAAAATAAATTGTGTGTGATAATTTTTTTTCAAGAATCTTTTTAAATACACAAAGCGATAATCTTTAATGTTTTTCTTGTGAAAAAAATATATGTAACTAACTATTCATGTGATCTATAGAATTTATTTGAGACATTTTAATTGAAACAAAGATATTTTTAACATGCTATGTTAATAAAAGGAATGCATTTTTTAGTGATAGTATAGAACGACTCAATATTCTTAATTTTATCATTACAATTTCGTTATCATACCATCACTATTAAACTAAACCTTTAATAAATTTATGAATAAACATTAAACATAAAAATATCACTAAAATTTGTAAGTTTGCAAATAGAATTCTTTTTATTGTACGAATGGAGTAATATTTATAAATATTTGTCTAGAAATAATTAATTCACATTAATTTTAAAAATCAATTTTAAGAAGTCAAAACAGAACCTTTTTTTGTGAAATGGATGAACTACTTTTCATAAATATGCAACTTGATGCAGGACAAATCTGGGATGAAGAATTAACAGAAAATAATTAGGATCTAAACTCCACGTTTAGGCCACTAAGATCTCTCAAGTGTATCCACTCCACGTATCAACATCATCAAGATAGATAAAATACCTCTACGGTATGACTTAAATAATCAATTTCAATATCAATATTCTGTAATTTAAATAACTTGTAAGGATTACGTCACTATTTAAAGAGACTCAAAACCCTAATATTACTTGGGAAATAATAAAAGTACTAAACGACTAAAATACCCTTATTAATAATTACTAATCACTAATTAATGTCCTAAATCAATCCCCACTACTAAATAAAATACATAAATCACATCAACTAATTTTATATTAAACATAATAAAAACTCCAAATATTAAATATAACAAATCTCTTCTTTGTTCTTGACTTGGAGTCCCCATCACAACTAAGTACCCCTATATAAGAAAAAAGTTCACAAAAGTCCCTGGGGCATGGCCCCACTGCCCCCCAGTATAGGGCACCTCTGCTTATTCCCACCAGTTGCTATTGACAAAAATAATTGTATAGTTTTGGCATCTTGGCTGTACAGTATCAGAAAATTTAGCTACCTCCTGAGTTTCTTTTGTTTGGCCATTGACAATTAATCCATTGTTATACTTGCGTAATGTTCATCAACCAATTTTCATATATCCAATTAAATGTTGTTTTGTCTTTGTACGTATTGCAATTGCATCAGGGATGCAATAAGGGATATGGTGGTCCGTGGAGCACCTGCAATTGCTATAGCTGCTGCCCTCTCTCTTGCAGTAGAAGTATCTAATTTGGAGGATTTCAATGGGACTCCTGATGATGCAACATCTTTCCTCATAATGAAGTTAGAATATCTAGTCTCAAGGTAATCACAAACGAATATTGGATGTCTTTTAAGTAGTGGAGATGATGATACTTGGACCTTGACAGTTCATCAGAACTAGAGCTGATATTCTACACGCCTTTTACAGCCGACCAACAGCTGTGAATCTTTCAGATGCTGCAACTAAACTTACAGCAGTCATAGAGAAGGCTGCTGCCTCTGCCTCAGAAGCCAACACTGTTTTTCAGGTAGTTATTCATGTGCTCTAGCCTCTATGCTTTGAAGATTGGTCTCTTCTTTATGTGGTACACCTCTAGTTTAGAGTTTACTGAGAGAAGGATTAGGAGAAACTTAAGATATTCATAGGTGAGTCTATGCAGGCTGCAGCTTCACCTGAAGTTTGGATTCATTGCCATTTAAAGCATACCAAAGTATTTATCTTTTACTTTGCGATTACAATTTTTATTTGTATAGGCTTACATTGAAGCTGCTGAAATTATGCTGGAGGATGACGTTGCTTCCAATAAAGCAATTGGATCATATGGATCTAGTTTTCTTCAGTACCAGCTGAAAGAGTTTAAGAGGCTATCTATTCTGACCCATTGCAATACTGGAAGGTACCTTCGTTTTTCTCCCTTCCTCCGACCCTTCCTTTCTAATCATCATCAATATCATCATTGTTTATATGTCAAATAGCCGATGCAAAGCCATTTATCTTGAAACAGTTGGATATGAAATCATTCTAATGGTTAATCACATTATTAATAGTCTTGCAACAGCTGGATATGGGACTGCCCTAGGCGTGATTCGTTCTCTTCATGGTGATGGAGTATTAGAAAGTGCATATTGCACTGAAACTCGGCCTTTCAATCAAGTGAGTGTGTGGCATGCACTTTTTTCACATAATTTCAGTGGTACAATTATTACCAGTAACACTACCCTGAGTAGCTGCATTGTTGCAGCTAAGAGATAACGTGTTCCCCCCCACCCCAACAAAGTAAATAAATAAATTGATTAATTGTCTGATAGGAGCGATAATCTATCAGTAATAAATATTCTAGACGCAGTGCTATATCATGTATTGCACTTTTGCGACCAAACATTAGGAGCAAGGCTGCTTATTTGATGGCTTCCATTTCATATTTTATACAATATACAGAAAACAAGCAAACCAGTATATAGCCTGCTAGTGGTGAAGTTAAATACTGTGGTTGAGGCTATCCAATACAAACCATATTTTGAAAACCACTAGTCCAGTGAGTTACCAAAAGGTTGTTTTTCGCTTTCAAGTGCAGACAAAATTTCTCCTCATGTTAAATTATTCTGGAACCTGATTTTTATTTGTCTAAATTATTGGACTGACCTCTCTCCCCCCTAAGCAAAACAGTAATATATACTCCCTCTATTCCAAATATAAGGTCAAGTTTGACATTTAAAGTACATATAAGACATTTTCAAACTCAAAATTGATATAATTCGGCAAAAATTAAGAAACAATAAATCTTGTAATTATTAGTACTTTTTAGGTAGTTTATATTCATCATCGACTAAAATTAGCAAAAATTAAGGAACAATAAATCTTGTAATTATTAATATTTTAGGTAGTTTATATTCATCATTGACTAAAATTAAATGTATCTATGTCAATTTTGAGTTTGAAAATGTCTCAAGTTGGCTTTCAAAAGTCAATAATGATCTATAATTTGGAACGGAGGGAGTATGTCCGCGCACACATTTTGGAGTTGTCAGTAATATATGTATGCATGCATGTGTGGCTGCTTGTGAGATTAACAGGAAAGTTATAGGATGGCTTTCGGATTTATGTGGTTTGTATGCCTAGGAATTGTTACTCGAATACATTTTTTGTTATGGTGCCACAAAGCTAATTGTTACAGGATAATACATTGGTTAAACTGAATTGGTCTGCATCTTTGTGATGCAACTCTACAAGCATAGCATATTTATAGTTTGGTGTCCATTACCACTTCTTATCGCCTTGCATTTGAATGTGTGTGCAAATTTGAGGTTTTGTTTACCTTTTCCTCAATAATGGCAGGGATCCAGACTTACAGCGTTTGAGTTGGTGCATGATAACATTCCTGCTACTCTTATAGCAGATTCTGCTGCAGCTGCTTTAATGAAAGCTGGACGTGTGAATGCTGTCATTGTTGGAGCCGATCGTGTGGCTGCCAATGGTAATTGAACACACTTACTGTTATATGACTAGATTTTTAATACTAGCAACCATGTTTGACGTAAAAATGTAACCTAATTCCAGGCGACACTGCTAACAAGATTGGGACCTACAGCCTTGCCCTAGGTGCAATGCATCATGGTATTCCATTTTATGTGGCTGCACCCTTGACCTCTGTTGATTTATCACTTGCTTCTGGACAAGAAATTGTTATAGAGGAAAGATCTGCCAAGGAATTACTACAGTCGCATGGAGGACTTGGGAAACAAGTTGCTGCCTCCGGAATCTCTGTTTGGAACCCTGCTTTCGACGTTACCCCGGCTAGCTTGATAAGTGGGGTTATTACTGAAAAGGTCCCCTCTCTCTCTCTCTGTGTGTGTGTGTGTGTGTGTGTGTGGCACACACATGGATAGATGCATGAAGGACACAAACACAGATCCCTGGCATTTCTGGGAATCTGTGAACTCTTAATTAGATGAATTTCATCCTTGACAGCAACTCTTTCTTTCTTTTTTTTTGTTTTTATCCCCATAGGGTGTCATAACAAAGTCAACAACTGATGCTTTTGACATTGCGGGTTTCATACAGAATATATCAAGCCGCTCATAAGAACGAAGGTTCTCTATTGTAAGGGGTTTGTATCAATGTTCAACTGGGGCTGTAGTTTCTACCGAGTCATAGAGTGGGTGAATTAAACTCAAATAAGATGTGATTTTGGTTTGTAATTTTGTTGTTTTTGTGTTTGGTTAAGTAACTCAATTGACACACGTGATTTGCTGAAGAAATCAAACTTGTTATTTGGTGTTATTTTTCATAAGCAAGCTGACTTTTCTTGGTTCAATAACTAAATTTTATTGGTTTTTTTTTGGCTAATACTCATAAATAAGGTTCTATTAGTGGAGACTTGATTAAGGCTAATACCAACTACGAACAGAATAACATATGTTCTCATTCTTTTCTTACTTGAGTGTTTCTAACATAATTTTATCAGAAGTATATTTTGTTGAAGGAACCCCTAGAATTTGAAATTGAAGTAGAACGAAGCCGGTGTTTAAAGTTTAAGCTGGACCTACGATCTCATATAAAAGTTAAAATGGTACTCGACTTGGTATTTGTTTTGACAATCAACTGAGATTCGGCCAACTTTGAGATTCTGTAATGCAGTGAATATCAGTTTCCTTTCTGATATTCACTTGATGGTTTACAAAGCATTGCAAAAAGGAAAAGTAGATATAAAAAACAAAATCTTTACATATAATTGCTTATCAGTATTGACCAGGGTTTCCACAGTTTCTTAATCCTATTTTCCTTAGGAACAATTCCTATTCCTAATAAAGCAACAGAAGCTGTTTCCCCTTCACGCAGCCCCATGAACCACAGCTCAGCGGTACTGAAAAGCCAAAAGTTGAAAAGAAAAAGAACCGCAAAGGAATTAGCGTTTTATAAAATATATGTGCACATTACAAGATAAAAATATATGGAGCAAAAGTGTAGGAAATTCTACAACGTACAAGCAAAAATAACAAGAAGAATAATCCTGCCAAAAAAATAAATCAAATGAAGAAAAGATAACAACTGCAACTCACCAAGCACGGGATCCAGGCCCGTATAGCTTCGGATGCGAGTTCCAGATGTACGACTTATCCATTCTCTCTCTCTCTATGCTGTAACTTCAGATTTAAAACCCTCTCTCTCTGAGATAGGAGCTGTAACTTCAGATAAAACCCTAGAAAATTGAGATAGGAGCGTTAAAAATGCATAAACTATACTCACCAACAATTCCGGTGTATGTGACAATTTTAAGTGGGTTGAAGAACCAAATTTACGATTTCGAATTTAATCAAACTCGATTTTCAAACCGCAGTTAAATTGAGGCGGAAGAAGGGTCCCCCATGGGTCATATGACCTTGGAAGATCAGCTCAAACAATGATCATGATGAAGATCAAATTAGAAATTTAGGTTGTCAGTTTGAAGTTGGATAGTGCCATGAATTAGAAAATTGATATATTATTATCATTGAATTTATATTTATATTGTTATGCCGTGTGAATGTAATTATCGTTCAATTGATATTGTAGGTTATTGATGAAATATTTAGGTTAGTTGATTTGGAATTGGTGAAATTATTATGAAATGTTTAAATTGAAAATAACCTACTCAAGAGAAATATTTTTCAAATATGATCACAAAATTATAATTGTGATGCTAAATTGCATAAATCTTTATTCTTTCAATTGGTTTTGAAATTGAAACAACATCAAATGAAATCGTACCGCACAAATTACAAACGATTTCATATGCGATTTTGAATTTATCAAACCGCACCTAAGCGATTTCGAGTGTGTTTTGAACTTCTATACTCACCCATGTCGGAGCGTACAAAACCCTTCTCCAATTTCAGCTCTTTAGTCACGATTGCATTTTTATTTGGCCGAAAGTACCCCTACATATATTCGAAATTACCATAAAGGGCCAACTTTCCGTTTTCCAAAATTACCCTCGCCCCCCCTTTTTGAGTCTTTATTTCATTGTTCCCGGCGGCAAAAGGTTGTTCTCAGCCTATTCCTTTTCGTCCCCGACGAGAATCTCAACAATTTCAGGTTCTCTCTCCTAAATGTGTTTTCAGTGAAATTACATTCAGAATTCATTTAAAGATGCACGTTGTTTCTATTAAATTTTCGTTGTTCAAATCGTGGAATTGGTTAGAATTATTAGGGTTCTTTTGATAATGTTGTGATGATTCAAATATCAACTTTGTAAGGACATTTATTTAATTCTATGTATTCTTTTCTATTTGGTGTGTGTTAAATACTAGATTGTGTACACACTTTCGTTTTTCCAAAAACAAAATTCTTCTGGTTGCCTCTAAATTAAGATCACGTCCGTACCTCCTAGTGGGAATATCTAATCTTTGTAGTTTTTTGTGCTAGGTTTGTAGATTATGTACCAAATATTTTATGAATCATGCATCTTTTTAGCTGTGAGTTTTAGAAATGGGGGTTTCTTTTGAAATAAATAAATTGATAGGTATTAGCTGAAGAAGTGCTAAGCCGGGGCCTACAGGAGTTGGTATCATTGAAAATGATAACACCTTGTTTATTGGTGGGGATGTACAGGTAGTTTAGAGAAATGAAGAAGTCAGCATTGCCATTGCAAAACATCTGTGGAGCCGAGAAGCAGAGATGTGGGAAGGGAGCTTTAGTGAAGCTCTTGAGATGGCATTTCGGACATTCTCAATTCCGAGGGAAGCAATTAGAAGCTATTGAAGCAGTTTTATCAGGTCTGGTTTATACTGGATATGTTAATTACATTTCTATTTTTAAGCACAAGTGTATCTGAGTTAAGAGTGAAAATCTTGAATTAATTACGGGGTTCATTTTCAAGACTTATTCTTTATCAGCCCTGATACACTGGGTGTGTGTTTGCTGCCCCAAGTACTTGAGGGAAATTCTCATTTAGTTAGTTACTTTGAATTTTGTCAAATGGTTTTGGGGCTCTGTTGTTAGTTCATCTTGATTCGTTCTCATTCAGGAAGAGATTGTTTTTGTCTCATGCCAACTAGTGGAGGAAAGTCAATATGCTATCAGATCCCAGCATTGACAAAAACGGGAATTGTACTCGTTGTTTGTCCTTTAATAGGTGAATGCTGTTAATCTTTTTATTCATTTTTACATCATGAAGGAATCTTAAACTGCACATGGTTTTGTTTGGTTTTCAAATCCAAGGACTCAATATGATTGCTTCAAGCGGTTTTTATTTTGATCGCAGCATTGATGGTCAGTATCTTCGTACTTCCTTGCTCCTAGTACCTCTCAGCTAATAATGAATGGGGATTAATTATTATTATTATTATTTAACTCCCTAGGAAAACCAAGTAATGTCATTAAAGGAGAAAGGGATTGCTGCCGAATTTCTATCCTCAACTCAAACTTCGAATATTAAAGATAAGGTGATTACTGGAATCATGATGTATTTTTCTTTCTGCAATTGTCTGACCAGTTCGGCATAGAAAGTAGTTGGCTGCTGTAGAGGGACATAGTTGCATCCTTGGAACATCTGTCCTTTAGATTATTGTGTACTCTTGTCCCATATGGTGTACATCGTCCTTGGAAGATGCAATTCTGCAAGGTCTATATGATATTGATCAGAAATTGAGAAAATAAAGTAATTAATATTTGTAAAATATCATGTCAAAGAGACTTTTTTCTCTCTTGTATTTTTACACCAAGCTGACATTCTTGTTCTTAATTTTAGATTCATGAAGACCTTGAATCTGGAAAACCATCCTTAAGGTTGCTTTATGTAACACCAGAATTGATTGCAACACCTGGATTTATGTTGAAACTGACAAAGGTCCATGCTAGAGGGTTGTTGAATCTGATTGCCATCGATGAGGTTTGAACCCCTAGGCTTAAGTTGTAAGTATACATAATTGGTTTCATGTTTTCCACCCATTTTTGTCAATATTTCAGGCACATTGCATCTCATCTTGGGGCCATGACTTCAGGTGACTTCTCATTTCTCTTAAGAGTTTTTTAATTTATAGTTACTCGTTCTTGTCATTATGCCAAAAAAAGTTGTATCTCCAGTTCTCCACTGCTATATTGGGTTTATCAACACAGATCTGAGAGCTCGTAATGGCCTCTTTTTTGTAACCACTATATGTACTTGAAGTGGCTTTTGTCGGTAGCTGATTAAGTTTTTGTTGAACTTCTTCTGTTGCTGCACTAAATCCCATTGCTGTACTGAATCCGTAAATCTAGGGTTAATGGAAGAAGAACAAAAGCATACCATGCTGCTAATATTCAGGAGCTTCGTTATGGCTCCACTTTGGTTTTCATTTCTCTGACATTTCAACTTTCATGGCCCAATTTGTTTCCAAGATTTGCTATCCTTCTTGGTACTCTGTGCTATGCTGTCAGTTACATCTCTTTCTATCTCTCTCTGACTGAGATATTGCTGCTGTAGCAAAGTAGGTTTTATGTTTAATGTTTTTAAGCGAAACTTCAAATTTGTTTGTTCCTATATCTGAGCCTTGATTCATTTACTTCCAGAACATATCATACATGACTATATATATGTAAACTTTCCTTGTTGTCGTGTTTACTGTTTATCAAATTTCTTCAAGTCAGATGGAAGACTATTATGTTGGCTATCTATCGTTTAGTGTCGCACATTATTCTTTTAATTACTAGTGCATCTCTAATTGGCTTATTTTTTATTTTCTTGAAATTATTCCTTCAATTTTTAAGAGTTTGTATACTGCAGGCCTAGCTACCGGAAGCTTTCTTCTTTGAGAAATTGCTTACCCAACGTACCAATATTGGCTTTGACAGCTACTGCTGTTCCCAAGTGAGTCTGGTCACATGCTTTGTGTTTAAACTGTAAAATTTTAACTATTTTATGTTAATAGCAACACTACTCAATTCTTCGCACAATCCCCTGATCTACATTTATTTCTTCTTTGAGCACTCTCCCCCAATTTTTTTGGGTCTCAAGGAAGAAGTTAATTTCCTGTTTTGCTAACATATTATGTGTTAGTCATGTTGCTGGAAGAAAATATTTCAGAAATTGATTGCTTTTGATTCCATGCAACAATTCTGTAAAATATATTGTATTGGACACAAAGTAACAAATATCATCTTGTGAATATCGAAGTTGTTCAGTATGTGTGCAAAATACTGCAGCGTTGTCCTTTTTCCAGCAATTTCAGATTTACTGCAGTTTTCTCCATTTTCTGTTTGGAGCTGTCTCTTTATTCACACGAAAGTGCAAACCTGATTTATAGTTTTTAATTTTGTTGCAGGGTTCAGAAGGATGTGATCGAGTCTTTGTGCTTGCAAAATCCTATAGTCCTAAAGTCATCATTTAATCGACCAAATATATATTATGAAGGTTAGGCCAGCTTGCTTGATTTCATTACTTATTTAATCTGAATGACTGAATGATCAAGTGCAGCCAGGGGATCTTTTGGAGCATGATTTCATTGTTTATTACTTTATTTGTGCTTCCTCCAACCAATGCATTTTTGATATTTCTTCTGGTAAACCTGGGTTAAATACTGCATTGATGAGAATGTACTTGTCAGTGCAACTTCGGTAAAGAGGTAGAAACATGCTGTTTATCATGGTTGCAATTTCTTTAAACATCAATGTTATCTGGCTCTCATTGTTGCTTGCTTTGACTGGGGTTTAATCCGTAAAAAAGGGATACTACCCTCCAATATAAAGGTTGATTTCAAGAGTACAGACATTATATTAGCTTGCTTACAATGAGAAATTTTGGGGCATTCATTAATTGATAATCTTTTATTTTATAACAAGTTCTTATTTCAAATTGACTTTGATGTGAAGTATTATTAGTTGTGGATTTTGGTACTGTTGTATGCTTTTGATGGTCTGGTTCATTCTTCATGCTGGTATTGAGCAAGAGAGGGGTAACCACATATTTCCAAATTTAGCAAGAAGTAACCGAGGGTGTTAACTAATATGTACCTAGAGAGGGGTTGGACCATTGGATAATCAAGTAGAATATATAAAAAATAATAATAACAATATGTGTTTACCTGATTATATTTTTGTATGGCTCAGTTCGGTATAAAGATCTTTTGGAAGATCCATGTGTTGATTTAACCAATCTCCTCAAATCTTGTGGAAATGTCTGTGCAATTATTTACTGCCTTGAACGGACAGCTTGTGATGATTTGGCTGCTCATCTATCCAAGAATGGAATTTCCTGTGCTGGTAAGTGAATGTTTCTCTTGATCCCTTCTAATCTTTCATGCTTGAATGTTTATTCATAGACATGTTTTCATGTTTTTGTCGTGCTTTCAGCATATCATGCGGGCTTGAACAATAAGTTGCGGAGTTCTGTTTTGGATGATTGGATTACTTCGAAGACGCAGGTTGTTGTGGCCACAGTTGCTTTTGGGTATGGCCATACTTCAAATGCGTCACAAATAGTCTTCCTTCCCTCTATTGCATTCTTCAACTCCAACCATTAGGCTTTTTGTGAAAGTAGCTTCAATACCATTGCATATGCTTCTATTTGTAGGTTTATTTTTCACAAAAAAACTGATGATTAATTTGTTATTATCTTATCAACTGGGTATTTTGTTGCTGCATTTTTGTTTGGAGCAACTCTGGAGTATGTGCGGTTTATGTGATTATGGTGTTGCTCCAGGATGGTATGTAACTATTGCTATTATTTTAGTATGATTTTGATTATTTTCAGTCTCTCTATTGTATGATATGATTTATGTACATTTGGAGCTAATGTATGAGGAACACAATATATCTAGGGCATAGACCGGAAGGATGTTAGGATTGTTTGCCACTACAATATTCCCAAGTCAATGGAAGCCTTTTATCAAGAGTCAGGTAGAGCTGGTCGTGATCAATCACCCTCTAGAAGTGTCTTGTACTACGGAATGGATGACCGCAGAAGAATGGTTGAACCACCATCTTTGACACCAGCCCGTGTTATTTTTTTTAATAGATTTCCCAGTAGAAATTTAATTGAATCCTTTACAAAATTTGTTTCAGGAATTTATTTTGAGTAAAGCTGAGAGCAAAAAGTTGCAGTCCTCAAGCTTGCAGGATGGATGTACGAAGAAGTCCTTAACTGACTTTAAATTGGTAACTCCTTAATCATGTCAATGAAGTTAGATGCTCATTGATGTAATGCGGATTGCAAGTGGATAATGCATGCAGATGGTTGAGTATTGTGAAGAGTCTGATTGCCGAAGGAAAAAAATCCTTGAGAGTTTTGGGGAACAGGTACTTGAATTTGTGGTTATGTGGTCTCCCTTTCTATTAGGATGCTTTATTTATTATTTAAGATTCAAGTGAGACCACTTATATGCTGCTCCTTAAAAGTAGGTACCTGTTACATTGTGTGGGAAATCATGTGATGCATGCAAACATCCCAGCATAGTGGCCAAGTATTTAGAGGAGCTTACAAGTGCCTCTGCTTTTCGAAAAACCTCACGAATATATATTAGCAGGTATTCATACTGGATGTGATTTTGTTTCATTAAAAATTAATATCTGAATTTTCTATTACAAGGCTATGATATAATTAAGAGAAAGAAGAACAGAGTCTCATTTATAGTTAATGGTTGGTTTGGTTAATAATGATATTTCCAACGCTGTTTGTGATTGGAACAAAAAACTTGCAGTGTTTTTTAGAACGTTGTAATTATTTAAAGTGAAGAAAATACAAACGTAACTTTTTGGTGAAGATGAATTAAGCTAACATATTTCTCATCATTAAACAAGCTTGCTTAAATTGCATTAAACTTGATGTGAATTTATCCTTCAATTTTGTTTTATGAGTTATTTTTTGCTAGTGATTCAATACTAGTTTGTTCTGCACTTAAGTTATTAGTTTTATATGGTCAGACAAAACTGGGGATAATCATTCAGTTTTTAACTCTAGATTCATGGATGACGGTGTTAGGAAATGGAAGACAAATACTTAATATATAGTGTGCGCTACTTTTTATTTGTTGTTGCACATCTTGTTCATAGAACCATGGTAGAAGATTATCAATTGAATCATATGGATATTTTTGGAATTGGCAGAAATCTACACAGTAATTTAATATCAAGACACGTTTCTAAATGTTAGATCATCTCTATTGTCTATAACTATTAAAAATCTGCACCTTAGAAATAAATAATAAAATGAATAAGATTTCACAAGTTTATGCATCAACTTTCTGATTGCGGAAGTTAGCAGTTTTATTGTTTCGCTCGAAAAGCGGAACATTTCTGCAACATGGGGAGTACCAATATTTTGTTTCCATTGTCCATAGTTTCTTTTTAAGAATGCGCTCAATTATATTATTATATACTTATAAAGAATAGAGAGAGAATACATTTGGGTATATATTGGTGTTGCCTTTAATCGAAGAGTAAATTAACATTCATTTGATATTTTGCTCTAGGCGCCCAGAGTGGGAGCGCTGCTGATACTCCTAAATTTTTCTCACTTTCATTTCACAATTTATAATAATTAGCACAGTAACAAGTCGATCCCACAGAGAGTAAAGTTGTTTTAGAATTATTCTACTATTTCAACAGAAAATAAAGATGGGGGGTTTTTGAAAAATGTTTTTAAACTAAGCGAACAAGAATTAATGATGAAGTTAACCAAATATATAAAAACTTCAGTTCTGCAATTCAGTTTCACCTAGGGGTGAGCAATTCGGTTATAACCAAACCGAATAAGCTATTCGGTTATAACCGAAAACCGAAATTAACACATTTCTAATATCCGAATTGTTACCCGAATTAGCTGATAACCGAATTACCGAATAATAACCGAATAACCGAATTTATAATTCGGTTATTCGGTAAATAACCGAAATTAACACATTACTCAGCTTGATTTGAGATATGGGTATTTGATGGAGGTATTTTGGGAGTCCAGTAGAAGTTCTTTGTTAACATCACTGTTAGCCATATCACCATTTCTCCCTTCGTAAGTTCGAACCGAAGGAGAGAGAAGATGAACTTCCGGGCTAATTGGGAATATGGGTATTTGATTACTGGGGATATGGATATGGGTATTCTGGGCTAATTGGGGATATGAACATTTGGATCAGACTTTTTGATTTAGGTACTACGAGGAGGCTGGAGCTCCCTCAATTATTTAACCTCGTCAACATGCCCTTCTTTGTTCTTTGCTGTTGAAGACTAGCACTTTCTGGCCGCTGTTGGATAGTAGATTGAGGAAGGGGGTGTTCCTTGAGAAGGTTGACCCAACTGAACTAGCAGTTGTGCTCAAATAGACATTCTGGATTTCTAGTTGATAAGCTAGATCTTGATAAAAGTTCAGGCCTCAAATCTGATGATGATGGCGATGGGGCTAAGGTTGCCATTGAAGATCCCACGGGATAAGGAGCAGATCTGAGATCGATTTGAGAGATGAGATCGAGATCGAGATCTGACAGACGAGAGAGGAGATCTGAGATTTGGGTTTTGAGACTTTTAATTTTCTAGTTTTATTTTTTTATAATTCGGTAATTCGGTTAACCGAGTAACCAAAAATTAAAAACCAAACCCGAACCCGAAAATCAGAAATAAAATCGGAGATAACCGAATTACAAAAAATACCCGAATAACCGAAAAAATTCGGTTAAAAAAATCAATTAGCATACAACCTATAATAAGCTCTCTATTAATCAAGTTATTATTATTTTCAGTTCTGCAGTTCAGTTTCACCAAGCACAACAATCAATTAATCAAGTTATTATTTTCCCTTCAATGAAACTATTAGCCCTAGATAACAATAAGCTTTGCTATCCGAAATTCTCCTTAGATTATCACCGTATGAAACAAGCTCTCCACCGATTCCAACTAAGATACAACCTATAATAAGCTCTCTCTAGATTTAATATGATGAAGCATTAAGAAATAGAGAATTAGGCTAATCCAAGAAACAAACACATAAAGCTTGATTTGTTTAACTTGTTTTCTAATAATCTTAGCAATAAACAAAAGCTTGTCCACAATTATTATTACCAAGTTACTACTTACGATGAAGACAGATATCAATTACACGTAATATCAATCTTAATCGAGCATTTGATAATGATCAAACTAATTCAATTGGCCATATTAAATCAATTAGATCAATTAGCATGCAATCAATTTTTCGATTATTTTGTTTCCATTGTCCATAGTTTCTTTCTAAGAATGCGCTCAATTATATTATTATATACTTATAAAGAATAGAGACAGAATACATTTGGGTATATATTGGTGTTGCCTTTATCGAAGAGTAAATTAACATTTATTCATTTTATATTTGCTCTAGGCGCCGAGTCACTCATGTTTGCACTGTTTCAGCTCCTCAAATCTGATTGATGAAGATCAATTCTCAGAATTTTGGACTCGAGATCATGGTGGAAGTGGGTCTGAGGATGATATATCTGATGCCGATGGTATATATCTAACCCGATTCTGTAATGAATTGCTTGTAATGTTGTTTGTGCTTCGAACTTTAAGAGTTTCATTATATCTTTGTTGAGTTATCTTCATAAATTGAGTATTCAACGCTCCAGATGATATTGATGCTCTAAAGACCTTGGCTCGCTCAAGCTTATCATCAAAGACAAAATTAAATGAGAAGATCGAATTGCTGCAGCGAGCAGAAGAGAAATATTATCAAGATAAAAGTCATGAAAAACAGGTGATTTTCTACCCTTTTTTTTGGTCGGTTTCTTCTTATTTCACTGAATTTTCAATTGGTAAAACTACACATTTATCATGTATCCAATATGCTTAATTAATAATGACAGAGATGGAATTCTAATGAGATTGTGGACTCATTTGCATTGATTTTCTGTCTAAATAATGCATTTAATTCATTCAAAACGTTTTACAGGGATATATAGGTTTAAAGTTAATATAACGGTTCTGGGATCTCAAATCTGAATATCTGCATATTGCTAAAAAAGTTATCTGACTCAATGGAGTTTACTTGAAATGGAAAATCAGTGATTAAATGTTTCTGAAGCATGGATATGGAAATGGGTACACATAAAGCACAACGAGTTTTGCTGGTTTGCTTGGATTGGCCAAAACATGGCAAATTAGAATATTTAAAATAATATTTTTATATAATAAACATGACTTTGTGCTACGATCTTACATGAGTTACACATAGAACTACACTTGTCAGATAGAAAAGCAAACATCAAGGACATGACAACTGTGTAAGGATGTGTAGGTGTGAATAGACAAACATACATTGCATCACATGCAATGAGAAAAGCCACAAACCTACATCCAAGGTTTGCTGATGACCTTTTATGAGTGTCCCAAAAGTATCAGTTATGTTTTTGAAATTGAAAATAAAAAGGTTAATAGTAAATATATAAGAGCGTTCCAAAAATTTGTAAATATTTAAGATGTTTTCCACATGTGTCTCAAGCTGTCCTAATTGAATTAGTCCTCCTTAGAAGCACTTGAGCACCTTAGATCTCCACATTTTAGTTCTGGCAAAAGAATTGCCTCTGAATTAGTGAGATGGGAACCCAATATTTTATGAAAAATTATTTTGGATTTACCTTTCCAGCTGTCTATAAGTTACTTGGTGAACTTGTATTTTTGTCTATCCACTAATGCTGGTGGCTTTTCTGTCTTAGAACTCCATCCTTTTGATGTCTACTCTTCAATGCACCTTAGTTTAGTATCATAATTACTTCTGTACTGGATATATGGTAGTTAGTACTTAGTACTTACAAGTATTAATATTGTTACACGGTGCTACTCAAGGAACCTGTGTACTCATTCTTTATAAGGGTAACAAATAAGTGGACAGTTAGAGATTTTTCACATCAGATGGAGGATTTTCACTATTCATTTATGCAGATTGATATTATTAAATGGAAATATATTTGGCCGTCATTTCTGAAAACATATTATTCTTTAAATAAAGAAATGTTTTATACTTGCAGGCCAGTACATAAGTTTGATGTTTGCTAATATGTCTGGTTCCACAATTTTAGTTGTTTATAATTTTATTTTGCCTCCTAGATAACACTAATCTTTACCTGTCAACAGAGCAATAAACTCAACAAGAATGCCATATCTGATACTCTGAGGGAGTTGAGCAAGCAAAGATTATTGAATGCAGTAAAGCTATCACAGCAGAGGCTTGGCAACTTAGAGTATGCAAACTTGCTCTTTAATTTTACTGCTGATAATTAGAAAATCCATCGCCTTTCCAAAGCTTAACGATGCATGTATATTTGGTTTCCTGTAATAAACCATAGGAGCAGTTATTGTTTTCTGTTTCTTCTGCAGGATCGACTTTGAAACATCTGCCGCATTCCTTGAAAATGAGTGCTACAAGAAATTTGGGAAATCTGGGAAATCTTTTTATTTGTCGCAAATGGCAAGTAATATTAGGTGGCTTTCAACAGCAAACTACACGGAACTAACAACTAGGCTCAGCACCAGTTCCGATTCTTCTTCTCACAATATTAATCCGAAGGAAAAGTCCTCTTCAACATCACCGTCTTTGCTTGATCAGGTACCAAAGGAAATTACTAATGAAAAAATCCACTGCAGTGTTAAATCCGAAACTCCTTCAACTACATTAGAAAGCATTACACAAGATACAAAGCTGCCACCAATCCCATCTATCACAGAGTTTATAAACAGTAAAAGAGCTAGAGGGAGCCAGTTATCAACATCCAAGAATCATTCTCCTAACAGCATGCAAAAGAATCGAGAGAAGAGAACACTATTTCAGTAGGTTGGAATTGATTCTTGTTTCCTTTTGTACTTGTGCAGCTAAGGCACTCCAAGTCATTCTTATTCATTCCATTGCTGGCAAGTATTTTATTTATTTATTTTTTTTTGAAAAAGAAAAAGAAAAGAGTAGAATCTTTCTAGCAAATTGTTACAAACATGCCTAGGTTGTCTATTTATATTATTGTACAAAGTATGTGCTCTTTAATAGCCTGTCAAAGAGAGACGCTGAAGCTGCATAAAGTTCTGCTTCTATCCCTATCTCCGGCTCTTAAATATAAACTTTTGAAGCTCTCCCTTTGTGCATGGAGTAGTGGAAGGATGATCAAGTTGCAACACTATTGCATATAATTATTTTTAGCGCAATGGCTGACAAACTATGTGCAGCCATGCTTTATTCATCTTCTTCCTCCTTGTAGGGCAGGATTATGCCTTTTTCAAAGGTAACTTTCCTATAAAGTCTGAGTTTAGACTTCCCATGTAGAGATGATCCTCAAACTCCAAGGCAGATGTCACGAAGGACATAACCTTTCCATTAGGATCTTCAAATACCTTGATTATCTTCCCATCGTTTCCCACATTTGCTACCATTGCTCTTGTATATATGCCATTGACTAGCTTGAACAATTTTGGGAATGTTGCTAGCAGGTGTTTGGCTGCTCTTGAAGTGTGCACGAATTCCAGCCTGCTCGGAGTTATCTGTAGAAGGCAAAGTCATCACTTAGTCCTTGATAATCCGGATAACTCTTTTTTTCTTTTTTCAAACTATTTAGCAGTTACCTGTAACAAGGCTATCCAGAATGACCCATCTGGAGCAAGGTTTATATTATCTGGACCACCTGGAAGGTTGTCGATGAATATCTCTGTTTTTCCTTTGGTTTCCTCCTTCAGCCAATACTTTAGGCACCTGAATCTGTCAAAACAAAAGAAATTTATAATCATTTTCATGAAAATGGGGGTGTTTTTAAAGACTTTATAGTGAGGACTGTTGCATTTTGGTACTTATTTGCCCCCTTGAAGATTGTCTACGAATTTACTTACTTACTTCCATGTTTCGCAAATGACTAGATAATCTTGGTTTACGGACAGTGCGACACCATTAGCGAAGCCAAGATCATCCAACAGTAATGATGTTTGGTTGGAGGAAGGATCATACTTGAGGAGCTGCCCATGAGGTTTAGCCTCTAGCAAGTCCAAGTACCAGTTATGGAGTCCATATTTGGTGCTTGCAACACTGAAGTACAAGCTACCATCTGAAGCTTCGATAACATCATCTGCAAACCTGGTTGATCAAACAATTGAAAAAAAAAATAATCAGAAAAACCTTAATTGTTGTTTTTAATTCTTAATAAAAAAATAAAATTAGATTACTGTGTCTAGATTGGTTGTTTGTCAAGGCCAGGCTATGTTTTAAAAGCTTAAATGAATGAATTGAATAATTCAGTTTGTATATAACCCGATAAACCACATAATTACGGTTTGGAGTAGAGTTAATTAACCCTTGGTGGAGTCAAGTATGTAAGCTCAGAAAACACCAAATTCCTACATCGCATTAATATATGGCAGAATTGCTTACAAGAGACGAAGACTAGATAGGGATTGTAAATTTCATCTTATAATGCAATTTCATATGCCAATATTTTCTTTTGTTTGAACAGAACAGGCCAGAACAGGCCAGGCCAGGCAGGGCAGGGCAAAGCAGATTCATCATTAGAGTAATAAATGGTCCCAAAAGAAGAAAACAATATTCCCTTTCATTGAACCATGTGCCACCACCCTCCATGAAAGTTACTGCATTTCCCCATCTAGTTGTTCTATGTCATGTTATAAGATATTGCATGGCCGCTCCTTTAACACACTCTTTCATGTTAAAAGCGGAAAAAGTGTGATTGTGGTTGTCACATTCAGTTATTTGGACAATTACTAAAACATCATAATTTTATATATTATTTTGTAATGTTGTAACAACTAACTAACCGTGACAACTACAATTTTAAAATAAAAAATAAATCACTTAATGTATACAGACAGTATCTTATATATCTATTCCTCTACCTCACCTTACAATCTATTCATAAGCTACTTATCCAAATCAACCTGTATATTTATTTTCATTAAGGTTTTTAGTATCAGCTATAGGTAGCCTTTGTTGGTATATATTTTCATTAATTTTAAAGTCCCAGCTACTCAACTTGTTAACATTACACTTAATTAATATCCAAGTTTATTTATTTATTATAAATTCCAACCCACTAAATTGTGGTCCACTTTTTTAAACATATGTACTCCACTTATTTTTAAGAGTTGTACACCACTTGTTTCTTAAAGCTTATCAGCTGCTGCCTTATTTCAAATCTCTCTAGAAGAAGCAACTGGAGTCGATTCAAATTTGATCGCTGGGGTCGCGATTAGGTTGCTCCTGTGGTCTCCGGTGAGGGTTCCGGCAGCCTTTATCAGTACTTTTTTGCGTCATTTTTTTTAACTTGTCTATTTCCAGCGCAGATCTGGACAATTGTTCTTCGTTCCGATGATCATTTTCTTTTTGTTTTCTGGGTTTTGGAGTGGGGATACAACGTATCATTTTTTGCCGCACTCCTGCTTCTTAACTTAATTGGTCATTAATCCATGCCTATCCCAAAATAACTAGACAGGATCCATGCCTATGCTATTACTATTACATGCATGATGAAATGAATGAAAGTGTTACCTTATTTTGGTACCATTAAAATGTGATGCAAGAACTGTCACATGACCTGCATCTTCCCTAACCTTAATCAAACCCTGCAAATCATATATATAGTTAATTATCATTTTATAACATAGCTACTGCACAAAACACTCAATCCAACAGATATGCAAACTTTTACCTCCTCACTATCGCATACAATGAGATCACCAGCTGCTGTTATTGCAACTCCAAGTAAAGTTTCACTGTTTATCTTCTTCCAATTCTCCAGGGATCCATTTCTATGCAATCTTTTAATCCAACCATCTCTTGTAGCTGTATACAAGATACCCTTTTATCCACACAAACATCTTCTGGATCTTTTAGCAATCCTTCTCCAAGTTTCATCACTTTCTAAAAGAATAACACCAGTTTAATTAAATAATAATTAAGCACCAAGAAATACATGAAGAAAATATGTGTAGATTATATTAAATACCTGCAAGTGGCTGTTAGGGGGGAAAGGGGCTGCTGCAGAAGGGAACTCAAGAGGGTCTGGAGATATTGGTGAGAAGAACAAGACTTGAATTGTTATTGCTAGTAAACAAGCTAGAGAAAAGCTTAAACATGTTGTAACCATGGAAGCCATAGCTGCAAAATCTTGAGAAAGATGAGATTTTTATATATGTAAAAGAGTGAAATTTATTTCAAAATGATAGGCTCAGTGAACTGTCACTACACGCCTCTAGACTGCTAAAGTCAGCAGCTTTTAATGTTTTATCCGAAATTGGCCACAAAAAATATATGTCCCAAGTGAACATCTTTGCTTTAACAGGACCAAGTCTATGTTGATTATAATTTCAGTATTAATTGTCATTACAAGAAAATAATATGCATAATAATTCATCACTCCCATTCATCATCCTACCCATTTTTCCATCCTACCAAACAGTCCATAAGTCCCTCACAAGATTTTCTCCCTCATTGATAGGCTTTTGAATGAATGAATAAATTAGGTTCACAGTTGGGTCGAGTTGAATTCAAATCCTCTGCATGTCAACTTTTATTTAGTCACATATATGCAACTTGCATTTGTCTCTTCTTTTTTTATTTAATGGGTTGACAATTGTTGGACTATGAATTCACATCCTTAATTAAATGAGGATTTGATATAATCCTGAGTTAGTGAGGAACATTGATTTGATTTTGGATAAAGATTGCATGCAAGGCGTTGAGATCGGGGAGATGGATTGCATGCAAAGGCGGGAGGTCAATATAAGTACATAGCACTACATTGGTTTAAGGTACATTAAAATTACTCTACCAAAGACTGTAACACACAACCTCCATTTATTAAACCTTATTTTTTGGCTCAGACTAATTCTTACACTGTGAGCTATCCCGTGCCGCCCAAACCACTGTTCTTTGCGTTTTACTCGCGAGGATTGGATCGACGCGCTTTGGGTGGTTGGTAGCGTGGAATGATCTTGGCGTTAAGCGTTAGAAGGAGGACATTTCTAGTGTTCTTTGGTTTTCAATCACATTTGTTGAACATCCTACATCGGAAGTTATGGTGAACAATAGGACAGTCACCGGTGAAGGACATCCAACGACGACGAGTTCTTCTCCACAGAGAATTTCTGTTATTACTCCTATTTTTTTTTTGTAAAGACGAAGAAATAAATTCTATTTTCTCTCCTATTTACTACGGCGACGAAGAATAAAATTATCAGTATATTTATTCCTTTTTTCTACTTCTTCTTCCAAGTGCAGGATAACCCCAAGGGGTTGTGGGTTTTTTCTCCCAATTGGGGCCCTCCCTTATGTTGGGGTCGTCAAAGAGCATCCATAATAGGCTTGGATCACAAGACACCCCGGCAGGGTCTCATGCAAGAGACCATGATGATGTCAGAAGAAAGCTATTTTCCACTGCTAGTAAAGGGTTTGGTAAGGATCGAAAAAGGTTAGAAGGAACACCGCCTAGAACCCAACACTGAGAAGGTCAGACAAACAAGACATCTACTTTGGCCAAAATGGCACATGAAACTGATAAAGCTTTGAAAGTGCTTCTGCAACAAAGGGAGGAGATTGTCAAACATATGGTTCTTATGGCTGGAATGGAAGATGGGGCATCCAGTTATACTTGACCAAAAGAACGTGGCAGGTCTCCGAACAAACAAACAAACAAACAACGAGAGATAACGATTTCAGATGATCTGAAAGTAGGCTTCGAGCCAGCTTCGCGTGACCGGGCAAGTAGGCGTGGGGGTCAATTCAGAAGGTTCAAAGAGGGGCACCTCGATCGCCGAGGATTCTTTGGATGACGACAACGACGCACTTCAAGCAATTTGAGAGGTCAGACTCCTGAAATCCAAAGAGGCACATCGCCTGATTCGAGGATTCTCGACAAGCCGAAACGATACGTGAAGCCCATCTAGGCAACCATTCGTATGGAAAAATGCGATCTCGATCGTAAGAAGAGAAGAGCTCCTCAAGAAGAAGTCTCTTCACAATTTAAAAAGGGTAGAACTATTAGCCAGAGAATTGAATGAGCTTCGGAGACAACTGGCAAAAGTTCAGCAAGTGAAGGAAAGCTCGGGTAAAAAGGCATCACCTTTCTCTCGGGAAATTCTTCGGGAGAAGGTAGATCCCAATAAAAAGCTTCCTTATATGGAGAGTTACGATGGCTCAGGAGATCCTTATGACCACAACCAGGCGTATGATAGGCTGATGGACTATTATGACTATTCAGATGCAACTACTTAACTGTCAAACCTTTGTGACGACATTGAGAAAAGACGTCAGGCAATGGATGGGAACCTTGCCTCCAGACTCAATCTCGTCATTGGAAAATTTGTGTGACAAGTTTCATGCTCGATTCGGGAGCAATATATTCGAATGAGACTCTGGGGCAGTATGTGAAGAGGGTCATTGGCACAGATCAGACAGTATTCGAATGAGACTCTGGGGAAGTATGTGAAGAGGTTCAGTGAAACGATACTAGATGAAGCGCAAAACTCAAGGATATTCTACTAATTTTTCAAAAATTATAGAAGCAAAAGTATAGATTTAGGAATATGAAACGAAATAATATCACTTACATACTATAAAGTATGGAAGAAAATAATATTTCTTACAAATATTGAACGGAAATAATATCCCTTAACTTAGTAAGAGAGTAAATCTGACTGGTATAGCGGAGATATTCTTGATGAAATCTTTCACTATTAGCTACACTCAAAGTATACTTATACTAGAAAGTAATACACACAATATTATAGAAGAAGAATTCTTTGATTCTGGTGTGATTTTCATTTCTTAACTAAGTATCCTATTTATAGGAGAATGACAGGGTACTATTTAAAATTTTCACGGGTGAATGAGGCTAATTTACTGACGATTTAATTCAAAGGAAAATTGATTTTACTATTCATCATTTGTATAATAAAATATTCTAATAAAACAAAAAAACTTATATAAAATATAATATATTCAAATTATAATCTAATAAAATAAATTACTTTATATATATTATAAAAAGTATTATGTTTTATATAAAAAGTTTTCTGTTTTATTACTATTATAATAATAATAAAATAAAACTGAGACAACTTTCTACCGACGATTTTGAAAAATGAGTAAATAAGGGTTCATGTAATAAGCCAAACTTTAAACAAATACTTCATGACAAACCCCTCTATTTATATCAAACATTGAATAAATATTTACCACAAATCACTTATCTTCAATAAACATATTTTTAATCTTTCAACAATTATTCATCAATAATATTATAACTCACAATATTGACAATCAGATTATTCCCAGGAAAGATGGAGCTTTCCGATAAGAATTTTTCTTTATTGATGCGCAATTAAATAATCTAACCTCTTTCCTCGACAGAACTTTTGTGACGCCCCCAAAATTAGGTATACATCACCCATCTTGGGTCGTCAGATACATGATACAGAATTCAAATACAACTTACTAATACAACTGTCGTGTACAATACGACAAACATAAACTATGAGTTTGAATACAAATATTATCTACTAGAGATTATACAAACTCAAAAGAGTCCTCATTACAATTATTATCACACTATTTCACGAATAGTGAGGAGACTACTAATGCTATCCTCTCGACCATCGCCTCCGCTCCTCGACTCGTCCCAAATTTATATTCTCATTTCAAGAGAAATAAAGAAAAAGAAAGGGTGAGCTCAACTAGCCCAAGAAGAAATATTATGACTAAGATAATGCGAATAAATTATCATTAGTCTCCAACATGTTAAACCGATAAAATATAATAGACATCAAGTTTAATGCGGTGATTGAACAAGCAATCCATTAAAAGAGTCAAGTAGAAAATAAAATCTACTATCTTTTATGATTTAAAAGGTTTTTCATCACTGTTATCGCTGAGACTCAGCTTAATAAATATTCCACATCATTGAATCACCCCTGCACTACGGCCAAGGATATTCTTTAGTATCACGACCACAATTATCCATGCACTACGGGCCAAGAATATTTGTGTATTCATTAATGGTCATGATCATGCCAATAACTGTCCATCAATGCACTACGGGCCAATGAGAACTTTTACCACATCATTTGTAACATTACGTTCATGATTACACCGAATAATCTCTGGTCATAATCATACCAAGTCCATCTATACACTACAGGCCACAGATGACTTTCAACAAAATATAAACATGAGAATGATGATAATGATATAAGAATTCAATAAAACAAGTTCAAGAATTATTTTATCCAGGAATTTTTAACGTCCAAATTGTCAACATGATACTGTTTTGTAGAGTAAAATTCAAGAATGATCAGAAGAATATTTCTATGAAAAGATACTGGATGAAGCGCAAATATCAAGGATATTCTACTAATTTCATGGAGTATAGAAGTTCTAAACTTTAACCAACCGAGTATAATAAAGAATGGAATAACAAAAGAAATCACCATGCATGCGGTACTTGTGATAGATAGGTTATTCTAACGTAATAATAATAATCGGAACTAGGTCGTGCAAAACTTGCAAGAATCGCGGATGTTCCAATGTAATAATAAAGATTTTAACCAGTCCTTGTAAAACACATGAATGTGATGTTCTAATGTAATAATAATAATACTTGAATCGTGTCCTGTAAAACACACGATAGGATGTTCCAAATGAGAATAATAGAAGAATGTCACCAAGTATAGGGTAGACCGCATATACAAGTTATTCCAACAGAATAATAAGAATTGGAATAACAACAGTTCTCTTCATGAATAAGAAAGAATAACACTCCTTACGAGTACAACAAATAATATTTTCTACCTTAAGAAGAAGAGTACTGGATATATAAGTAGTGAAGTAGCAGAATACTTTCTTCTTTCTCTCTATAGTTTATCTCTCTAGAGTTTCAGTGAATTCGTAAGAAAATAATGAATGAATGAGCTTCTATTTATAGAAAAATAGAATGCATAGTAACTAACTCATGAACGGTCGATATTGATTTACTTTAATCTGACGATCCATATTTCAAGTAAAATAAAATATAATATATTCTATTTATAATCTAATAAAACGAATAACTTTATAAAAGATTTTACTATGCAAACACTATGCAGCACTTATGATAATAAAATATAATATATTCTAATTATTATACTAATAAAATGAGATAGCTTTATAAAAGTATTCTGTTTTATATAAAAAGATAGATTTTACTATGCAAAATACTATGCAGACACTATGCAATACTATGCATAATAGAATATAATATATTCTATTTATAGAATAACTTTATAAAAGTATTCTGTTTTATATAAAAAGATTTTCTGTATTATTGCATTAATAATACCAACAAAACTGAGTGACTTATCACTTAAGCATCAATAATTAATACCGTAGCGCTACTTATGCAACCACGCCAGACATCGCATTTTTAACACCGGGTATTTCAACAGCTTCACCAGAAAACTTCCGCCGTTATTTTCATAAAGTATTTTTGTCGCTTTCTTAATCCGACAATAATTCCGCCAGGGGTCCACCAATGATTGTGCCGCTTGTCTTAATATTCCTCGTTAAAACGAATATTCTCCCACCAATCGAATATTATATAACAACTCAAGCATGATTTTGCAAAATTTATATATATTACCCACAACTATTATATCAATTTCACTCCATAATATTCAAAAATAATATTTATAGAAAATTCATCTTTATTCAAAAAGTTGGGGTTTTACAACTTTCTAGACATTGTCAATAATACAAATAATAATATGAATAACCGTGTCATCTCAATTATTGATTTAATAATATAAAATATTGTGCAGATGATACCGTGACAATAATTGAATCAATAATATGAGATATTATGCAGCAACTACTGTGACAATTATTAAATGAATTGAGTGACTTCTTATGTAAGAATCAATAATCAGATATATATGCGTAATGGTGTAAAGCTTCGTGCAACCACGCCAGATTCATCGTATTTTTATCACCGGGTATTTCAACAGTTTAACGATAAAAGTCTTGCCGTTATTTTATAAAAATGTTATTTTTATCGCTTTCTATATCCGACAGTTATTCTGTTGTGGGGTCCACCAATGATTGCGCCGTCGTACGAATATTTCCCGACAAAAAGAATATTTTTCTACCAAACGAATATTTTATGACAACTTACTTACTTGCAAAATTTGCACATATCACCCATAACTATAGCATTATATCAAATCACACCTTATTATTCAAAATAATATTTAGAGAAAATTAAATATTTATTCATAAAAAGTTGGGGTCTTACACCTGGTATACTTAATATTAATTTTTGTTCTAATAAAAGTATTAATTGTGTAACTAATGGGGATCTTGTGTTAATAGTGACACAAAGATTGTATTAATTCGCATTGGTGCTTTTCTTTGAACATGTTGTATACATTAAATTAATATTTGGTCAAATTAATGATTGTAAGCATTATATTTTGTATATAAATAGTATTTTGATCAAGTGGGATAATGTTATAATATTTATTTCCTTATGTGGCATCTACTATTTATTAAATTATTAGGCTTACATATTGTATTAATTTAATCACTTTATTTATGAGTTTGATAATTATGTGGCCTATAAGTAATATAACTAATAATATTTGACATAATGGGTCTTAGAATTTTATAATATTAATGGACGATTTTGACTCTTAACTATTCAATAAATAAAATAGGTACGATTTGGTCTCAATTGTCGTCTGAAAAATTTTATAAACACTTATACATACATTCTAAGATTGAAAAAGACATTTCAAGACTTTCACCCTTAAACACGTCAAAAATATGATACATATAAAATGTTTTCTCTCTATTCATATAAGTACCTAATATAATAATTAATTAATTAATTTTATTCTAAAATAACACATTGTAATAATACTTATTTAACAATTTCTATCACATGCAATAACTCCCACCCACTCATAACACTTCACCCTTCAATCCACTAAACCCCTAATCATTGGAGCAATTGGACTTCTTACAAAAACATTGATATATTTACACATAGCCTCATCGAAATTTCCATGATACCACACTAAAAGGTTGACGTGTATAATAGTACAAGTCAAATAATATAGGAAATTCATATTATTTTCACACGTAAGTTCCAGATATTAATTGATTTGTCAAAATTTTATTGACAAATATACGAGTCATACGTAAAAATATCAAAAAATAAAATAAAAATATCAATTTGCATAATATATTCTTCCAATCTTAAATTTGTGACTCATATGGTAATGATAATATTACTCAACAGCAGCAGAAGCAACTGCACACATAATTCTCCTTTTCATTCTCTGTTTCTGGCATAACACAGAGAAAACAGAGTCTTAAATGTACAGAGGTACAAAGAAAGAGCTGAGATTTCTTCTCCCTCTCTCTTTCTACATCTCAATTAATTGTGTTCAAAACCCATTTTATGCTATTAAACAAGTGTTTGAATTTTTAAGCTAGTGAACCGATTAAGCAATATCTCATTGCTCTTGCTTAAAAGGGTGTTCAACAATGGAGTGCTAATCACACTACACCATACAAAACAGAGTAGTCTGTTTTCCTCAATCATTTTCAAGACGATGGCAATTTCTAGCTCAGAAGCAGAAACACAAATCCCGCTTGTGAAAGCAAGTAATTCTGTTCAACTAGAAGTGGAGTTGGTGAAATGTGATTCATGTGGATTCACAGAGGAATGCACTCCTGCATACATAACACGAATCCGCGAGAAGTACAACGGAAGGTGGATTTGTGGTTTATGTGTTGAGGCAGTGAAAGATGAAAAGTTGAGATCAGATAGGATGATAACTACTGAAGAAGCCTTAAATAGGCACATCAGTTTCTGCCAAAAATTTCAATCTTCAAGTTGTACTGCTTCTGAGCATCCCATTTTCGCCATGGGCCGAATTCTTAGAAGAAGTTTGGATTCTCCAAGAGCTCTTAGATCAAATCCAACTAGTCCGATTCGTCCTCCAATGCTTCTTCGTTCGGAGAGTTGTTTCCCTTCTCTGTCTTGATGAACAGCATATGCATATTCAAAAGGTAATTGTAGAACAGAACATATGTATTAGTAGTATCTTTCTTTGAAGTTCTTGTAACTTATACTAATTTTAGTCCTCTTTGTTTCTTCCATAATATGTGGTTTGATTTCCCTTTCATTTGAACTGGAAAAATGAAACCTTTATTCTAACCCTTTACATAATTATCACTATAGGTTAGTTTAATATAGTCAATATTCAAGAATATGTTCATACCACATAGTCAAGTGTGTTTGTAAATCTGCCTAAATGGGATCATTAGGGGAAAATAAATTGATGATTAGTTGATAATTCATTTTATACAAGTCTTTAATATGAATTTTACATCAATATTTTTTCTTATGGATCTTTGAAAACATGCATATTCCAAGTCAATTTGGTATGGCTGTAGTCAATATTATTTATGGTAGTACTATTTTTGGAATATGGTTCCATATTCAGATGGTCCAATTGTATGAAATGGCTAGTTTAAAAAGGTAAGACATGAGGGGAAAATACTTATAGGATTTAAATGAAGCTGCTAGGAAAATTTATTGAAGAAACAAAAGCAATCAATAAAGACAAAAGGATAAAATGAGGAAGATATCATTTTAAAGGGCATCTCAGTAGGGATATGATTAGAAGCCACAGGTTCTTTCTCTCTCCTTACTTAAACTTGTCTGGCTCATTATTGAGAAACGCATGGTACCATGACAACACTTTCTTCAGCTACTCTGCTTTCTGGAAATAATTTGTTAGAATTCTTCAGCTACTCTGCTTAACAAATATTTCTGGAAATAATTTGTTAGGAATCTTTATATATATAAATATATATATAACTCAAAAAAAGATAATATTAAAGAGAATATATTTTTATATATATATAATATATTTTATATATATTATAAATGAGACTGTTTTTAACATGATAATGAAACTGGAATAAAAGGAATATCAGATTTTTTACATAATATTTACGTAGGCTGTGGGACAATTCAGATTTGGGTAAACAATTTAGAAGACACATTAACCACCACCACCAAAACCCCACCCTAGCCACCCGCCCCACACGATTATTAAGCAATAATTTCCAGAAGATTAGGCCAAGGAATGTGATGATTAAAATCATAATTTTTTTTATCATTGAATCACGAGGGGCTTGATTTAGTGAGTATGCAATATGTGGATAGAAACTAGAAAATATTCTAATAATTAATAAAAGAAATATTCACATCAGATTTGGCTAACGGAGAATAATATTAAGATATTGAAAATCATTTGTACTTGAAAGGCTGGCCATACCATACCCCAGTGCCTCCTCTCTCGAACTAGATTCCATTATGAAACTCCATGCATGTGAAACTGAGGCATCGACCCAACAAGCACTCTACAGTAGGTTTCAAAATTTCAGTTCTTAATTGGTAGCTCACTGACTAGCTTAAAATCCTGAAATGATCCACCATTGACTAGATCTTGCCAATTTTCTTAGGTGGTAGTTTACCTAACCTATAAGAACTTAACTTTGTGTGGTCTATTAAAACTAGCCAGCCATTTTGATCAGCCTTATTAAAGCAATATCTGTGTTAGTTAGTACTTAATTTATATGATTCTCATAGAGCCACTGAATTTGAAGTTGAAATAACAATATAATAATCCTCCTTTTTTCATCCTTTTACTGTTGAACCACGTTGAAAACTGAGGAGGAAATATATCAGTCTGCATGATTAATAGTAGATATACATGCATTAAGCCAAATATATATTACATCAAATAGGTTGCTGTATCTCATCGAACAGGTTGTTCTGCCTCTACTGCAACTCTCTCCTTTGCCTCTAAGAATTAGCAAGTAGGATTTTCACGTTTTTTATATTTCTAGTTTTGCATTAGAAATTTAGAATTAGGAAAAAAATGATATTTTAACTTCCCAAAATTGGAAAAGAATGCAAAGTTCAAAATGTTCTTACATAACAAAATAAAAAAATAGCTCCTGGTGAGGATCGAACTCGCGACCTTTCGCTTACGAAGCAAACGCACTACCACTATGCTACAGAAGCAGATGCCTGCTAAATTTCTATATTTCATCTTAATATTCAACTCAAAGAAGTTCATTTGGAGGAACTTAACTTCGCTCTATATCATCTATAGTATGGGCTGCAAAAATACTAGTCCAAATACTCTCTATAAATATTTTAGTTCCTATATATGTTTATTATATTTTTGTACTCCTTGAATATTTTTGTTCCCGTTTTCATTTTATTTATGATCTTGTATTCTAGTGTATATATATATATATATATATATATATATATATATATATATAATTGTTTCTTAATCCTGATCATTATTTAAACTTTAAGTGATTTTGTTGATGAAGTACATTGTTAGATTATGCCCCGCATAAATTGTATTCCCTAGCTCCGTTCTAAATTATATGATTTTTATTATTGAATTTAAAAATTAATTTGAGATATTTTCAAATAGAATTAAGATGACTCATGAAAAATTTATGAAACAATAAAACTTACTACTACTAATATTATTTTTAGATATATTGATTAAAATTTAATATATATATATATATATATATATATATATATATATATCAAAACTGATTTTTATTAAATTAATAAAGAAGATAGAAAAGAAACCTTTTAGCTTTACATATATCAGTGCTTAATTAAAATATTAAGTCTTAAACAAACATTAGGTATAAGATTCACTACGTACGTACAAACTAAAAATCATGCATGCATGCATGAATTACATAATTAATTAAGACAGTGCTAATAGCCTAATATCGTCGTCGCCTTCTCTCCCGATCCTCTTCAGTTTTAGCATCTGGTAGATCCATCATATATGTAGTCCAAAACGGCAATGACTCCGAAAACAAAAGCTTGATCAATTCCAGGCTTCACTACAACTTGATACAAATCATTGCTTGCCATCACTTCCTCCTTTACACCAACCTATATATATAATTAACATAAATGTATGTATATATATTAATTAACGAATTAATGTTATTTAATGCACTATTTTTTAATCCAATATTAGAATCACTTGACAACTTTAAAAACATGCATGCACATTTTTAATGAAATTACGTACCTGTGCTATTACATTGCCATTGGAGTCGACGATGCTACAAGCTCTATCCGGAAAATATCCCTTGATTTCAAAATCCTGGTTAATAGTGTTGTATTCCCTTGCATCAATGGAGATTTTAATGAGATTGGGGTTAACAATACATGAATATTTAGGTTCTTTTACTCTGAAAACTGGCCTTTGATCAGATCCTAATTCATACTCCACAGTACTGTAGCCTCTCCATTGTCTGTACATGCTTAGTGCTTCAACTACCCCTCCCTGGAATGTATAAATTAAACATTAATGCAACTTACTAATTCTTAATATAATATCACGAGAAATTAAAGCCTAGCTAAGAGATTTTGAAATCTTTCATTTACTTGGTTGATTTCACGTTTGTTTGTTTACGTGAGCTTGTCATTTTGTTTTTAGGATAACTATTTGCTTGTTTTGATTGTTGAACGAGGAAATCTTGTAAGGAAACATAAAATAAAATTCGAACTCGAGATTTTGTTTCATTTATTTTATTTAATAAAATGATATGATATATACTAAGTAGTGTCTATATATGTATATATGTATGTATGTCTCATGCACGTACGGTCGAATGTTTATGGAATTCAGTTGAGACTATATATAAAAGATAGTAAGGAATATATACCTTTCTGCGAATGAGAAGCAAAGCATCTCCATTACCATCCCTAAGAAGCAATTCATCCTTTTTCCCTAAAACTCCACAACCTTCAACTCTAAAAACAACATTTTGTGTGCAATAATCCGTCACGACAAAGCCTCCTCCCGTCACGACATGCGGCCTCCTTCGGACCGCCAGAACTACCTCAGAAGAAGAACAAAACATCTTGCTAATAACCGGCATCATCATATTTCCAGTACTTGATCTTGAACTACCCATTTTTTATCTCTTCAATTAATTTCTAGCTCTCTTTGTGCATGCAGCTAGCAGTACTCAAGTAATTGTTTTGCCTACGACTGAATTATTTTTGGGACAGAAAACAATCTATTTATCCTAATATAACTCCAGCATTGGATCGATATATTAATATTGTAGCTAGCTTCTTGAATTCAAAGGTTTGGCAAGTCTTGACTTTTGAGTGCATGCATGGGACCATAAATGTAATATTATGTATAAAGTTGGAAATGAATATTATTAGTTAGTTAGTTAATTTGAAGTTATAGAGTGCACTTTTTGATCAAATTCAAAAAGGGTACGTGAACTTTTGAAATTTGGCTGCCTAATATGAATGGTATAAATGGAATAATATATATATCCTTCAAGAATATCAAATTATTTGGTTGAAGTTATGTGAAAAATTCCAATACTTCATTTTCCAGGTGTTACTGAGTAGGGAATCTAGTTAACATTGATTAGGAGTTTGGATTAACGTTTTAATCACTCATTATGTTCTTGATTATCATAAATATGCTCCTTAATTCAATCCTATATATAATGACAATATATATATATATATATATATATATATATATATATATATATATATATATATATATATATATATATATATATATATATATTTGTGCAGCAGAGTACACACATCATCAAAAATAATAAAAATTAACAACTTTCCCCAAAGAGCAACCTCGGTGTGGAAAATCGTAAGTCTTACTTTTAATTCAAATTTTATTTTGGTTTATAAATTATTTAAATCAATAAATAATCATCAAACTCCATACTACAAAAAAATGAAATTTTGTGATGGCTCAAATCCATCATATAAATACAAAAATTTATCACAAAAGTTTTTTGAAAGCCATCTTATGCAACCCCATTATGAAAGCCTTTTTGTGATGATTTTGACAAACACAAAGACTTAGTGTTTTTGTAATGATTAATATAATCACATTAATACGTAATCTATTGTGATTGTTAAAGTCATCTCAAAAAAACACATGACTTTTATAAGGATTAAAGGTAAAAACATGAATATGTACAATTTATTTTACTATATTAACTATATCAAATTATATTTGTAGGATACGAACTCTCACCCATTTGTAAATTAAATAACAAGTATTACCACTACACCAAAACACAAATGATAATTATAATTTTGAAAACAAAATATAAAAAGAAACATATGTGAGTTGATTTACTAAACAAAACTAGTCCCATATAAGATTTGGTGATTGTAATAATAGTCACAAATACTCTATAATATGGTAAAATTAGTCATCACTGAGAGCCATCATAATTTTTAATGTTTTGTGATGGCTTAAAAATTTCATCACAAAATACTTACATTTTGTAATTGAATGTCTTTACAAAATCTATCTTTTTTAATAATTATTATGGCCGTTGTAAAATATTGTTTTGATTATTTTTTCATTAAAATATTGGTGATAGCTTAAATGCAATCACGAAAAAGGTATATCCTTAAGCGAGGATTTATTGCGTCACAAAAAATAAATTTTATTTTGCGTAAAAAATTTGATGATTGATATGGTCATCATAATTATAATACATTGATGATAAAATTAATCATAACTAAGAGTCATCGTATATACTATTATTTTATAATTGATCAAAAAGATCATCAAAAATTATTATCTTTTGTAATTGTTTTTAAAAACTGTCATAAAATTTAGGGTTTATCGCGATATAAAAAAACGAGCGTTTTTCATAATAACTTGACGAGGGATATGGGGTTTATTACGCCACGTAGAAAATATGGGGGGTTTGTGGAGACATTTTGGTTGGGATAGAAGACTTGGGAAAACTAATGTATGATGTTACTTACTTTACTTAGAAGTGAAGGCTTGTAGGTGGTCATGTTTGGAAACACGTTTAGGTTGTCTTACTAAGAATGGTTTGTGATTTTATACTTTTTAACAAATCTAAAGTAATTCCATATATTCATAAGTGAGCAAATTAAAGTTTGACATATTCAGATAATAATTAATGTTCTATGTAATAATTGCATGTCTAATATTATTGTGTTGTATGTTTATATATAATAGTTATTTTCGGTCTGTTTGGCAAAACTTTGGAATGAGAACGGGAATAAGAATAGGAATGAAATGGAATGGACATTCATATTTTTATGTTTGGTTAAAATGAGAAGTTAAACGATTTTGATCGATCAATTTTTTTTTTTTTTTTAAGTTTATCGATTTAAATAGAGCATTTATTTAAACATATCAATAGGTATTTCAAAAAAAAAGTACAACATCAATACAGTCAATATAACAAATATTTCATCTGTTCCTTAATATAAGTCATTTTAGATAATTGTTTTTATTCTTTAATATAAGTCGTTTGAGAAATTTCAACTAAGCATTAATTACTTAGTTTTCAATATTACCCTAAGTAATAAATATAACTTTGGTTCTCTCACTATTTTTTATCCAATAAATAACACTCTATTTTTTTAATACAATGGCAATATAGACAATTGATATTATATGTCTACAATTATTTTCTTAAATACTTGTGCACAACTCTAAAACGACTTATATTAAGAAACGAAGATATTATAATAATTGATTTTTTTTTTTTTTTTTTATGAGTATTTAAGATTTTGGATCGGATGTCGGGGGGGCTTTTTCACTAAATTGATTCTGTCCATTGATATTAATTATAGATAGAATTTCTTAGAAGTTAGACGCATCACTTTTGGCAATGGTTGCCTTTTAAGTAGAAAACTGAACAAAACCCCCCACTTTTTGGACTTTTTAAGTTTTGATATATCGATAAAAGATTCTGTAAAAAATATTAATTTGACCAACTTTTCTCTTATTGTGACTTAATTTCCAGAATTATTATTGTTGTGGACTTTTTTATGTTGTTTGCTCTCGTCTCTTCAGGAATGACTTATTTTAAATAATTTATAAGTTCTTTTAAATTGTGATTTATAAATAAAAGTGTTTGATATCAATTTGATTTATAAATTTAAAATTAAGTTAAAACAAATTATGAATGTGTTCGGCTCATAATGACTTATAAGTTAAAATAAATATAAAAATTACTAAAAAAGATATTAATAAAAAGGGGTAAAATAGACATTATACTTGGTCAAACAAACTTGTTTTAAAATAACTTATAAGTCATTTTAAAATAAGTTACAAATACGTACTTACTATTTTTTGACTTGAAACTCAACTTATAAGTAAAAATATAAGTCATTCCCAAAGAATAGTAACAAATTATAAGTCATTCCCGAACAGTCTTTTTTCATTGAATTATTCTTTTGAATACTAAGGTGTGCAAATAAATTTAAACACTTAACATATAATATCGATGATTTTTTTTAATTATTAACTAAAACCTAAAATTTACTATCCATTTAGTACTATTTAAACCTTAAAATTTAAAAATTAGTACTTCTTCTACGCTAAAATTAGAGATACATTTTAAAAGTGATGACTTTTAAATATTGTTTATATGGTAGAAGCAAAATGCATTTAGTTTTTAAAGTGATAATTTTATAATTGTTCTAACGACACTTAATATTTTAAATAGCGCATACTCTGATAATATCAACCGCTTAATTTTATATTCTCAAATGCATTTTTAGGGGTTGTTTGATAAAAATTGAATAAAATGGTTCTGAATTTGAATGAACTGAATGAAACTGAATACTAAATGAAAAAAATTGTTTAATAATTGACATGTCTAAAACAATTGAATAACATATTTTTATTATTTTACCCCTCTGAAAAAATTCAAAATTATTGTAAATTTATTTAATATTACTTAACATAATAGTTAATATATTGAAGATATATATATATATACTAGGAGGATCTAAAAGCGACTAAAAGAATCGGATCAAGGAGCGGACCAAAGAAGCCAAAAACACGCGGGTTTCGTGGTCAACTCACAGTGTTTTTCCGTCCCTGCACCCCAAAACCCGCGTGTTTTTGCCTTGGTCCGCTTCCTTGGTATGTTCTTTTAATTAGCTTTTAGATCCTCCTCGTATGTATATATATATATATATATATATATATATATATATATATATTAAAATCCATATATATATATATAATATTATTCAGCAGTCATTTAGTCCATTTAGTCAAAAAAATGATACTAAACTATTCTGCCCAAATCCTCTAAATGGTTGAGCGATTTAGCCATTCAGACGATTTTTTTTCAAAGCAAACGCACTGAAAGACTGACTAATTTAGCCTTTCAGACGATTTTTTTATAACTTAAGGATATCATTTAAGGATTACATGTCCCTTTATAATCGTAAAGTATAAATGTATTTTTTCAGTGGACTAAACATATAATTATCTCTCTCGTATTAAAACACAAAAAAAATACTTTTTTAAACGAAGGGAGTATTAAATTATAATAACTTAGTAAAAAAAATTGATATATTGCGTGATAGTAGAGTCATATTGGAGCATAAGAAGAAACATTGATCATATATATGTTCTAATGAATCATAGACTTAATAGGTAAATATTTTGGGTGAAAATATGATTTCACGATGAAAAAATGAGCAAGCGGCGAGCTTTTGGTTAGCGCTTGACAAGAAATAGTGAAAGGTGGGCTCGTAAGTGATAACAGGATGAGTTATGGATGCTTGATAGATTATGTACTCTTTGAAGAAGTGGTGAACTCTTCTTAAGTAAATTCTTTATGGATTAAACAATAGATATTATAAACTCGGTAGATAAAAAATAAAAAATAATGAAGAGAGTGACTTGTCCAACTAGAAGAAAAGATGGGCGTCGATATAAATGGAGAGATCACACGTTAAGGAGGAGATTGTTGAAGTACTGCGTGATAGGATCATAAACCTAATAGTTAACTTTTTAAGGTCAATATATGATTTCAAATAAACATATATGGACCAAATATTTCCAACAAAATTATCAATATTAGACGGGGTCGGATATTCCCAACAGAATTATCAATATTAGATGAATAAATAAACGATAAAATTAATAAAATATCTACTGTAGTTGACACATTTTACTACTTACACCATTAAATTTTTAATTTTTTAAATTACCCCAATAAATAAATTATTATTTTAAAATTGGGTCATTCCGTTAAAAAAAATAAATAGACGTTAACTTTTTATCGCCAAAACTATTGAATTACATAATGTAGTTGTCACGTTTTACTGATTACACCATTAAACTTTTAATTTTTCAAATTACCCCATTAAACTAATTAATTTTTTGAAATTGGGTTAATCTGTTATCTTTGCCTCACGAGTGTTAAATCGTTTCAGTTTTTATCCTACGTGGGCGTGAAAAAGAAAAAAGAAAATAAATAAATTTGATTTATTCTCTCTCTTTCTTGCTCTTATCTCTCTATTCTCCCCTTCTTCCAGATCAAATAGATCTGCGTATTTTCTCTCTAAAATCTTTGAAAGTTCCTAGATCCGAATACCCAAAATATTGAATTGAGCTTCAAAATTCAGCATTAGATATAATTGTGGAGTTTGAATCCCCAAGAACAATAACAAATAAAGTAAATGGAGTTGCAGTAGGTTTCCTGTGACGCCCCCAAAATAGGTATACAACACCCATTCTGAGTTGCCAAATACATGGTATAGAAATAACTACAACTTTATTAATACAACTGTCTTACAAAATACGACAACACTTAAACTGTGAGTTTAAATACAAATATTGTCATCTAGACAATATCCACACTCAAATAAGTCCTCATTACAATTATTGATACACTATTTTATAAAATAGTGAGGACTACTAAAACAACTCCTAGAACCGCTATTCCACACCTTCACTAAGACTGCCGCTACATTCTCGCTCTCAGAAGAAAAATGGAACAAAAAGGAAAAGGGTGAGCTCAACTAGCCCAGTAAAGAACATTATTACTAAGGTAATATAGAACAAATTATCGTTAGTCTTCAACAGGGAAAAATCTAATAGAATACAATAGACAACCAGTTTTAAATCAATATTCGCAGTGGAAATAATAATTCATTAGAAGAGTTAGGTAGATAATAAAATCTACTATCTTTTATATATGAATTTAAAAGTCCATCGTCAATATTTTATCCCTGTAACATAAATCAATATATATCTTGTGAGACCCCAGATTTTTTTAAATAAAGATTAAATTTTCTCGAAATATATTTTTGAATATTATGGTGTGTGATATAATGTTATAGTTGTGGGTAATATTTATAAATTTTGCAAAGTACGCAAGTTGTTATATAATATTCGATTGGTTTTAGGGAATATTCGTTTTAACAGGAATATTCGTATAACTAAGACAATCATTGGTGGACCCTTACAACGGAATTATTCTCTTGATTGAAAAACGACAAAAATACTTTATAAAAATAACGGCGGAAGTTTTACCGTTAACTTTATTGAAACACCCCTGTTAAAAGTACAAAGATATCTGGCTGTGGTTGCATAAGAACACATGGTATTAATTATTGATGCTTAAGTGATAAGTCACTTTCGGTTTTGTTGCTATTATTAATGTAATAATACATAAAATCTTTTTATATAAAATAGAATACGTAATCTTTAAATACTTTTATAAAATTATTCTATAAATAGAATATATTATATTCTATTATGATATAGTGTTGCATAGTGTACTGCATAGTGTTTTGCATAGTAAAATCTATCTTTTTATATAAAATGTAATATTTTTATAAAGCTATCTGCTTTTATTGTATAATAATTAGAATATATTATATTTTATTATGCATAGTGTTTGCATAGTTACTGCGTAGTGTTTGTATAGTAAAATCTTTTATAAAGTTATTCGCTTTATTAGATTATAAATAGAATATATTATATTTTATTTTACTTTAAATATGGACCGTCAGTTAAAAAGTAAATCAATATCGACTGCTTCATGAATTAGTTACTATGCATTCCATTTTTCTATAAATAAAGCTCATTTATTCATTATTTTCTTACGAATTCAATTGAAACTCTAGAGAGATAAACTATAGAGAGAAAAGAAGAAAAAGTATTCTCGCTATTTCACTACTTATATATCCAAAGACTTTCTTCTTCTTAGGTAGGGAATATTATTTGTTGTACTGTAAGGAGTGTTATTCTTTCTTATTCATGAAGAGAAGCTGTTGTTATTCCAATTTTATTATTCTCGTTGAATAACTCAGTATACCTGCTCACCCTATATTTGGTGACATTCTTCTATTATTCATTTGGAACATCCCGTCGTTGTTTTACAGGACTGGTTCCGCTTTTTATTATTATTCATTGGAATATCTTGTCTCGTGTGTTTTTTTATAATTTTACTGGTTCCAGATTATTATTATTCGCATTGGAACATCCTGCATGCATGTGTGTTTTACACCTGACCGGTTTCTTCTTTATTATTCATTTGAAACATCCCGCTTGCAAAAGTTTTGCACGACCGGTTCCGTTATTATTATTACGTTGAATAACCTTTGCCTATCGGCAATCTGCATGCATGGTGTAAGACCCCAACTTATTATAAATAAAATTGAATTTTTCTTTATTCATTATTCTAAATTAATAAGGGTTAATTTGATATAATTCTTTGGTTATGGGTGAAATGTGCAAAGTTTACAAAATAAGCAAGTGGTTATAAAATATTCATTATTGTTTGGGAATATTCGTTTGGTCGTGGAATATTCTTTTTGTTTGGAATCTCCATTTATCTGCCAAGTATTGATCATCATTGGTGGGCCCATAACGGAAAAACGGTTGGATGAAAGAAAACGACAAAGATTGAGTTTTATAAATAATCTACAGAAATTGTTACTGAATTAACACGTTGGGTTACTCGGTGGTTAAAATACAAGATATCTGGCGTGGTTGCACAAAGAAGCACACCAGTATTACAAGATTTGTTGAATTATTGATCCTTTCGTAAGAAGGCACTACTCAATAATTGTTACAAGAATTACTTGCTCATTATTTTATCTTATTGATTCAATAATTGCCGCATTGATATTTATATTATTATTGTTTCAATAATTGTCATTACACAAGATTTTCCATTATCAAATCAATAATTCATATTATTTGAATAATATTATCGAGATAAAATTATTGGCAATGTCTAGAAAGTTCATCTAAGGAGAGGTTTGGTCACCTAATTGCAAGTAAGTAAGGAGAAATCCTTATTGAAAAAGTTCTTTCCTCGGGAACTACACGGTTGTCGATCTTGTGATTCTCAGTAATATTATTTTTGAATAATTAATTATTGATTATTATGATAAAGAAAATATTTATTTTATGTGGATATAGATGGAGAAAATTTTAATGTGACAATTGGTTAAAATTAATATTTTATCTTTTTCTGATAAAATAATACATTTAAATATATTATTTTAATAATATATTAACGGTGATATTTTTATAATGATTGTGGGATATATGAGTATATGAGGAGGTAGAGTATTTTGTGGCATTAAATGTTTAACATATGTTTTGTGTGTCGGTGGACACAATTCTTGACCGAAAATTGATTATAGACTGTAAAATCGTCCGTTTATGGATTTCGGTCAATTTTTGTTTGGAATTTGGAAAAATTTTCTTCTGCAAAGTTGTAGAGAATGGAATTTCCCATGAAAAGTCGCGAGTTTCAAATTTTTCTGATAAACGAGCTATTTTCTACGAATTATTGAAGTTTCGGAAGATAAAATAATTTTTATTAAATAATGGGTGGGACCCGCTCTTGTTTGACAACATGTGGGTCATTGAAAATTATTTTCAAGAGTGGCATGCTGGTCTTTGATGGCTAGCATGCGTAGAAATTTGATTTTAATAATAATAATTTATTAATTTAGTCTCCTTTCATGCGTTCTAACATTTTCCTATAAATAGAGGGCTAAGTTAGAATTGAAAATCACACCGAAAACTAAGTTTTCTCTCTTCTCTCTCTAAATTATCGAAGCGTATTCTTGTGAGTATACTTTGAGTGTTACTATACTATGGGGGTTCACATCGACTATATCTTAAATTCAATCGTAAGATTTATTATTTTGAGGTAAGGGTATTATTTTCTTCTTAAATGATATTTTTCTTCAATATCATTATCTTCAAGTATTGGTGAACTTTTTATCAAATTTGGAACTTGTTGTGTTTGGTTACTATTCACGATACTCGACCTTTATTCACGATACTCTGACTATTCACCAAAAAATAAAAATTTTTCTTTTTCATTCAAAATATCTATTCGGATACTAGCTTTGATCAGATCCATGTTTTGATCATTCTTGAATTTTACACCAATATGATTATTTTCAAGTATTTTTGGACATGGGTAAAACAAAGTACGAATCCTTAATCCTTAATCCTTGTCATTTTGTTTCAATTGGATTCGCTTTTTAAAAATGTTTTTCATCATCCTCGATCTAAATGGTGATATAAATGAATATCTTTGGCCTCAGTAGTGCAAAGATGAACAGTGTTGAGATGAACATGACCAACCGGGTGATAAAATGAATATCTTTGGCTCAGTAGTGCAAAAGATGATTAAAGATGTATATTGATTGTTATTACGGGATAAACTATCGATGATGGACTTTTAAACCTTAGAAGACAGATGAGAATTCTTTCTCTACGTGACTCTTCTAATGGATTCTTGCTTCATTGCATTTGTTGATCTAAAACTTGTTGCTCTATTGTATTCTATTAGATTTTTCCTGTTGAAGACTAACGATAATTTGTTGTATATTATCTTAGTCATAATATTCTTTCATCGGGCTAGTTGAGCTCACCCTTTTCCTTTTTGTTCCATTTTTTCTTCTCGTGAGGTGAGAACATAAGCAGGATCGAGTCGGGTATGGAGTGATGGTTCTAGGAAGATGTTTTAAATTGTCCTCACTACTTCGTAAAATAGTGTATGAATAATTAATGAGGACTTATTTGGTGTGTGTATATTGTCTAAAGACAATATTTGTATTCAAACTCATAGCTTGTATTGTCGTATTCTACACGACATATGTATTAAGTTGTAGTTTGCTTTCTATACCATGTATTTTGGCGACTTCGAATGGGTGTTGTATACCTATTTTGGGGGCGTCACGGTTGGTATCGAGCTTAGGGATATGATCTCATGCGGAGATCGGGAATAGAACCAGGAGGGAGAGACAAGTAAATCCTTCGCCAAGGTGTCCTACCTAAGCTTATTTGTTGGTCATTACATAATATAGATATTATGTGATATGTTAATTTGTTTAATTAACCCTTGATTTATGGCGATGTTAGAATGGGCATTTGAACGTTAACAATGGAGTTTATGAGATCGTGGAGACGCCTTTGCATCTTCACTAACGAGGCGAACGTCAGCAGTCGGCAATGTTCCTCCCGTGAACAACGCCACCGAGCAAATGATGAACGACGGGATGTTTAGAAGCTTTTTGCGATTCATGCAAAATCGAATGCGGAGAGACTCATGTATACAAAATACGGGTGGAAATGATGGCAATGCGACCTGGCATCACCGCAAGCAAGCGCTTTAAGGAGTTGGGACCACCGATTTCCATGGAAAGCCGGATCCGATCAAGGCGTAAACGTGGTCAAGCAAATTACCAAGATATTCGATGTCTTGGGGTGCACGGAGAATGTAAGGTTCCATTCGCCACCTTTATGTTTCGTGGTGAAGCGACATCGGTGGGAATCGTGAAGCGTACCCAACCAGATGCACTTAACATGTCTTGGGAAAGATTTGAGAATCGTTCAATGACAAGTACTTTCCGTAAAGTATTCGTCATATGAAGGAGGTAGAGTTTATTAGACTTCGAATGTAACAACATGACGGTGTCTCAAGACGAGGCAAAGTTCGCAGAGTTATCCGTGTTTGCACCGCATTTGGTGGAGAATGAGGAGCGAATGACGCGTATGTTTCGAGAGGTCTAAAACCGTAGATTCGTCAATACCTTATCTCTCATAAATTTTCTCTCAGTATTCGGATGTTGTCAACAAGGCTCGCTTATTAGAACGAGATAGTGAGTATACTCAACCGAGGGACCACAATCGTGGTAGTCATCGAACGATGATAACCAAATGAGGAGGAAAGAATCTGGGACAAAGCGGTAACCACTCGTGGTAATCGTGGACATGATAATAGGAGAGGTGACTCAAGTGGAAATTTCGAAAGAAGATTCAACAATGACGGAAGATATCAATCAGCACCGGACCAAAGACCAACAACAAATGCTAGGGAGAGGAGAACGATCCGCCATTTAGATGTTACAAATCGCGGAAGGAGGGATATATCACCAAACCGTCCCACAACAATCCAAGGTATGTTACAACTGTGGAAAGGAAGGCCACATCGCCGAGATTGTACTTATCGCGAAACCAAGTTCAAAGAGGAGTGGTGATTCCAAGGGTCGTCCGGATAAGTCGAAATCAGCTAGCTTCTCGGAAGAAGCGTTTATCGTGCGATCGACAAAACGTGAGGAACCCAAACGAGGTGATCACGGGTAAGCTAATCTTGAATTCTTGCGAAGTTTATACCTTACTAGATATCTTTAGGTTCTACCCATTCTTTTATCTCTCCTACTTGTGCTCAACGCTTAAACTTGACTCCTGAGAAATTAGATTTTGATTTATCTGTTGAAACTCAGATTGGGTGAAACCTTCGTTACATCTACGGTTTATAAATCTTGCATGATCCAAGTTGGCACTATCACATTACTCGCTGATCTTATCTCTTTAAAGATACTTGCTTTTGATGTGATTTTAGGAATTGATTGGTTAACCACTCATCATGCCAAAATTGATTGCTTTCGTAAGGTTGTTAGTTTTCATATTCCTAACCAACTCATCATACGAATTCAAACCACTAAACCACTAAAATCGGTCCATCGTCATATCAAGCCACAAAAAGCTATTCGTTTATTGAAAAATCGGATGTCGCTTTCTTAGCCCATGTTATGGATTTGAATAAAGACAAGTCGATTTGAATAATATTTCGTGGTTAAAGAATTCCACGATGTATTTCCTCAAGAAGAGCTTCCTGGGCCTACCCCGTAACGTGATGTTGAATTCTTTATTGACCTTGAACCGCACAAAGCCCATTTCTAAAACCCCATATCGAATGGCTCCTATTGAACTTCGTGAGTTAAAAGTCCAACTACAGGAGTTATTAGACATCGGTTTCATTCGTCCCAAGACGCTCCTCCTTGGGGTGCTCTGCTTTATTCGTAAAGAAGAAAGACGGAGTATGCGACTTTGTATTGACTATCGAGAATCGAACCATGTCACCATCAAGAATAGTATCCGCCGCCACCTCGCATTGATGACCGTTCACCGCCATGCGGAGCGCAATTCTTTTCAAAGATCGATCTTCGCTTACGGATATCATCAAATTGAAGATTAAAACCGAGGATATTCCAAAGACGGCATTCGTGACTCGATACGGGCATTATGAATTCTTGGTCATGTCTTTTGATCGACTAATGCTCCCGCCGCTTTCATGGATATGATGAACCGTGTATTTAAGGAATATTTGGATCGATTGTTGTTGTCTTTATTGATGACATCCTCATCTATTCCAAAAGCCGTGAAGATCATGAGCACCATTTGAAGTTCGGTACTACAAAGACTTCGTGAACACAAGCTTTATGCCAAGTCAAGAAATGCGAGTTCGCTCGAGGAAGTAGCATTCCTTGGGCACGTGGTGTCAAAACAAGGAGTATCTGTTGACCCGTGCCAAGATCAAAGCAATACAAAGTTAGGGAGCAACCCAAGTTTGGGATCAAGACGCAGACTTTCTGGGCTTAAATTGGTTATTATCGGAGATTTGTGGAAGGATTTTCTCGAATCGCTATCTGCTAACTCAAATGACTCGGAAGGATGCAAAATTCTTATGGAGCGAGGAATGCGAGAAGAGCTTCCAAGAGCTCAAGAGGAGACTCATTTCGCAAGACTGTTTCGACAATACCATCCGGTTCGGATGGATTTGTTATCTACAATGATGCTTCGGAAAGGGGTTAGGATGTGTTCTCATGCAACATGGGAAAGTCATAGCCTATGCCTCACGACAACTCAAAGAATATGAGAGGAATTATCCTACTCATGATCTCGAATTAAGCGGCGCAATGATTCAAGTTGAAGATATGGAGACACTACTTGTATGGAGAGAAAGTGGAGATTTATACGGACCATAAAAGCCTCAAATATTTCTTCACCCAAAAAGAACTCAACATGCTTGCAATGACGTTGGTTTGGAGTCGTTAAAAGATTATGATCACACTATTCAATATCATCCCGAAAAGCGAATGTGGTAGGTGACGCATCGAGTAGAAGATCATATCTGCATACGAAAGTAATATTGTCAACGAAAGGCCCATTTTATACGACTTACAAAGGATGAAGATAGAATTAAAGACTCTAGGGTCCCACATGATGATGGCGAATATACGAGTAGAACCGACTTTAATCGATAAAGTTAAAGCTGCTCAAGCTACTTGACACGGTCAATGCGCGTATGAAGAAGAAAGTGCAAGAAGGAGCTATTCCTAAGCAAGAATTGATGATGAAGGAATACTTGAGTCAATTCTAGACTTTGCGTTCCCTAACGATTCTGACACGAAGCATAAAATCATGATGGAGGCACACAACACCCCTGCTTGCAATCCATCTCGAAGTACCAAAATGTATCATGATATTCGACATACATTTTGGTGGAACAATATGAAGAGAGAGATTGCGAGTTTATCTCAAGATGTTTAACCCGGCAACGTAAAAGGCGGAGCATCAAGTGCCAAAAGGTCCATCAGAACCACTTGAGATTCCGTAATGGAAATGAGAACACATTACTATGGATTTTGTTCTGAGTCTTCCCAAAGTTTCTCGCGCGTAGATGCAATTTGGGTTATTGTTGATAGATTAACCAAGTCCCCCATTTCTTACCGAGATGTGCGAGACTTATTCCTCGAACGCCTCTTCAGAGGATGCATGCGTGAATGAGATTAGACGATTACATGGCATGCCAATATCCATAGTTTTGGATCGTGACCCGAGATTCACTTCAAGATTTTGGGTTAGCTTGCAGAAAGCTATGGGCACGGATTTACGATTGGCTTTCAAAGATACCATCCTCAAACGGACGGACAATCGGAGAGGACTATTCAAACCCTCAAGATCTATTAAGACTCGTGTCCTAGATTTCAAAGGAAGTTGATAAGTACTTACCACCTGGTGGAATTCTCTTATAACAACAAATTATCAAGCAAGTATAGCATGGCTCCATTCGAGGCGTTGTATGGACGAAAATGTCGCTTCCAAAGATGCTTGACGACGAGGTGGGAGAAAGCAACATTGTTGGGACCGTAATTAAAGACGCAGGACTACGTAAAAGATCCAAATGATTCGACAACGATTCAAACTTCACAAGATTGACAAAAGAGTTATCTTGATCTTCATGTAAAGGACGTGGAGTTTAATATCGGAGAACATGTATTGTTACGTATTGCTCCATGGAAAGGAGTTACAAGATTTGGGAAAAGAGGAAAGTTCAATCCAAGGTTTGTTGGTCCATTTGAGATTCTTGACCAATAGGAAACGTAGCCTATAGACTCGCTGCTACCTCCAAGTATGTCTCGTGTTCACAATGTATTCCATATATCTATGCTTCAAATATGTGAAAGACCCGAACCACATTATTGCATTAGAACCGCATTTAGATAAATGGTGAAGATTTAACCTACGAGGAGATACTTGCTTGAGATTTTGGATAGGAAAGAAGCATGTCTTACGCCTTTGCGAAGGTTATACCACAAGTTAAGGTTTTGTGGAGAAACCATGCAATCGAGGAAATGACACGGGAGTTGGAATCGGAGATGAAAGCAAGGTACCTCACCTTTTCGATATACTAGCGTATCGTATGTCAATTTCGAGGACGAAATTTCATAAGGAGGGAGGTTGTAAGACCCCAACTTATTATAAATAAAATTGAATTTTTCTTTATTCATTATTCTAAATTAATAAGGGTTAATTTGATATAATTCTTTGGTTATGGGTGAAATGTGCAAAGTTTACAAAATAAGCAAGTGGTTATAAAATATTCATTATTGTTTGGGAATATTCGTTTGGTCGTGGAATATTCTTTTGTTTGAATCTCCGTGACGACTAGTAAGAATCATTAGGTGGGCCCCATAACGAAAAAAACGGTTGGATGAAAGAAAACGACAAAGATTGAGTTTTATAAATAATTCACAGAATTGTTACTGCTTAACAACATTGTTGGGTTACACGGTGGTTAAAATACTGAATAATGCGTGGTTGCACAAGAAGATTACGGTATTGAATAAAGATTGTTGAATTATTGATCCTTACGTAAAGAAGGCACTACTCAATAATTGTTACGAGAATTATCGCTCATTATTTTATCTTATTGATTCAATAATTCTTTGCATTGATATTTATATTATTATTGTTTCAATAATTGTCATTACACAAGATTTTCCATTATCAAATCAATAATTCATATTATTTGAATAATATTATCGATAAAATTATTGGCAATGTCTAGAAAGTTACGCCTAGGAGAGGTTTGGTCACCTAATCACATACCAAGAAGTGAGAAATCCTTATTGAAAAGCCCCCTTTCCCTTTAACTACCGGTTGTCAAGATGTGATTCTCAGTAATATTATTTTTGAATAATTAATTATTGATTATTATGATAAAGAAAATATTTATTTTATGTGGATATAGATGGAGAAAATTTTAATGTGACAATTGTTGAAAATTAATATTTTATCTTTTTCGATAAAATAATACATTTAAATATATTATTTTAATAATATATTAATCGGTGATATTTTTATAATGATTGTGGGATATATGAGTATATGAGGAGGTAGAGTATTTTGTGGCATTAAATGTTTAATATATGTTTTGTGTGTGTCGGTGGACACAATTCTTGACCAAAAATTGATTATGATCGTAAAATCGTCTGCTTATGGATTTCGGTCAATTTCTGCTTGGAATTTGGAAAAATTTTCTTCGCAGAAGTTGTAGAGAATGGAATTTCCCATGGAAAGTCTCGAGTTTTGAATTTTTCCCGATAAACGAGCTATTTTCTACTTAATTATTGAAGTTTCTAAGATAAAATAATTTTTATTAAATAATGGGTGGGACCCGCTCTTGTTTGACAACATGTGGGTCATTTGAAAATTATTTTCAAGAGTGGCATGCTGGTCTTTGATGGCTAGCATGCGAGAAATTTGATTTTAATAATAATAATTTATTAATTTAGTATCTTTTTGGCGTTCTAACATTTTCCTATAAATAGAGGCTAAGTTAGAATTGAAAATCACACCGAAACTAAGTTTTCTCTCTTCTCTCTCTAAATTATCGAAGCGTATTCTTGTGAGTATACTTTGAGTGTTACTATACTATGCGGGTTTCACAAGACTATATCAAATTCAATTAAGAATGCGATTATTTTGAGGTAAGGGGTATTATTTTCTTCTTAAATGATATTTTTTCTTCAATATCATTATGCCAAGTATTGGTGAACTTTTTATCAAATTTGGAACTTGTTGTGTCTGGGGTTACTATTCACGATATCACGACACTATTCACGTATACGACACTTATTCACGTGATACTGACTATTCACCAAAAAATAAAAATTTTCTTTTTCCAAAATATCTATTCTCGGATACTAGCTTTGATTGTATCCATGTTTTGATCATTCTTGAATTTTACACCAATATGATTATTTTCAAGTATTTTTGGACATGGGTAAAACAAAGTATCTAATCCTTAATCCTTAATCCTCACATTTTGTTTCAATCGGATTCGCTTTCTTTAAAATGTTTTTCATCATCCTCACCCTAAATGGTGATATAAATGAATATCTTTGGCTCAGAAGCAAAGATGAACAGTGTTGAGATGAACATGACCAACCAATGGTGATATGAAATGAATATCTTTGGCACAGAGTGCAAAAATGATTAAAGATGTATATTGATTGTTATTACGTGGATAAACTATTGATGATGGACTTTTTAAACCTTAGAAGACGGTAGAATTCTTTCTACGTGACTCTTCTAATGGATTGTTGTTTCCACGCATTTGTTGATCTAAAACTTGTTGTCTATTGTATTCTATTAGATTTTTCCCTGTTGAAGACTAACGATAATTTGTTGTATATTATCTTAGTCATAATATTCTTTATCACTAATTGAGCTCACCCTTTTCCTTTTTGTTCCATTTTTCTTCTCGTGAGGTGAGAACATAAGCAGGATCGAGTCGGGGTAATGGAGTGATGGTTCTAGGAAGATGTTTTAAATTATCCCTCACTACTTCGTAAAATAGTGTATGAATAATTAATGAGGACTTATTTGGGTGTGTATATTGTCTGTAGACAATATTTGTATTCAAACTCATAAATGTATTGTCGATTCTACACGACATATGTATTAAGTTGTAGTTTGCTTTCTATACCATGTATTTTGGCGACTCGAATGGGTGTTGTATACCTATTTTGGGGCGCCACATACGTGATTTCTTTTGTTATTCCATTCTTTATTATACTCGGTTGGTTAAAGTTTCGATTTCTATACTCCATGAAATTAGTAGAATATCCTCGATATTTGCGGCTTCATCCAAAGATCTTTTCATGGAAATATTCTTCCTCGATCATTCTTGAATTTTACTCTACAAAACAATGATCATGTTGACAATTTGACGTTAAAATTCCTGGATAAAATAATTCTTGAACTTGTTTTATTGAATTCTTATATCATTATCATCATCCTCATGTTTATATTTTGTTGAAAGTCATCATGTCCTGTAGTGTATATATGGACTTGGTATGATTATGACTGAGGATTATTCAAAGTAATCACGACCCTAATGTTACAAATGATGTGGTAAAAGTTCTCATCGGCCCGTAGTGCATTGATGGATGATTGTTGGCATGATCATGATCATTAATGAATACACAAATATTCTTGGCCCAGAGTGCATGGATAATTATGGTCGGATACTAAAGAATATCCTCGGCCGTAGTGCGGGGTGATTCAATGATGTGGAATATTTATTGTTTGAGTCTCAAATAATAAAGATGAAAAACCTTTAAATCATAAAAGATAGTAGATTTTATTTTCTACTGACTCTTTTAATGGATTGTTTGTTCACCGCAGCTTAAACTTGATGTCTATTATATTTTATCGGTTTTAACATTGTTGGAGACTAATGATAATTTATTCTGCATTATCTTAGTCATAATATTTCTTCTTTGGGCTAGTTGAGCTCACCCTTTCTTTCACCGTTTCTTCTTGAAATGAGAATATACCGGACGAGTCGTGGAACTGAGCGATGGTCTGAGGATAAGATTAGTAGTCCTCACTATTCGCGTGAAATAAAGTGTGATAATAATTGTAATGAGGACTCCTTTTGAGTTTGTATAATCTCTAGTAGATAATATTTGTATTCAAACTCACAGCTTTATGTTTGTCGATTGCATACCACGACAAATTGTATTAAGTCAGTATTTGAATTACACTACGTATCCGACGACCCAAGATGGGTGATGTATACCTAATTTTGGGGGTGCCACAAAAGTTCTGTCGAGGAAAGAGGTTAGATTATTTAATTGCGCATCAATAAGGAAAAATTCTTATCGAAAAGCTCCATCTTTCCTGGGAATGATCTGATTGTCAATATTGTGAGTTATAATATTATTGATGAATAATTGTTGAAAGATTAAAAATATGTTTATTGAAGATAAGTGATTTGTGGTAAATATTTATTCAATGTTTGATATAAATAGAGGGGTTTGTCATGAAGTATTTGTTTAAAGTTTGGCTTATTACATGAACCCTTATTTACTCATTTTTCAAAATCGTCGGTAGAAAGTTGTCTCAGTTTTATTTTATTATTATTATAATAGTAATAAAACAGAAAACTTTTTATATAAAACATAATACTTTTTATAATATATATAAAGTAATTTATTTTATTAGATTATAATTTGAATATATTATATTTTATATAAAGTTTTTGTTTTATTAGAATATTTTATTGTACAGTGATGAATAGTAAAATCAATTTTCACTGAATTCGTCCGTCTGTAAATTCGTTCTGTTCACCCGTGAAAATTTTAAATAGTACCCTGTCATTCTCCTATAAATAGGATACTTAGTTAAGAAATGAAAATCACACCAGAATCAAAGAATTCTTCTTCTATAATATTGTGTGTATTACTTTCTAGTATAAGTATACTTTGAGTGTAGCTAATAGTGAAAGATTTCATCAAGAATATCTCCGCTATACCAGTCAGATTTACTCTCTTACTAAGTTAAGGGATATTATTTCCGTTCAATATTTGTAAGAAATATTATTTTCTTCCATACTTTATAGTATGTAAGTGATATTATTTCGTTTCATATTCCTAAATCTATACTTTTGCTTCTATAATTTTTGAAAAATTAGTAGAATATCCTCGAGTTTTATTCTTGACTTCATCTAGTATCGTTTCAATCGAACCTCTTCACATAACGCCCTGTAGTCTCATTCGAATATCTTCGTTCGATTCGCGCTAACGAATGACCCTCTTCACATACCGCCTGTAGTCTCATTCAATATATTGCTCTCCGAATCGAGCATGAAACTTGTCACACAAATTTTCCAATGACGAGATTGAGTCCGAGGCAAGGTTCCCATCCATTGCTCGACGCCTTTTCTCAATGTCGTCACAAAGGTTTGACAGTTAAGTAGTTGCATCTGAATAGTCATAATAGTCCATCAGCCTATCATACGCCTGGTTGTGGTCATAAGGATCTCCTGAGCCATCGTAACTCTCCATATAAGGAAGCTTTTTATTGGGATCTACCTTCTCCCGAAGAATTTCCCGAGAGAAAGGTGATGCCTTTTTACCCGAGCTTTCCTTCACTTGCTGAACTTTTGCCAGTTGTCTCCGAAGCTCATTCAATTCTCTGGCTAATAGTTCTACCCTTTTAGGCTGCGAAGAGACTTCCTTCTTCGGGGAGCTCTTCCTCTTCTTCTGATCAGATCTGCATTTTTCCATCTGAACTGGTTGCCCTAGATGGGCTTCACATGTCGTTCTTGCTGTGTCGAGAATCCTCAGGGCGATGTGCCCTCTTTGGATTCTCGGGAGTACGACCTCTCAAATTGCTTCGGGGTCTGTCGTTGTCGTCATCCCGAGAATCCTCAGGGCGGTCGGGGTGCCCTCTTTGAACCTTCGGGAATTCGACCCCACGCTCTACTTCGGTCACGAGAACGGCTCTGAAGCCTACTTTCAGATCATCTGAAATCGTTATCTCTCGTTGTTTGTTTGTTTGTTTGTTCGGAGACCTGCCACGTTCTTTTGGTCAAGTATAACTGGATGCCCCATCTTCCATTCCAGCCATAAGAACCATATGTTTGACAATCTCCTCCCTTTGTCAGCAGGTAAGCTTTCAAAGCTTTATCGGTTTAATGTGCCATTTTGGCCAAAGTAGATGTCTTGTTTGTCGACCTTCTCGATGTTGGGTTCTAGGCGGTGTTCCTTCTAACCTTTTTCGATCCTTACCAAACCCTTTACTAGCAGTGGAAAATAGCTTTCTTCTGACATCATCATGGTCTCTTGCATGAGACCCTGCCGGGGTGTCTTGTGATCCAAGCTTTATTATGGATGCTTTCTTTGATTTAACCCCAACATAAGGGAGGCCCCAATTGGGAGAAAAACCCACAACCCTCGGGGTTATCCTCGCACTTGGAAGAAGAAGTAGAAAAAGGAATAAATATACTGATAATTTTATTCTTCGTCGCCGTAGTAAATAGGAGAGAAAATAGAATTTATTTCTTCGTCTTTACAAAAAAAAAATAGGAGTAATAACAGAAATTCTCTGTGGAGAAGAACTCGTCGTCGTTGGATGTCCTTCACCGGTGACTGTCCTATTGTTCACCATAACTTCCGATGTAGGATGTTCAACAAATGTGATTGAAAACCAGCAACACTAGAAATGTCCTCCTTCTAACGCCAACGCCAAGATCATTCCACGTGCCTCAACCACCCAAAAACAACGTCGATCACCCTCAAGACAGAACGTAAGCAAAAGACTTAGAACTCGTTTGGGCGGCCGAGGATAACTACAGTGTAAGAATTAAGACAGCCAAAAATAAGGTTTAACAATGGAGGTTGTGTGTTCTAGTGCTGGTAGAGTAATTTGCATGTACCTTAAACCAATGTAGTGCTATGTACTTATATTGACCTCACCGCCTTGCATGCAATCCATCTCCTGATCTCACTGCCTTGCATGCAATCTTTATCCAAAATCAAATCAATGTTCCTCACTAACTCAGGATTATATCAAATCCTCATTTAATTAAGGATGTGAATTCATAGTCCAACAATTGTCCACTACAACAACCCATGGCCCAAGCCCAAATGACCTCATATAAGTAATGGTCCATTACGGCCCAAATAACCATGGCCTAACAAACCCATTAAAGAAAAAGAAGAGACAAATGAAGTTGCATGTGACTAAATAAAAGTTGACATGCAGAGGATTTGAATTCAACTCGACCCAACTGTGAACCTAATTTATTCATTCATTCAAAAGCTAGGAGTGATGAAAATATGGGTAGGATGGGCAAATGGGAGTGATGAACTTTATTATTATGCATATTATTTTCTTGTAATGACAATTAATACTGAAATTATAATCAACATAGACTTGGTCCTGTTAAAGCAAAGATGTTCGCTTGGGACATATATTTTTTGTGGCCAATTTCGGATAAAACATTAAAAGCTGCTGACTTTAGCAGTCTAGAGGCGTGTAGTGACAGTTCACTGAGCCTATCATTTTGAAATAAATTTCACTCTTTTACATATATAAAAATCTCATCTTTCTCAAGATTTTGCAGCCATGGCTTCCATGGTTACAACATGTTTAAGCTTTTCTCTAGCTTGTTTACTAGCAATAACAATTCAAGTCTTGTTCTTCTCACCAATATCTCCAGACCCTCTTGAGTTCCCTTCTGCAGCAGCCCCTTTCCCCCCTAACAGCCACTTGCAGGTATTTAATAATCTACACATATTTTCTTCTGTATTTCTTGGTGCTTATTATATAAACTGGTGTTATTCTTTTAGAAAGTGATGAAACTTGGAGAAGGATTGCTAAAAGATCCAGAAGATGTTTGTGTGGATAAAAAGGGTATCTTGTATACAGCTACAAGAGATGGTTGGATTAAAAGATTGCATAGAAATGGATCCCTGGAGAATTGGAAGATGATAAACGGTGAAACTTTACTTGGAGTTACAATAACAGCAGCTGGTGATCTCATTGTATGCGATAGTGAGGAGGTAAAATTAATGTTTGCATCTGTTGGACGCAGTAGCTATGTTATAAAATGATAATTAACTATGTTATATGATTTGCAGGGTTTGATTAAGGTTAGGGAAGATGCAGGTGTGACAGTTCTTGCATCACATTTTAATGGTACCAAAATAAGGTAACACTTTCATTCATTTCATCATGCATGTAATAGTAATAGCATAGGCATGGATTAATGACCAATTAAGTTAAGAAGCAGGAGTGCGGCAAACAATGATACGTTGTATCCCCACTCCAAAACCCAGAAAAACAAAAAGAAAATGATCATCGGAACGAAGAACAATTGTCCAGATCTGCGCTGGAAATAGACAAGTTAAAAAAAAGGACGCAAAAACAGTGATAAAGGCTGCCGGAACCCTCACCGGAGACCACTCATGTCGCCGGCAACCTGATCGCGACCCCAGCGATCAAATATTACCTCCCAGATGAATCGACTCCAGTTGCTTCTTAATTCTAGAGAGATTTGAAATAAGGCAGCACAGCTGATAAGCTTTAAGAAACAAGTGGTGTACAACTCTTTGAAAATAAGTGGAGTACATATGTTTAAAAAAAAGTGGACCACAGGGTTGGAATTTATAATAAATAAACTTGGATATTAATTAAGTGTAATGTTAACAAGTTGAGTAGCTAGCTAGGTAGCTGATACTAAAAACCTTAATGAAAATAAATATGCAGGTTGATTTGGATAAGTAGCTTATGAATTTGTAGATGGACACACCTCCGAGCTTAAGGTGAGGTAGAGGAATAGATATGTAAGATACTGTCTGTATACATTAAGTGATTTATTTTTTATTTTAAAATTGTAGTTGTCACGGTTAGTTAGTTGTTACAACAGTACAAAACAATATATAAAATTATGATGTTTTAGTAATTGTCATAAATAACTGAGTGTGACAACCATAATCACACTTTTTTCCGCTTTTAACATGAAAGAGTGTGTTATCATCTCACAAAGGAGTGGCCATGCAACATCTTATAACATGACATAGAACAACTAGGGCATTATCCAGATGGGGAAATGCAGTAACTTTCATGGAGGAGTGGTGGCACATGGTTCAATGAAAGGGGAATATTGTTTTCTTCTTTTTGGGACCATTTATTACTCGGATGATGCATCTGCCCTGCCCTGCCCTGCCCTGGCCTGTTCTGTTCAAACAAAGGAAAATATTGGCAGGTTTTGCATATGAAATTGCATTATAAGATGAAATTTACAATCCCTATCTAGTCTTCGTCTCTTGCAAGCAATTCTGCCATATATGTATTAATCCTCCTGATGTAGGAATTTGGTGTTTTCTGAGCTTACATACTTGACTCCACCAAGGGTTAATTAACTCTACTCCAAACCGTAATTATGTGGTTTCTCGGGTTAAATACAAACTGAATTATTCAATTCATTCATTTAAGCTTTTAAAACAAGCCAACCCAATCTAGACATTAATAATCATGCTCCATTAGTACATGGCATTTGTTCTGAAAATAGCCTGGCCATGACAAACAACCAATCTAGACACAGTAATCTAATTTTATTTTTTTATTAAGAATTAAAAACAACAATTAAGGTTTTTCTGATTATTTTTTGTTTTCACATGTTTGATCAACCAGGTTTGCAGATGATGTTATCGAAGCTTCAGATGGTAGCTTGTACTTCAGTGTTGCAAGCACCAAATATGGACTCCATAACTGGAACTTGGACTTGCTAGAGGCTAAACCTCATGGGCAGCTCCTCAAGTATGATCCTTCCTCCAACCAAACATCATTACTGTTGGATGATCTTGGCTTCGCTAATGGCGTCGCACTGTCTGCAAACCAAGATTATCTAGTCATTTGCGAAACATGGAAGTAAGTAAGTAAATTCGTAGACAGTCTTCAAGGGGGCAAATAAGTACCAAAATGCAACAGTACTCACTATAAAGTCTTTAAAAACACCCCCATTTTCATGAAAAATGATTATAAATTTCTTTTGTTTTGACAGATTCAGGTGCCTAAAGTATTGGCTGAAGGAGGAAACCAAAGGAAAAACAGAGATATTCATCGACAACCTTCCAGGTGGTCCAGATAATATAAACCTTGCTCCAGATGGGTCATTCTGGATAGCCTTGTTACAGGTAACTGCTAAATAGTTTGAAAAGAAAAAAAGAGTTATCAGGATTATCAAGGACTAAGTGATGACTTTGCCTTCTACAGTTAACTCCGAGCAGGCTGGAATTCGTGCACACTTCAAGAGCAGCCAAACACCTGCTAGCAACATTCCCAAAATTGTTCAACCTAGTCAATGGCTTATATACAAGAGCAATGGTAGCAAATGTGGGAAACGATGGGAAAATAATCAAGGTATTTGAAGATCCTAATGGAAAGGTTATGTCCTTCGTGACATCAGCCTTGGAGTTTGAGGATCATCTCTACATGGGAAGTCTAAACTCAGACTTTATAGGAAAGTTACCTTTGAAAATGGCATAATCCCGCCCTACAAGGAGGAAGAAGATGAATAAAGCATGGCTGCACATAGTTTGTCAGCCATTGCGCTAAAAATAATTATATGCAATAGTGTTGCAACTTGATCATCCTTTTCCACTACTCCATGCACAAAGGGAGAGCTTCAAAAGTCTATATTTAAGAGCCGGAGATAGGGATAGAAGCAGAACTTTATGCAGCTTCAGCGTCTCTCTTTGACAAGCTGTTAAAGAGCACATACTTTGTACAATAATATAAATAGGCAACCTAGGCATGTTTGTAACAATTTGCTAGAAAGATTCTACTCTTTTCTTTTTCTTTTCCAAAAAAATAAATAAATAAACAAAATACTTGCCAGCAATGGAATGAATAAGAATGACTTGGAGTGCCTTAGCTGCACAAGTACAAAAGGAAAGAAGAATCAATTCCAACCTACTGAAATCGTGTTCTCTTCTCTCAATTCTTTTGCATGCTGTTAGGAGAATGATTCTTGGATGTCGATAACTGGCTCCCTCTAGCTCTTTTACTGTTTATAAATTCTGTGATAGATGGGATTGGTGGCAGCTTTGTATCTTGTGTAATGCTTTCTAATGTAGTTGAAGGAGTTTCGGATTTAACACTGCAGTGGATTTTTTCATTAGTAATTTCCTTTGGTACCTGATCAAACAAAGACGGTGATGTTGAAGAGGACTTTTCCTTCGGATTAATGTTGTGAGAAGAAGAATCGGAACTGGCGCTGAGCCTAGTTGTTAGTTCCGTGTAGTTTGCTGTTGAAAGCCACCTAATATTACTTGCCATTTGCGACAAATAAAAAGATTTCCCAGATTTCCCAAATTTCTTGTAGCACTCATTTTCAAGGAATGCGGCAGATGTTTCAAAGTCAATCCTGCAGAAGAAACAGAAAACAATAACTGCTCCTATGGTTTATTACAGGAAACCAAATATACATGCATCGTTAAGCTTTGGAAAGACGATGGTTTTCTAATTATCAGCAGTAAAGTAAAGAGCAAGTTTGCATACTCTAAGTTGCCAAGCCTCTGCTGTGATAGCTTTACTGCATTCAATAATCTTTGCTTGCTCAACTCCCTCAGAGTATCAGATATGGCATTCTTGTTGAGTTTATTGCTCTGTTGACAGGTAAAGATTAGTGTTATCTAGGAGGCAAAATAAAATTATAGACGACTAAAATTGTGGAACCAGGCATATTAGCAAACATCAAACTTATGTACTGGCCTGCAAGTATAAAACATTTCTTTATTTTAAGAATAATATGTTTTCAGAAATGACGGCCAAATATATTACCATTTAATAATATCAATCTACATAAATGAATAGTGGAAATTCTCCATCTGATGTGAAAAATCTCTAACTGTCCACTTGTTTGTTACCCTTATAAAGAATGAGTACACAGGTTCCTTGAGTAGCACCGTTAATAATTTATGAAAAATACTTTATGAAAATAACGGCGGAAGTTTTACTAGATAATCATTGTTGAACTACCCAAGAGTAAAGAGAAATACTGATGTCTGGCATGGTTGCATAAGTAGCACACGGTATTGATTATTGATGCTTATGTGAGAAGTCACTTCAAGATTGTTCAATCGGGCATTCGGACACTTTTTGTGCTCTGAAAGTACTATTCATGAAGTTACTATTCACGAAGTTACTATTCACGGGTTACTATTCATCTAAATTACTATTCACCCGAATATTATTCACTCGGGTATTTGGGGTACTTTTCGTGTCGGAGTACTATTCACGAGTTACTATTCACAATTTACTATTCACGAGTTACTATTCACGGGGTACTATTGATTCACATTCTTATACTATAAGGGGTGGTGGTGCAAGATTGATAATACTTGCGTGACTAAGTTAAAAATGGAGGTATAGATGGAGTACTATAATCGTAATTGTTTTATCACATGATTAAACTATTGAGTCACATGATTTACTATTGATTCACATTATTTACTATTAGGGAGTTGGTGCAAGGTTGATAATACTTGCGGGACTAAATTAAAATGAAAGAAAAGTTGGAGGTATTGTCTCGTAATTTTTCGAGCCCCAAAACGTGTAATTATCGAAACTATGTTTTTCTATAAATAGAAGCTCATTCTTCCTTTATTTCTCACCAATTCACTAAAGTTTATAGAAAGCAATTATTATAGAGAGAAATTGTAGAGAAAAAATCTATAGAAAAGAGAAGCTGCCACCTCACTACTCCTATATCCAGCTTTTCAAAGGTAGGGATATTATTTCTTTCTTTCATCTTCATGAAGAGAACTTACATTATTCCATTCTTTGTTATTATGTTGGAATAACTTTGCTTATGCCAAGCAATCTGCATACTTGGTGAAATTCTTCTATTATTCCATTCTTTATTATTCCATTGGAATATCCTCGGCTCACATGCGTTCTACCGACACAATTTCCGCCTTTATTATTCTCGCTGGAATATCCCATGTTCATGCTTTCTACCTTGGGACCGGTTCCGCTCTTTATTATTACATTGGAATATCATATGCGTCTCGCGCTTTTACGCGGACCTCGATTCCGTTATTTATTATTTCATTGGAATAACTCACTGTCGTGGCCTATCGCATGCCTACCTAGTGATTTTTTTTTTGTTATTCCATTCTTTATTATACTCAACAAGGTTAAAGTTTTGACTTATACTCCATGAAATTAGTGGAATATCCTCGATATTTGCGCTTCATTCAAAGATCTTTTCATGGAAATATTCTTCCGAGCATTCTTGAATTTTATTCCACAAAGCAGTATCATGTTGACAATTTGGACGTTATTGATTCCTGGATAAATTAATTCTTGAATTTGTTTTATTGAATATTATGTCATTGTCATCATCCTCATGTTTATATTATGTTGAAAGTCATCTCATGGCTCAGTAGTGCATAAATGGACTTGGTATGATTATGACAGTGGATTATTCGGTATAATCATAACCGTAATGTTACAAATGATGTGAAAAAAGTCCTCATTGGCCTGTGGTGCATTGATGGGCTGAGTTTTTGGTATGATTATGGCTATGGATTCTCTTTGGCCATAGTGCAAAGATGAATTGTTTTATGGCATGATCGGGGACCAGTTGATGAAAATATGATTATCTTTAAATAGTAGTGCATGGATAATTCGTGGTCGTGATACTAAAAAATATCCTTCATTGTAGTCAGGGGGTGATTCGATGATGTGGATTATTTATTAAAATTCGAGTCCCAATGATAAAAGTGATGAAAAACCTTTTAAATCATAAAAGATAGTAGATTTTATTCTCTACTTGACTCTTTTAATGGATTGCTTGTTCATTGCAGCTTAAACTTGATGTTTGTTATATTGTATCGCTTTAACACTTTGCTTAAGGCTAATGATAATTTATTCGCATTATCTTAGTCATAATATTTCTTCTTTGGGCTAGTTGAGCTCACCCTTTCTTTCACCGCTTACGCTTGGAAATGAGAATATAAATTTGGGGCGAGTCGAGGAACAGTGATGGTCCTAGATGGAGCATTAGTAGTCCTCACTATTCTGTGAAATAGTGTAATAATAAATGTAATGAGGACTCCTTTTGAGTTTTATACTCTCTAGTAGACAATGTTTGTATTCAAACTCACAGCTCATGCTTTGTCGTATTTTACACGACAGCTATATTATTAAGTTGTATTTGAATTTATGTACCATTTAAGTGGCGACCCAAAATGGGTGACATATACCTAATTTTGGGGGCGTCACATATCTGGAATCAAATATTCATCTTTGCACTACAGGCCAAAGATATTCAGTAATATCATCATTTAGGACTGAGGATGATAAAAAATATTTTAAAGAAAACGAATCCAGTGAAACAAAAAAACAAATATTAGGGATTCGTATTACAGTTTTATCCACGTTCAATAATACTCCATAATAACAAATTTTGAAGCAGAATTCAAAAATAAAGATCAAAACATGGATACAATCAAAGATAGTACCATAATAGACATCTTGGACAAAAAAGAAGAAAATTTCATTATAATTTTTTTAATAATTTTTATAATATATAATGCGTTAAAAAAAAGGGTAATGATTGATCACTTTTATTATATATCATTAATATGGATTGATCACTTTTTATATATCACTTAATATAAAAATCGTTATATTACATCTTTAATAACATATAAAGCATAAATGTGTTAAAAAAAATAGTAAGCCGGTACAAGTTGTGTCAGGAATAAGTATGTGAATGCTATTCCTATTTATATATGATTTGATTATGATATATATATATATGAATGAATAATATGCAAATATGCCTGCATTAAGAAAAGCTGTAAAGTCCCTTGATAGATAATAGAAATATGTGTACAAGGACTTAGAATGAATTGATCAAATATGTTAGGTTGATCCTACATAAGAAAGACAACTTTGTAAAGTCCTTAAAAAGAAAAGATGTACAAGGACTATAAAGATAGAAAGAACAAGCTTGTTAGGTTGATCTTATGATGTAATAGATAGATCTAGTCGATCGTCGAGCATCGCACGAAGTCGAAGTGTCCCGGTGAGTCAGCGTTAACTCGAGAGCTATCGGTAGCGTAATAGGAGTATGCAAGATAGTAGATCTCGGAGTTAAATAGAGCGCGGAGGAGAAACGAAGAAGGATCGTAGTGTATCGAATAGAGCTTCCTCGGGATCGTAGTGTCTTTGAAGAAGTCATGTTCGAATCGTGGAGAATTTCGCCTTCTGCCGTGCCAACCGGTCATCCGCCGAAGCCAAGACAGAACGTAGACTACACTTTCTTCGTAGAGTAGTCTCTTCGATGCCAAAGCCAAGTCAAGGATCGTAGATCACACTCTGAGTTCATAGAGTCTATTGATTACATGCGCAGATCGTGAGTCGAGTAAGATCGGATGAAGACAACAAGCACAAAGCGCGTAAATCGTAGTGTTAAGATCGATCTCGGGATCGTAGTGTCTCGCACTGACAAGCGAAGTCAATCGTAGAGTCGCGAACTACGATCTGAGAGAAGTGCTCACAATGAAAAGGATGAATCGTAGAGCATATACGGTTCTCAACAAATGAGCACTCCCAGATATCCAAAGAACGAAGCCTCGGTTCAAGCCGCAGCCAGCTACATCCAAGCGAAACCAGAGCACTCAACGAATGACATGCAGGCTAATGGAAGATCTCAAAGACCAACCCAATCGAGATCAAGATTGAGGTGTAAGGCCATTCGTGATGAAGTCTTCCACAAGGAGATCCAAAGAAGACTTCGTGTCGACTAAGAAAAGTCGACTTTATGCAGTAAGCTATCAAGTGAATAGAAGACAACGATCTTGAAAGCAATCAAGATCGTAGTGTTTCGCAACGAGAGAAGGAACCGATGAAAGGTGAACCGAGATACTTTGTCACTTCACGAAGAAAAGGCTAAAGTGATTAAGTCAAGAGTCGGTTCATTGATGATAATTGAGCGGAAGATCATAAGGAGAAAGCAAGTTTGAATGGCGTCGTCCACAACTGTGTCTTGATATTCGTAAGGGACCAGAGCAAGGAATTAGGCCATCGATGATCGAAAGAATCCGAAGCAAATAGAAGTATTAAAGCACCGCACAATACAAGGAAGAGGTGTTCTACATTGAAGATCCAATCAACACTCTTCAAGATCGTAGTGTTAACCCTACCAAATCAATGAAAGCAACACTCAACAAGACACTACGATCTAGTCCTCAAGACGTGCATCGAAATCGTAGAAGTCCGAATAATCAAGATCAAGCATTGGCAAAGGGGTCAATCAAGGGTAATATTCTGGACAAGTGCTTATCGAAGCATCGATGCAATAGACAACCTCGATCGAGAAATCGAGAAGAGGTAATAAAGTCTTCGATCCGCCCAAAATATTAAAGTGATACATCCGACAGTGTAGGTGAAACAAAGAGCTCACGTCGAAAAAAAGTATGACAAGTCACATCAAGCGCCCACCTCAAGAACTCGAGATCTGTGAAGAGATTTGAATAGCCTTCAACGACTACTTTTCAACCAAGGATTGGGAAGGAGTATAAATGAGGAAGAGCTTTAAAGATCAAAGGTTCTTTGGAGTTACTTAGAAGTTGGAGAGAAAGGTGGAGTGATCTAAACCATGTGAAACAGGTGAGTCGGAAGGCTCACTCTACGATCCACCAAGAACACTTTCGAGTCGAGATAAAGAAAGAAGTAGAGGTGTGAGTTCTACTATGTAGAAGTGAGAGTTCTACTACATGGAGAATGTTCAAAACCCGCCGAGAGAAGAACATCACACATCTTGATGTCCATCATGGGAAGACTCTAAGTACAATAGAGAAGAGCTGCAGTCATCTTAGCAAGTCCATCATGAGAAGGCATCAAGTAGCGAAGGGAGATCACAAAAGCCATCTTGGTGTCAAGCATGAGAAAGATTCTAAGTACACTAATAGAAGAGCCTCACACCGACTTGGAAGCCTCTCGTATGCGGTCATCAAGTACCAAGGAGAATGATCTTCAAGGCGGCTCAACAAGGATCATCCAAGTGGTTGAGTAACCAAAGAAGTTGAGCATCATGCAACACTCAAATTTTAGACTTCAAGGATGATCGAAGCCAGTCTTTGAGTATAAAGATGTTCGAGTATGAAGAAGACATCTTACCAAATTTCAAAGACCGACTCCAACAACAACAAACAAACAACTCAACAAAGCCGTGGCACTGAGGGTCCTTGTCCGGAGGGACTAAATGAAGCGAGGCTGAAGGGTCCTTGTCGGGAGGGACTAAAGAAGTTCCAAGGTCACTGGCCTTGAAGAGTTCTTAGTGAATCAAGTCCCAGGCTCACGGCCTCAAGGAATCTTAGTGATTCGTGGTGTTGCCCTTCCTTGGTGGAAATCTGCTAGTTGAAAGCGGAAGAGTGGATTAGGAGCTTGAGTCTCGAACCACTTAAAACCCCATGTGTCTTTTACATTATGTCATTTACATTATGTACTATAACTGCTATAACTGCCATGTATGTTTTAACTGCTTACAACTAAACTCACTCTACGAACAATGTATGTATGATTATGAATATATCAATGAAGGGGATCTTTTTCTTATTCCGTTGTGCTTGTACCAGCCGAAATATTTTAATATTAATTTATTTTTTTATTCTATTTTATTTTGCTGAGTCATGTTATATAATGGAGAAATGCGTAAAAAAAAAAAGAGTAAGCCGGTACAAGTTGTATCGGCCGGTAATATTTTAATATTAAATATTCATTTTGTTTAACTATACTGATAATATGTTGACATGTGGGCCCCTCTTATTTAAATAGAAACCGGTAGAGCTTGTCACGGCTTGGTATTAAATATATCATAATCTCAGCCTTTCAATAAGTTGATCAACTATGCGAAAAAGAGGTTGTTAGACAATACCCACGCATGACCTATATTATCATGGATGGATTCCCTATATATATATATATATATATATATATATATATAGAGAGAGAGAGAGAGAGAGAGAGAGAGAGAGAGGGGGGGGTACAAGATCCCTATTTCTATTTATATATTTAATTATTTGTAATTTTTCTAATGCACTTATAGCTCAATAAATATCCAAAATTTGAAAGCAAGAGTGAATATATTTAACCATGAATTAAAATTGATCTGATTTTATGCCAGAATTTCTTTACTAAGCTACTTATTTGGAAGTAGATGTAGATGATTAACCCACTGGCCGGTGACATGTTATTAATGTATGGAATATATATTTAGTCTATTTGTTCTCGTTGTTATTTATTTATTTTGATTTCTGATTTATCAACACATTGTTTCTAATTTAATTAACTAACACATTTATTTTTTCATGAACATAATGTCTTGCTTTATTGTTTGTTTCCATAGGTTTAATATATTATTGTACGTAATTAGAGTAGTAATTTTTTCATTATCTATCCAACATGTTTCTTTTATTAATTTCTTAAATAATAAAATTTGAAATTTAAAAATTAAATAAATAATGAAACTAACATAGGTCAAAATCATGAGACAAATAAAGTTTAAAATCCCGAAACAAATAAAGGTCAAAATCAAACAAAATAAGGAGAACGAAATTGGAACCCTAGATTTTATTTTTCTGCAAAATACCTTCGAATTAAATGATTCGAGATGCCGAGAAGAAGACAATCGATGAAGAGGACAATCGGTGAAAAATACCGTCGAAATAATTTTGGAGAAGAAAATCGTCAGTTGAAAAAGCTCTGAAGAAGACAAGATTCGCGATGTTGCAAATGACGCTGAAGGGTGTGAAATGTCATTTTACATACATAGAAAACGATCTTTTGACTCCCTCAACTTCAGGAGTAAAATCTTATATAGAGATTAAAATAGGGAGTTAAATAAGAATAAAGAAACGATTAGATAATGATAATTTGTTGATATATTTTTTAAAACTAAAAATAAAGAGTTTATTGAGGAAACTGTTGTGTAATGCTCTTAGGTTCACATGATGAAATGTATCCCTATAATTGAATAGTAATAATATAAGTTCTCCAAAAAAATAATAGCAACTAATTTTTGTTTTTATGCTTAATAATTAATATTTTTGAATTACGATTTTTATAAAATATTAAAATTTTAAATATATTTTATTAAATATTATCAAAAAATCACAAAAAAAATTATTTAATAACTAAATAGTTATTTATAGAACTGACAACTGCCTCATCAATGATTTATAAACTCAAGCTACTATATACAAATATTTTCTTAAACTCCCGTGTTTTGTGGCATCTCTCAGTGTATTCAAATATAATATTTTTTTTAAGTCCAACGGTACATGAAATTCAATATTTAATTACAGCACAAAAAAAAACCCTACTACATAGAAGTTAGCAGTTGACCTTCAAATGATTATTTAATATATAATGTTTTAGATAATTTTATTTTTTTTTAAAATTATTTAACATTTTATATAATTTAAAAGAATTAGACACAATGTTCCAAAATTACCCTTATGAAAAAATGTTAACAGAATAATTATATTAACGAATGAAATTAATTTCAAAATTCAACGTTAAATATAAGAATTCTTCCAAAAAATAAATCATTGATGACTATTTTTTTCATAAATAAATAAAATTTCAATTATTTAATGGTTATAGTAAAAATTGTGAGTAAAAAACCTACATCAGATGATTAATAGAAGTAGCTAGATAGATTTGTAAAATAATAATCCACCTTATATAAAATTTACTTGCATTGATTTAAAAGAGAGCATGGAATCAACTAAATGGTGTCCCTACTTTTATAATACTCCATCTGTCTCAGGATAAAAATATTGATGAATTTTTCACGCATATTAAGAAGATAAATAAAATGATAAAATTACTTATAATAATATCATTAAATATGGAGAGAGAATTAGAATAAGAAAAATATGAGATATTTAATGCTACGAGTATAATAAGAAAATATGTGTAAAAGTTTAGTTATTAAAAGAAAATGAACATTTAACACACCCAAAATAGTAATAAGGACTTTTATCATGAGACGGAGAGAGTATCTATTTAAATATTATTTATTTTATATTATTATTAAACTTTGTATTCTCTGTTTCAAAATTAAAAAAACAATTTGATTATTGAAGTCAAACAATAGTATATTAAATTTTAAAATTGGTATAACTCATAAAAATATAAAATCAAATACATTTTATAATTACAAATTTTTATTACATATTATAAAATTATAATAATTATATCAATTAAAATTAAATAAATTTATATCTATTTAAAATTTAATATGCATGTCAAAAGTCAAATATAATAAATTTTAAAAGCACTGATAAAAAAACCCACAAGTGTGTCAGGCACAAACAGATGATTTAATTTTTGGTTAATATTCCAATTGTAAAAATTAGCCATAAAATAAAATTCCTTATTGCATCACTCATCTAATTTGATGATATAACAGTAAAACTGAATTACTACCACTAAAATTTAACGGTCAACAGTAATAAAACTCACGTAAATAATTTCTCTCTCTTACACGGCAGTCACGTGCGGTCTGAGGTACGACGTCGAGCTATTCGCCCTCCCTTCTTTCTCTCTTCTCTCTCAACTGCAAAAACTCTGCTACCACCACCCACCATCCACCATGACCCCTCCATCCCTCTTTCTCTCTCACACACTAAAAAAACACAGTGACACAGACAGAGCTCTTACTTTAACGTCCCTCGCAGCAACTTGTTACCCAAATTCGAGTGTACAGAATTGAGTGTCCCAAATGTATCTGATGGTTTTTTTTCCAATTTGCAACAAACCCATTCTTTTTCCACTCCTACTACTACTCTGTACCTTCTTCAAAAGAAAAAGCAGACTTGTCTCCTCCTCAAAACCCTCGTCGGTGAACAATAATTACACCCTTTTCAGCCATTATTAATGGGTTTTAACAAGTTTTTCTGAATCACCCATTAAGCTTTTTCTTCAGATTCTTTAAATTAAATTAGATTAAATTAAATCAAATCAAATTAAATTAAATTAAATTGCCTCATTCATTCACTTCTGCTGGCAAGTGGCAGCTGCCACTCTGCTCTGATTATTCCCAGAGTCGGTAATTATTATTTCCCACTGTCTTCTCTTTCTGCCCATTTCCTTACCTAACCTCATTAGTCGTTTTCTGATTTTTCTCTCTCCCCTGTTCCTGTCCTATTTTTGCTCTGATTCTCTCTATACTCTCTATACCTATTACTACTACTATACTGTAGTGGTTTACTTTTTACTCTTTAACAACTGTATACTGTTTTTGGTACTACTTATATTTTTATGCATATACTTATATAAATCTGTGTATGTATGTATGTATAACTACCGCATTCAGTCACATTAACTCTGTTGAGTAAAAAATAGTGGAAGCAAGCAGGATTTTTGATTAAAATGGATGCTGCCAAAAGGGGAACTTCTAAAGTGCCATCACTGCCACCACCGCGTCCTAAATCGCCGCCAGAGTACCCAGATTTGTATGGGAAGCGCCGAGAGTTGGCTAAGGTTCAGATGTTGGAGAGAGAAATTGGTTATCTTGAGGTTTGTTTTTCTGTTTATTTTCTTGCAGCTTGACCGTTTGATGTTTGTTTTTAATTTTTACTAATTTTTCTTACTATTTCTGTTTGTGACATTTTAATTTCTGGGTTTATTGTTGAAAATTGGTGTGCTTTTATTGTTTGTTTTAATTCAACTGGTCTCTTTCTTACTTGGAAATGAAATATAACAAAATTTTCTGTTAATGGAGAATGTGCCACCAGACTGCCAAAATTGTACTCCAGTAACATGATCTCAATGCAGCTGGTGTAAAGGGAATACCAACTTTGGACTAACTAGTGGGATTTAAACTTGTAAAAGTACCATTCTGTTTCAAAAGATAAATATGAAAAGGCAGGCTTCTGCTTCTTTTTAGAGTTCAATTAGTTCCCTTGAGCATAGTTTCTTCAGGTCCTCCACTGGTAATGGGAGTCTGATTTTTCTCTCATTATGCATATTAAAGTTTTGTCAAGGACACCTAGACTTTTATTTTAGTTTTGAAGCTTGATACACAAAAAATGGCAATCAGCAATAATGAAGTATAAAGGTATCTATGGCATTCTCAAAATATAAGTAAAAGAAATCGTCTTTTTGTTTTTCCTTCCTTTTCAATTGCTTCGAGTTTTAGGTTTTTTGTGTTGTATGACTGTTGAGGTGGAATTTGTATGTGTTGATGTTTTGCAGAGAAGAAAACTCTAAATAAAAAAAATTCAAATTAGAGGATTAAATTGTTTCAATCGTAGTACAAGTGCACAAGTAGATTTTCGGGCTTACTTGTGTTGCATATTTAGTATTCAAGCATACTAGATGATTATCTATTTTATTAAGGGAGAGGGAGAAAAATAATATTTCTTTGAGGCTGTGTCACAAATCTTCTGCCCCTATAAGTTGGATTCTGTTACAGTTTTGTCCTTCTTAATTTTTTTTATTTTTCATTTTTTCCCCAAAATTTGATAGAACTCCTATTATATCTGTAGGGTAATTGCACACAACTAGTACTTTACTAGTCTCTGTTTTTACTCTAGGGGTTCTTCACAGTTGGGTTATGTTTAATTGTACTATGGTTCAAGTCAACTTTATAAACTATGATCTTTACAAGGCTACTGATCCTGTATCTGACATGCACCCAAAAAAAATAAAAATAAAATCCTGCATCAGATTAAATGATCATGGAACTTGTAAATGGAGATGGGACAAATCCTGGATTGGTCTAATTTAAGTTTTTCGATTTTATTCTCCCTCCAGTTTTGTTAAATCTTTGGGTGAACTCATTTTTTGCAACTCTTATTATTTGCAGGAGGAATTAAAATCTGTTGAACGTATTCAACCTGCTTCTGGTTCCTGTAAAGAGTATGTTATTAATCTTGTAAATATATTGGATACTTTTACTACTTACTCGTGGAAGGAAACTTGTTTTCCATGCCCAAACCCTACTATCTGAAATTAAGTACTTTTTGCAACTATCTATTTTGCATCCTAACTTAAGGATGATTGGACTTGACAACTGGCAGGGTCACTGATTTTGTGGTGGCAAATTCTGATCCTTTAGTAACTACGTAAGAACGTTACAATTAACTTTGTCCTTGGAGTTTATGGTAAATATATATTATTTTCACAAATTCCATTTCCATACATGCAGAAACTGTAAAATTCGTAGATCATGTCGGTTCTGGAAATGGCTCTGGTACGTTCGTCTTCTTGCTCTATTTCTATGGTGACTATTGTATTTGTGTCCTTGTGTTGCATTGGTATTCAATATGCTTAGTCTTGATTGCTGAATACCTGATTACATGACTAAATGTGCAGCTCTAGGAGCATAAAACAACTCTCTTCCATATTTTACCTTGCTTATTAGCTGTATAACCTATCATACAGTCTCAACCATTTGCATCAGTTTTCACTGGTTTCAGGATAAATAGAAATTTATTGGAAAAGTGGCTATATTATATGATACCATTGTATTTGTAAGCCTAGGAACAATCTTTATTTTTCTGTTCTATTTACATTGGGGATCTATTAATGTAGGACTGTTGGGAAATGTAGATTGCAAACTATGATGCTTGATAATTTTAGGAGAGCTAGAAAATAAGGGTTTTCTGGCTGTTGATCTGGAATTTGAGGCTAAAGAGTAAAAATAATACATTGGAATTTTATGGGTACTATTAACAGCTCTTCTGAACAGTAGTTTGAGGCTTTCTTTGCTAGGCGATTGGACTTTCTGAAATACGGGGTAAATAATTTAGTGTTTATATCGAGTAAATATTAAGTCCTGTTGGAGGTTTGAAATACACAAAATCAAGAAAGAAAAGGAATGAAGAAGAAAAGTAGGAAAATGGGCATATATTATTTCACCTAGAGTGGTAATGCATCACTCAAATCCCAAATAAAAGCTTGACTGCTGTAAAATTTTCTTGTATGGTCTCCAGGAAAGTTGAAAGCATTATTAGCTAGCTCAATGTAAGATCCATGTAAACATAACTCTATTAGGACTTAGACTTCCTAGTTAGACAATGAGTTGACTAGATTGTTTACGTACTATACGCTTGCAAAAGTCACAAAAAGACCCAACAAACCATAACTTAATAAACTAAGATCCCTGATTCAACACAATGACTCAAATCCAGCAAGATAAGAAATCTTCACTCAACTCTTTTTGGAAGTCGAACACCATCAACTTTAAGAACATTGAAAACCGTAACTAACCTAAAATAAATCCATCTTGCAACATATGTAGCTGAGCTGAGGTTTACATAAAAGAAGACTCCATTAAGCCTAAACCTAACTAAGCAAGGTTTCAATTATCTTTTTCATGTCTTGCATGTACCAAATCCAAGCTTTAAACTTAGAAGAATCCCTTCCACACCTCTTACCAAGAAAGGGTACTTGCCATTTGTCTCCATTAGCAATGATGTTTTGACAATTCATACATAAATCCAGCAGGTATTTCTGGGTTTAATCTTACAACTAAGCTAATGTTTGTTATGAGGGCATTAGTGCCAGATTCATGTTTTGAAATCCCGTAGTTGCACTGTATTTTATATAGCAACAAGGACATAAAATGAAAAAGGCTGATGAATCATCCGAAAGTGAACCATAGCTGAGCTGGAATCATAGTGCCGCGTGTCCGTCCTATTTTTTATTCACACCCATTCCCAATAAACAAAAGTACTGATCCAAAAAAAAGTTAATGAACTTGTGGTGTCCATCTTAAATTAGTATGTTCTTGCATATGAATGTGTTCTAAGCTTAAGCATTATGTTGTATTCTTGTTTGTTTGTAGTGCATGTACGTATTCTTGAACAAGCAAATTAAAACTTTGGCCTAGTGCAAGTTTGTCTTTATTTAACTTAAGCTCCTCGTAAATGCAGTGGGAAATCATGTTTCAACCTCTCATGGATTTGCTGTTGTGGGTGCTGTCCACATCTTAAAATGCCACGCTGCAGCTGCAACTGCAGCTGCAATTTATGTAGTTGCAACCCCTTTGCCTGTTGTTCAATACCAAAGTGCCGATGTTGTTGCTGGCCATGCTCCTGGCCATGCTCTTCCAAATGTTGTAACATATTTTCATGCAGCAGAAGTTGCTGGATTTGTCAATGCCCATCGTGCCGGGATTGCTCTTGCAGCAAATGCACATGCAGCACCAAATGCACATGTTGCTGTCCTAAATGTCCGAAGGTACCACGATGTTCATGCTCATGTTCATGTACGCGATGTATAAAGAACTGTTGCTACTCTTGCTGCTTATGTTACTAGTATACCTACAAATATTTCTACATGAAAAAAAAAAGAGGAAAATTCCTGTGCATTCATATGTTTGCTTCTTAATTATTTTTGAGATGTCCAATTTTCTTATTTACATGCTACTTGTGACTGAAAACATATTTTTGTAAACCGTACAAATGGATTTATTGATTAGGAAACTAAACCATCAAATCAAATCAAATCAAATCTAGAAGCTTTTAGGAGTCCTTTTTTTCCTTATCAAGTTGATTGAACTTCTCCACACTCTTGGGACCATTACATGACTGCACTAAGAAGCTACTGGACCTGGATGATTAATTGTTTTGTCCATTCAAGATTCTACATTATACAGGCTGAATGCAGTGACAGTAGATTATACTATTATTATAAAGGAAATTGATAATTTCACGAGAGAAATTGATATTTTCATACATGAATAGTAAAGGACATGCATTCATGTGAGCAAGACTTTGTGAAAATATTTATATATATATATTCGTTTATCAAAATCATTATTGATACCAATAATTGGGGCAATGGGCCATGTTTTTGGATTATTAGGGGTGTTATCAGACTATTTTCCTGTATATTCAAACCCACGAGATGTGTAGCAGCCTCTTTTTCAGGCTTTCTGTTAAATTCAGCTGGCTCTGATCATTCTAGTGTTTACATTTTACCTATTATTATCGGATAGTTGGATATAGGCCTCTTTTGGGCTATTTCTTGTGTCATTGAAATAACAAATACTTGCTCCAACCCAAAATGAGTTTTCATTTGTCTTTTTTCTTATTAGTGGTACTAGCCCTGTGCAAGGCATAAATTTGGTACCCTCATCGTAAAATTAATATAGTTTTAATTGTACGTCACAACTAATATGTAACCGTTTATTATTTAAATATAATAAATAGGTATATTAATTTTTATTTTATTATGTGTATATTTAATTTATTGCGACAATAAAAAAAATTAGGAAATTGATATTTTCATGACTTATTGATATTTTTACATGAAAATTGTTGCTATAAATGTATACCAACGATAAAAAATATCGTTATAGGATCTATAGTGATGATTTTTATATAAAAATATTAAAAAATTATGTAAAAATATATGTTCTATAATTGTAGTCTTAAAATACTTATCAAATCAATGATTACCCTCATTATGCGTCTTTCATTATGCGTCTTTATATATGAGTAGAGATTAATAAAGTTAAATTATGTTATGACAATCGAATGTTTGAAGTATTACTATTATTAAAATATAATTTAGTACCTTAAACTATATATTATATTTTATTTCGGTGATTCACTTTTTAATTTTGTCAATTAAATAATTGAACTATTAATTTTTTCCAATTGCTACAAATTGAGCCTGCCACGTCAGAAATTGCTGACGTGGCTATATAGGTGAGGCATTATTCAACCGAGTTGTAATGAAAAAATAGTATTTTATTTATTGATTAAACAATTTAAATATAATGGAGGGTAAAATTGTCACAACATTCTTTAAACTAATTAAACAAATCAGAAGCTTCAAAAACAAAACCCTAATTGCAAGTCTCTGAAACTATGAATATGAACTGCAAGTTATCATCTCCTCCCATTGCCGCCTCCGCCGCGTACGCTACCACTAGACCACATATTTTCATTAAACGAAACCCTAACTTCTTTAAGCGAAACCTGTCCTCGATTCAGACTTTCCACAATCCTCGAAAGGGTTGAACATTGAGAAACAAGGGATTCAGTAATAAAGTCGAAATCTTTATTTGTTGTATAAATGATAAATCATAAATACTTCTCCCTCCATATTGGTGCTCCTTTATCGGCATTACTAGAAGTGAGTTCAATTTCTTTTGGATTGTTTTGAGCGTTGATTTTGATGACAATTTCTTCTTCATCAACGGGGGAAGATGGGGTTCTTGTCACGGAGGAGGATTTGGGGTTGTTTTGGTTACGATTTTGGATTTGGTTTTGGAGAGAAAAATGGGTTTATGAAGCGAAAGGGTTTTAGAAGAAATGGGATTAGAGAGAAAGCGAAGACAACCTTTTGGAGCATCAATGGAGATGAAGAAAAGGTGTTCTTTGTTGTTTACGGAGAAGCCATTGTTGAGATCTTGGAATGGAGTCTTTTGTGTGGAGCTCTGCTTCTCCTTCTTCATGATTGAACATTTATTTGATGATGATAACTGTCGATTCAACATCAGAAGAACATGTGTCATCACATGAATCTTGTTAGAAATAATAGGATCACACACGCACACAAACGATAAAGAATTAAGAAGAACACAAGAGATTTACGTGGTTCCCCAATTTGGGTCTCCCACGATGACTTATTATTTATTGATGATTCCTTGGTTACATAGGGCTTTACAATAGATAGTATATATACATACTAATCCTATTCCAACCCTACTTCATATTATGGTCAATTACCCATAATACCCAATCCATTAACAATCGGAAAATCGGAGATTCTGACAAGCCTTGGTAGCACCATGGCTGCTCAGGCATCTGCATGGCGCCCGTATTACTAACCCAGAAGCTTTCTCGCTCAACATAGCGCTCGCGTTCAATGGCGTCTGTAGCCATACTTGTCCAGAAGTCCTCTCCAGTCTTCGCGCCCCGTATCTCAATCGAACTTTGACCCAACAGTGCCCTCATTGTCGTGGCGATACCATACTGCGAGGGGCTTGGCCCCGCGCACCCCGAGACGTTTGGTGCAACCCTGAAAGGCTAGTGTGTCGCTTCGCTACGCTCCACACTAGCCCTTTTCCAGTGGCTTCTTTATTATGAGTCACAAGTTCCCAATAAATCTCCACCTTGACGAATAACCTCGTCCGTTCAGAAGATACGTCACTTGTCCTATCCAGTCTCGGGGTAATCCTCCAAACTAATATTTGAAGATATTGATCAAGTCCAAGCAATGCTTGAACTTGTCCGAGGTCACGATCTTTGTTAACATGTCAATTTGCATTTCGTTATATGCACTTTTTCCAATATCACATCCCCAAAGGCTATCGGCTCCTCACGCTTGTGATACCTTACGCTAATATGCTTGGTCCTTGCGTAATACACTTGATGCTTTGCCAAATAAATGGCGCTCTGACTATCACAATACAACTGTACTCCACCTTGATCTATGCCCACTCATTCACAAAACCCTTCAACCACAATGCTTCCTTGCACCTCAAATGATGCCATGTACTCGAGATTCAAGATGAGTAGATGAAGCTCTTAGAGATTGCGCCATGGATCTCCAAATAAATCGGTCCACACCCAAAGTAAACACATACCTGTTGTAGATCTCAAATCATCCAACCTTCCAAAGATAATCTGCATCCACATACCCTATAACTGAAATCTGAGTCTGTTGCATCGCAAACATAATCCCATGAGTTGTCGTTCTCTCGGATATCCCCCGAACACCCACTTAACAGCTTTTCCAATGCTCCCCACTGGATTGGCCATGTATTTGCTCACTTTGTCTTGATGCGTGTGCCAAATCGGTCTCTCAGTACCTACCATCGCATACATCAAACAACCAACCGCACTCAAGCGTAGGGCACGTTTGACATATCCTGAATTTCTTCCGTCGATTTCGGACACTGTGCTGTAGATAGCCTGAAATGACTCGCTAATGAAGTGATAACCTATTTAGCATTAGTCATACTAAACCTCTCCAACACTTTCTCCACATAGTTCTTCTGTGTTAACCATAGCTTACCAGCTGTTCTATCCATGCGAATCTCCATCCCAAGTATTTTCCTAGCAGCACCCAAGTCCTTCATGTCAAACTCATTTCCCAACAAGTTCTTCAACTTTATTTTACTTCAATCATGCTCTTTCGTGATAAGCATGTCATCCACATACGATGTGAATGAAAAATATATGAACCATCCTCAAGATTTTTCACATAGACCACAACAATCATACTCACATCGAGTGAACCCAATCCAGGATCATAAAGGAATCGAACTTCTTGTACCATTGTCTTGAGATCTGCTTTGATCCATACGGTGACTTCTTCAACTCGCGTACCATGTGCTCTCTCCGCCTCCCATGCATAAATCCTCAAATTGCTCCATGAATATCACTTCCTCCAAATCACCATGAAGGAAGGCTGTAAGACCTTGAATTTTATGAAATAAAAGTATTCAATTTTTCTTATAATTACAATTCAAGAAATGGTTAAATTGATAAAAAGTTAAAGTTAAGGGTGATATATGAAATTTTTTCAAAAATACGCAGTGGTTATAAAATATTCATTGTTGTTTGGGAATATTCGTTTGGTGGTGGAATATTCTTTACATTGGGGAATATTAAATGCGATTTAGTATGACCATTTTGTGGGCCCTATAATGTAATAATGTCGTAGGATGAAGAAAAAAGCCAAATTAAAGTTTTTATAAATAACGTAATGAATGGTTACCGTTAACATTGTTGGAATACCCGTGGGTAAAGTAAAATGTCTGGCGTTGTTGCATGTAAAGCATACCGGTATTGCATGATATTTTTGAATTATTGATTCTTACGTAAAGAGCCTTTACTTAATAATTGTTACGGTAATTACTGCTTCGATATTTTATTGATTCAATAATTGCTTGCGTTGATATTTTATATTCTTGTTGTTTTAATAATTGTCACTACTACGGTATTTTTCATTATCGAGCAATAATTTATATTATCTGAATAATATTATTAGATAACATTATTGGCAATGTCTAGAAAGTTCGCATACAGAAGAGGTTTGGTCACCTAATTGCGGCCAAGCGAGGAGAAATTCTTATTAGAAAGCCCTCTTTCTTTGGGAACTGCGTATGTTGTCAATATTGTGATTCTGTAATATTATTTGTGAATAATTAATTATTGATTCATATGATGAGGAAAATATTGATTTTATGTGGATATAGATGGGAAAAAATTTTAATGTGACAATTGTTGAAAATTGATATTTTATTTTTTTTGATAAAATAATATTTTATTATTTTATTATAATATAATAATGATGATATTTTTACAATGAATGTGGGATATATTAGTATATGATGAAGCGGAGTATTTTTGTTGCAAAAGTTGTTTAAAACATGTTAAACATGTCTGTGAGCCCATTTCTTGACCGAAATTTGATTATAAATTTATAAAATCGTCTCAGATATGAATTTCTTTACCAATTTACATTTGGAATTTGGAAAAACTTTCTTCTGCAAAGTTGTAGAGAATTGAATTTCCTATAAAAAGTCTCAATATTCAATTTTTACGATAAAAGGGCTATTTATTATGAATTATTGAAGTTCCAAATAATTAATTTTTGAAGTTTTAATTATTTTAATAAGAAAAACGTTTTTACATTTTGGGACTCATTTAACATGTGTTAGGATGGTGATTTCAGATGCTTAGGTGTGCGTAGGAAATTTATATAAATATATTATTAATTTATTAAATTTTACTCTTTAGTATTCTAAGCATTTTCCTATAAATAGGGTGCTTAGGTTAGAATTGAAAATCACACCAGAAACTGAAGTTTTCTCTCTATTTCTCTCTCTATTATATCGAGCGTATTTTGTGAGTATTTTAGTACTTCGAGTATTGCTATACGGTCTGAGTTCTTTCAAAGACTATATCCAATATTCCAAATCAAAAATCTATTCTTTACGAGTAATACTGAGTGTAAATTTGAATTCGGCGGGGGTATGAGGAATAGAGCGGTGGTCATCATTTAGTAGTTATATTTGTTGAATCAAATAGGGTGAGGCGAACCCAACGTTGGAAGGGTGTTTTGCCACTATCATACAAGATGTCTAATAACATACAACCTCGTATCATCATAAGACAAAGATGTGCTCATCCACTTGCTGAGTATATCTACCAGCACTATCTATATGATCTTGGAGTCTATTTGAAATATATCTCTAAATTAGAGACAGTGGAGATAATGATATATCAAGAGAAGACTCGTCATTGGAAAGAATATGATAGTAATCTTCTCATTTTTCTTTGGGGTCTATTGGGTCAACCAAGGATAATTTTGTGGGCATATGATATCTATCATAACCTAGATGCATGGCCTCCCATGTATAAAGGTTTTCTTGAGCACTTCCCAAAGATTCTAATTTCTAAAACAGTTTTTGACTGTACCTTTATGTAAGGTGTCATGGTGACGTGCTATCCAAGTTGGTGTCCAGAGTCACAGTTGGTATATTTTAGTATCAAAACTCACAACATATGTGTTGTTGTATTTTACCGACAATTGTTGTAATAAAGTTGTAGTTGTTTTACATACCATGTATTTTGCGACTTTCGAGAATGAGTTGGATGGAATGGACCTATTTTGGGGTCGTTACATTTGGTATTAGAGCTTAGGGATATGATCTGCAGGCGAGATCGAGGATTAGAACTAGGAGGGAGAGATGAGTAAATCCTTCATTTAGTGTGTCTACCTAAGCTTAATTGTTGGTCGATGTCATAATATATGGATATTATGTGATATGTTAATTTGTTTAATTAACCCTTGTTTTATAAGCAATATTTGAGAATGGCGGTGAGAATGCTAACAATGGAGTGAATGAGAGATTGTTGGGATACCTCAATCACTAACCATGATAATGTGATGTCAGACGAAGAAGGAATTAGAGATATCCATGTGGTGAGTGAAGAATTAATAATTGCACCCGAGATAGTCGCAGAGGTAACAACTGAGCTTGAGGAAGAAGAGGAAGAAGAGATGTGACGCCCCCAAAATAGGTATACATCACCCATTCCTAGAGTTGTCAATACATGGTGAAAAATAACTACAACTTTATTATTACAACGAGAAAACTGTGAGTTTGAATACAAATATTATCTTCAGACAATATCTATACTCAAATAAATCCTCATCACATTTATTGATACATTATTTTACAAAAATGGTGAGGACTACTAAACAACTCTCTCTAGAACCTTCATTCCATACCCAGGCTGCATACTACATTATATTCTCGCCTCCACGAGAAGAAAAAAATGGAACAAAAAGGAAAATTGTGAGCTCAACTAGCCCAATGAGGAATATTATGACTAAGATAATATACAACAAATTATCGTTAGTCTTCAACAGGAAAAATCTAATAGAATACAATAGACAACAAGTTTTAATTTAATATTAGCAATGAAATAATAATTCATTAGAAGAGTTAAGTAGAGAATGGAAACTACTATCTTCATGTATGAATTTAAAAGTTCATCGCCTATCTTTTATCCCCTAAACATCAATCAATATATATCCGAATCAAATATTCATCTTTTGCACTACGGGCCAAAGATATTCATCGATTAATCATGTTCATCTTTGCTTTACGCACGGGCCAAAGATATTCATCGAAAATCATTCATCTTTTTTACTGAGGCCAAAGATATTCAATAATATCATCATTTAAAACGGAGGATGATGAAAAATATTTTAAAAGCGAATCCGGTGAAACAAAATGACAAAGATTAAGGATTCGTACTTTGTTTTATCCATGTCCAAAAATATGTCAAAAATAATCATTGTGGTGTAAAATTCAAGAATGATCAAAACATGGATACAATCAAAGCTAGTATCCACAATAGATATTTTAGGCGAAAAGGAAAATTTTTATTTTTAGATGAATAATTGTCGTGATAAGTGAATAATGTATGATATCGTGAATAAGAACTCAGACACAAAAAGTTTCAAATTTGATTAAAAGTTCGGATCAATACTTGACATAATGATATTAGAAGAAATAATATCATTTAAAAAAATAAAATATCCACTTACCTCGAAAAGACAAGACTTTAGTTGAAACAGGATATAGGCTATGACTTGAACTTGCACCGTGTATAGCAATACTCAAAATACTCACAAGAATACGCTTCGATAATATAGAGAGAAAACTTGATTTTGATGTGATTTTCAATTCTAACCTAAGCACCTATTTATAGAAAAATGCTTAGAACACAAGCGAGAAAAATTTATTAAAATATTAATTTATTAATTTTTTTCCTACGCCCACATTTAAAGATCTGAATTCACCACTTCTAACACACGAAGACCCACAATAATGACAAAAACGTTTTTGTCATTTTAAATATTTTATACTTCAAAAATCAATTTTCGTGAGCTTGAACTTCATAATTCACAATAAATAGTCCTTTTATCAGAAAATTCGAATCTTGCAAGTTTTTATAGGAAATTCCATTATCTACAACTTTGCAGAAGGAAGTTTTTCCAAATTTCAAACAAAAGTTGACCGAAATCCATAAACGGACGATTTTACAAGCTATAATCAAATTTCAGTCAAGAAATGGGATCCACCGACACATAAAACATGTCTTAAATATTTTTTGTAACAAAAATACTCCGCCTCCACATATACTCATATATCCCACATTCATCGTAAAAATATCATCATTATTATATTATTAAAATATAATAATATATTTAAATGAATTATTTTATCAGAAAAAGATAAAATTTCAATTTTCAACAATTGTCACATTAAATTTTTTTTCCATCTATATCCACATAAAATCAATATTTTCCTCATCATATGAATTAATAATTAATTATTCACAAATAATATTACAGAATCACAATATTGACCAACGCGGTTCCCAAGAAAAGGGGCTTTCGATAAGAATTTCTCTTCTTCTTGGCCAAAGATTTATAAGCAATGGATGTGATGAAAGTTTCTCCTAACGGAGTTTCCACAGAGAGGTCAAAGTCTAATTTCTCCGGAGTCAAGTTTAAACGTTGAGCACAAGTAGGAGAGATAAATGAATGGGTAGCACAGGTATCAAGTAAGGTATAAACTTCACAAAAATTTATAAATAGCTTACCCGTGATCACCTCGTTTGGGTTCTCGCATTTTGACCGATCCACAACAAACGCTCTTTTCGTGAAACGTTGATTTTGACTTTTACTGACGATCTTTTGAGTCACCGTCCCCCAACTTTGGACTAGGTTTCGCCACTGCATAATCTCTCGGCGATATGTCCTTCCTTTCCACAATTATAGTATACCTTGAATTGTGGGCAATTTGAATGATATGTCCCTCTTTCCGTGTTATAGCATATATGGCCGGTGGTCGTTCTCCTCTCTTAGAACCATTCTTCTTAAGACTGCTTTGTCGTCTTCACATAATCGTTGTTAAATCTCCTCTTTTAAAATCTCCTCCGACTCGCTTCTTCTATTTGATTACCACCGAATGGTTACCATTTTTGTCCGTCTTTTTTCTTTCTCCATTTGTTATCGTTGTTTTGTTGATCGCTTATTCTTGGGTATGATCCTGATTGTGGTCCCTCGGTTGGTATACTTTCGTTATCTCGCTCTAATAATTGAGCCTGCTTACAACATCCGAATAGAGAGAAATTTATGAGAAATGAGATATTGTCGTATCTTGCCGTTTTGAACCTCTCGAAACATCCACGTCATATGTTCCTCATTCTCCACCAAATGAGGTGCAAACACGGATAACTCTGCAAACTTTGCCTCGTCTTTGGGACACCGTCCATGTTATTTTGCTCTAGTCTAATAAACTCCACTTCCTTCATATATTGAACACTTTCGGAAAGTATTTTTCATTAAATAGTTTCAAACGTCTTCCAACACATCTTGAATCTTGGTTTGGATGGATACGCTTCACGGACTCCCACCAAAGATATCTCGCTTTCACCACTTGGAACATAAAGGTGGCGAGTGAAACCTTCGTTCTTCCGTGCATCCTAAGACATCGAATATCTTGGTAATTTGTTGACCCATGTTTCCGCCGGTGATCGGATCTGGCATTCCTTAAATCTCGTGGTCCCAACTCTTTGAACCGCTTGGTTGTGACAACCCGTGAATTGCTATCATTTTCTCTCAGTATTTTGAACACGAGTCTCCTCAAATGCGATTTTGCATGAACTGCAAAAAGCTTCTAAACATTCCCTCGTTCATCATCTCGCTCGGTGGTGTTGTTCACGGGAGGAACATTGCCAACTTTGTTGCGTTTCTCTCGTTGGTGAGTCTGAGGCGTCTCCACGGTCTCATTTCCATCATTAATATTCTCGGTTGACATTCTCAAATCTTTGTCATAAAACAAGGGTTAATTAAGGAAATTAATATATCACATAATATCCCTATATCTTGACCAACTAACAAATAAGCTTAGGTAGGACACCTTTAGCGAAGGATTTACTCATCTCTCCCTCCTAGTTCTATTCCCCATCTCCGCCAGAAATCATATCCCTAAGCTCTGATACCAATTGTGACGCCCCCAAAATAGGTATACATCACCCATTCTGAGTTGTCAATACATGGTACAGAAATAACTACAACTTTATTATTACAATAGTAAAACTGTGAGTTTGAATACAAATATTATCTTCTAGACAATATCTATACTCAAATAAATCCTCATCACATTTATTGATACATTATTTTACAAAAATGGTAAGGACTACTAAACAACTCTCTCTAGAACCTTCATTCCATACCCAGACTTCGTACTTCATTATATTCTCGCCTCACGAGAAGAAAAATGGAACAAAAAGGAAAAGGGTGAGCTCAACTATCCCAAGAAAGAATATTATGACTAAGATAATATACAACAAATTATCGTTAGTCTTCAACAGGAAAAATCTAATAGAATACAATAGGCAACAAGTTTTAAATTAATATTCGCATGAAATAATAATTCATTAGAAGAGTTAAGTAGAGAATGCAAACTACTATCTTACATGTATGAATTTAAAAGTTCATCGTCTATCTTTTATCCTGTAACATCAATCAATATATATCTCGGAATCAAATATTCATCTTTTGCACTACGAGCCAAAGATATTCATCGATTAGTCATATTCATCTAAACACCTATTCATCTTTGCGATGCAGGCCAAAGATATTCATCGAAATCATTCATCTTTTTACTCTGGGCCAAAGATATTCAATAATATCATCATTTAAGGCCGAGGATGATGAAAAATATTTTTAAAAAACGAATCCAAAGAAACAAAATGACAAGGATTAAGGATTAAGGATTAAGTCCTTTTTTATCCATGTCCAAAAATACCTCAAAATAATCATAGTGGTGTAAAATTCAAGAATGATCAAAACATGGATACAATCAAAGCTAGTATCCACAATAGATATTTTAGACGAAAGGGAAAATTTTTATTTTTCGATGAATAATTAGTAAATGATTCGTGAATAGTCTTGATATCGTGAATAGTAACTCTTCAGACACAAAAAGTTTCAAATTTGATTAAAAGTTCATATCAATACTTGGCATAATGATATTAGAAGAAATAATATCATTTAAAAAAAAATAAAATATCCACTTACCTCGAAAGACAAAGTACTTAGTTGAAACAGGATATAAAAATGACTTGAACTTGCAGACCGTATGCAATACTCAAAGTATACTCAAAATACTCCCAAGAATAAACTCGATAATATAGAGAGAAAACTTGATTTTTTGGGGTGATTTTCAATTCTAACTTAAGCACCTATTTATATGAAAATGCTTAGAACACCAAAATGAAAAATTTATTAAAATATTAATTTATTAATTTTATTCCTATGCCCACATTTAGAGATCTGAATTCAAATGCACTTCTAACACATACAAGACCCACAATAATGACAAAAAACATTTTTGTCATTTTAAATATTTTATACTTCAAAAAATCAATTATTTCGGAGCTTCAGAACTTCAATAATTCACAATAAATAGTCATTTTGTCAGAAAATTCAAATCTTGCAAGTTTTTATATGAAATTCCATTATCTACAACTTTGCAGAAGGAAGTTTTTCCAAATTCCAAACAAAATTGACCAAAATTCATAAACGGGCGATTTTACAGGCTATAATCAAATTTCAGCCAAGAAATGGGGTCCACCGACACATAAAACATGCTTTAAATATTTTTTGTAACAAAAATACTCCGCCTCCACATATACTCATATATCCCACATTCATCGTAAAAATATCATCATTATTATATTATTAAAATATAATAATATATTTAAATAATTATTTTATCGGAAAAAGATAAAATTTTAATTTTCAACAATTGTCACATTAAAATTTTTTTTCCATCTATATCCACATAAAATCAATATTTTCCTCATCATATGAATTAATAATTAATTATTCACAAATAATATTACGAGAATCACAATATTGACAACGAGGCGGGTTCCGGAAAGAGGGGGCTTTCGAATAAGAATTTCTCTCTTCTTCTTGGCCTTGAATTAGTGTGGCGCCTCCAAAATAGATATACATCACTCATTCTAAGTTGTCAATACATGGATACGAAAACAACTACTGACTTTATTATTACAATAGTAAAGCTGTGAGTTTGAATACAAATATTATCTTACTGACAATATTTATACCCAAATAAATCCTCATCACATTTATTGATACATTATTTTACAAAAATGGTGAGGACTACTAAACAACTCTCTCTATAACCATCATTCCATACCCCAGGCTAAATACTACATGACATTCTCGACTCACGAGAAGAAAAATGGAACAAAAAGGAAAAGGGTGAGCTCAACCCATTGATAAAGAATATTATGACTAAGATAATATACAACAAATTATCGTTAGTCTTCAACAGGGAAAAATCTAATAGAATACAATAGACAACAAGTTTTAAACCAATATTCGCAGCGAAAATAATAATTCATTAAAAGAGTTAAGTAGAGAATACAAACTACTATCTTCTATGTATAAATTTAAAAGTTCATTGTCTATCTTTTATCCCTATAACATCAATCAATATATATCCGGAATTAAATATTCATCTTTTACTACTGGCCAAAGATATTCATCGATTAGCCATGTTTATCTAAACACTGTTCATCTTTTACACTCTGGGCCAAAGATATTCATCAAAATCATTCATCTTTTTCTACGGGCCAAAGATATTCAATAATATCATCATTTAAGGTAGAGGATGATGAAAAATATTTTAAAGAAAAAAATCCAATTGAAACAAAATGACAAGGATTAAGGATTAAGGATTAGTACTTTGTTTTATCCATGTCCAAAAATACCTCAAAACTAATCATAGTGGTGTAAAATTCAAGAATGATCAAAATATGGATACAATCAAAGCTAGTATCCGAATAGATATTTTGACTGAAAAGGAAAATTTTCATTTTTTGATGAATAGTCTTGAGTATTAAGTGAATAATCTCAGTATCGTGAATAGTCTTAGTATCGTGAATAAATAACCCCGACACTAAAAGTTCTAAATTTGATAAAAAGTTCAGATCAATACTTGACATAATGATATTAGAATAAATAATATCATTAAAAAAATAATATCTCTTACCTCGGAAAAGCAGTACTTTAACCTGGAATCTTCGGATATAAAGTTATAACTTGAACTTGCACTTGTATAGCAATACACAAAGTATACTCAAAATACTCACAAGAATACGCTCGATAATATAGAGAGAGAAAACTTTAATTTCTGGTATGATTTTTAATTCTAACCTAAGCACCCTATTTATAGGAAAATGCTTAGAACACCAAAGTAAAAAATTTAATAAATTAATATTAAAAATTTTTCACAACTTTATACGCACACCAACAATCTGAATTCAGCCTCCTAATCACATGTTAAATGAGTTTCAAAAATGAAAAAAACGTTTTTGTAATTAAAAATATTTTAAACTTCCAAAAATCAATTATTTTGGAACTTCGGCACTTCAATAATTCATAATAAATAGCTCTTTTGTCAGAAAATTCGAATCTTACGAGTTTCTATAGGAAATTCAATTCTCTACAACTTTACAGAAGAAAGTTTTTCCAAATTCCAAATGCAATTTCACAGAAAATCCACAAACAGAAGCGATTTTACGGTGCTATAATCAAATTTCGATCGAAAAATGGGGTCCACCAACACATAAAACATGCTTTAAATATTTTAGTAACAAAAATACTCCTCCTCCATATATACTCATATATCCCACATTTATCGTAAAAATATCATCATTATTATATTATTAAAATATAATAATATATTTAAATAATTATTTTATCGAGAAAAGATAAAATTTCAATTTTCAACAATTGTCACATTAAAAAATTTCTCCATCTATATCCACATAAAATCAATATTTTCCTCATCATATGAATCAATAATTAATTATTCATAAATAATATTACGAGAATCACAATATTGATGACCGTGCGGGTTCAGGGAAAGAGGGCTTTCAATAAGAATTTTTCCTTCTTGGCGGCGCAATTAGGTGACCAAACCTCTCCTTAGATGAACTTTCTAGACATTGCCAATAATGTTATCTAATAATATTATTAGGATAATATGAATTATTGCTTCGATAATGAAAAATCTTTGTGTAATGACAATTATTGAAACAACAAAGAATATAAAATATCAACACAAAGAATTATTAAATCAATAAAATAAAATCTTTGAGCGGTAATTACGTAACCATTATTGAGTAGTGCCTTCCTACGTAAGAATCAATAATTGGTGCAATACTGCGTCTTCTTGTGTTTTAACCACCGAGTATTTTAACAAGATAATAACGGTAATAACTTCTGTTATTTTTTTAACAACTTATATTTGTCGTTTTCTTCATCCAATCGCCTTGGTTATGGGGCCTACAAAAAGACTACGTGTCGTAATTTAATATTCCCAAGCAAAGAAGAATATTCCACGACCAAACGAATATTCCCAAACAACAATGAATATTTTATAACCACTTGCTTATTTTGAAATATTTGCGTATTTTACCCATAACTATCCACATTAATCAAATCAACCCTTACTATTCAAAATAATAATTAGAGGAAATTAAATTTCATTTATTAATTAATTGGGGTCTTCTGACCTCCCTTCTTATGAAATTTAAGTCCTCGAAATTGACGTCGTCGCACTGTGTGTTTGAAAAGATGAGGATACCTCGCTTTCATTTTCGTTTCTAATTCCCAAGTCATTTCCTCTATAGCATGAGGCTTTCATTTTCGTTTCTAATTCCCAAGTCATTTCCTCTATAGCATGATTCCTCCACAAAACTTTAACTTGTGGTATGACCTTTGTACGTAGGACATGCTCCTTCCTATCCAAGAACTTGATGGTACCTCCTCTTTACGTTAAGTCTTCTGCTATCTCGTCCGGTTCTAACTCAATAACGTGGTTCTGGTCTTTCACATATTTACTGAATACTGATATATGAAACACATTATGAACACGAGACATACTCGAGGTAACGCGAGTCTATAAAGCTACATTTACTACTCGGTCAAGAATCAAAATGGACCAATATATTGTGGATTGAGTTTTCCTCGTTTCCCAAATCTTGTAACTCCCTTCCATGGAGCTACACGCACATAACAATCGTGATCCCCAATACTAAATTCCACGTCTTTTCGATGAAGATCTGCATAACTCTTTTGTCGATCCCGTGCCTTTTTTATATCGTTGTCGAATCATTTGGATCTTTTTCGTGAGTCATACAACATCTAACTCGGGTCCCAACAATGTTGCTTCACCCACCTCGTCCCAACATCTTTGAAGAGCGACATTTTCGTCCATATAAAGCTTGAATGGAGCCACACCTATACTTGCTCGATAAGCTGTTGTTGTAGGAGAATTCCACCAATGGTAAATACTTATCCCAACTTCCTTGAAGTCTAGGACACGAGTCTTAATAAATCTTCAAGAGTTTGAATAGTCTCTCTCGATTGTCCGTCTGTTTGAGGATGGTATGCGAATCAATCGTAAATCCGTGCCCATAGCTTTTTGCAAGCTAACCCAAAATCTTGAAGTGAATCTTGGGTCACGATCCAAACTATGGATACTAGCATGCCATGCAACCTCACAATCTCATCTACATATATACTAGCAAGAAGACGTTCAAGGAATAAGTCTCCGTGATCGGCAAGAAATGAGCGGACTTGGTTAATCTATCAATAATAACCCAAATGGCATTGATGCTTTAAGAAACCGTAGGAAGACCCGAAAAATCCATGGTAATGTGTTCCCACTTCCATTTTGGAATCTCAAGTGGTTGCAACGGACCCTTAGGTACTAGATGCTCACCTTTACACGCTGACAAGTTAAACACATCGAGATAAACTTTGCAATCTCTCTCTTTATATTGTTCCACCAAAATGTATGTCGAAGATCACGATACATTTAGTACTTCCGGATGGATTGCAAATGGTGTATTGTGTGCCTCCATCATAATCTTGTACTTCAAATCGTAGTCGTTAGGAACACAAAGTCTGAGTGGACTCAAGTATTCCTTCTTCATCAATTCTCGCTTAGGAATAGCACCGTCTTGTACTTTCTTCTTACGTACGCATCATTTCCGATTCGGTGGCTTAAGTAACCTTAACTTTTCTATTAAACTTGGCTCTGTCGTATTATACTTGACATCATCGCACTCATTCCTCGCATATGATCTTCTACTTTCAACGCGTCGCCTACCACGTTAAACTTTTTGGGGATGGTATTGAATAGTGTGAACGTAGTCTTTCAATAGCTCGAGCCAACGTCGCTACCGCATGTTGAGTTCTTTTTTAGTGAAGAAATATTTAAGGCTTTTATCGTCTGAATATATCTCCACTTTCTCCTCATATAGATAGTGCCTCCATATCTTTAAGCCTGAAAACAATTCTTTGCTAACTCTAGATCATGAGTAGGATAATTCCTCTCATACTCTTTAAGTTGTCATGAGGCATAGACTATGACTTTCGTGACGTTGCATGAGAACACATCCTAACCCTTTGCACCGAAGCTTCATTTGTAGATAATAAATCCATCCGTATCGGATGGTATTGTTAGAAACAGTCTTAAATGAGTCTCCTCTTGAGTTCTTGGAAACTCTTCTCGCATTCTTCGCTCCAAAGCGAATTTTGTATCCTTCCGAGTTAATTTGGGTTAATGGAGTAGCGATTAGAAAACCCTTCCACGAATCTCCGATAATAACCAAATAAGCCTAAAAAGCTACGTCTTCAATCAATCAGACTTGTTGCTCCCAACTTTGTATTGCTTCAATCTTCACGGATCAACAGATACTCCATGTTTCGACACCACGTGCCCAAGGAATGCTACTTCTCGAGCCGAACTTCGCATTTCTTCAACTTGGCATAAAGCTTGTTTTCACGAAGCCTTTGGAGTACCAGCTTCAAATGGTGCTCATGATCTTCACGACTTTTGGAATATATGAGGATGTCATTAATAAAAACAACAACGAACTGATCCAAATATTCCTTGAATACTCGGTTCATCATATCCATGAAAGCCGCAGGAGCATTAGTCAATCCGAAAGAAATGACTAAGAATTCATAATGCCCGCTTCGGAGTTACGAAGGCGGTCTTTGGAATATCCTCGATTCTAATCTTGGTTTGATGATATCCGAGCGAAGATCGATCTTTGAAAAGAATTGTGCTCCTTGCAATTGGTCAAACAGGTCATCAATATGAGGTAGAGGATACCTATTCTTGATGGTGACATGGTTCAATTCCCAATAGTCAATACAAAGTCGCATCTTCTACCGCTTTCTTCTTTACTGAATAAAACAGGAGCACCCCAAGGAGATGTACTAGGGACGAATGAAACCGATGTCCAACAACTCCCGTAGTTGGACCTTTAACTCCTGAGTTCAATAGGAGTCATTCGATATGGGGTTTTAGAAATGGGCTTTGTACGGGTTCAAGATCAATAAAGAATTCAACTTCACGTTACGGGGTAGACCGGAAATTCTTGTGAAATACGTCGGAAAAGTCAATAACAACAGAATATTATTCAAATTTGACGTGTCTTTATTCAAATCCATAACATGGGCTAAGAAAGCTTGACATCCGTTTTTCAATAAACGAATAGCTTTATGATTAGATATGACAGTGATTGATTTTAATGGTTTAGTTGCTTGAATTCGTACAACAGGTTGGTTAGGAATATAAAAACTAACAACTTTATGAAAATAATCAATTTTGGCATGATGAGTATTTAACCAATCAATCCCTAAAATCACATCAAAAGCAAGTATCTTTAAAGAGATAAGGTCAACAGGTAAGGTGATGGTGCCAACTTGAATCAAACAAGATTTATAAACAGTGGATGTGATTAAAGTTTCTCCTAACGGAGTTTCCACAGATAGGTCAAAGTCTAATTTCTCCGGAGTCAAGTTTAAACGTTGAGCACAAGTAGGAGAGATAAATGAATGGGTAGCACCGGTATCAAGTAAGGTATAAACTTCGCAAGAATTTATAAATAGCTTACCCGTGATCACCTCGTTTGGGTTCCTTGCATTTTGACCAGTCACAACAAACACTCTTCCAGGAACCATTGACTTTGACTTTTCTGGGATAGTCTTTTGAGTCACCGTCCCAGCTGAACTAGGTTTCGCTACCGTACAATCTCGAGCGATATGTCCTTCCTTTCCACAATTATAGCATACCTTGAACTGTTGTGGGAAGTTTGGACTAATATGTCCCTCTTTCCCGCATTTATAGCATATGACCGGTGGTCGTTCTCCTCCCTTAGAACTAGTTGCTGCCGGCACTGTCGTGTTTACATGGTCGTTGTTAAATCTCCTCTTTTTAAAATCTCTTCCTGACTCACTTCTTCTATTTTCATGGCCATGATTACCACCAGAGTGGTTACCATTTTTGTCCGTATTTTTCTTTCTCTGCTGGTTATCGTTGTTTTATTGACTGCCATCTCCGGTATGATCCTGGTTGTGGTCCCTCAGTTGGACGTACTCGTTATCTCGCTCTAATAATTGAGCCCTGTTTACAATATCTGAGTAAAGTGAAAATTTATGAGAAATGAGATACTGACGTATGTCGGGTTTCAAACCTCTAAGAAACATCCGCGTCATACGTTCCTCATTCTCCACCAAATGAGGTGCAAACTCGGATAACTCTGCAAACTTTGCCTCGTCTTTGGGACACCGCGTCATGTTTGTTTTGTTCTAATCGATGAACTCCACTTCCTTCATATAGCCCGAACACTTTCGGAAAGTATTTGTCATTAAATAATTCTGAAATGTCTCCCAAGACATCTTGAAAAGTATTGGATGGAGTACGCTTCACGACTCCCAGTAAGTAGTCTTTCGCCACGGAACATAAAGGTGGCGAATGGAACCTTCCGTTCCTCGTGCATCCCAAGACATCGAATATCTTAGTAATTTGCTTGACCCATATTTCCGCCGTGATCGGATCTGGCTTTCCCTTAAATTCGGTGGTCCCAACTCTTTAAAGCGCTTGCGTGCATGACAACCCGTGAATTGCTATCATTTCCTCCTGTATTTTGAACACGAGTCTCCTCGTCTGATTTTGCATGAATCTGCAAAAAGCTTCTAAACATCCCTCGTTCATCATCTCGCTCGTTGGTGTTGTTCACGGGAGGAACATTGACACTGCTGTTACGCTCGTCCTCGTTGGTGAGTACATGCGTCTCCACGGTCTCATTTCCTTTGTTAATATTCTCGATTCGACATTCTCAAATCATCGTCATAAAACAAGGGTTAATTAAGGAAATCAATATATCACATAATATCCCTATATACCGACTAACTAACAAATAAGCTTAGGTAGGACACACTTTAACAAGGATTTACTCGCTCTCTCCCACCTAGTTCTATTCCCCGATCTCCGCCAGAGATCATATCCTAAGCTCGATACCAACCGTGGCGCCCCAAAATAGGTATACAACACCCATTCTCGAGTTGTCAATACATGGTATGTAAACAACTACAACTTTATTATTACAATAGTAAAAGCTGTGAGTTTGAATACAAATATTATCTTCTGACAATATCTATACCCAAATAAATCATCATCACATTTATTGATATATTATTTTACAAAAATGGTGAGGACTACTAAACAACTCTCTCTATAACCATCATTCCATACCCCAGACTAAGTACTCGTTACATTCTCGCCTCCCCGAGAAGAAAAATGGAACAAAAGGAAAATGGTGAGCTCAACTAGCCCAAGAAGAATATTATGACTAAGATAATATACAACAAATTATCGTTAGTCTTCAACAGGAAAAATCTAATAGAATACAATAGACAACAAGTTTTAAATTAATATTCGCAGCGAAAATAATAATTCATTAGAAGAGTTAAGTAGAGAATGCAAACTACTATCTTCTATGTATAAATTTAAAAGTTCATTGTCTATCTTTTATCCCCTCATAACATCAATCAATATATATCTGAATCAAATATTCATCTTTGCACTACGGTGCCAAAGATATTCATCGATTAATCATGTTCATCTAAACACTGTTCATCTTTTGCTACTACGGGCCAAAGATATTCATCGAAAATCATTCATCTTTTTGCACTACTGTGCCAAAGATATTCAATAATATCATCATTTAAAACCGAGGATGATGAAAAATATTTTTAAAAACGAATCCGATTGAAACAAAATGACAAGGATTAAGGATTAAGGATTCAGTACTTTGTTTTATCTATGTCCAAAATACCTCAAAACTAATCATAGTGGTGTAAAATTCAAGAATGATCAAAACATGGATACAATCAAAGCTAGTATCCGAATAGATATTTTGGTTAGAAAAGGAAAATTTTCATTTTTTTTGATGAATAGTCTTGCCGTATTCGTGAATAATCTGAGATATCGTGAATAGTCAGATATCGTGAATAAGTAACCCGACACTAAAAGTTCCAAATTTGATAAAAAAGTTCGAGATCAATACTTGGCATAATGATATTAGAATAAATAATATCATTTAAAAAAAAATATCCTTTACCTCGGAAGGCAGATTTAACCTGGAATCTTTGGATATAAGCTATAACTTGAACTTGCACCGTATAGAAATACTCAAAGTATACTCAAAATACTCACAAGAATACGCTCGATAATATAGAGAGAAAACTTCAATTTACGGTGTGATTTTCAATTCTAACCTAAGCACCCTATTTATAGGAAAATGCTTAGAACACCAAAAGAAAAAATTAATAAATTAATATTAAAATTTTTCACAACTTCATCATGCACACCAACAATCTGAATTCAGCCTCCCTAATCACATGTTAAATGAGTTTCAAAAATGAAAAAAAACGTTTTTGTAATTAAAAATATTTTAAACTTCCAAAAATCAATTATTTTGGAACTTGACAGCATTCATAATTCATAATAAATAGCTCTTTTGTCGAAAATTGAATCTTACGAGTTTTCTATAGGAAATTCAATTCTCTACAACTTTACGTAAGAAAGTTTTTCCAAATTCCAAAATGTATTTCAAAAAATCCACAAACAAGCGATTTTACGGTATAATCAAATTTCAGTCAAGAAATGGGGTCCACCAACACATAAAACATGCTTTAAATATTTTAGTAACAAAAATACTCCTCCTCCACATATACTCATATATCCCACATTTATCGTTAAAATATCATCATTATTATATTATTAAAATATAATAATATATTTAAATGAATTATTTTATCGAAAAAGATAAAATTTCAATTTTCAACAATTGTCACATTAAAATTTTCTCATCTATATCCACATAAAATCAATATTTTCCTCATCATATGAATCAATAATTAATTATTCACAAATAATATTACGAGAATCACAATATTGACAACCAGTGCCTTTCAGAAAGAGGGGGCTTTCGAATAAGAATTTTTCCTTATTGGCGCCGCGATTAGGTGACCAAACCTCTCCTTAGATGAACTTTCTAGACATTGCCAATAATGTTATCTAATAATATTATTCAGATAATATGAATTATTGCTTCGATAATGAAAAATCTTTGTGTAATGACAATTATTGAAACAACAATAATATAAAATATCAACGCAACAATTATTAAATCAATAAAATAAAATCTTTGAGCAATAAATTCATAACCATTATTGAGTAGTGCCTTCCTACGTAAGAATCAATAATTGGTGCAATACCGTATCTTCTTGTATTTTAACCAATAGTATTTTAACAATATTAATTGGTAATAACTACGTAGTTATTTTTAAACAACTTATATTTGTCGTTTTCTTCATCCAATCGCTTTTTCCAGTTATGGGGCCCATAAAAATCACTACTGGCCGTAATTTAAATATTCCCCAACAAAAAGAAGAATATTCCACGACCAAAACGAATATTCAAACAACAATGAATATTTTATAACCACTTACTTATTTTGAAATATTTAAGTATTTTACCCATAACTATCCACATTAATCAAATCAACCCTTACTATTCAAAATAATAATTAGAAATTAAATTTCATTTATTAATTAATTGGGGTCTTACAATTAGGTGACCAAACCTCTCCTTAGATAGAACTTTCTAGACATTGCCAATAATGTTATTTAATAATATTATTCAGATAATATGAATTATTGCTTCGATAATGGAAAATCTTGTAATAACAATTATTGAAACAACGAAGAATATAAAATATCAACGCAAAGAATTATTGAATCAATAAAATAAAATCTTTGAAAGATAATTACGTAACCATTATTGAGTAGTGTCTTCTTACGTAAGAATCAATAATTGATGCAATACCGCGTGTCTTCTTGTGTTTTAACCAATTTGAGTATTTTAACAATGATTAATTTGAATAACAACTACGTTAGTTATTTTTAAACAACTTATATTTGTCGTTTTCTTTATCCAATCGCTTTCCAGTTATGGGGACCACACATGGTCATTTTGCCGTCGTATTAATATTCCCCGACAAAGCGATTTAATATTCCACGACGAAACGAATATTCCCGACAACAATGAATATTTTATAACCACTTGCTTATTTTGAAATATTTATGTATTTTACCCATAACTATCCACATTAATCAAATCAACCCTTACTATTTCAAAATAATAAATAGAGAAAATTAAATTTCATTAATAATAAGTTGGGGTCTTACAAGAGATACCTGAGGAGAGTTTATTAGAGGTATTATATGATCAAAAAGTAGAATTTCAAAATCGTATTCATGAGTTAGAAGAGCAGGCTGAAGAACGACAGGCGGTCGTGGAGCAAAAGGATGCAACAATTCAAGCTTGTGTTACCCGATATGTGATGCTTGAACATAAGCATTCTTTGGCAGAGTATAAAATGATAAAGATGGAATCTGAGCTGAAAGAAGAAAAAACTGAACGAGTGAGAATAAGTGATGCATGGGTAAAAGCCACACGACACGTGAATATTGTGGAAAGAGATGTCCGATCTAAGAAGGCTAAAATAGATGATATGAATTTCTCTTTTTGGAAAGCAATTGGGAGAACTCAACATCGAGTTTTGAATTACCCTGTACAGAGCGGTCAACCTGAATTTGATATGGATCGAAGATTGATGATTCAGATCATGAATCAAGAGTACGAAGAGGCAGTTGAGGGAGGAATATGCCCTATAGAAAAGTATTTTCCAACGGTAGTGATGACGCCAAATGCTGCCCCAAACAAGTCAAAACCGGATAGTTCGAGGGGTAGCGGTTGTCATGACTTCCCAACAAGTGAGGAACCCAAATGAAGTTATCATCGGAGATGAGCAATGGAGAAATCATGATGACTAGGGAGATAGAATCTGAAATGAAAGCAAGGTATTCTCAACTTTTTGAAATACTAGGTACGTAAATTTCGGGGATGAAATTTCATAAGGAGGGGAGATTGTAAGACCCCAAATTTTATGAAATAAAAGTATTCAATTTTCTTATAATTACAATTCAAAGAAATGGTTAAATTGATAAAAAGTTAAAGTTAAGGGTGATATATGAAATTTTTTCAAAAATACGCAAAGTGGTTATAAAATATTCATTGTTGTTTGAATATTCGTTTGGTCGTGGAATATTCTTTCATTGGGGAATATTAAATGCGACGGCAGCGACCATTTGGGGCTCCATAATGTAATAACCGTTTAATGAAGAAAAAGACAAATTAAAATTTTTATAAATAACGGCGTAGTGGTTACCAATTAACATCATTGGAATACCCGGTGGGTAAAGTAAAATAATACGATTGTTGCACAAAGAAAGATTACCAGGTATTGCATAGTATTTTTGAATTATTGATTCTTACGTAAGAAAGCACTACTCAATAATTGTTACAAGAATTATCGCTCAAATTTTTTATTGATTCAATAATTGTTGCGTTGATATTTTATATTATCATTATTATTTTAATAATTGTCACAACACAAGATTTTCCATTATCGAGCAATAATTCATATTATCTCGAATAATATTATTAGATAAAATTATTGGCAATGTCTAGAAAGTTCTGTCTAAGGAGAGGTTTGGTCACCTAATTGCGCGTCAGTAAGGAGAAATTCTTATTGGAAAGTCCCCTCTTTCTTGGGAACTGCCTGGTTGCTATTATTGTGATTCTGTAATATTATTTGTGAATAATTAATTATTGATTTATATGATGAGAAAAATATTCATTTTATGTGGATATAGATGGAGAAATTTTTTTAAAGTGACAATTGTTGAAAATCGATATTTTATCTTTTCTGATAAAATAATATTTTATTATTTTATTATAATATAATAATGATGATATTTTTACAATGAATGTGGGATATATGAGTATATGAGGAGGAGGAGTATTTTTGTTGCAAAAGTTGTTTAAAACATGTTAAACATGTCTGTGGGCCAATTTCTTGACTGAAATTTGATTATAGAATGCAAAATCGTCCGTATGTGGATTTCGGTCAATTTCTATTTGGAATTTGGAAAAACTTTCTTCTGCAAAGTTGTAGAGAATTGAATTTCCTATAAAAAGTCGCGAGATTCGAATTTTCTGATAAAAGGGCTATTTATTATGAATTATTGAAGTTCTGAAGTTTCGAAATAATTAATTTTTGAAGTTTTAATTATTTTTAATAAGAAAACGTTTTTACATTTTTGGGACTCATTTAACATGTGTTAGGATGACTGATTTCAGATGCTAGGTGTAAATGAGAAATTTATATAAATATATTATTAATTTATTAAATTTTACGCTTTAGTATTCTAAGCATTTTCCTATAAATAGGGTGCTTGGGTTATAATTGAAAATCACACCAGAAACTGAAGTTTTCTCTCTATTTCTCTCTCTATTATATCGAGCGTATTTTGTGAGTATTTTAGTACTTGAGTATTGCTATACGGTCAAAAGTTCTTTCAAAGACTATATCCAAGAATCTAGTCGTAATCTATTCTTTCTAAGTAATCTGAGTGTAAATGGGTTTGGCGAGGGTAACAGGGGAATAGAACGGTGGTCATCATTTAGTATTTATATTTGTTGAATCAAATAGGGTGAGGCGAACCCAACGTTGGAAGGGTGTTTTGCCACTATCATACAAGATGTCTAATGACATACAACCTCGTATCATCATAAGACAAGGATGTGCTCATCCATCACGAAATATATATACCAAAGACTATCTATATGATCTTGGAGTCTATTTGAAATATAACTCTCAATTAGAGACAATGGAGATAATGATATGTCGTAGAAAGACTACGCCATCGGGAAGAATATGATAGTAATCTTCTCGTTTTTCTTTGGGGTCTATTGGGTCAACCAAGGATAATTTTGTGGGCATATGATATCTATCATAACCTAAACGCATGGCCTCCCATGTATGAAGGTTTCCTTGAGCACTTCCCAAAGATTCTAATTTCTAAAACAGTTTTTGACTGTACCTTTATGTAAAGTGTCATGGTGACGTGCTATCCAAGTTGGTGTCCAGAGTCACAGTTGGTATATTTTAGTATCAAAACTCACATCATATGTGTTGTTGTATTTTGCACGAAAATTGTTGTAATAAAGTTGTAGTTGTTTTCTGTACCATGTATTTGGCGACTCAGAATGGGTTGGATGGAATGGACCTATTTTGGGGTCGTTACAAAGGCTGTCTTCACATCAAGTTGCTCTAATTCCATATCATAGCTAGCCATCAATGCCAAGATAATCCTGATTGAGGTGTGTCTCACCACCGGAGAAAACACCTCATCATAGTCAATTCCTTCTCTCGCGGTATCCTTTTCTACCAATCGAGCTTTAAACCGTTCCTTTTCCTTTTCTGATACAACATCCTTTTTCTTGTACACCCACTTGCACCCCACTGGTTTCTTTCCCTCAGGTAATTCTGACAATTCCCAAGTCTTATTTTTCTTCAACAACTCCATCTCCTCCACCATGGCCTCCATCCATCTTTCCCTTTTCAGAACTAGCAATATCTTCCTGAAACGTGGACGGGTCCTCACTAGTTGTAGATAGAGCGTATGCAACCATATCCTCAAACCTGTACCACTCCAGTGGTTTGATAGTGCGTTTGGGTCTCCTTGCGGCAATGCTTTCATCCTGCTGCTCCTGATTTTCCTGTTCCACTGGTGGTAAATTTCCAGTGTCATTACTTTCCCGTTCAATTTGAACTTCCTGCTGCAGATTGCCGGTTACACCACCAACCTTGATTTTCTGACCTTCCTGTTGTGTCTTAACCATGGAAGCCTCATCAAAAATCACATCTCTACTGATTACTACCTTCTTTGAATTCGGATCCCAGAGCTTGTACCCCTTTACACCTTTCTTATACCCAAGAAAGATACACTGTTTGGACTTGGCATCAAGCTTTGATCTCTCATCACCCGGAACGTGAACGTAGACTGGACATCCTAAGATCGTCATACCCGAGTAGTATATCTCCTTACCTGTCCACACCTCTTGTGCTGCTTTATTACCCAGAGCAGTACTCGGCGACCTATTTATCAAATAAACTGCCATACTCACTGCCTCTGCCCAGAAATCCTTCGAAATTCCTACATTTAATCTCATGCACCGTGCCCGCTCTGCAATAGTTCTGTTCATTCTCTCTGCCACTCCGTTTTGCTGTGGAGTTTTCCTGACAGTCCAGTGACGTTGTATCCCGTGCTCTTCACAAAACTTCACAAATGGCTCGTACTTGTACTCTGTCCCATTATCTGACCTGAGGCACTTAATTCTTTTCCCTGTTTGATTTTCCACTTCAGCTTTCCACACCCTGAACTTATCGAAGACCTCAGACTTGTGTCGCATGAAGTACACCCAAACCTTTCTCGAAAAGTCATCGATGAAAGTCAAGAAATACAGCGATCCCGCTTTCGAAGCTACTCTCACTGGCCCCCATACATCAGAATGCACATAGTCAAGTTTCCCATTCGTTTTGTTCACTGCACTCTTAAACTTTACCTTACACTGTTTTCCCAAGACACAAAACTTGCAGAAGTCTAACTTGCACGCCTTTATCCCTTTCAGCAGATTTCTCCTATATAATTCCAGCATCTCACGTTCTCCCATATGCCCTAATCGCATATGCCATAGTGTAGTATCATCAATATCTTCCGCTGTAGTGGCAGCAGCTCCACCTACAACTGTACTCCCTATCATCCGATAGATATTCCTGTTAACCTTAGAACCTTTCATTATTACCAGGGCACCCTTTGTCACTCTCATGGCTCCACCTCCAGTTTTGAACTCACAGCCATTAGAGTCTAGAGTTCCCAATGAAATCAAATTCTTCCTTAAACCTGGAATATGCCTCACCTCAGCCAGAGTTCTTACAACACCATCGAACATCCTTATCTTCACTGTGCCTATCCTAATGACGTTGCACGAAGCATCGTTACCCATTAGAACTGTCCCACAGTTCACCAACTTGTAGGAGTCAAACCACTCCCTGTTAGGTGACATGTGAAACGAACATGCTGAATCCAAAATCCATGAGTCTGTCACGTCCGTGTTTGTTGACACTGACAACATATCTCCATCATTCGATGATTCCTCCACGACGTTTGCCGATTTTGTAGATTCAGTTTGTTTCCCTGTTCCTTCACCCTTATTCTTATATGGACAATCCCTTTTGAAGTGCCCTGTCTCATGACATCTAAAACACTTACCCTCATTTGGCCTAGGAGTCTTGCCCCTCGACTTAGATTTCCACTACGTCCCTGGTTTCCCTCTATCCGATTTTCTGCCACGTTGCTCTCCACCTTTTACCATCAACCTTTCACCCGAAATACCCTCGGATTGTTGTTTTCGCTGGTTAAACATTAGTAGAGCAGAAGTGACTTCTTCCAAGTTCAGAGTTTGTTTTCCCCATAAGAGGGTCGTCACAAGATTTTCCATGGAGCCCTAGAGAGAACACAATAACATCAACGCTTGGTCTTCTTCCTCGAATTTCACTTCAATCCTTAGCAAGTCACTAATTGTTTGATTGAACGTGTGAATATGTTGAATAAGTTCTGAACCTTCAATCATCTTTAGCCCAAATAGCTTTTGTTTCAGAAATAATTTATTCGTCAACGACTTTGACATATACCTGGATTCCAGTTTACTCCATACACCCGATGACGATTCATCACCGATCACGTGATACATAACCTCGTCTGCTAGACACAAACGAATTGTACTTACCGCCTTCGCTTGGAGTTCATCCCAGTCATCCGTCGTCATAGAATCCGGTTTCTTCTTTAATGCCTTTACCAATCCTTGTTGCACCAACAGATCCTTTACCCTCTGTTGCCATAGCCCAAAATTCCAAGTTCCATCAAACTTCATCACATCAAACTTTGTTACCGATGAATTTGATGACATCGTTACCACGTGTTAAACCTATGCTCTGATACCAATTTGTTAGAAATAATAGGATCACACACGCACACAAACGATAAAGAATTAAGAAGAACACAAGAGATTTATGTGGTTCACCAATTTGGGTACTCCACAGGCGGCGGCTTATTGTTTATTGATGATTCCTTGGTTACATAGTACTTTACAATAGATAGTATATATACCTACTAATCCTATTCCAACCCTACTTCATATTATGGTCAATTACCCATAATACCCAATCCAATTAACAATCGAAAAAAAGCGAGTTACCAACGCGTTACGCCCGCTATTCTCGAGGCATACTGCATGGCCTTTTCGCTATTACTTAACCCAGAGCTTCCTCGCTCACATACCAAGGCTCCAGATAGCATCTAATCAGAAGGCGTCCGTAGCCACTTGTCCAGAAGTCCTCTCTAGTGTTAAGCCAGCCTAACGCCCAACCGAAGCTGACCCAACATAGCCTTAGCAATCATCGTGTCATATGATACCGTATCGCGAGGGGGCTTTCACCACTTCTTCGGGACGTTCGGTGCAACCACGAAAGGCTAGTCGTCGTCGCTTTCGCTCTGCTCATTCAAGACTAGCCCTTTTCCAGTGACTTCTTTATTATGAGTCACAAGTTTCCAACAAATCTGAAACTTTTCATTTTAACACTGACCGCATCTGAAGACTCGTGGCTTCCAATTCTAGAAGAAATTTTTCTTGCAGCTTGTTTGAGGGTTTATGCTCCATAGTGTTTAATAGGGACGACTGATCACCTCGCCATTAGATCTGTACTTTGTTACTACTTTTCCTGTTGTAATAAGATCTGTACTTTTGATTGATTATTATTATTTTTGAAGCTTTGATTTGTTTACTTAGTTGAAAGAAGGTTGTGACAATTTTACCCTCCATTATATCTAAATTATTTAATCAATAAATAAAATATTATTTTTTCATTACAACTCAGCTGACTAATGCCCCATCAGATATCCACGTCAGCAATTTCTGATGTGGCAGACTCAATTTATTGTAATTGGAAAATTTTAATAGTTTAATCATCTAATTGAAAGGTGGATCACCGAAGTGGAATATGGCATATAGTTTAGGATAGTAAATTATATTTAAGCCTTAAAACAATAATTGATCGGCCAGCGATGATTGGTCCATTTTTTTTTATCTTTTAGAAAATGTATAGTATTTATTTCAACTAGAATTTTTACAGAATACAGTAATTTTGGTATAATTTAGATACATATACGAAACAAGATTGTACCGTCACCGTCACCATTGCATTCTGTACAGTGTACCCAAATTACAGTAAATCACTGTGTAAAATTTTTAATTAGAATAAATAATATATATTTTTTAAAAGATACTCCCTCCATTCTTAAATAAGTGACATTTTAGAAGAAAAAATTTGTTCCAAATTATTTATCGTTTACAACTTTCTAGGAGAGTAAATTATTACTTTCCTATATTACCTTTACATTCTTTCATTGTCCCAAGAAATTCTCACTCTTAGTATTAAAGACCGTTGACTTTCATGATATACTTTAATTTACTACAGTATTTTGGGGTCCTTCACATCCACTTTTTTTGGCTAAACTGTATTAAAAAAAAGTAGAAAGGCATGGGAAACTTCAATCATAATATAGTATAAACATAATATGTCCTACAATGTCATGATTATAAAAGATTACAAGACCAAATTACAAACTAAAAGAAACTATCTAAACAGCCATAGGCCTAACTAAAATCAGCACCCTCAATAGCCTAGCAGCAACATAACCAGCAGCCACAAAAACAGAATTAGCAGCAAGACATTAGCATCAGCAAGCACAGCCTAACAAACAACAAACTCAGCAGAAGCAGAACCAACCAGCAGCAGTAACAAATAACAGAGGCAAAGCATGGCAACAAACAGAACAACCCCAACCACATGGCAACAAACATAAATAGTTCATACCCAAAACTTACAAACTCAAGATTACAAGACCAAATGCCTAAAACAAGATCTAGACTTTACTTTTAGAAACTTCATGTGAGTATGCAGTTTATATTTTAAAATATGCATAATGTCAGCTACAATAGTCCTAACAGGTATAGAACGATCAGAATGTAATCGAGCATTCCTCTCTTGCCAAATGTAATAAACCACAGCAGCAAAACCCAGCTTAAGTTGCAAAACCTTGAGCCAGAGCATGAAATAATATAAGTAATGGAAGACCATCTCCAATTAAACCCCCTCCAGCCACAATGCCTAAGCACTTGACCTAACACTTGAAAGGAGTAAGTGCAGTTGAAAAACAGATGATTAAAATTTTCCGTGTGCAACTTTACAGAGAACACATGTATCATTAAGGTCAATGCCAACTATATATATATATATATATATATATATATACGCCAAATTTAGAAACTTTTTCCATCACTAGATTATACATACTTATATTTGCAAAGTTAGTCGTCCATCGTTTAACGCAATTTAGATCAGAGGAGGATAGTAGCCCTTTGGAGGTGGGCTGTATAAAGTGCAACACAAACAATATTAAAAAAGCATGAAATGGACTAAAACAATGCTACCTTAACCTACCTCACAACTAAATCACACCATCTTACAGTTGTGTCCAGGCAAAAGAAACTGGGCTGCTGACTTGAAGATGTTGAGCATTATTATTCCAGGTGATTGACCCGAATGCGCTTCTCCCCGTTTGTTTCATGCCCTTTTTGGAAACGAATGTAACTGTGTATCGCAGCTTATCTCCTACATGTTTGAATAAAAGCTTTGTGGGATTCACAGTCACCGTAACTGCAGATGGAGCATTCACAGCAACCTCGTACTCGGATCCTGCATCTCCCACATTTGTCAATTCACGAGTGTAGCGTACAACTCTTGACTTCACGAAAAGGACCGAGAAGGATGGATAGTTCAGCTGGCCGGGGTCGGAGAATTTCTTGGAGCACGTGACATTTGGATGCTTGACAATGGTTTTTATATGATCAATAGTGTAGTCCAAGGAGCAAAGGAATGCAATGTAGTCCTTTGATGACAAGTCGTACACAAGGCCCGGGGAGATGGCCTTGTGAGGGTCAACGTGGCCGGATCCATGTGCCCACGGATTGGAGAATGCGCCTCCGGCTGCATCGCGGAGCAGGGATCTGGTGTTGTCTCGTGTGTAGGCAGTGGTCATTAGAGCCGATTTGATTGCGCTTGGGCTCCATTCTGGATGTGCTGCTTTGAGCAGTGCTGCTAGCCCACTAATATGTGGGCAGGACATTGATGTACCTATACATATATTATTTATTACCATAATAGCAAAGTTAGAGAGGTTGCAAAAAAAAATCCAAACATAAAATAATGTGTATGATCGATCAATGCCAACAGCAAAACAATGTGTTAATAATAGCGGAGGTCAAAATCAGAAAGTACAACCCATGTCTATTTCAGCCACTAGCTTTGGTAATCATGCATAATCTTTGTGTGTGGTGTGTGGGGTGTGGGGTGTGGGGTGGTGGGGGTGGTGGGGGGAGGGTGGTCAGCCCACTAAAATTGGGGAAGTCTAAATTGAATGTAGTGTATGTATATATTGTCATTGGAGTAGTAGTTGTAGGAGCGAGTTCTTTTAGCATGTTAATGTACCACATACTAAAAGGCCAAAAATGGGCTTTTTTCTTGGAGACCATACTCTAAAGTGATGTATCCATTATATCCCACCTTTCATGGGATGGGAAAGAGTAGTAGCAAATCCACTACTTCATATATATATATATATATATATATATATATATATATATATATATATATATATATATATATAATTTAAAATTTAAAGATGCAAGGGAGTCTACACTCCTTTTAAGTGCAAATCTTACTAAATAGTTTGTCCAACAATAAAAAGTTAGGGCATTTTTCATGGGATGGTTGAGAATTAACAAAATCAACATAGAGTTAGTTAGGTACTTAGGTTACTCGAATCTAAATTAAAGAGATATAAGTATAATTTTCTTTGAATTGAAACTAAACTACCAAATAATATTGACCAATTTATGTTATTTGATCAGGCCAATTGAGTAGCAAAAATAAATTTAAATTAGGTTCCCAAGATGCAAATACGTTTTCCAATTAATATTTGATGGAATATTACTCTGCTAAAATATACACATGATGATATTTAGTAGAGTAATTCATGTAGTATTACATAAAACAAACACATTCCAATTTCGAATGGGGATTGGAATGTCGGACAAATTTAAGTGACAATGAAATATATCCGTTAGAAATTGGTATGTATGTGTTACTGATGGAGGAATAATGGGTTACCTGACATGATGTTGTACTCAGTCTTCCTAATGTCCGAATCCAACCCAGTGGGTCCAACAGCCTCAGACCATCCGGCCAAGATGTTTACTCCAGGCCCAATCACATCTGGCTTCAAGATCTGCGGCGTCACCACATTGGGCCCCCTCGAGCTAAACGCCGCTACCACCGGCGACGGCCGTACGCCCAAAACCGTCCCACCGAAACTTAACACCACTGTCGCTTTCGTTTCTTTCTTCACGTACTGTCTTATCACGTCCCCCATTTTCCTCCCAACCGCCACCGCAGGAAGCAGGTGGCTGTCCGCCACCAGCTCCTCCCCACTCGCCTCCGTATTCGCCAGTATCATCCCCACCCCTCCGGCGTCCCTAACCACCGCTCCCTTCTCCACACGTGCGTTAATCCCCCTATCACACACCACCACCTTCCCACGTACCAATTCCGGTTCAAGGGAACCGGGCAAACACAAATTACTCGAACTGTTCCCACCTTTATTATAAACCACTCCCACCGGTTTATCACCCATACCTTTCCCACTATACAACGATACCCCTTTGAACCGGCGAGCATTTCCCAAATCAGCATACGCCGGGAAATCCCGATCCAAGGTTCCGGCACCGACGGTCATGATCCACGGCGCCACATTAGCCAGTGAGGACCGAGCCGGGCCACTATTCCCAGCCGAACAAGACACCAAAATCCCCTTCTCCATGGCGGTGAAGGCGCCGATAGCTATTGTATCCCGATAATAAGAAGCCGACCCGCCGCCCAACGACATTGAGAGCACATCAACGCCGTCAGTGATTGCATTCTCCATTCCGGCAAGTATGTCGGAGCCGAAGCAGCCGGCTTTCCAGCACACTTTGTAAGTAGCCACACGTGCGTGCGTAGCCATACCCCACGCGATCCCATTAGCATATCCCAAAAGGCTAGCGTTCACCACGTGGGTCCCGGTGGCCGTGCTGGCAGTATGCGTCCCGTGACCGTCGACGTCACGGGGTGACTCTGTTTCTTTTGCTCTTTTAGGAACGCTGCCAATGGCCATGTGATAGCCTTTGGAGAAGACTCGGGCCCCGATTAATTTCTTGTTACATGAAGAGGGGTGAAAATCGGCGCCTGATTCGCATTTTCCTCTCCACCGGGACGGTATAGCTGGCATTCCGGTGTCGGCGAAGCTCTTTGATTCCGGCCAGACTCCGGTGTCCAGGACCCCGATAATGACATCCTGGGAGGCCTGATTTAGTTGCTGGGGAGAACGGCCAGCCCACAAACCTTCTTCTCTCTCCAGGCCAAGGAATTCAGGGGTTCGAGTGGTGTGGAGGGTGTAAACGGGTTCTTCATAGACGCCGATGACTGAGTTGGATTGGCGGAGGGATTCGGCTTCTTCAGGGCTGAGAGCGGCGGCGAAGCCGTGATAGGCGGTGGTGTAGGTGTAGAGGAGGGAATCAGAGGAGGAATGAGATTGGAGGCTGGCGGAGTACCAATCGTGATGAGTGGCGTAAGATTCAGGCTTCTGGTGGTGCTTCATGTGTACTATGTAGGTCTGTTTGGATGTAACATTGATGGATTGAAGAAGAGCTACAACAAAACAAAACCAAATTACAGACCCCATTTCTCCAGGCAAAAGAAAATTGGGATTAATGGATTAATGTAGAAATGGGATATGAGATATATATAGAGAGAGAGAGAGTTTGAATGTATGTATGGTTTAGCTGTAAAAATGGGCGTGAAGAGAGGGATTGGGGGAGGAAGAAGACAGTCGCTGACTGTCACAGGGGATAGTGAAGGACTGATGTCGGGTATTTAAACATGACATACTATATAAAGAGGTATGGAGGATGGTTTTATTACTTTTATGCCACTGTGACTGTTTCGGCTAATTAATCAGTTCAGTCTTCACTTCTCCAATTAATCACTAGGGAAGATGAACTGGATTAGCTGTATACACTATACAGGTATCAATCGATGTAGGGATCTGTTTGGATTGGATGATGGTTATATATATTCTTATAATTATAATTTTATAAATTATAAAATATGATACTACTAGTAATTTGGATGTTTGACTTTTGAAATCAAAGATTGAGAAATTTTTATATTTAAAATTAATTTGATTCAGTAAAATAATTTTTATATTTTGAAACGGATAGAGAATGTATATATTATATTGAGTTTGAAAATATTTTAAATTAATTTTAAATAGTTTTATAAATTGGAACGGAGGTAGGTAGTATATAATATGATAGTTATTTGGAGTTTTGATTTAATTATGAAATCAAATTGAGAAAATTTTATATTCAAAGTTAATTTAATTCATTAAAATTATTTTTATATTTTGAAACGAATGGATAGAGAATTTATTAGTGTAGATAATATGTTGAATATATTTGAGTTGAAAAAGCATGCAGACACACACACATAGAATGTATGTTTATTAATTAGGTTGAGCTGAGCAAATATTATAGATTACATGTTTGGAAATGAAGTTGTTAGGTTAAGTAAGATGAGAGTTCATCTAATGATCTAACCTGCATCCAAACTAACACTAAATTGTCCCTCTATTATGATAATTAAGCCATCTACTTGCCCTCAAGGCCTCAACTAATAATAATAATAATAATAATAATAATAATAATAATGAGAATTGATATTTTTACAAATAAAAATATTAGTTTCATAAAACTTTCACTTATATAAGATTATATCCCACTCACTATTCATGTGAGGAGAACATTCTGAAACTAAAAATTTACTTGTGAAAATATCTTTTCTCATAATAATAATTAAAATATTTACTGTCACGATTTATTAAAATGTCCAAGTTCTGCAAAGATAAAATGACCCATTTTTTTAGTGAATTGATATTTCTGCAAGTAAATTTAATAGTTCTACAAGCTCCTCCCCACATAAAAAGTAAGTGGGGTCCACCCTTATGTGAGAGAGTACCTTGTGGAACTAACACTTTCACTTGTAGAAATATCAATTCCTTAATAAAAAAATTGTATCATTGAATGTGTATCAGAAGAAATTAAATGATGTGTAATATAGGAAATCTTAATCCAACAATTATGTAATCCATCTGTTCATTACTATAATTCGTTTTAGAGAAGTGTTTTTGTCTCTTAATACAAGTCAAATTTCAAATAGGTATTAATTACTTAATTTTCAAAATTACCCCAAGTACATTAAATATAACTTTGGTTCTTTCACTATTTTTTACCCAATAAATAATATTTATTTTAATGCAAGGACAATATAGACAATTGATATTATATTTAATATTATACAATCATTCTTTAATATTTATGTATAATTTTAAAACGATTTATATTAAAGAACGGAGGAAGTATAAATTAAGATGTTTGAACTTAATTGTACTAGTTTAAGCTTTAATTCCAGTTAGGACTTGGGCGAATTATTACCCAAAAATAAAATAAAAAATTAAGAGGGGGCAAAGCATGAGTGAATAGAGCGAAGATAAATGGAGGGCATTTTAGTGAACAAAAAACGCACGGTTAGTCATGGAAAATGATGTGGGGTGTGATTTTGTTTCGTTATTTTGTGCAAGTGTAACTGTGTAAGCACATATGTAAATGGTAACGGCTACAAGGACTTCACTTTGACCAAATTAATTATAGTAAAGTTGGAGTTAATTACATTGAAAAATTAGGTAAATCAAAAACTTTTATGCAAAGTTCATGGATAAGACTGTAAAATGATCAAATAGTTCGGACTCAATTCGTACTCGTTTGACTTAAAGTTCGATTCAAACTCGTTTTCGAAATATAAATAGTCAAATATGAGCAAATTTTAAAGTTCGATAAATTACTCGAATCTCTTCAAATTGTAATTTTTTATTGATACTCGGATTATATTCGTTCGAAAAGTTCAAACTGCTTGGGCTCGATTCGGAATGGTGCTCAATTCGTTAGCTAAATGAGTCTCAATCAAACCTTATTTTATACTCTGAACTAAATTTGAACAACTCAATACTCGACTCAATTTGTTTACATCATTAGACATACACATTGATCTTGAACATTCACATATCCATAAGTTGTTATTAATTATTTTATCCTTTGATCCCTTCACTAACACTCATGTCCAAAGCGTTTGGGTGAGTATTAAAAGAAGATAAAGCATCATCATGTTTCTTATTTGTAATTAATCATTGTATAATCTTTCCTTCCTTAGAAGTGAAGTCAAAAATACGGTGCAAGTTGAGTGGTAGCCTTGGCTTCTTGTAAAGTAAGAGGTCCAAGGATAATCTTACATCAAATATTTTAATTAAACTAAAGTCAAATTGCTCGAGTGCACTCACAAAAAACCCATAATCTTAGCCAACTCACTCAGGATGATAATAGATCTGATTCGGGGTATAAATGTTTTAACCCAACTGTTCGGATTTGACTCAAAATGTTAAGTTCTTATATTCAAACTGATTGGTTCGTTTTACGAGTCAAACCGAGTTAAGTGAATGTAACAGTTTTAAAGTAGGATTGGATATGGGGTAACATGAGTCCCGAGTAGTGACCAAGAAATGGAGAGAAGCGCAAATAGGGGCGCCATTTCAGCGAACCACTCCCTTTTATAAGTGAATAACGAACGCATGCTGTTTCTTTTTGTTCTCTAGTCTTGCCCACAAATTTAACATGCTACTAGTAGCTACCAGCTTTTCTCTATCAAATCCATGCGGCTTCCAGCTATATCCACCAACACTAATTTTTTATATTTCGATCATGTAATTAATAAAAATAGCCTCATTTCTAAATTTTTGTAGACTTGAAGAATATATATACTAGAAAATGTTAGTAATACTCCCACTGTTTCTTAATATAAGTCGTTTTAGATAAATATTTTTGTTCTTAAATATAAATCGTTTGAGAATTTCAAATAAACATTAATTGTTTAGTTTTCCATATATACTAGAAAATGTTAGTTATACTCCCACTGTTTAGTTCTCTCACTATTTTTTGTCCAACTATATCCACCAACACTAGTACATTGTTTATTGTCTATTGCCCATTCCTAATCCTAACCACATGCAATGATGAAGAATCCACCATTTTGCTTATCTATTTAAAAACTTGCCAATATTAATTATGGTGCCACATTTAATCATTCATACATAATGACTATTATTAAGTTACAATACAAAACAATAATTGCAATATATATTATTTTGTTTTTAAATTTGTATAATACTATGGTATACCATAGAAATCATTCACAAAGAAAAGTATCAGCCCTTAAATTATTTAAAAAAAAATAGCTCGGGGAATATATCTGGTCAAATTATTTATAGCTGAATAAAATTCCTGACTTCACCACCGATAGTAATAATAATACATAAGAACTACTTTCTATCCTCACCTTTTGTACTTTCTTATACTCCATAAGAAATGTCGAAAAATTATTGGGCCTAGATCAGACTAAAATTTTGAAACTCACTCAGTTGAGCTGATAATGAAGCCCAACAAGCTTTCTCCATCTTTCCAAAAAATCCCCCACGCCACCGGGGCCTAAACCATTGGCAACCAAAACCTCATTGGTCCCAAAAATATAGACACGCTCATTGGTCCCAAAAATATATCCTAATAATAATAATATATTCAGTAGTTTGATTGTCCAAAAATGAGATCGAGTCGTCGTTTCTTTATTAATTTTTGTTATGAAATGACTAATGAGGTTAGTAGCTATTTCTAAACTTGTGGAAATGGCTATCAGGACCTATTAACTGGTGGAACAGATGCCTCATCAGTAATTACAATTGAAACAACCACAAATAATTAGCAAGGCAACAGAAGAGGTTGACAGAGTAATTGGGAAAGACAGATGGGTGGAAGAGAGTGATTTCCCGCAACTTCCTTTTGCCTTTTGGATCAGGAAGGAGGATGTGCCCTGGTTATATATATATATATATATATATATATATATATATATATATATATATATATATATAATCTTGGAATAAAAATGGTCCGCTTGATTTTGGCAAGTTTGTTGCATGGATTCAATTGGAAGTTACCTGATAATATCAAGATTGAAGAGCAAAGTATGGATGAAGTTTATGTACTGGTTAAAACTCCAAAGTACCCACTTGTTGCAGTTATGGAGCCCCGACGTGACTCCCACTTCATCTTTAGTAGTTATTGTGTGTGTATCTCTAATTCCCTATCCTTGATGTTTTTCTAGCTATGCATGGTTACGTTTGTTTGTAATATTTTATGGGATTAGATTATTTGTACACTTATTTATATCATTATAATAATATTATTATATTAACAATATCTTTTTTTTGGAAAAATTAAGTTATTTAGTGTTGTTTTGAAATTTTTTTAGTATATGTATAGTCATGTCACAACTCACAACTGATTTTTATCTTTTAAGGTGAAAATAAAGGCAAAAATCGTTAAAAATGACATGACATGATACTCCCTTCGTCCTAAGATAAAAGTTCTGGTAGATTTTTTAAGAAGAAGAATAAAATGATAAAATTGTCTATAATAATGTCATTAAATATGGAGAGAGAATTAGAATAGATATTTAATGATACGGGCATAATAAGGAAAAATGTGTAAAAATTTGGTTATTAAAAGAAAGTGGACATTTAACATAGAACTACCCAAAATAGTAATAAGGACTTTTATCCTGGGACGGGGAGTGAGTAATAATTAGATTGCAATACTCGAATATACATAAACATAAATAATTTGTTATCGTATTAATTAACGCGAACGAGATAAAAATCATAAATTTACAAGAAAGATAAACTCTAACTCATATGTCTGTCTGTCAAAGATTGTATATCATAAAACCCTAAAATAATATTCTCGATCCTCCCTCATCTAAGAAAACTTCGCATAGAAACGGCACCTCTGATACTTGTCGGCTCTTCCCAAAACCTAACTTCTTCCCCAATAGATTTGCCATCGGCCACTGACCCAAAATGGGAAACCCCGCCACCAGCTACCCATTGGCCTGAAGACGTTCAGAATGATTAGCCTATCCAACTCTTTGACACCTTCCTCCTTCCCGCTGATGATGAAAAATTTGAAGGACTGAACCCCCAACAACTCCTCATCAGTAGCGCAGTCCATAGGGGTTGGGTAAGTGTTGCATGTTGGTAATGCTCCAAAATCTATAGTTTTGACATAGTCCTATATCATCTATTTTAAAAACATTACTTGTGTATATTAGTAAATGCTGATTTGAGTTTAGTAACATGGTTGAGAAAATAGTGATAGGCTCGTGCACATGAGGACCGCTAAGGAATTGGGCTAGGTCAAGCTTTTGGTTCTTGGACTTCCAACGTAAAATATAAGACATTCTTCAATTTAACGTGCACAACAACAAAGCATATACAGACTTCTTCTTTAGTGGGCTACCTGGGGGAAAGACCATTAGTACATAATGAACTTAATTCAAAGCTCTTATATAATAGGCACAAATCAATAGAATAATTAACTAACAATTAATGACTAACACAAACATAAGAATGAATGAATAAGAGTGAAAGATGAAGACGACTTAATTATCCCACAAGTACCTAAAAATGGAGATGAAGACCTCCAAGGCCAGAACTTGAACTCCGGATGAAACAGAAGCCCCACACAAAAGGATGATATCGTGCCTTTCTATAAGCATCATTATTTGACAGCTATTGTATTAGTGTTCTAGATGTTAATTATTTTATTCCCTTGTTTAATAGTACAAAACTAAGCAGAGCACTACTGAATTTCTTAAGAGTTTCCATGACAAAAGAGAATAAACAAAATCGAGTTCCAAAGAAGCAAATTAACCAATATATATCAGCAGGAGAGAAAGGAACAACCTTACTGTGGGACAAAGGCATAATAATTAGAAAATGTTGCTATTAACTGCATCTACAACATACAACTCGTCATATTGCGAAACACGAATTTAATAAGGCATGACTCTCAATTCATTCCGTTCCACCACAATTTCTACTAGGTAACTGTATTCAAATTGAAGAACATCTCATAACTCAAAAGAACTCAAAAAGATAAATTCATATATGTAAACATACATATACATTCAAATAGAAATAGACAATACAAGTAAACAAATTGTTCAACAAAATTTTAGTTACCTGATTTCGGAGTTTTGGAAGACGACGTAGTAGTCCATTTCAGAAAAGAAGATAAATGCTTTATGACAGGCGTTGAAAATCATAAATAACAATTATAGTGAAGAAATAAAAACAAAAGAAGCATACCAATGATCTGGATTCCATACAAATCAATTCAAATTACAGAATTCGAATCAATGTGTGCGTGTGTTACCAGTAGGAGCAGCATGAGCGTGAAATTGAAGAACATAATAAAGGATGAGGGTTAAGAAAATGATATAAACAAGAGAGGTTCTCATGACTCTCTCTCTCTCTCAATCACTAGTCAAACTTAAAATGGTGGAAAAGAGTGGATTTGCTCGTGAACGAGTAGATTTGATTGTGCATATTTCAGTCGAAAGCAAAGCAAATATGAGATGGACAATAATGTTGATCTTTTTAGACATCGAAGAGGGACGAATAGCTCCATGAATATTTGCATAGAAGTGCGAGAGAAAATTAGATCTGTTTGGAATCGTGAAAGATCTGCATATTGAGATGAGTTTTGTTTGTGTGAACTAAGGCTAAGAGAACAAGTTTGTGCGAAAGATCTGCATATTGAGATGAGTTTTTGTTTGTGTGAGCGGCGGAAGAGGTAGAGGAAGGGTAACGACGACAAGGAGAGAGAAAGGGTTAGAGAGGAGAGAAATGACTGAGCTTATGAGTGAGAAGATGATGATATTAATTCGGGGGAAGAAATGGGAGCGAAAAGAGCTGATATTGAGTGGCTCAAACAAGCTCTAACTACGGCCAGCTCATGACCCTCGCTAAAAGGCCCAAAAAAAATCTCTGTACCGACCGCTAGACTATGACCTTTGGAATAGACTATCTTTAGGCATATACCGATGGTCAACTTATGACCGTCGTTATAGAAACTCTATTGCTATAGTTCGGCTCGACCATCGCTAAAGCTTGTTGGCTATATGTTGAATTTCTTGTAGTGTTGTGTTACCTAGTTTGTGCACTGGCATGTAGCAAATAAAATTGAGTCAGGTAGAACACAAGAGATCACTCATGTGTTTGTCACTACGCGGTGAAATATGATTTAAGTTGAATGGGGCGGGTTCAAGATAAATCTAGGAAAATTGTTCAGGATGGAGCTGGTACTTATTAGAGTCGAGCAAGAGTACTCTTAAAGGACTCAAAGAAGGTGTGCTCAATGATGACTAATATAATATGATATTTGTGATTGGTATTTGTGGGCAAGGAAATCGTACCTTGCTAGGGTTAGGGTTTCGTGTTGGCTGAGGAGGCGAGAAATCCACGAAAAGACGGAATTGATTGATTGATCAAGAGGGAGAAGAACAGTGGGCGATTACTCCAACAACGCGCATTGCGTAACTCTTAGAATCCAAGAACCGTGTTAGGGTAACAGGATTCCAAGAGCGTTCTTGAGTCCTTCGAGTTGAGAGAATGTTCAAACCCTTTCTAGTGATTTTGTGTGGAATCTCCGAGCCTTTAAGTCACCAGAAAGGGTCCTTTGATCTTCCAAGAGTCCAAGTCTTGTGTCTGAAGAGAGGTCCCCTTCCCAATGGAGTGGAAGGGGTATTTATAGGATTTTTTGGATAGTGGTCATGTGCTAGGCACATGTCCTCGGGAAAATTCCAAATTTACCCTTAGTCATCAAAGTAATGCCCAAATCGTCCTGCCCTTCTAGCCACCAATCCAATCCCTCAATCAATTCCCAAAAATGAGTCGCCTCCACGTGTCTTCTGCCTCGGGACACGTGGAAGATTCTCTCAGGTCTTGCTTCTTTATTTTCGGATTTTACATTTGTCATTCAATTCTTTAGGTCGTATATGTGAACCCTAATGTGACGCCCCCAAAATAGGTATACAACACCCATTCTGAGTCGCCAAATACATGGTACATAAAGCAAACTACAACTTCAATAATACAAATGTCGTGTGAAATACGACAATACATACTGTGAGTTTAAATACAAATATTGTCTTCTGCATAATATCCACACGCAAATAAGTCCTCATTACAATTATTCAAACACTATTTTATAGAAATAAATGAGGATCGCTAAAACATCTTCCTAGAACCATCACTCCATACCCCGACTCGATCCTCGCTATGTTCTCACCCCGAGAAGAAAATGGATCAAAGGAAAGGGTGAGCTCAACTAGCCCAAGAAAGAATATTATGACTAAGATAATATACAACAAATTATCGTTAGTCTTCAACAGGAAAATTACGATAAAATATAATAGACAACAAGTTTTAGATCAACAAATGCAATGGAAACAATAATCCATTAGAAGAGTCACGTAGAAAAGAATTCTACCGCCTTCTAAGGTTTAAAAGTTCATCATCAATATTTTATCCTCAGAATAACAATCAATATTCATCTTTAATCATCTTTGCACTACAGTGCCAAAGATATTCATTTTATCACCAAATTGGTCATGTTCATCTCAACACTGCTCATCTTCTGCACTACGGCCAAAGAGATTCATCGATTTAATCATTCATCTTTTTGACTATGTGCCAAATATATTCATCAAGTATCACCATTAAGGATGAGGATGATGAAAATATTTTAGAAACGAATCCAAGAAGATGTAAGGACAAATATTAGGGATTCGTATTTGGTTTATCCAAATTCAATAATACTCCATAATAACCAAGTGTGAAGTAGAATTCACAAATAAAGATCAAAACATGGATACAATCAAAGATAGTAACCATAAAAGACATCTAGAAGAAAAAGAAAAAATTTCATTTTTTCTAATTGAATAATCTCAGTATTTGTGAATAATTACGATACGTGAATAAGTCTTGATACGTGAATAAGAACCCCACACAAAAGATAGAAATTTCACAAAAAAAAATATCTTCATGCTTCGTGAATAAGACTTTTCGTGAATAAGAACTCGTGAATAAGAACTCATGAATAAGAACCCATGAATAAGAACCCCAGAGCATGAAAAAGTTCTACATTTGATAAAAAGTTCAACCAATATTTTGGCATAATAATATTGAAGAAAATAATATCATTCATGAAAGAAATAACATCCTTTACCTCAAAATAACCGTACTTTTGATGAATTTCGGATATAGTCGATGTAAACTCGCATACTTAGTATAGAAACACTCAAAGTATACTCACAAGAATACGCGATAATAGAGAGAAGAGAGAAAACTTTGTTTCGTGTGATTTTCAATTCTAACTTAGCCTCTATTTATAGGAAAATGTTAGAACGCCAAAAGGAGACTAAATTAATAAAATAATAATATTCTTTCTTAACTTCCTTAGCGACCTTCTTTGTCAAAAACATCACCCACCCATGTGCCAACAACCACAAAAACGTTTTTCTTAAATAAAATAATTAAAATTTCCAAAATCAATTATTTCTGAACTCCTGAACTTCAATAATTCACAATAATAGCCCTTTTATCCGAAAATTCGAATCTCACTTTTTTTATAGGAATTTCAATTCTCTACAACTTTACAGAAGAAAGTTTTTCCAAATTCCAAATAGAAATTGACCAAAATCCATAAATCCAAGCGATTTTACGCCTATAATCAATTTTCTAATTAAGAATTGTGTCCACCGACACACAAAATATGTGTTAAACATTTAATGCCACAAAAATACTCTTCCTCCTCATATACTCATATATCCCACATTCATTGTAAAAATATCACCAGCTTAATATATTATTAAAATAATATATTTAAATGAATTATTTTATCGTAAAAGATAAAATATTAATTTTCAACAATTGTCACATTAAAAATTTTCTCCATCTATATCCACATAAAATGAATATTTTCTTTATCATAATAATCAATAATTAATTATTCAAAAATAATATTAGAGAATCACAAGATCGACAACCGTGTTGTTCCTGTGGATAGAGGGGCTTTCCAATAAGGATTTCTCCTCATCGACGCCAGCAATTGATTAGGTGACCAAACCTCTCCTTAGATGTAACTTTCTAGACATTGCCAATAATGTTATCTCGATAATATTATTCAAATAATATGAATTATTGATCCGATAATGGAAAATATCATGCAAAGGACAATTATTGAAACAATAATAATATAAATATCAACGCATCAACAGTATCTCCTCGTATGTTAAATCTTCAGCTATCTCGTCTGGTTCTAACGCAATAATGTGGTTTGGGTCTTTCACATATTTACGAAGCATAGATATGTGGAATACATTGTGAACATGAGACATACTTGGAGGTAACGCGAGTCTATAAAGCTACGCTTTCCTATTCTGGTCGTTAATCTCAAATGGACCAACAAACCTTGATTGAGCTTTCCACTTTTCCCAAATCTTGTAACTCCTTTCCATGGAGCAATACGTAACAATACATGATCTCCAATATTAAACTCCACGTCCTTTCTGAAGATCAAGATAACTCTTTTTGTCGATCTTGTGAAGTTTGAATACGTTGTCGAATCATTTGGATCTTTTCTCGTAGTCATGCGTTTCAATTCGGTCCCAACAATGTTGCTTCTCCCACCTCGTCCCAAAGATATTGGAGAACGACATTTTCGGCCCATACAACGCCTCAAATGGAGCCATGTCTATACTTGCTTGATAATTTGTTGTTGTAAGAGAATTCCAACAATTGCAAGTACTTATCTCAACTTCCTTTGAAATCTAGAACACGAGTCTTAATAGATCTTCAAGGGTTCAATAGTCCTCTCGATTGTCCGTCTGCTTGAGGATGGTATCTTTGAATCAATCGTAAACCGCGCTCCATAGCTTTCTGCGTGCGACATCTTTGGCATGCCATGCAATCGCACAATCTCATTCACGTCATACGAGCAAGACGTTCAAGGGAATAAGTTTCTCGTATAGGTAAGAAATGAGCAGACTTGGTTAATCTATCAACAATAACCCAAATCGCATCTATGCCTTGAGAAACCTTGGGAAGACCTGTAACGAAATCCATTGTAATGTGTTCCCACTTCCATTCCGAAATCTCATGTGGTTGGAATGGACCCTTTGGCACTTGATGCTCCGCCTTTACTCGTTGACAAGTTAAACACCTCGAGATAAACTCCGCGATCTCTCTCTTTATATTGTTCCACCAAAATGTATGTCGAATATCATGATACATTTTGGTACTCCCAGGATGGATTTCAAACGGGGTGTTGTGTGCCAACATCATGATTCTATGCTTCAAGTCAGAATCGTTAGGAACGCAAAGTCTAGAGTTGACTCGAAGTATTCCTTCTTCATCGATTCTTGCTTCGAATAAAGACCTTCTTGCACTTTCTTCTTCATTTGTATCGTCATTGGTCCGTAGCTTGGCAAAGCCTTTTAACTTTATCGATTAAAGTCGGCTCTACTCAGATATTTCGCCATCATTATGTGGGTCCCCGAGTCTTTAATTCTACCTCCATCCTTTGCAAGTCATACAAAATGGGCCTTTGTGTTGACAATATTGCACTCGTATTCGCATATGATCTTCTACTCAACGCGTCACTACTTACGCTCGCTTTTCGTGATGATATTGAATAGTGTGATCATAATCTTTCAACAAATTTCAAGCCAACGTCGTTCGCAGATATTGAGTTCTTTTTGGGTGAAGAAATATTTGAGGCTTTTATGGTCCGTATAAATCTCCACTTCTCTCCATACAAGTAAAGGTCTCCATATATTCAACGCGAATCACGATCATTTGCAACTCCAGGATCATGAGTAGGATAATTCCTCTCATATTCTTTGAGTTGTCGTGAGGCATAGGCTATGACTTTCCCATGTTGCTTGAGAACACATCCTAACCCTTTGCACCAAAGCATCGTTGATATAACAAATCCATCCGAACCAGATGGTATTGCGAAACAGTGCGAAATGAATCTCCTTTTGAGCTCTTGGAAACTCTTCTCACATTCCTCGCCTCCATATGAATTTTGTATCTTCCGAGTCACCGAAGTTAACTGAGTAGCGATTCGAGAAAATCCTTCCACGAATCTCCGATAATAACCAACTAAGCCCGTAAAGTCGTGCACAGACTTTGGTCACCGACTTCGGTTGCTCCCAACTTTGTATTGCTTCAATCTTTGCCGGGTCAACAGATACTCCTTGTTTTGACACCACGTGCCCAAGGAATGCTACTTCCTCAAGCCAGAACTCGCATTTCTTCAGCTTGGCATAAAGCTTGTGTTCATGAAGTCTTTGTAGTACCAGCTTCAAATGGTGCTCATGATCTTCACGGCTTTTGAAATAGATGAGGATGTCATCAATAAAGAAAACAACGAACTGATCCAAATATTCCTTGAATACACGGTTCATCATATCCATGAAAGCAGCAGGAACATTAGTCAATCCAAAAGACATGACCAAGAATTCATAATGCCCGTATCGAGTCCTGAATGCCGTCTTTGGAATATCCTCAGTTTTAATCTTCAGCTGATGATATCCAGAACGCAGATCGATCTTTGAAAAGAATTGTGCTCCTTGTAACTGGTCGAACAAGTCATCAATGCGAGGTAGCGGATACCTATTCTTGATGGTGACATGGTTCAATTCTCGGTAGTCAATACAAAGTCGCATACTCCCGCCTTTTTTTTCTTTACGAATAAAACAGAGCACCCCAAGGAGACGTCTTAGACGAATGAAACCGATGTCTAATAATTCTCAGTAGTTGGACTTTTAACTCCTCAAGTTCAATAGAGCCATTCGATATGGGGTTTTAGAAATGGGCTTTTAGAAATGGGCTTTGTACTTTGCTCAAGGTCAATAAAGAATTCAACATCACGCTTACGGGGTAGACCGGAAGTTCTTCAGAAATACATCGAAATTCTCTAACCACGTAAATATTATTCAAATCGACTTGTCTTTATTCAAATCCATAACATGGGCTAAGAAAGCTTGACATCCGCTTTTCAATAAACGAATAGCTTTGTGGCTTGATATGACAAACTGACTAATTTTAGTGGTTTAGTGGTTTGAATTGCATGACAAAGTTGGTTAGGAATATGAAAACTAACAACCTTACGAAAAACAATCAATTTTGGTATGATGAGTGGTTAACCAATCAATTCCTAAAATCACATCAAAAGCAAGTATCTTTAAAGAGATAAGATCAACAGTAATGTGATAGTGCCAACTTGGATCATGCAAGATTTATAAACCGTAGATGTAACGAAGGTTTCACCCAACTGAGTTTCAACAGATAAATCAAAATCTAATTTCTCCTGAGTCAAGTTTAAACGTTGAGCACAAGCAGGAGAGATAAAAGAATGGGTAGAACCCCAGTATTCTAGTAAGGTATAAACTTCGCAAGAATTCAAGATTAGCTTACCCGTGATCACGCTGTTTGGGTTCCTCACGCTTTGGCGACCACGACAAACGCTTCTTCCAGAACCGGCCGATTTCGACTTATCCGGATGACCTTTTGAATCACCACTCCCATTGAACTTGGTTTCGCTTATAAGACAATCTCGAGCGATGTGGCCTTCCTTTCCACAGCTTGTAACATACCTTGGATTGTTGTGGACAGTTTGCGTTGATATGTCCCTCCTTCCCGCATTTGTAACATCTAACTGGCGGTCGTTCTCCTCCCCTAGAATTTCTTGTTTGTCTTTGGTCTTCATTCTTTGATGTCTTTTCCGTCGTTGTTGAATCTCCTCTTTTTCTCAAATTTTCACTGAGTCACCTCTTCTATTATCATGGCCACGATTTCCACCTGAGTGGTTACCGCCTTTGTCCGTATTCTTTCCTCCTCGCTGGTTATCATTGTTCTGATGACTGCTGTCACCGATATAACCCTGGTTGTGGTCCCTCGGTTGAGTATACTCACTATCTCCCTCTAATAATTGAGCCCTGTTTACAACATCTGAATACAGAGAAAATTTATGAGATATAAGGTATTGACGAATCTCGGGTTTTAGACCTCTTAGAAACATCCGCGTCATACGTTCCTCATTCTCCACCAAATGAGGTGCAAACCTGGATAACTCTGCGAACTTTGATTCATACTGAGACACCGTCATGTTGTTCTGTTCGAGTCTAATAAACTCTACCTCCTTCATATGACGAATACTTTCTGGAAAGTACTTGTCATTGAACAGTTTCTGAAATCTTTCCCAAGACATGTTGAGTGCATCTGGCTGGGTACGCTTCACAGATTCCCACCAGTAATCTGCTTCACCACGAAACATAAAGGTGGCGAATGGAACCTTCTGTTCCTCCGTGCATCCCAAGACATCAAATATCTTGGTAATTTGCTTGACCCACGTTTCCGCCTTGATCGGATCCGGCTTTCCATGGAAATCTGGTGGTCCCAACTCCTTGAATCGCTTGGCTGTGGTAGCATGAATCACAAGCGTTATTATCATTTCCACCCGTATTTTGTACACGAAGTCTCCTCGTTCGATTTTGCATGAACTGCAAAAAGCTCCTAAACATTCCATCGTTCATCGTTTGCTCGGTAGTGTTGTTTACAGGAGGAATATTGCCTTCATGTTGCACGTTCTCCTGGTTTGTGACTAAAGGTTGTTCCACAGTCTCATAAACTCCATTGTTAACATTCTCAGCAGCCATTCTTAAATACTGCCATAAAACAAGGGTTAATTACACAAATTAACATGTCATATAATATCCCTATATTATGACCTGACTAACAAATAAGCTTAGGTAGGACACACTAGCGAAGGATTTACTCGTCTCTCCCCTCCTAGTTCTATTCCCCGATCTCCGCCAGAGATCATATCCCTAAGCTCTGATACCAACTGTGACGCCCCCAAAAAAGGTATACAACACCCATTCTGAGTCGCCAAATACATGGTACATAAAGCAAACTACAACTTCAATAATACAAATGTCGTGTGAAATAATGACAATACATACTGTGAGTTTAAATACAAATATTGTCTTCTGATAATATCCACACGCAAATAAGTCCTCATTACAATTATTCAAACACTATTTTATAGAAATAGTGAGGATCGCTAAAACATCTTCCTAGAACCATCACTCCATACCCCGACTTCGATCCTCGATATGTTCTCACCTCTTGAGAAGAAAATGGAACAAAAAGGAAAGGGTGAGCTCAACTAGCCCACAGAAGAATATTATGACTAAGATAATATACAACAAATTATCGTTAGTCTTCAACAGGAAAAGTCCGATAAAATATAATAGACAACAAGTTTTAAATCAACAAATGCACGGCAAAGAATCCACTGTAAAAGTCACGTAGAGAAGAATTCCACTTGTCTTCTAAGGTTTAAAAGTCCATCATCAATATTTTATCCCCCAATAACAACAATCAATATTCATCTTTAATCATCTTTACCACGAAAAGATATTCATTTGTATCACCAAATTGGTCATTTCATCTCAACACTGCTCATCTTTGCACTACTGGACCAAAGAGATTCATCGCTTAATCATTCATCTCATATATATGTAAGATCCCAAATAATTAATAAATGAAATTTAATTTCCTCTAATTATTATTTTGAAAAGTAAGGGTTGATGTGATTAATGTGGATAAATCTGACGGTAAAATACGCAAATATTTCAAAATAAGCAAGTGGTTATAAAATATTCATCATTTCATTCGTTGTCGGGAATATTCGCATCGTAAATGGAATATTAAATGCTTCGTCGGAATATTCGTGACGACTGCAAATAGCGATGTATGTGTAACCCATGTGGCGATTGGAGGAAGAAAAATGACAAATATAAGTTGTTTAAAAATAACGGCGTAGTTGTTCTGCTTTACACAATCGTTGGAATACCCGTTGGTTAAAAACACGCGATGTCTACGTTGTTGAGCGGTAGCAGAAGACACCAGATTGCACCAATTATTGACTCTTACGTGAAGGCACTACTCAATAATGGTTACTGATAATTACTGCTCGGTGTTTTATTTTATTGATTCAATAATTGCTGTTGATTGATTTTTTATATTCTTTGTTGTTTTAATAATTGTCATTACACAGATTTTTTTCATTGTCAAAACAATAATTCATATTATCCTAATAATATTATTAGATAACATTATTGGCAATGTCTAGAAGTTCTGCTTCAAGGAGAGGTTTGGTCACCTAATTGCGCCGTTAAGAGAGAAATTCTTATTGAAAGCCCTCTTTCTACACGAATCGCCTTGCTGAATCCTATATTGTGATATATTATGTATATTATTTGTGAATAATTAATTATTGATTCATATGATGAGGAAAATATTGATTTTATGTGGATATAGATGGAGAAAATTTTAATGTGACAATTGTTGAAAATTGAAATTTTATCTTTTCCGATAAAATAATTCATTTAAATATATATTATTATATTTTAATAATATAATAATGGTGATATTTTTTACAACGAATGTGAGATATATGAGTATCTGAGGAGGAAGAGTATTTTTGTTGCAATAAATGTTTAAAACATGTTAAACATGTCGGTGGACCCCATTTATCGATCGGAAATTTGATTATAAATTCTAAAATCACCCGCTTATGGATTTCGGTCAATTTACATTGGGAATTTAGAAAACTTTTCTTCTCAGAAAGTTGTAGAGAATTGGATTTCCTATAAAAACACGCGAGATTCGAATTTTCTGATAAAAGGCTATTTATTATGAATTATTGAAGTTCAAAACTCAAATAATTAATTTTTGGAAGTTTAAATTATTTTAAATTAGAAAAACGTTTTTTTTTATTTTCTTCTGAAGGTTGGCATGTGTGAATCGCTAAGATTCAGATTTCAAAGAATACGATAATATTTATATAAATATTAATATTTTATTAAATTTTACTAACTTTGGTGTTCTAAAGCGATTTCCTATAAATAGGTGCTTGGGTTAGAATTGAAAATCACACCGTAAATGAAGTTTTCTCTATATTATCGAGCGTATTCTTGTGAGTATTTTGAGTATACTTTGAGTATTGCTATACGGTGAAAGTTCAAGATATAGTCTATATCCAAAGATTCGATTAAAGTATTGATCTTCGAGGTAAGGGATGTTATTTTATTCAAAAATGATATTATTTCTTCAATATCATTATCTTTGAAAATATTGGTTGGAAGTTTTTATCAAATTTGGAACTTTTGGTGTCGAATTTACTATTCACGATACTATCTGACTATTCACGTATACTGCGACTATTCACGAATACTGACCTTATTCATCGAAAAATGAAATTTTTTCTTTTCGTCCAAAATATCTATTGTGGATACTAGCTTTGATTGTATCCATGTTTTGATCATTCTTGAATTTTACGCCACTATGATTATTTTGAGGTATTTTTGGACGTGGATAAAACAAAGTACGAAACCTTAATCCTTAATCCTTGTCATTTTGATTCACTGGATTCGTTTTTTAAAAAATATTTTTCATCATCCTCAGTCTTAAATGATGATATTATTGAATATCTTTGGCACATAGTGCAAAGATGAATGATTTATGATGAATATCTTTGGCCATGAGTGCAAAGATGAATGATTTCGATGAATATCTTTGGCCCGTAGTGCAAAGATGAATGATTTTGATGAATATCTTTGGCCCAGTAGTGCAAAGATGAGCAGTGTTTAGATGAACATGACCAATCTGGTGAATGTCCTTGGCACATAGTGCAAGGATGAATATTTGATCCCGTGATATATATTGATTGATGTTACGGGGATAAAAATAGAGCGATGAACTTTAAAATTCATACATAGAAGATAGTAGTTTGCATTCTCTACTTAACTCTTCTAATGAATTATTATTTCATTGCGAATATTAATTTAAAACTTGTTGTACATTGTATTCTATTATATTTTTCCTGTTGAAGACTAACGATAATTTTGTTGTATATTATCTTAGTCATAATATTCTTCTTTGGGCTATCGAGCTCACCCTTTTCCTTTTTGTTCCATTTTTCTTCTCGGGAGGCGAGAATATAGCAAAACGCAGAGTCGGGTATGGAATGAAAGTTCTAGGAGAGTTGTTTAGTAGTCCTCACCATTGTTGTAAAATAATGTATCAATAATTATGATGAGGATTTATTTGTATGTGGATATTGTCTAGATGGCAATATCGTATTTAAACTCACGCTTTTACTATTGTAATAATAAAGTTGTAGTTGTTTACATCGCAGTATTGACAACTCGTAATGGGGATGTAGACTATTTTGGGGGTGTCACACTACGGACGATGATATTCATCAAGTATCACCATTAAGGAGATGAGAGGATGATGAAAACATTTTAGAAACGAATCCAAAAAGCGAAGGACAAATATTAGGGATTAAGTATTTGGATTATCCAAATTCAATAATACTCCATAATAACCAAGTGTGAAGTAGAATTCATAAATAAAGATCAAAACATGGATACAATCAAAGATAGTAACCATAAAGACATCTGGAAGAAAAAAGAAAATTTAATTTTTTCGGTTGAATAATACCGTATTTGTGAATAGTCTTGGTATATCGTGAATAGTCAAAGTATCGTGAATAAGTAACTCCCAACACAAAAAGATAGAAATTTCACAAAAAATATCTTCACGCTTCGTGAATAGTACTCGTGAATAATAACTCGTGAATATTAACTCATGAATAGTAACCCATGAATAAGAACCCCAGAGCATGAAAAAGTTCCAAATTTGATAAAAAAATTCAACCAATATTTTGGCATAATGATATTGAAGAAAATAATATCATTTCATGAAAGAAATAACATCTTTTACCTCAAAATAACCGTATTTACGATTGAATTTGGTATAGTCTTGTGAAAAACTCATACCGTATAAATAACACTCAAAGTATACTCACAAGAATACGCCGATAATATAGAGAGAGAAGAGAGAAAACTTTGTTTCGGGTGTGATTTTCAATTCTAACTTAGCCTCTCATTTATAGGAAAATGTTAACGCCAAAGGAGACTAAATTAATAAAATAATAATATTCTTTCTTAACTTCCTCAAGCAACCTTCTTTGGTCAAAAACATCAGCCACCCATGTGCCAACAACCACAAAAACGTTTTTCTTAAATAAAATAATTAAAATTTCCAAAAATCAATTATTTCGGAACTCCGGAAATTCAATAATTCACAATAATAGCCCTTTTATACGAAAATTCGAATCTCACTTTTTTTATAGGAATTTCAATTCTCTACAACTTTACAGAAGAAAGTTTTTCCAAATTCCAAATAGAAATTGACCAAAATCCATAAACGGGCGATTTTACAGTCTATAATCAATTTTCGGTCAAGAATTGTGTCCGCCGACACACAAAACATGTGTTAAAAATTTAATGCCACAAAAATACTCTTCCTCCTCATATACTCATATATCCCACATTCACTGTAAAAATATCATCGTTAATATATTATTAAAATAATATATTTAAATGAATTATTTTATCGGAAAAAGATAAAATATTAATTTTCAATAATTGTCACATTAAAAAATTTTCTCCATCTATATCCACATAAAATAAATATTTTTTATCATAATAATCAATAATTAATTATTCAAAAATAATATTACGTAATCACAATCTTGTAATCAATGGCTTCTGGGATAGAGGGGGAACTTTCGATAAGGATTTCTCCTTCTTGGGCATGATTAGGTGACCAAACCTCTCCTTAGATGAACTTTCTAGACATTACCAATAATGTTATCGATAATATTATTCAAATAATATGAATTATTGATCCGATAATGGAATATCTTTATGCGTTGACAATTATTGAAACAATAATAATATAAATATCAACGCAGTAATTATTGAATTAATAAAATAATGAACAGTAATTACTGTAACAATTATTGAGTAGTGCCTTCTTACGTACGAATCAATAATTCAACAACATCATGCAATACTGGTAATGTCTACTATGCAACCACACATATTACTCGTATTTTAACCACGGGTAACCCAATGCGGTAATTACTTGTAACAATTTATCTTGATTATTTATAAAACTCAATCTTTGTTGTTTTCCTTCATCCAACCATTTTTCGTTATGGGGCCCACAAATGACTGCGCCGTCGTACGGAGATTCCCGACAAAAAGAATATTCTATGACCAAAGGAATATTCCCCGACAATAATGAATATTTTGTAACCACTTGCTTATTTTGTAAACTTTGCACATTTCACCCATAACCAAAGCATTATATCAAATTAACCCTTATTAATTTAGAATAATGAATAGAGGAAAATTTAATTTATTTATAATAAGTTGGGGTCTTACTCCTAATTTGTACATGGACTCACATTTGCCCCCTGCACGTGAGTCACACCTTCGGAGTGGCGATCGTGCAAATTACTTCGAGTCTTTGAGTCTTGTTTCAAATTTCTGAACAATCTGCGTAGTTTTATCTTGCAAGTCTCAAAAATAGAAAATTAAGGGGACCCCTAGACTGGAGAGCTCCCTTAAAATATCTTGAGAATCTTTCCCAATTCCTTGATTTTCCAATTAATTTCTGGCATTGATCCAGTGATTGTCTTCCTTTCCGTCAATGTCAATTATCTCTCTTGCTACGCTGCCGCCCTTGACCACATCATATCTCCAGGCTCACCAAACTCCGCTCCCCAGCTGATCATTTTTTCTTGAATGACCGGTTTTTGCCGCATGATTTTCCATGTCCACCTTAACAAGGATCTTGGCTCGGATATTCTCAAAGAAAAAGCAACACTGCAAATAGGAAGCATCAATTCCGGGCCATTTCACCTTAACAAGGATCTTGGCTCGGATATTTCTAAAGAAAAGAGGCAACACCGCAAGGAGGAAGGATTTATTCCGAGCCATTTCACCTTAACAAGGTCCTTGGCTCAGATATTAACGAAGAAAAAGGCAACATCATAACGAGGAAGCATCCATTTCTGGGCCATTTCACCTTAACAAGGATCTTGGCTCGGATATTTTCAAAGAAAAGAAGCAACACCGCAAAGAGGAGGCATATATTCCGAGCCATTTCACCTTAACAAGGTCCCTATGTAAGACCCCAACTTATTATAAATAAATTAAATTTTCCTCTATTCATTATTCTAAATTAATAAGGGTTAATTTGATATAATGCTTTGGTTATGGGTGAAATGTGCAAAGTTTACAAAATAAGCAAGTGGTTATAAAATATTCATTATTGTTTTGAGAATATTCGTTTGGTCGTGGAATATTCTTTTTTTCTTAAATCTCCGTGATTTACTTGCACAAAATCATTTGTGGGCCCCATAACTAAAAAATGGTTGAATGAAGGAAAACGACAAAGATTGAGTTTTATAAATAACTAAGATAAATTGTTACCGCTAACACCGCTTTGTTATTTGGTGGTTAAAATACGTTAATATGCGTGGTTGTATAAGAAGACACCAGATTGCAACATAGGTTGTTGAATTATTGATTCGTGACGTAAGAAAGCACTACTCAATAATTATTACAATGTAATTACTGTTCATTATTTTATTAATTCAATAATTGCTGCGTTAATATTTATATTATTATTGTTTCAATAATTGTCACTGCACAGTATTTTCCATTATCGCATCAATAATTCATATTATTTGAATAATATTATCGATAACATTATTGGCAATGTCTAGAAAGTTCTGCTTCAAGGAGAGGTTTGGTCACCTAATCATACATCAAAGAAGGAGAAATCCTTATCGAAAACCCCCTCTCCCCTGAACTACCTTGTTGTCAAGATCTGTGATTCTCAGTAATATTATTTTTGAATAATTAATTATTGATTATTATGATAAAAAAAATATTCATTTTATGTGGATATAGATGGAGAAAATTTTTTAATGTGACAATTGTTGAAAATTAATATTTTATCTTTTTCTCGATAAAATAATTCATTTAAATATACTATTTTAATAATATATTAACTATGGTGATATTTTTACAATGAATGTGGGATATATGAGTATATGAGGAGGAAGAGTATTTTTGTGGCATTAAATGTTTAACACATGTTTTGTAAGGTGTTTATGGACACAATTCTGATCGAAAATTGATTATGTAATCGTAAAATCGCCTCGCTTATGGATTTTGGTCAATTTCTGCTTGGAATTTGGAAAACTTTCTTCAGTAAAGTTGTAGAGAATTGAAATTCCTATAAAAAAGTCGCGAGATTCGAATTTTCTGATAAAAGGGCTATTTATTGTGAATTGTTGAAGTTCCGGAGTTCTGAAATAATTGATTTTTGGAAATTTTAATTATTTTATTTAAGAAAAACGTTTTTGTGGTTGTTGGCACATGGGTGGCTGATGTTTTTGACCAAAGAAGGCTGCTAAGAAAGTTAAGAAAGAATAATATTATTTTATTAATTTAGTCTTCTTTGGCGTTCTAACATTTTCCTATAAATAGAGAGCTAAGTTAGAATTGAAAATCACACCGTAAATAAAGTTTTCTCTTTCTCTCTCTATATTATCGAGCGTATTCTTGTGAGTATACTTTGAGTGTTGCTATACGGTATATGAAGTTTCACAAGACTATACCGAAATTCAAATGTAAGTATGGTTATTTTGAGGTAAAGGATGTTATTTCTTTCGCAAGAAATGATATTATTTTCTTCAATATCATTATGCCAAAATATTGGTTGAACTTTTTATCAAATTTGGAACTTTTTCATGCTCCAAGTTACTATTCATGGGTTACTATTCATGAGTTACTATTCACGAAGCGTGAAGATATTTTTTTGAAATTTCTATCTTTTTGTGTGGGTTACTATTCACGATACGACACTATTCACAAATACTTGATGATTATTCACCCGAAAAATGAAATTTTCTTTTTTCTCCAGATGTCTTTTATGGTTACTATCTTTGATTGTATCCATGTTTTGATCTTTATTTGTGAATTCTACTTCACATTTGGTTATTATGGAGTATTATTGAATTTGGATAAACCAAATACTTAATCCCTAATATTTGTCCTTCCGCCTCTTCTCGATTCGTTTCTAAATGTTTTTCATCATCCTCATTCCTTAATGGTGATATTGATGAATATCTTTGTCCCAGAAGTCAAAAGATGAATGATTAAATCGATGAATCTCTTTGGCCAGAGTGCAAAGATGAACAGTGTTGTCGATGATGAACATGACCAACTAGTGATACAAATGAATATCTTTGGCCTCAGAGCAAAGATGATTAAAGATGAATATTGATTGTTGTTACAGGATAAAATATTGATGATGGACTTTTAAACCTTAGAAGACGGTAGAATTCTTTCTCGTGACTCTTCTAATGGATTGTCTTGCTTTCGCCACATTTGTTGATCTAAAACTTGTTGTCTATTATATTTTATCGACTTTTCCTGTTGAAGACTAACGATAATTTGTTGTATATTATCTTAGTCATAATATTCTTTATCGGGCTAGTTGAGCTCACCCTTTCCTTTTTGTTCCATTTTCTTCTCGTGAGGTGAGAAATATAAAGAGGATCGAGTCGGGGTATGGAGTGATGGTTCTAGGAAGATGTTTTAGCGATCCTCACTATTTCTATAAAATAGTGTTTTGAATAATTGTAATGAGGACTTATTTATGTGTGGATATTGTCTGTAAGACAATATTTGTATTTAAACTCACAAGATGTATTATCGTATTTCACACGACATTTGTATTATTGAAGTTGTAGTTTGCTTTATGTACCATGTATTTGGCGACTTTCGTAATGGGTGTTGTATACCTTTTTTGGGGGCGCCACGGTTAGTATCGAGCTTAGGATATGATCTCCATGAGATCGGGAATAGAACTAGGAGGAGAGAGACGAGTAAATCCTTCGCTAGTGTGTCCTACCTAAGCTTATTTGTTAGTCGTGTCATAATATAGGATATTATATGACATGTTAATTTGTGTAATTAACCCTTGTTTTATGGCGATGTTAAGAATGGTCACGAGAATGTTAACAATGGAGTTTATGAGACCGTGGAACAACCTTTAGTCACAAACCAGAGAAAGCGTGCAACATGAAGGCAATATTCCTCCCGTAAAAACAACTACCGAGCAAACGATGAACGATGGAATGTTTAGGAGCTTTTTGCGCTCATGCAAAATCGCATTTAGGAGACTCGTGTACAAAATACGGGTGGAAATGATAGCAACGCTGATGCCCTGGGTCACACCCAAAAGCGATTCAAGGAGTTGGGACCACCGATTTCCATGGAAAGCCGGATCCGATCAAGGCGTAAACGTGGGTCAAGCAAATTACCAAGATATTTGATGTCTTGGGATGCACGGAGAGAACGAAGGTTCCATTCGCCACCTTTATGTTTCGTGGGTGAAGCAGACATCGGTGGGAATCAGGAAGCGTACCAACCAGATGCACTCAACACGTGTCTTGGGAAAGATTTCAGAATCGTTTCAATGACAAATACTTTCCGAAAGTATTCGTCATATGAAGGAGGTAGAGTTTATTAGACTCGAATGTAACAACATGACGGTGTCTCAAGACGAATCAAAGTTCGCAGAGTTATCCGTGGTTTACCTCATTTGGTGGAGAATGAGGAACGATGATGCCGGGATGTTTCGAGAGGTCTAAAACCCGAGATTCGTCAATACCTTATATCTCATAAATTTTCTCTCAGTATTCGGATGTTGTAAATGGGCTCAATTATTAGAGGGAGATAGTGAGTATACTCAATCGAGGACCACAACCTGTGGTTATATATCGGTGATGCAAGTTAAAGAACATCGTAACAATGATAACCACGAGGAGGAAAGAATACGGACAAAAGCGGAACCACTCGTGGAAATCGTGGCCATGATAATAGAAGAGGTGACTCAAGTGGAAATTTGAGAAGGGAGATTCAACAACGACGGAAAGACATCGCCAGCAACACCAAAGACCAACAACAAATTCTAGGGGAGGAGAACGACCGCCAGCTAGATGTTAAAAATGCGGGAAGGAGGGACATATCATTGGCGTCCACAACAATCCAAGGTATGTTACAACCGTGGAAAGGAAGGCCACATCGCTCGAGATTGTACTATATAGCGAAACCAAGTTCAATGGGAGGTGATTCCAAGGTCATCCGGATAAGTCGAAATCAATGGTTCTCGAAGAAGCGTTTGTCGTGATCGCCAAAAACGTGAGGAACCCAAACGAGGTGATCACGGGTAAGCTAATCTTGAATTCTTGCGAAGTTTATACCTTACTAGATACCGGGTTCTACCCATTCTTTTATCTCTCCCGCCAGGTGCTCAACGTTTAAACTTGACTCGGAGAAATTAGATTTTGATTTATCTGTTGAAACTCCGTTGGGTGAAACCTTCGTTACATCTACGCTTTATAAATCTTGCATGATCCAAGTTGGCACTATCACATTACCGTTGATCTTATCTCTTTAAAGATACTTGCTTTTGATGTGATTTTAGGAATTGATTGGTTAACCACTCATCATACCAAAATTGATTGTTTTCGTAAGGTTGTTAGTTTTCATATTCCTAACCAACCTGTCATACGAATTCAAACCACTAAACCACTAAAATTAATCAACGGCATATCAAGCCACAAAGCTATTCGTTTATTGAAAAACGGATGTCAAACTTTCTTAGCCCATGTTATGGATTTGAATAAAGACAAGTCAGATTTGAATAATATTTCTGTGGTTAGAGAATTTCCTGATGTATTTCCTGAAGAACTTCCCGGTCTACCCCCAGAACGTGATGTTGAATTCTTTATTGACCTTGAACCGAGTACAAAGCCCATTTCTAAAAGCCCATTTCTAAAACCCCACATCGAATGGCTTCTATTGAACTTCGGGAGTTAAAAGTCCAACTACAGGAATTATTAGACATCGGTTTCATTCGTCCTAGTACGTCTCCTTGGGGTGCTCCTGTTTTATTCGTAAAGAAAAAAGACGGGAGTATGCGACTTTGTATTGACTACCGAGAATTGAACCATGTCACCATCAAGAATAGGTATCCGCTACCTCACATTGATGACCTGTTCGACCCGCCATTAAGGAGCACAATTCTTTTCAAAGATCGATCTTAGCTTACGATATCATCAATCAAGATTAAAACTGAGAATATTCCAAAGACGGCATTCAGGACTCGATACGGGCATTATGAATTCTTGGTCATGTCTTTTGGATTGACTAATGCTCCTGCTTCTTTCATGGATATGATGAACCGTGTATTCAAGGAATATTTGGATCAGTTCGTTGTTGTCTTTATTGATGACATCCTCATCTATTCCAAAAGCCGTGAAGATCATGAGCACCATTTGAAGCTGGTACTACAAAGACTTTATGAACACAAGCTTTATGCCAAGCTGAAGAAATGCGAGTTCTGGCTTGAGGAAGTAGCATTCCTTGGGCACGTGGTGTCAAAACAAGGAGTATCTGTTGACCCGTGAAGATTGAAGCAATACCAAGTTGGAAGCAACCAAAGTCGGTGACAAAGTGCGCACTTTACGGGCTTAAATGGTTATTATCGGAGATTCGTGGAAGGATTTTCTCGAATCGCTACTCCGTTAACTCAGCTGACTCGGAAAGATACAAAATTCATATGGAGCGAGGAATGTGAGAAGAGTTTCCAAGAGCTCAAAAGGAGACTCATTTCGGCACTTGTTCTGGCAATACCATCTGGTTCGGATGGATTTGTTATATACAGCGATGCTTCAGGCAAAGGGTTAGGATGTGTTCTCATGCAACATGGGAAAGTCATAGCTTATGCCTCACGATAACTCAAAGAATATGAGAGGAATTATCCTACTCATGATCTGGAGTTGGCAGCAGTCGTATTCGCGTTGAAGATATAGAGACACTACTTTTATGGAGAGAAAGTGGAGATTTATACGGACCATAAAAGCCTCAAATATTTCTTCACCCAAAAAGAACTCAATATGCAGCAACGACGTTGGCTTGAGCTGTTGAAAGATTACGATCACACTATTCAATATCATCCTGGAAAAGCGAACGTAGTAGCTGACGCGATGAGTAGAAGATCATATGCGAGTACGAGTGCAATATTGTAAACACAAAGGCCCATTTTGTATGACTTGCAAAGGATGGAGGTAGAATTAAAGACTCCAGGGACCCACATAATGATGGCGAATATACGAGTAGAACCGACTTTAATCGATAAAGTTAAAGGCTGCTCAAGCTACGGACACAGGGCGATACAAATGAAGAAGAAAGTCAGAAAGGTGCTATTCCGTAGCAAGAATCGATGAAGAAGGAATACTTGAAATCAACTCTAGACTTTCATGTTCCTAACAATTACGACTTGAAGCATAGAATCATGATGGAGGCACACACACACCCCGCTTGCAATCCATCTCAGGAGTACCAAAATGTATCATGATATTCGACATACATTTTGGTGGAACAATATGAAGAGAGAGATCGCGGAGTTTATCTCGAGGTGTTTAACTTGTCAACGAGTAAAGGCGAGCATCAAGTGCCAAAGGGTCCATTCAGAACCACATGAGATTTGGAATGGAAGTGGGAACACATTACAATGGATTTCAATTCTGAGTCTTCCCAAGGTTTCTCAAGGCATAGTTGCGATTTGGGTTATTGTTGATAGATTAACCAAGTCTCCGCTCATTTCTTACCTATCGAGAAACTTATTCCCTTGAACGTCTTGCTCAGTATATGACGTGAATGAGATTGTGCGATTGCATGGCATGCCAATGATCGACATGCGTAAAGCTATGGGACGCAGATTTATTGATTCGATTCGGCGATACCATCCTCAAACAGACGGACAATCGTGAGAGACTATTCAAACCCTTGAAGATCTATTAAGACTACGTGTTCTAGATTTCAAAGGAAGTTGAGATAAGTACTTGCCATCGTTGGAATTCTCTTACAACAACAGCTATCAAGCAAGTATATAGACATGGCTCCATTTGAGGCGTTGTATGGATTTAAAAATGTCGCTCTCCAATATCTTTGGGACGAGGTGGGAGAAGCAACATTGTTGGGACCGAGAATTAATGACGCATGACTACGTAAAAGATCCAAATGATTCGACAACGTATTCAAACTTCACAAGATCGACAAAAAGAGTTATCTTGATCTTCATAGAAAGGGCGTGGAGTTTAATATTGGAGATCATGTATTGTTACGTATTGCTCCATGGAAAGGAGTTACAAGATTTGGGAAAAGTGGAAAGCTCAATCCAAGGTTTGTTGGTCCATTTGAGATTCTTGACCGAATAGGAAACGTAGCCTATAGACTCGCGTTACCTCCAAGTATGTCTCATGTTCACAATGTATTCCACATATCTATGCTTCGTAAATATGTGAAAGACCCAAACCACATTATTGCGTTAGAACCAGACGAGATAGCTGAAGATTTAACATACGAGGAGATACCTGTTGATGCGTTGATATTTATATTATTATTGTTTCAATAATTGTCACTGCACAGTATTTTCCATTATCAGATCAATAATTCATATTATTTGAATAATATTATCGAGATAACATTATTGGCAATGTCTAGAAAGTTACGTACAAGGAGAGGTTTGGTCACCTAATCATGCGCGTCGATGAGAGAAATCCTTTATTGGAAAGCCCCTCTCTATCCCGGGAAACGACACGGTTGTCGATCTTGTGATTCTCTAATATTATTTTTGAATAATTAATTATTGATTATTATGATAAAGAAAATATTCATTTTATGTGGATATAGATGGAGAAAATTTTTTAATGTGACAATTGTTGAAAATTAATATTTTATCTTTTTCTGATAAAATAATTCATTTAAATACATTATTTTAATAATATATTAACGGTGATATTTTTACAATGAATGTGGGATATATGAGTATATGAGGAGGAAGAGTATTTTGTGGCATTAAATTTTTAACACATATTTTGTGTGTTTGGTGGACACAATTCTTGACCGAAAATTGATTATAGATCGTAAATCGCTTGCTTATGGATTTTGGTCAATTTCTATTTGGAATTTGGAAAAACTTTCTTACAGAAGTTGTAGAAATTGAAATTCCTATAAAAAAAGTGAGATTCAATTTTGGATAAAAGGGCTATTATTGTGAATTATTGAAGTTAGGAGTTCAAATAATTGATTTTTGGAAATTTTAATTATTTTATTTAAGAAAACGTTTTTGTGGTTGTTGGCACATGGGTGGTCGATGTTTTTGACCAAAAGAAGGTCACTAAGGAAGTTAAGAAAGAATATTATTATTTTATTAATTTAGTCTCCTTTTGGCGTTCTAACATTTTCCTATAAATAGAGGCTAAGTTAGAATTGAAAATCACACCGAAAACAAAGTTTTCTCTCTTCTCTCTATATTATCGTGCGTATTCTTGTGAGTATACTTTGAGTGTTGCTTTATACTTGCGAGTTTACATCGACCTTATCTAGAAATTCAATCGGAAGTACGGTTATTTTGAGGTAAAGGATGTTATTTCTTTCGCAAATGATATTATTTTCTTCAATATCATTATGCCAAAATATTAGTTGAACTTTTTATCAAATGTAGAACTTTTTCATGTCGGGGTTACTATTCATGGGTTACTATTCATGAGTTACTATTCACGAATTACTATTCACGAGTACTATTCACGAAGCATGAAGATATTTTTTTGTGAAATTTCTATCTTTTTGTGTCGGGGTTACTATTCACGTATACGGCACTATTCACGTATACGACACTATTCACAAATACGGTACTATTCACCCGAAAAAATGAAATTTTTTCTTTTTCTTCTAGATGTCTTTTATGGTTACTATCTTTGATTGTATCCATGTTTTGATCTTTATTTGTGAATTCTACTTCACACTTGGTTATTATGGAGTATTATTGAATTTGGATAAACCGAAATACGAATCCCTAATATTTGTCCTTCTGTCTTACTGGATTCGTTCTCTAAAATATTTTTCATCATCCTCAGTCCTTAATGGTGATACTTGATGAATATATTTGGCCCAGTAGTGCAAAATGAATGATTAAAGCGATGAATCTCTTTGGCCGTAGTGCAAAGATGAGCAGTGTTGAGATGAACATGACCAATGGTGATACAAATGAATATCTTTGGCACAGTAGTGCAAAGATGATTAAAGATGAATATTGATTGTTATTCTGAGGATAAAATATTGATGATGAACTTTTAAACCTTAGAAGACGGTAGAATTCTTTCTCTACGTGACTCTTCTAATGGATTGTTGTTTCATTGCATTTGTTGATCTAAAACTTGTTGTCTATTATATTTTATCGAATTTTTTCTGTTGAAGACTAACGATAATTTGTTGTATATTATCTTAGTCATAATATTCTTTACTTGGGCTAGTTGAGCTCACCTTTTCTTTTTGATCCATTTTCTTCTCCGGGGGTGAGAACATGCGAGATCGAGTCGGGGTATGGAGTGATGGTTCTAGGAAGATGTTTTAGCGATCCTCACTATTTCTATAAAATAGTGTTTGAATAATTAATAATGAGGACTTATTTGCGTGTGGATATTGTACGAAGACAATATTTGTATTTAAACTCACAAGATGTATTGTCGTATTTCACACGACATTTGTATTATTGAAGTTGTAGTTTGCTTTATGTACCATGTATTTGGCGACTCAGAATGGGTGTTGTATACCTATTTTGGGGGCGTCACATTAGGGTTCACATATACGACCTAAAGAATTGAATGACAAACAGAAAAGCCGAAAATAAAGAAGCAAGACCTGAGAGAATCTTCCACGTGTCCCGAGGCAGAAGACACGTGGAGGCGACTCATTTTTGGGAATTGATTGAGGGATTGGATTGGTGGCTAGAAGGGCAGGACGATTTGGGCATTACTTTGATGACTAAGGGTAAATTTGGAATTTTCCCGAGGACATGTGCCTAGCACATGACCACTATCCAAAAAATCCTATAAATACCCCTTCCACTCCATTGGGAAGGGGACCTCTCTTCAGACACAAGACTTGGACTCTTGGAAGATCAAAGGACCCTTTCTGGTGACTTAAAGGCTCGGAGATTCCACCTAAAATCACTAGAAAGGGGTTTGAACATTCTCTCAACTCGAAGGACTCAAGAACGCTCTTGGAATCCCTGTTACCCTAACACGGTTCTTGGATTCTAAGAGTTCTGCCACGCGTTGTTGGAGTAATCGCCCACCTGTTCTTCTCCCCTCTTCAATCAATCAATCAAGATGTTTTAGCAGTCCTCACTATTTCTATAAAATAGTGTTTGAATAATTGTAATGAGGACTTATTTGCGTGTGGATATTGTCTAGAAGACAATATTTGTATTTAAACTCACAGTATGTATTGTCGTATTTCACACGACATTTGTATTATTGAAGTTGTAGTTTGCTTTATGTACCATGTATTTGGCGACTCAGAATGGGTGTTGTATACCTATTTTGGGGGCGTTACACCTGGCTCGGATATTCCGAAAGAAAGGACAACACCGCAAGGAGGAAGAATTAATTCCGAGCCATTTCACCTTAACAAGGTCATTGGCTCGGATATTCTGAAAGAAATGACAACACCGCAAGGAGAAAGAATTTATTCTGAGCCATTTCACCTTAACAAGGTCCTTGGCTCGGATATTCCGGTGAAGTAGCATTTATTCCTATCAGTTGATTCAACGAGTAAAGAGAAGTTAAATGTAAGAGGGGAGAGCTCTTTAGGTGGCTAAACCCTACGGGCTAACCCTTAGGGGAACCAACCTAATGGCCTCCTCCTTCACATTTTGTCTAACTCATCTAGCCACCATCAGGAATGGCAGCATTGGATCAACGAGGGACTTGAGAATGTTGATTATGTGGATGTAATAAAGAAAAAATGACATTTTTCGTTGCATCCAACTATCTGCAGGACACTTTCGTATTGATGGAACCGTGGTGCTCCTCCACATGCATATTAAATCCGCTTCTTGGGAATGCACTTTTACTCTGGAGGATGTCTATGTCATCTACCGGTAAGCATTTTCCCCTATGCGTGAGTCACACCTTTGGTGAGATGATCGCATGTGAAAATAATTTAAGTGTTGAAGTCTTCACTTCTTGAAGCTTGATGTTTTCTGAGCCTTGAAAACGAAAGTCCTAGAGAAGCGAACCTCTGAGGAGAAAACCCTAGGAGGCAAGCCCTAAAGGAGTTCTTCAAGGGCATCTTGGTATCTCTTAGCTTTCCTTGGACATGTCTCCCTTCCATGCTAGGTTGGGACTTTTTATTTTCAATCATCATATTGGTGCACTTCGTTCGGAAGTCATTTCACGTCTCTATGAGAATGACTTATTTTATGTAAACTTTAGGAGCTTCAAGATGCCATAGATAAATTGAAGATCAAGCTTTTGAAAAAATTAGTCAGCTACCCAAGACCTTGAAGGCTCGATAGCCTCCAATACGAAGGCTCAGGGCACCACCATTGTCGACTTGGAGGCTTTAGTTATTCCTCTTTCTTCAGTTCGACAGGTCATGGCTTCTAGATCATGGCTTTCGTAGTTTTTCCATTTCCTGTATCAAAAAATTCATGTACATATGCAAACTAACACTTGAATCCATTCATTATTTTTTTTTTATTTTTTTTTAATAAATCAAGAGAAATAATCAAGTATAAGTGAAAGTTTGACAAATTTATTGATTATCAAATTGCTTTTAACGAAAAGCATAACGTTTCATATAATAAATCTTGCTTTTGTCGAAGAAAGCATAACGTTCACCACTTTTAGAGATAAAGTGCAACGTTCACCACTTGCACGTCATATGAAAGTTTACCTTTGGTGGCCTTTCTTTGGCTCACTCATTGGACATGGCTTTGAGACGGTTGACATTTGCACCTGTGAAAATGCTTGAAGAGAAGTTGGGATGATGTTCGTTTGAGGTTGGCTTGCTTCCAACCTAGGTTGTGGTCCGTCACCACTGTTCTAGAGCTCCAAGTTGATTACTAGAACCGATTGACTTTCAGTCAATGGAGGTACAATCTGGTTCTCTTTGTTGTTGCTGCCATTGTTGTTCTCCTCCACTCCTACTTATTCTTCATGCGAATTACCTGGGAACATGGCCTTGAAGGTAGGGATCTGCATCAATTGCTGGCGAAAGTTCCCCATCTCCTCTTGCTTCCTCTGCATTTCCAGCATCATGGCCATCATCATCCCTTGCCCTTCTCGTGCTTCCTTCAATGCCTTGAGCATCTCCAGTTGCACAACATTCGTCTGGTCTCCACCTGCATCCTCGCATTGCCTTCCTGCGTTTGTTTGTTGTTGATTGGCCATATGTGGTGATGTTGAACTCCCTTCTGAAGCGTCTTCAATAAGTGGTTGGTCAAAATCCAGGTTTGCGCCTTGGAAATCTTGAGTGGCTTGCCTTGAACTGGATCCGGTGAAGTAATATTATTTGTTGGTGAAACAGCTCTTCCTATAGTTCTCCCACTTCGAGTTGTGGGCATACCCTTCACGAATTCTACACCTCCCCAGCAGAGTCGCCAAAGAAATGTGGGCAAGAAAATCGTACATTGCTAGGGTTAGGGTTTCGTGTTGGCTGAGGAGGCGAAAAATCCATGAAAAGTGCAATTGATTGATTGATTGAAGAGGGAGAAAAACGGTGGGCGATTACTCCAACAACGCATGGCAGAACTCTTAGAATCCAAGAACCGTGTTAGGGTAACAGGGATTCCAAGAGCCTTCTTGAGTCCTTCGAGTTGAGAGAATGTTCAAACCCTTTCTAGTGCTTTTAGGTGGAATCTCCAGGAGCCTTTAAGTCACCGAAATGGTCCTTTAATCTTCCAAGAGTCCAAGTCTTGTGTTAATAGAAGAGGTCCCTTCCAATGGAGTGGAAGGGGTATTTATAGGATTTTTGGATAGTGGTCATGTCTTTGAGGCACATGTCCTCCTGAAAATTCAAATTTACCCTTAGTCATCGTAGTAATGCCCAAATCGTCCCCGCCTTCTTACAGCACTAATCCAATCCTCGATCAATTCCCAAAAATAAATTAAGCCTCACGTGTCTTCTACCTCGGGACACGTGGAAGATTCTCTCAGTCTTGCTTCTTTATTTAGAACTTTTACATTTTGTCATTCAATTCTTTTAGGTCGTATGTGTGAACCCTAATTTGTACATGGAATCACAATATTCAAGTGAATGATAAAGATTGTTGGGATATTTCACATAAATCTCACATCGAATAGATTCAAGAGTGTAAATAGATTAATAAATATGGTGGATTCTTAACAAAATAGGTTAACATTTTAATTAAGGAGGTGATCCAATATATTTATTGAGTCGGTCTACACAGATAGTCTATTGATATTGATGATTAATAAATGTGGGATTGATCATTCAATTCAGCTACACTACAAACATTGTCCCATTACAGCAACTTGGCCATAGAACTCATATATATCATCAACTTAGTACGTGTATATATATATATATATATATATATATATATATATATATATATATGAAAGAAAGTTCTGTAGAAATACCTTGATCAAAACAATTAGTTTTGCTTGACTGAAACGAAACTAACGTTGAGCTTGTACAACCATGTGTGGATGTAGATAGTATTACCTAGGTATGTCCCCCCAAAAAAGAAGATAGTACCATTTTCTTAAAAAAAAAAAAGAATTCTGGATGCAAAGAGTAAGAACGTAGGAAAACTATACAATCAATCTCTGACATCAATAATGTCTCAGTAATCTATTGGCAATTTAGTATTTTATTCACAATTATAAACTCTTTCCACATTATAAACCTTTTACAGGAATTCAATGAATTAAGTTATAAAAACAATTAACATGCCCTCTCAAATAATTTTTACAGTACTTTTTCAATCCAAGAAAATCATGTATGATAAGCCTATATATCTACAGTTTGATCATCATTCATTCATATACATTGATTTCCACTAGCTAGTCTATACTTTTTTTATTACATAGTTCTACTAACTAGCATGCTCAACCCATTTTTGAGTTTTTTTATCTAGACGATCATTTTCAGAGTAAGTGATAGGAGATTTTGGTGATTTACTCCACTGCGTATGAACTTGATGAAGATGGTGATTTTTGTGGTGGTTTCTTTTCGGGCGTTTCAATCCCTTTGGCGTTTCGCCTTCCTTATGATTTCCCTTTTGTAAATGATCAATATTTTCCATTGGCACATTGTACACAAATGGTTCGACGACGGCACTGCCATCAAAATCCTTTAATGGCTCTAAGATTTTCACCACTTCACTCGTTGCTGGTCTAGACTTAAACTTGTAGCTGAGGCATTGATAAGCCAAAGCAGCGGCCTTTTGAGCCCCTAATTCACAGTACTGCCCTTCAAGCCTTGGATCCATTATTCGGCTAAGCCTCCTCGGTTCCTTCAAGAGAGGTCTTGCCCAATCTACTAAGGACTGTTCTCTAGAAGGCCGGCTCTTGTCCACTGACCTTCGCCCTGTTAGCACCTCCAAAAGTACTACTCCGAAGCTATACACATCACTTGCTGCTGTCAAATGACCTGAAAACAGTGCAAATAATTTTACTTAGTTTTTAACTTGATCATAACTGATCTAAGACAAAAAAAAACCCAACCATGCATGTATATCATATATAGTACTTTAATATATTGTCAGGAAAAAAGATAAAATTATTTATTTACCAGTCATGATGTATTCAGGGGCAGCATATCCTTCTGTGCCCATAATACGAGTCGAAACATGTGTCTCATCTCCTTCTGGACCATCCTTTGCAAGTCCAAAATCCGAAAGCTTAGCAGTGTAGTCCTGGAAATGTATATTCAGTATTAATTAATGAAGTCAAAACAAATATTGAAATTAAGGCTCAATATGCACGGTGGGACCGGAAAGAAGCTTACAGAGTCTAGCAAAATGTTAGAAGCTTTGAAATCGCGATATATAACAGGATTTTCAGCTTCATGGAGGAACGCGAGGCCTTTTGCGGCTCCAAGAGCAATCTTCATTCTTGTTGACCACGGAAGCGACACCGAGTATCCTGAAATCAAGAGAAAGTATTTGAGTTATTTTTACACGTCAATAAAATAAAATTAAAAAATATTTGAATATTTACTATCGCAATCATTTTCACGTTAAAAAATAATTAACTTTTTAAATCATGTAGAAAATTAAATAAATATATTCATTGCATGACGGATATAATGCTAATATCGGCAATTTTTTAATTTTATTTTATCTCATGATAATTGGAAAAGGCAAAGAAACATCAAGTCCCAGACATTAAAAAAACTAAATGCTGGCATACCAAATTCTTGGAAAACACCCTGGTTTTGTAAAGCTATATTGACTCGTTTAAATCATTATGATGGCCAATGACTGGCCCACAATAAGGAATTGTGAAAAAAGTGGGCAGTTAAATATCACAAAAATTCTACATGAATATGGAAATTGAACATGTATTTGAATTTTACTCTTAACTATTTTGATTTTGATAGTGGATAAAAATATAAATAAGCGAAGTTTAAATATACACGTGTTTAATTTTTATGTCCATTTAGAAGAGTTCTAACACTATGTTTCTGAGTTTTGAACAGAAAAAAAAGGAAAAGAATAGAAAACTTAAATTAGAACAGAAAAGAAAAAAATAAAAAACTTGAAGTTTTCCTTTGTGTTGTTTCTGAGTTTTTAATAGAAAAGAATAAAAAATTTAAAATTGAGGACATGAGTTATTAATTTAAAATTTATTATATTAAAAGTTGAGGATAATATGAGAATTATAAAAATATTACTTATTCTAATTTCTTTTTCGTTCAAATCAGGCCAATTTTGGACGGAAAACTTTGGCAGAAAAAGTGGCCAAATTTTCTATTCAATTCTTTTTTTTTCCGGTTATTAAAAAATTCAGAAACATAAGAATTAGAAAGAAAACTTAGATTTTCTGTTCATTTCTTTTTTTTTTCTGTCCATTTTAAAACTCAGAAACATAGCGTAAATATCATGCAAGTCTTAATTTGGAAATAGCAATGATACGTACCTACTACTTATTCTTGTACAAGTCAACCATCCAAAAAGAATGCATGGCGATTGACTGTTTCTTTCTTTCTCATTAGACTATAACATCTTGCAATACTAACAAAAAGTACTAATATATATCTTGGTAGGTTGTTATATCGACGAAAAGTCTGGATCTGGCCATTTTTCTCTCGAGTTACAGCTATGAATACATAAGTCGGGAAGAAAAGAAAAAGAAACCTTGACATTAATCTCGTCTATGAATACAAGGTGACGGATTTTGTATTTTTAACTTTAAATTTTGGGTTGGAGGGGTATTATTATGTGTCGGTTGACTAAAAATATGAGATACAAAGTGTCACGTTTTGAAGTATATGATACAATGTACAAAATAGAATAAACTCTCAATTGCAAAGTGTAATTAATGTTTTTTTCTATTAAAATTAACAACTTTTTTCTTTTCTTTTTTGGCGTATTATGATTTAATTTGCTTAAACATATGACCCAGGTGGTGGAGCTATTAGAGTATGCAAGCCTTTGGGAATCTTTAACATTTTGATTTTGATTTTGTTTTGACATTACTTTTGATTTATTTAGAGTTGTGGCTCAAATATACTGTCGTATACGAGATTTATAACTCACTGCCATTAACCACGAGGCATTTAAATAAAGGAAGAATGTATTTTGGCCAAATAAAAAGATCATTTATTCTATTTAAAGTACTATAATTAGGGTTCCGGGCATGTTTAGGAGTGTAATTAAAAGTTGTTTAGGGTTTCTTATTGTATTTAATTTCATCATTACTGAATTTTGGCATTGCCGTTGTTTGTAGGCTTTAATTTTATCCATCTTTCAAGGTCGAATAAGTGTCATTCTCCTTTTTATCACTTTTCCAGTAAACACACTTTATTGTATAAAGAACAAAGGCAATATATTTTTAATAAGACAATTAGTGAAGAAGAAAGAGAACATACTTCTAAAGAGTTGATTCTCTAAGCTGCCTCGAGGCATATATTCATATACCAGGAGCCTGTGTTCATCTTCGCAACAATATCCGATCAACTTCACCAAATGTGGGTGCCTCAATTGCCCAAGAAATATCACTTCCGTCTGCAAACAAATATAACAAATTAATTAATCCTCAAATTAAAACCTACAATATATATTAATCAAATAAAACTAGACCAAAAGGGTACGTAAAAGGCTAAAAATATTTATGCAGAAAGAAATATATATGTGTGTACATATATATACATACCAGCCACTCCTTATGGCCCTGCATGCCATCTAAATCAAGAAGTTTAACAGCCACCGGCTGAGCCTTCAAACCAGGCCTAAGCTTATCATCAATAAATCCCTTATGAACAGGCCCAAACCCCCCTTGGCCAAGAAAATTAGTAGAAGAGAAGCTATGAGTGATGACTTTAAGCTCGGCTAGCGTAAAGACATGAAGATTTGAACCGGCTAAAGAATTGGATAGATCCTCGGATAATGTAGTAGATGAACTTATATCCGATAAATTAGAAAACTTTTGAAATGAAGTTTGTTTTGCAACCACTTTCTTCTTCACCTCAGGCTGCGGTGCGGATGACGACAAAGAATTCGAATTCTCATGTTTTTTACCACAACTTGGAAACAAGGATTGCCATGTTATCTTCTTTTTCTTGATCTTCACTGTCATTTTTTATTTCTGCAAGTTTTATCAACTTTTTTCGTTGATAAAAAGAGTTAATTCGTTGAAATGAGCTGCAAAAATATAATTTGAAGTGCGAAAATGGAGGATCGGAGGAGCATCAAGACACTTAAAATGGAGGCAAGGTTAAATATTATTGAAGTACGTGGTTGAGGAGTTTCTTTATCTGCTTCTTGTTTGGTTTGGTTTGGTTTTTCTCTTTATATATATATATATATATATATATATACTATATATATATAGGTATATGTATGTATATCTGTGTATATACGTACGAAGGAAAGTTGATGGATATATAATTAGTTTTATTGTGGGAAATGAGTTTTCCAAGTCTATGAAATTTGGTGAATGGAAAAAGACTTGGCTACCCAACTTGACTTTGATGTCACATATATATTTAAATTTAAATATATGTCTTCTTGTATCCTTTTAGGATTAACTAATGATGATTGTGACTTATGAGAACAAAGAACTGTTTACAATCCAGACCTTCTCAAATTTTAGAAATGCCTACTAGCCAAAAAAATACTGGATTGAGTGTATTTCTGGGCTTGTACCGCATTTTGATATATTTAATATCTTTAAAAAAAACAGGAATTTAAATAAAGGAAGAAGGTATTTTGGCCAAATAAAAATATCATTTACGTTGTGTTAGTCAACGGCTTGCTTGGTTACGCGGGATGTTGGAATTTTCAACAACCATAATTCGTCATTCCTTATTCTGCAAATAATCTAATGTATCAGTCAATCACTTCGTAGGCTATATATATATATATATATATATATATATATATAATAATAGCAATAATGATTTTCCATAACACCAATATTCTTTTCGTTTTAAAATTAGATATAAAATTTGATTTTTCAAACTCAAAACGCGATAATAACAATAATTAAATTTTAAAATTAATTTGTCTTATTAAAGTTTAAAAGTTTTGAATAAAATAAATTTTATGATTTATAATTTTATTATATATTATATAATTATAATAATTATATCAATTAAAATTAAATATATTTATATCAATTTAAAATTTAATATATCGTCGTTTTATTTTAAAAATTAAATTAAATTATCTTTAATTTTAGAATGGAAAAAATAATGTGTAGCAAAATGAGTAGGATGTCAATTTCTTGTTTCCTTTCGAAATAAAATAATATAAGAGTTTCAATTTTTCATTTGCTGGTTTCTTTCAATCGGTTATTTATTTATTTTTAAAGTTGCATTATTTTAATTGTGTATTACCATCACACATGACAGATTTATATAACCTTATGCTCCAGGCTTAAGAGTGATTATTCGATTGTAATCGAATCGAATAGGTTATTTGATTATAATTGAAAATTGAAATTTATATAATTTTGATATCTGAGCAAGTAATTGAATTATTCATTAACCGAATTACATAATTTACTATTCGATTGTTCGAATAATAACCAAAATTAAGAAATAGAGAGTCCGATTTTTTTTATCTTCCTTCTCACTTGCCAACAGCGCTAGCTTGGACTACTATATATTACTCCATCCGTCCTTTAATATAAGACGTTTTGGAAAAAAAAAATTGTCCCTTAATATATGACGTTTTAGAATTCCAAGTAAGCATTAATTGCTTAGTTTCTAATATTACCCCAAATATTAAATGTAACTTTGGTTCTCTCACTATTTTTTCCTCAATAAATAATAATATCTTTTTCAATACAAGGGCAATATAGGCATTTGATATTATATTTAATGTTATACAATTATTTCATTAATACGTGTGCACAACTTTAAAAAGTCTTATATTAAGAGACAGAGGGAGTATGAACCAACAGACAGTTCAATATATTACTTCATAATTATATTGAACTGTCCAAGGGGTATCAGAAAAGGGAGGAACAATAAAGAGGCATATGGCAAAGAAACAGGTTGCAGAGGAATATATATTACTTCATAATAATTATCTTCTAGATGAATATATATATTATCTTCACTCGCCAACGAAGTAGATGAAAAGGAAGGTTTAATTGACTGAACTAGTTCTAAACTTTCAGGTATGGATTTGGATTTTAAGATCTCTGAGGGTGAGAGATGAGAGGTGAGAGGTGAGAGATCGATTTGGGTTTTAAGATCTGAGAGTGAGAGATAAAAGATCGATTGAGTGATAAGATTGAGAGGTGAGACCGTGAGATTTGAGGGTGAGAGATGAGATTGAGAAGTGAGCGAGTATGACTGTATGAGTATTGAGTGTAATGACTGTGAGTATGTGAATGTGGTATATAAAAGGAGAATAAGTGAATAACAATGAAGTCACCTTTTTTTTCGTTCCTATTTTGGTTATTCAGTTAACCGAATAACTCAAAATTAAAAACTAAATCCGAACCCGAAAACCGAAAATAAAATCAGATATAACAGAATTATAAAAAATTAGTTATGATTTATATAGTTAAGTTCATATAAATTTTTGTAAAAAATAAATAAATTAAAAGTCTACACTTTTTATAAAAAAAATTATATCAGTATATAAATACAAATAAATTTCATAACAATATCAAGAATCTGTTAGACAATATCATTAAACTTCACCCTCATTTAATTACTTATTGCAGTGTTGTGATGTTGGAGTGTATAGAGAGGAAAATAGAAAGAAAAATGATATTTTTATATTATTTTTTTATATTTTCACATGTAGGGTCTATATATTATTTCTTTAGTTTCATAATAATTGTTTTTTAAAAAAAAAAATTAATTCAAATTATTTGTCGTTTACAACTAATTTTTAGGAGAATAAATTATGGAAATTGTTAAATCCACAACAGAAATTGTTATTTTCACAACAAAAGTGTTGCTATAGATCTATACATCTATAGCGACACTTTTGTTGTGAAAATAACAAAAAGTGTTGTGGATTTAACAATTACCTAAATTATTTATTTTCTTATATTACCCCTAACTTCTTTCATTCTCCCAATAAATTCTCTCTTGCATTAATAGTTTTCAACTTTTCATAAAGGGGTAGTGATGAAATTTCATATAAATTTTAATTCTTAAGTGATAGTATTACATGACTTTCTTAATTCATGTGCATAAAGCTAAAAAGACAGTTATTATGAAACTGAAAAAGTAATTAATAAAAATTCGATACATTAATTAATATATGAATCCTACATATAAAAATATCAAAAAAATAATGTAAAAATATAGGTTTCCAAAGTAAAAAATATTGGACTTCATGGCTCACTCCATATATATCAACCTCTTAACCACATGTGACATGTATGTGTGATGCATGCTAAAATAAACAAAATTTATAATTATTATTCATTCGTTTAAAATTGTGGAATTCGTTCAGTACTATTTTTTAAACTCTCAATGATATACACATTGTCGTGCCTACGGCGTAACTAAATTATTCCTTTCTCTCCGTGTCTTTTTTTTTTTCGTTTTAATAATTTGAAAATTAGAATAAATCTGAATCGTATTTGTATTTTTTCGCTTAAATTAATTAAAATGAATCTGAACCGTCTTTATATTTTTTCGTCCAAATTCAAATTGAGTTCTATCTAAGTCCACACCTAAAAACACACTCAAATATAGTAAAATACAAATAAAATTATTTATCTCATTAATTTCTTCTCTATATAACACTTTCTTTTTTCTCACTATATATTACTAGTAGTATTTTTTAGTCTCTAGTGTCATTGGGTGTGGACTAGAATGTACACGACGATATAGTCTATCTTTTAGCTATAGCACAGGAATTGGTTTAAGCTCAAAAACACATGGGAAAGCGGATTTTGGGTGTTCGTATTTCTACAAATTTTTTGTGAACTTAATAGATTTTTCTATAATTTTGCTAATTCTTTTTTAATTAGGGTTTAACATATGTTATAGAGAGGTTGTCCTAAGGTTGTGTTTTGAGGCATACCAATATTATTAAATTTCAAAATTATGAATGTTCATTAATTAACTTTTATCAATTCCGTGTTAATTCAATGAAGTTCAAGAATTACTCCTTTCGTCCTATAATATATGACGTTTAAATTATTTTATTTTTTTAAATTATTTAATTTTAATTATAGTTTATCGCTACACGTTGTGCATGCCATGGGGGACTTCACCCTATGTATTGTCTTCTATTAATTAATTTGTATTTAGAACTAGTCAAACAGAAGGATAACACAAACGAAAAACATGACAGAAAGAAAATATTAATTAAGGAGAAATACAAATATAACTGCTCTATTGAAACACTTAATTTAACACCATTAATTAATTAATTACTAGTATATTGGTCAAATAGGCAATTTCAACCAAACAATTAAGAAGGGGAGTAGGTAAAGTTTGCTTGCCAAGCACTGAAATACTAGTATATGATTCCGTACTACTTGTTCTAGAACCTAAAAACTCATAAGTAAAAATGTTAAGCGAAATAATTATTAAAAAAAAAAACAAAAACAAAAACAAAGAGAGAATAATTAATGAATTAAAAAACAAAATAGATTCTTAATCATGAGCCGTCCAATATGTGTGATCTCAGGTGGGATCATATACTCCCTCCATTTCATTTTAATAGACGTTTTAGTTTCGTTTTTTTGTTCCACAATTTAGACGTAAAGAGTAAAAAGTGTACTTACCTAAATTACCCCTATATATTAACTTCGACTTTTTAAAAAAGTTTACAACAATAATAACCAAAGAGGGATAATAAAAGGGCAAAGTTGAAAAGTCACACTAAAATTATTATTAATGGAGATCTAAATATTTGTGTACGTATTTCTCCAAAACGTCTATTAAAATGAAACAGGGAGTATTGTTTTTGGCTGTGTACTCGAGACACCTGATCGTCATTCTCGCAAAGAACCTTCTTTGATTGTATGTATGTAAAATGCTTGGTATTATTGACAAAGAGAGATGTTGTCATGATTGTGTCATTTATTTATATGAAAATTATAAATTCATAACAAAAAATATTATTTTTATAATAAAAGTATCGTTATAAATCCTTTTTTACCATTACTATACATCTGCAGCGACACTTTTGTTGTGAAAATAATAAAAATTATTATAGATTTAACAATTCCAACTTTAGGTAGCTAAGGCCCATCTTTAATTCCAAAAGTCAATGGACACTTTTGACTTTCTTTCATATATTTATTTCTGCAACACCCTAAAATATCAAAAAAAACCAAATTTGTCTGATCAAGGGATGATTCTTCTCTCTACAGACTACAACCTACATTAATCATGTTTAATACTCCACTTTTGTAATTTAGAGAATCTGAAATGAATAATTAAAAACTATGCAATGAAATCCACTTTTGTAACCTTTTCTATCTTTTTAAATTTCTAATTTTGTTTTGTAGGGTTTGTTTTCGTACATTAAGAAATTCTTATTTTGGAAATGATTTGTTGTATATTTTAGGTTTTTTTTAATTTATTTTCAGCATGCATTCGTAACTTAAAGTTACGTAGTATATATAGTATGTGGCACCAATCCATGCAAATTAAAGTAGAACTTAATAAATTGGTCCACGTTTCGGCCGTCTTCTTTTCTTCTCTCGTGCATTGGTGGATACGTTTAAGTGTAGCATATAAAATAATAAAACTTTAACTTATCATATATAAAATATATAGTACGACTAGCTATGATAGTCCATATAACAACAAATAACAAACGATAAAGAAATAATTAAGGTATAACTGTATAAGTCAAAGCCGGCTAATAATTATTCATTAGATTGCTAGATGCACTGCACATCATATTTAAGTACTTATATATATATATATATATATATATATATATATATATATATATATATATATATATATATATGATGAGAACTAACAACACCAATAGAAGAGTGTAACCATTGACAGCAGCTAAACAAGCCGCCTAGAGAATCAGGCTGGTAGCTATGGCCAGCACCCGTCTGTAGAAGATGAGGTTGGATTCTCGTCCCCAAAACCTAAACCCAAACTCATAAATCATAATTTATATAGGCCTTAATCATATTAAAAAACAAAAAAAATAGAAAACTGACTCGACTAGACTTGCTCATATAAGAAAGTCTACATATTAATTATATTATCACTTGAGTTAGAGTGATTTACGTACAGTAATTTTTAATTAATTCTTTCTCTGATAACAAGTTATTCTTTTTCATTTATTTTCATATTAATAAGATTATATATATATATATAACGATAAAAAGTTTAATGTTATTAGTCTTCTATTTTTCTGGATATTATTGTTACAGATTTATCATCTTATCTTGCGATGATGAAAGTAATACCCATGAACAAATAGAAAATTTAATAGCATTAAATCGAATTATACTCGTCCTAGATCAGTATTGTAAAAAAATACGAAATATAAAAATATATATAACTTATTAAAGCTAAAAATCATCTATTTCTCCTGCATATTCTTTTTAATTATTACAGATTCATGTAATCTGGGATGATTCGACAATCCATGACTAAACAAGTGGAAGAATGGATGTATACCCAATGAAGTGAAGAGTATTTTCAATACATCATTCCACTAATTAGCCATCAATTTGTCTTATAATCACAGATAACATGATTCGTGTTTAAACAATAAAACTACGCAAAAAGAGATAAAAAAAGTCATGAGCCTTAATATCCACAATAATCAGATTAGGTCTAACAAGATATGTTTTCAACCCATGAAATTAAACTCAGGCTTTTTTGGCCCAGCCCGGCCTGTTTGGGAGGCCCAAAAAAAAACCCAAAAAGTAGGCATAAACGATTTCGGTCCGTCCGCCAAAACCTGGGCTTTGGGCTTACATTTTCTGGCCCGTCAAAACCCGGACCGTTTTGGCCCGACCCGCCAAAGGTCCGACCCGACCATGGCCCGACCCATTTGTCAGGTCTAATCCCGTCTTATATATAGGAGCCCTAGCATCCGCAATTTATTCGTGTAGCGACCCACGTTCCACCCGACGTCGTTTCATAGTCATAGTGTCGTCGTATTATATGTAGGAGACCTAGCATCGTCGCCGTCCGACTCATGTTCGACGTCGTCCGACTATCACTTCATGATAATCTCAACGTCTGCAGTATTAAGCTGCAGAAAAGGACCTGTAACGGAGAGATATTTTGGTCATCTGTCTCGTTCGCAGTATTAAAGTGCGAAATATTGAAAATAAAACCGCGGACAGAGTCTCTATAAAATTGTTCGACGAAGGATGGCGATGTATTGTAAGACTATATATATATGGGGAAAAAAATACATACTCCCGCTGTCTAGTCATAAACTTTACGAGAAAGTAGGTAAATAAATTACATAACTTCGTAATTAAGATCTTTAACAGAATCACTAAAAAATTATTTTCATTTAATTGATATTTTATTTATTTAAAAGGTAGCAGTTTATAAAGGTCAAGAAAAGGATGAACAATTAAATCCAACTATAACTATGAAAAATAAAAAAAATTGAAAATATTTTTATAAATGTTGACTATATATATATATAGACTTCCAAAAATAATGACTTGTCATGATTGCGATTTTACAACTTTTTTCAAAACGTTAATTAATAATATGATTACATATATAAAAGTATTATCCAACGTTACACTTTCACATGATTACATATATAAAAGTATTATCCAACGTTACACTTTCACATTGTTCATACAAGTTACCTATACATTACATAAATATATATCAATCCATTTTGAAATGAGAATTCTATTTAATATATTTTTTACCTTCCCTTTTTATTTTTGGTGATGCAGAATTTTATCTGCCCTTTATTTTACACGATTTGTCATTAAAACATTTAATAAATATACTACACACTATGTGACAAATATATAAATATTAATCTAAGTGACTGTCGGACAACTAATATCTTAATACTCAATATATAATTTAAGAGACTACTCTATTCATTGACAAATAATTTTGAGTTGAATGTTCAAATATGATATCAGAGCATGCATCACAAAAAGATGAAATTGTAATAAAATCGAATGGAAGGCCAAAAGGCAAATGAGATATGTGACAACCAAGTGATTTTATGTTTTTGTTTTACGTTCCCTTAATAGTATTACGGATGAATAAATTCATGGTATTAGTATTTGTGTGTGTCGGTTGATCAACTCAAGACTATGAGGCACAACAATTGACACAATAGTCCGGGCTTTAAATTTCAATTCTTCATATACGTGTAGGATGTTTTTTAAGGCCATGAGTACGTGTGGAAAAAGTGTGGAAAAAGTGTGTTGGTGCATGCATGCATGTATATATATATATACGGTTCGAATTTTAAACTCATCTACATATTGATTAAATAGAAATTACCCTTTTTTTTTAATGGACCCGTCGTCGAGTCCGCCGCTAAAGTTAGGTAATTGAATTTCTGAGCTTTAATAAAAGTGAAACTTAAGATCCGTAATATATATATATAGTTAATTCTCCAACGAACTTTAAAAGTAATCAGCGAATCAAATTAACGACGGTTCAGATAAATACATTATATTTATGCCATCAACTTTATATGTTATAGCAATGATTTTTTGATTCATAGCATATATCATGCATGTATATATATATATATGGGGTCAATGGTCATTTTCTTGTAGACTAAGCTAAACGGGAATAGTCTAGATAAGCAAGCCAAAACTCTTAGCTTCAAATCCATCGCACCTGGCCTAGTTTATTACAATTTGCAAACAAGGACTTGAATATAAAGTATCAAGGGAATATATCATATATGGCTTCAGTGACCTTATATCTGGTATTTTTCAAGTTTGTTACTTATTCGCCTTTTTTTTTATTTAATGGATTGAAATATATTGAAATTATAAATTATTACAATTAATAAAAAAATTATAATACAAAAAATTAAAATAATAATTCTTTCAAATATAATAACAGATAATCAATAAAAAGGGCCCTCAGAAAATTAAAATTATTGTTTTAAAAAGGTGCAATTAAGTCATTTGTTTATATTAATAGAATGATCAGTTAACATAATTCTGCAATTTATTAGCGTACAATATTACTTCCTCCGTCTCATAATATATGATATTTTACATAAAATTAAGAGAATATTTAACAATAATCTTTTTAAAATTACCCCCTCATAAGAAAATATTACAGATGAGACCTGAGAGAGAGTATGAGATAAGTATATGGTAATTGATAAAAGGTATTATAGATAATTAATACTCCCTCCGTCCCAAATTAATTGCTCAGTTTTGATTTTTTAAAGTCAAATTGACCATTTTTAAAACTAATCTTTTTACTATTTTTGCTAAAATATAGGTGAAGAGATTATAACCAAAAGAAAGTACTCTATATACAATTTATTACTAATCCTAATTTTTATAATTTTAGAAATATATTTATATATGCTTAATTATTAATTCTAAAAATAGTCAATTTGACTTTAAAAAATCAAAACTGAACAATTAATTTGGGACGAAGAGAGTATTATATTTAATGATATACAATTATTTTCTTAATACAACTCTAAAATATCCTACATTATGGAACGGTATATCAAGGCATTTTAAAATTAAATGATGTGTGATCTCAATTTGTAGTTTATTATTGACCTAGTAGTAGTCATTATAGAATAATGTTAGACACAAACTATTCTATAAACATTTTATAAATTATTGATGTGATATATTCCACCTCAACTTTTTATGTGGGATCGAACACTATATTGAAGCAATTTGTTGATCAATATGCTGAGACAGAGTATGTCACATCAATAATTTATAAAATATTTATAGAATAATTTGTATATCTAGCATTACTCATCATTATATATACAAAATTTTGAGAATCACATGATGTCTGTGTGTGTATATACGATTTAAAAAAAATCCATAAAATCACTCAACATGTAAAATGTGATTAATTTCTCTAGACCCTAATTTCAAGGAAATCATAAAAGTTCTTCACTAGAGCCTATAGTTTCAAGGAAATTATAAAAGTTGGGATTACGTATACACATAACCTTGGTTAAGCGATTGAAACGTCTGTAGCCATATATTATTATTATTACAATTATTATGAAAATGAGTTGACACCTACTCCAATTTTAGGAAAATCTTGGCCTAAAAATGATTAAGATGGGTCTTGCATGTCCCTTATCTTACTGAATATTTCTTTCATTTTAAAATAATAGATACATTTTTTATTTTAAGTTAATTAATTCAAGATATTTTTAATTCAAAATTAATACAAATTTATTTAATTTTAGTACAAACAACTAAGATTATTACAAACCGACTAAAGTGTGTGCATATATACATATAGAAAACCGATATTTTCACATGTTAAAATAATATTTCCACGTGAGTCTCTCTGACATGGAAGTGGGACTCACTCACTATTCATGCATGTAAGAGATATCATGTAAAAATATCAATTTTTTATGTAAAAATATCAATTTCCTACGTTATATTACTACTAATTATCATATTTATTAGTTTCAAATCTTACATCATGTTAATTATAAGTATTGCAAGTTTACTTGAAAAACCGAAATGTCTCCCTAATTTTAAAATAAATGAAAACATTGTTGATGCTAGATTGAACTCCTTGAATTGATATGTAATTGATATTTTTAAAAATAAAAGTCACAGTTATGCAAGACTCACATAAATAATAAATAAGTGTTACTTACGTTTATTTGAGAGAAACCTTATGATTTTAAAAAATAATAATTAATATATTTGTCTAACAAATTTTAACCAATCGTTTGACATAAATGTACACATCAACATCAGTTATATATATTAATTTTTTTTTGTCTCATTACTATTTGCTTCTAGAAACTAGACCTTGTTTCTCGAATTAGGATTCTATGTGAGGATCTCTCTGTAAAAATGGTGTGAGGATTTTACTGTGAATCATTAGATCTTCATCCAATGGCTCACAATATATTTAATATATATTTCATATATATATTTTAATATATTGTAAGCCATTGAATAGAGATTCAATGGCTCACAACGATCTTCACAAAAATCCTGCGTACCGATCCTCACAGAAGATCCGGATCCTTGTTTCTCCTTCCAAACTATTACAAACCATCCTTGCTATGCTTCTCATTAGTCTCGTGTCCAAAAAAAATGAAAGTAAGAGGAATTTAAAGGACTAACGTGTTAGATATTGCACTTTTATTTTATATTTTGAAAAAGTTTGAGTTTGAATAAAATTTATTTGTGAATATAATTTAAGTAAATATATTAAATTATAACTTATTTTATTTAATTATAGAGAATAAAAGAGAATTTTATTTGATTTGTACAGAAATCATTTGATTTGTGCATAGGTATTTAATAAGGTGAAAAGTTGTTTGAAAAAATTAATTTTTATTTGTCCCATTTCATAGAAAAAACTACTAGTTATTTTATAAGTACAAGTAGTATAGTCTTATTTTATTTTAGAACAAAAAATAATAATAAAAACTATTCAAATTTTATTTAACTACTAATTATTACTAATATGTAACTTACATAATTAATAATAATAAGTGTACTTAAATATATAATTAAATAATTACACGTATATAAGATATATACATATGATATATAGAGAAGTACATATATAAGAAAATATTTGACACTTGAAATCTCTCTCCTTTAATTTCTCTATTTTTATCTTCTACAAACACCAAATTATCACAAAGTAGTGTTCGTCGAGAAGAAATGTAAATTGTTATCACAAGATTGTTCAGTTTTGAGATTTAAAATATATCTCAGAGGTATATCGTCTGCAATTCATAGCAAATCGATCGTGGTGAGAGTCATAAGAATTTTAAGAACATGGATCACTCGTATCATGTCTTCTACTATAATTTTGATTCTATGAAACTACAGTTCTAACATCATTAAAATTTAAAATAATAACAGTGAATTCTTTCATTAAAATTTAAAAAGAAACACATACATTATATTTTAATATGCGTGTAAGACCCCAAATTATTAATAAATAAAATTTATTTTCCTCTATTTATTATTTTGAAATAGTAAGGGTTGATTTGATTAATGTGGATAGTTATGGGTAAAATACGCAAATATTTGGAATAAGCAAGTGGTTATAAAATATTCATTATTATTCGAGGAGAATATTAGTTTGGTCGTGGAATATTAAATCTTTGTCGAGAGAATATTAAATCTGACGGTAGCATGATCTTTTGTGGGCCCATAACGGAAAGCGATTGGATGAAGAAAATGACAAATATAAGTTGTTTATAAATAATTCAGGCGTAGTTATTCACAGATTATCTTTGTTGGAATACCCGGTGGTTAAAAACACAATAATACGCGTTGTTGCCTGATAGCTGCGATTGCACCAATTATTGATTCTTACGTAAAGAAGGCACTTACTCAATAATTGTTACGTGAATTACTTGCTTCAGAGATTTTATTTTATTGATTCAATAATTACTGCGTTGATATTTTATATTCTTTGTTTCAATAAATTGTCATTACACATTATTTTCCATTATCTGACAATAATTCATATTATCTGAATAATATTATTGGATAACATTATTGGCAATGTCTAAAAAGTTCGCATCAGGAGAGGTTTGGTCACCTAATTGCTGCGCCAAGAAGGAGAGATCCTTATTGAAAAGCCCTCTTCCTGGTGAATCGGCACAGTTGCACAAGATTGTGATTCTGTAATATTATTTGTGAATAATTAATTATTGATTCATATGATTTTATGTGGATATAGATGGAGAAAATTTTTAATGTGACAATTGTTGAAAATTGAAATTTTATCTTTTTTGATAAAATAATTCATTTAAATATATTATTATATTTTAATAATATAATAATGATGATATTTTTACGATGAATGTGGGATATATGAGTATATATGGAGGAGGAGTATTTTTATTACCAAAAAATATTTAAAGCATGTTTTATGTGTTTAAATGGACCTCATTTCTTGATCGAAATTTGATTATAAACTTGTAAAATCGCTTGGTTTATGAATTTCGGTCAATTTACGCTTAGAATTTGAAAAAACTTTCTTCGCAAAGTTGTAGAGAATTGAATTTCGATAAAAACTCGAGATTCGAATTTTCTGATAAAAGGGCTATTTATTATGAATTATTGAAGTTCTAAAGCTCAAAATAATTAATTTTGAAGTTTAAAATATTTTTAATATGAAAAACGTTTTTGGTGATTTGAGTGTGGTTCTTGCATGTGTTTTAATAGTGAATTCAGATTCTTGGTGCGTAGGAAGTTGTGGAAATAATAATAATATTATTAAATTAAATTTTCTACTTTGGTGTTACAAGCATTTTTCTATAAATAAGGTGCTTAGGTTAGAATTGAAAATCACACAGTAACTCAAGTTTTCTCTCTATATTATCGGCGTATTCTTGTGAGTATTTTGAGTATACTTTGAGTATTGATATACTGTGCAAGTTTCAAGTCATAGCCTTTATATCCTGTTTTTCAACTAGAAGTCTTGTCTTTCGAGGTAAGGGATGTTATTTTATTCAAAATGATATTATTTCTTCAATATCATTATCTTAAAATATTGGTTGAAACTTTTTATCAAATTTGGAACTTTTTTCATGTCAAGGTTACTTATTCATGAGTTACTATTCATGAGTTACTATTCACGAGTTCTTATTCAATTAGTTATTATTCACGAGTACTATTCACGAAAGCATGATGATATTTTTGTGAAATTTTTATCTTTTGGTGTTTGAGTTACTATTCACGTATACTGACTATTCACGAATCCGAACACTATTCAATTTAAAAATGAAATTTCTTCTTTTGTCAAAATAACTACTATGGATACTAGCTTTGATTGTATCCATGTTTTGATCATTCTTGAATTTTACTCCACTCACGATTACTTATGAAGTATTTTTGAACTTGGATTGTTTAAAATACGAATCCTTAATAATTGTTCTTTTGTTTCACTGGATTCGTTTCCTTTAAAATATTTTTCATCATCCTCAGTCTTAAATGATGATATTACTGAATATCTTTGACCTGTAGTGCAAAGATGAATGATTTCTTGATGAATATCTTTGGCCCGTAGTGCAAAGATGAACAGGTGTTGAGATGAACATGACCGACTGATTAATATTTTTGGCCCGTAGTGCAAAGATGAACAGGTGTTTAGATGAACATGACCAACTGATGAATATCTTTGTCCTGTAGTGCAAAGATGAATATTTGATTCCAGATATATATTGATTGATGTTACAGGGATAAAATATCGACGATGAACTTTTAAATTCATATATAGAAGATAGTAGTTTGCATTCTCTACTTAACTCTTCTAATGAATTGTTGTTTCCACTATGATTGTTGATTTAAAAGCGGTTGTCTATTGTATTCTATTAGATTTTTCCTGTTGAAGACTAACGATAATTTGTTGTATATTATCTTAGTCATAATATTCTTCTTTGGGCTAGTTGAGCTCACCCTTTTCCTTTTTGTTCCATTTTTCTTCTCGGGAGGCGAGAATGTAATGAAAGTCTTAGTCGGGATATGGAATGAAGGTTCTAGAGAGTTGTTTAGTAGTCCTCACCATTTTGTAAAATAATGTATCAATAATTATGATGGGGATTTATTTGCGTGTGGATATTATGCAGGCGAAATATCGTATTTAAACTCACAGATTTATATGTTATAATAATAAAGTTGTAGTTATTTACGTACCATGTATTTGGCGACTCAGAATGGGTTGGATGGAATGGACCTATTTTGGGGGCGTCACAGTTGGTATCAGAGCTTAGGGATATGATCTCTAGCGGAGATCGAAGAATAGAACTATGAGGGGAGAGACGAGTAAATCCTTCGCTAATGTGTCCTACCTAAGCTTATTTGTTAGTTGGTTAGTATATAGGGATATTATGTGATATATTGATTTCCTTAATTAACCCTTGTTTTATGACAGTATTTGAGAATGTCGACTGAGAATATTAACAGTGGAGTAAATGAGACCGTGGAGATGCATGTACTTACCAACGAGGAGAACGTGCAACAGGCTGGCAATGTACCTCCTGTGAACAACACCAACGGCGGCGATGATGATGAACGAGGGGATGTTTAGAAGCTTTTTGCGATTCATGCAAAAATCGGGCGAGGAGACTCGTGTTCAAAATACAGGAAGAAATGATAGCAATTCACGGGTGGTCACAAACAAGCGATTATAAAAAGTTGGGACCGCTGAGTGCGGGAAAGCGGATCCAATTAAAGGCGAGACGTGGGTCAAACAAATTACCAAGATATTCGATGTCTTGGGAAGCACGGAGGAATGAAAGTTCCATTCGCTACTTTTATGTTCCGAACGAGGCAGATTCTTCAGGGAATCATGAAGCGTACCCATCCAAATTTGTTTCACTCAACATGTCGTGGGAGACGTTTGAGAAATAGTTCAATGACAAGTACCTCCACGAAAGTATTCGTCATATGAAGGAAGTGGAGTTTATTAGATCGAAAAGAATAACATGACAAAGGTCCCAAAGACGAGGAGAAGTTCATGCGGAGTTATCCGTGTTTTGCCTTATTTGATGGAGAATGAGGAACGTATGGCGCAGATGTTTACGAGAGGTTTGAAACCGGCGTACGTCGATATCTCATTTCTCATAAATTTTCTCTATTCGGATGTTGTCAATGGGGCTCGCTTTTTAGAGCAAGATAACGAAATACGTTCAACCGAGGGACCATAACTGAGGATCATACCAAGACAAAGCGATCATCGAATAACGATAACCAACGGAGAAAGAAGAATAATTGACAAAGGTGGTAACCACTCTGGTGGTAATCGTGGCAATGAAAATAGAAGAAGCGAGTCGGGAGGAGATTTTAAAAAGGAGATTCAACAACCACCGTGTGAAGACGCCGGCACCAAGAGTATGGTTCCAAGAGAGAGAAAGACCACCACGGTCGTATGTTACAAATCACGGAAAGAGGGACATATCATTATTGGCCCCTACAACAGTTTAAGGTATGCTATAATTGTGGAAAAGAATGACATATCGCTTTCGAGATTATGCAGTATCGAAACCTAGTCCAGTGGGAATGGTGACTCAAAAGGATGTCCCGAAAAAGTCAAAGTCAACGGTTCTCGAAAGAGCGTTTGTCGTGGCCATTCAAAATCGCGAGAACCCGAACGAAGTTAACGCAGGTTAGTTAATTATAAATTCTTGCGAAGTTTATACCTTACTAGATATCTGGGTTTCTACCCATTCTTTTATCTCTCTTGCTTGTGCTTGCAACGATTCAAGCTTGTGTTACCCGATATGTGATGTCGAATGAAGCACTCTTTGGCGAGTATAAGATGATAAAGTGGAATCTGAAATTTGAAGAAGAAATAAGCGAACAGTGAGAATGAGTGATGCATGGGTAAAAAGCCGCACGACACGTTGATATTATGGAAAGAGATGTCCAATCTAAAAGGAGAAGATTTAACGATGACGGGAAGACATCAGCAGCAGCATCAGCACCAGCAACAAATTCTAGGGGAAGAGAACAATCGCCAATTAGATGCTACAGATGCGGAAATGAGGGACATATAAGGTCAAACTGTTCAAAGCCTTCTAAGGTATGTTTTAGTTGTAGAAAAGAGCGGTCACATAGTTCGATTTTGTCCTATAAATAAATCAAGTCCGTTGGGACGTTGACACCGAGAGCGGATCTGAAAAAGTCAAAGTCAACGATTCTTTGGAAGAGCGTTTTTTAAGTGACTTCTTAAAAGCGAGTAACCCGAACGAAGTTAGCACGGGTTAGTTAATTATAAATTGTTCTTGAAGTTTATACCTTATTAGATATTGGTTCTACCCATTCTTTTATCTCTCTTTGCTTTGCGTTCAACGTTTGAACTTGACTACGGAGAATTAGACTTTGACTTTATCTGTGGAGACTCATTAAGAGAAACTTTATTACATCCGTTGTTTAGAAATCTTGCTTGATTCAGGTTGTCACTATCACATTACCTGTTAACCTTATTTCTATAGAGATATTTGCTTTTGATGTGATTTTAAGGTTAACTACTCATCATGCCAAAATTGATTACTTTTGTAAGGTTGTTAGTTTTCATATTCTTAAGCAACCTGTTATTCGAATTCAAGTAATCAAACCATTATAGTCAATCATTTTCATATCAAGCCATGAAGTCATTCGTTTATAACGGATGTCAAGCATTCTTAGCCCATGTTATGGACTTAAAACAAAAATACGTCAGATTTGAATGATATTTCTATTGTTAGTAAATTTCCTGATGTATTTCCTGAAGAATTTCTTGGCTTACTCCCAAAGTGTGATATTGAATTTTGTATCGACTTTGAACCGTTACAAAACCCATTTCTAAAATCTCATGGCTCTATTGAACTTGTGAGTTAAAAATTCAACTATAAATTTGGTACCTAAGCCTTTATCTGGTGACTTCCTTTGTGGAATGCACCGAAGCCAGACTCTCCGTAGGGGACACCATATTCGTGCGATAGTAAACTGATAGGTGTCATTGTGACGTGCTATCCAAGGTTGGGATTTGAGTCACAGTTGAGAACAACCTAAGTCGGTAATCGAAATACGTAGCTTTCTAGGCTTAGTTGGTTATTATCGGAGATTCGTTGAAGGATATTCTCGAATTGTTATTCCATTAACGCAGCTGACTCATAGAGATACAAAATTTGAATGGAACAAGGAATGTGGGAAGAGCTTCGAAGAACTCAAGAGGAGACTCATTTCAAAGACATGTTACGACCATGCCATCCTGGAAAAGCGAACGTGGTAGTAGCGTGTTAAGTAGAAGATCGTATCTGAAGTCTGAGTCGATATTGTCAAAGACTCATTTCAGTATAATTTACAAATAATAGAGATGGAGATGAAAACTCTAGGTACCCACGTGATGATATCTGAGTATAATCGACTTTAATCGATAAAGTTAAAAGTCATTCAAGCTACACACCGAGGGTGATGAATTTGAAGAAGGAGGTGGAAGAAGTTGTTATTTCAAAAGCGAGAATCGGTGAGGTGAGGAAAGCTCAAACCTTTGATTTATTAATCCATTTGAAATTCTCGATCGAATAGGAACGTGGCCTATAGACTCGTTTTCTTTGCCAAGTATGACACGTGTTCATAACGCTTTTCACGTGTCGATGTTACGTAAATATGCTGGACGACCCGAACCACGTCATTGAGTTATAACCGGACGAGATAGCCAGAAGACTTAACGTCTTTGAGGAGGTACATGTCAAGATCTTGGATAGAAAGAACATGTCCTATGTATTGGAGGTTATACCACAAGTTAAAGTTTTGTGGAGAAACCATGCTATATTGAGGAAAATGACCGGGAGTTGGAAGCGAAATAAAAGCGAGGTATTCTCATCTTTTCTAAACACAGTGCACGTCGTCAATTTAGAGGACAAAATTTCATAAGGAGGGAGGTTGTAAGACCCCAAATTATTAATAAATGAAATTTATTTTCCTCTATTTATTATTTTGAAATAGTAAGGGTTGATTTGATTAATGTGGATAGTTATGGGTAAAATACGCAAATATTTAGAATAAGCAAGTGGTTATAAAATATTCATTATTGCTCTGAGAATATTCGTTTGGTCGTGGAATATTCAGTGCTGCTTCTGGGAATATTAAATGCGACCCAGCCAGCCTTTTGTGGGCCCATAACGGAAAGCGATTGGATGAAGAAAACGACAAATATAAGTTGTTTATAAATAACTGGCGTAGTTATTACTGCTTATCATCTTGTTGGAATACCCTGGTTAAAACACAATAATACGCGTTGTTGCATAGTAAGCAGCGCGGTATTGCACCAATTATTGATTACGACGTAAGAAAGCACTACTCAATAATTATTACGGTGATTCTTCATTCGATATTTTATTTAATTGATTCAATAATGTGACACCCCCAAAATAGGTCTACATCCCCATTCGAGTTGTCAATACACTAGATGCGAAACAACTACAACTTTATTATTACAATAGTAAAAGCTGTGAGTTTAAATACGAGATATTGCCATCTGACAATATCCACATACAAATAAATCCTCATCATAATTATTGATACATTATTTTACAACAATGGTGAGGACTACTTAAACAACTCTCCTAGAACTTTCATTCCATACCCCAGGCTAGTGACTTGATATATTCTACGCCTCACGAGAAGAAAAATGGAACAAAAATGAAAAGGGTGAGCTCGATTAGCCGATAAAGAATATTATGACTAAGATAATATACAACAAAATTATCGTTAGTCTTCAACAGGAAAAATATAATAGAATACAATAGACAACAAGTTTTAAATCAATATTCGCAATGAAATAATAATTCATTAGAAGAGTTAAGTAGAGAATGCAAACTACTATCTTCTATGTATGAATTTTAAAGTTCATCGTCTATTTTATCCTGTAACATCAATCAATATATATCTGGGGATCAAATATTCATCCTTTTACTACTTCTGAGCCGAGGACATTCACCAATTAGGTCATGTTCATCTAAACACTGTTCATCTTTTGCACTACGGGCCAAAGATATTCATCGAAAATCATTCATCTTTGCACTACGGGCCAAAGATATTCATCATAAATCATTCATCTTTGCACTACTGAGGCCAAAGATATTCAATAATATCATCATTTAAGGTAGAGATGATGAAAAATATTTTTAAATAAACGAATCCGATGAAACAAAATGACAAGGATTAAGGATTAAGGATTCGTGCTTCGTTTTATCCACGTCCAAAAATACCTCAAAAATAATCATAGTGGTGTAAAATTCAAGAATGATCAAAACATGGATACAATCAAAGCTATTATCCACAATAGATATTTTGGACAAAAAAAAATTTTTATTTTTCGATGAATAGTGTCGATTCGTGAATAATCTCAGTATCGTGAATAAAGGTCGTATCGTGAATAGTAACCCCAGACACCAAAAGTTCCAAATTTGATAAAACTTCGATCAATATTTGACATAATGATATTGAAGAAATAATATCATTACTGAAAAAATAATATCCACACCTCGAAAAGATCAAATTTTAACTGGAATCTTTGGATATAGACTATATCTTGAACTTTCACCGTATAGCAATACTCAAAGTATACTCAAAATACTCACAAGAATAAACCGATAATATAGAGAGAAAACTTCGATTTACGGTGTGATTTTCAATTCTAACTAAGCACTTATTTATAGGAAATTGCTTTGAACACCAAAAGCGAAAAAATTTAATAAAATATTAATATTTATAAAAATATTATAATATTCTTTGAAATCTGAATCTCAACAATTCACACATGCCAACCTTCTAGAAGAAAATAAAAAAAAACGTTTTCTAATTTAAAATAATTTAAACTTCCAAAATCAATTATTTGAACTTGAACTTCAATAATTCATAATAAATAGCCATTTTATCAAAAAATTCAAATCACGCGAGTTTTTATAGGAAATTCAATTCTCTACAACTTTGCGAAGAAAGTTTTTCAAATTTCCAACAAAAAATTGACCAAAATCCACAAACGGGTGATTTTAAAGTTATAATCAAATTTTAGTCAATAAATGGGGTCCAATGACATGTTTAACATGTTTTAAACATTTATTGCAACAAAATACTCTTCCTCCTCGTATACTCATATATCCCACATTAGTTGTAAAAAATATCACCATTATTATATTATTAAACTTATTATAAATAAAATTGAATTTTCTTTATTCATTATTCTAAATTAATAAGGGTTAATTTGATATAATTCTTTGGTTATGGGTGAAATGTGCAAAGTTTACAAAATAAGCAGTGGTTATAAAATATTCATTATTATTAGGGAATATTAGTTTGGTGGTGGAATATTCTTTTTGTCGGGAATCTCAAATGCGGCAATAGCGATCATTAGTGGGCCCATGCTGAAAAGCGGTTGGATGAAAAAAGCGAAAAGATTGAGTTTTATAAATAGCTTGGCGTAAATTATTCTGAGATTAACAACATTGGTTGGGTTACACAGGTGGTTAAAATCTGATGTCTGGCGTGGTTGCCTTGCGCGGCGGTATTGCCGATATTGTTGAATTATTGATCCTTACGTGAAGAAGCCTTTACTTTTCGATAATTATTACGATAATTCTTTATTCATTATTTTATCTTATTGATTCGATAATTCTTTGCGTTGATATTTATATTATTATTGTTTGATAATTGTCATTACTGCGATATTTTCCATTATCGAATCAATAATTCATATTATTTGAATAATATTATCGAGATAACATTATTGGCAATGTCTAGAAAGTTACATCTAAGGAGAGGTTTGGTCACTTTAATTGCTTGTAGGTAAGGAGAAATCCTTATTGGAAAGCCCCTCTTTCACAGGAGCGGCACGGTTGTCGATCTTGTGATTACGTAATATTATTTTGAATAATTAATTATTGATTATTATGATAAAGAAAATATTTATTTTATGTGGATATAGATGGAAAAATTTTTAATGTGACAATTGTTGAAAATTAATATTTTATCTTTTTACGATAAAATAATACATTTAAATATATTATTTTAATAATATATTAGCGGTGATATTTTATAATGATTGTGGGATATATGAGTATATGAGGAGGTAGAGTATTTTGTGGCATTAAATGTTTAACATATGTTTTGTGTGTCGGTGGACACAATTCTTGTTAGAAAATTGATTATAGGCGTAAAATCGTCCAGTTTATGGATTTGGTCAATTTACATTTGGAATTTGGAAAAATTTCATACGCAAAGTTGTAGAGAATGGGATTTCCCATGGAAAATCATGAGTTTAATTTTTTACGATAAGCGGGCTATTTTCTATGAATTATTGAAATTCTGGAAAATAAAATAATTTTTTTATTAATTATGGTGGGACCCACTTTTTGGTGGGTGTTGAATGCTGCATAAATTTTTTGAATTTTTCAGCATTGAAATTTGAAAAGCATGTGCGTAGAAATTTTGATTTTAATAATAATAATTTATTAATTTAGTCTCCTTTGGCGTTACAACATTTTCCACTATAAATAGAGGCTAAGTTAGAATTGAAAATCACACGAAACTAAGTTTTCTCTCTTTCTCTCTCTAAATTATCGGCGTATTCTTGTGAGTATACTTTGAGTGTTCTTTATCTGGTCTTGGGTTTACATCGACCTTATCTGAAAATTTCGATCGAAATACGATTATTTTGAGGTAAAAGGGTATTATTTTCTTCTTAAATGATATTTTTTCTTGATATCATTATCTTAGAAGTATTGGTGAACTTTTTATCAAATTTGGAACTTGTTGTGTATGGGGTTTTATTCACGTATCTGGCCTTTATTCACGTATCGACCTTTATTCACGAATCTGACCTTATTCATAAAAAATAAAAAATTTCTTTTTGTCCAAAATATCTATTACGGATCTAGCTTTGATTGTATCCATGTTTTGATCATTCTTGAATTTTACACCAAAATGATTATTTTGAAGTATTTTTTGGGCATGGGTAAAACAAAATCTGAATCCTTAATCCTTAATCCTTGTCATTTTGTTTCCTTTGGATTCGTTTCTTTAAAAATGTTTTCATCATCCTCGATCTAAATGGTGATATAAATGAATATCTTTGGCACATGGTGCAAAGATGAGCGATTAAGCGATGAATATCTTTGGCACATGTAGTGCAAAGATGAGCAGTGTTGAGATGAACATGACCATTGGTGATCTGAATGAATATCTTTGGCACATGGTGCAAAGATGATTAAAGATGTATATTGATTGTTATTACGAGGATAAACTATTGATGATGGACTTTTAAACCTTAGAAGGCGGTAGAATTCTTTCTCTACGTGACTCTTACAATGGATTCTTTATTTCATTGCATTTGTTGATCTAAAACTTGTTGTCTATTGTATTACATTAGATTTTTCCTGTTGAAGACTAACGATAATTTGTTGTATATTATCTTAGTCATAATATTCTTCTTTGGGCTAGTTGAGCTCACCCTTTTCCTTTTTGTTCCATTTTTCTTCCGGGGAGGTGAGAACATGCGAGGATCGAGTCGGGGTATGGAGTGATGGTTCTAGGAAGATGTTTTAGTTTATCTCATTCTTACGTAAAATAGTGTATGAATAATTAATGAGGACTTATTTGGGTGTGTATATTATACAGAAGACAATATTTGTATTCAAACTCACGGTTGTATTGTATTGTATTATACTACGACATCTGTATTATCAAAGTTGTAGTTTGTTTTTACTATACCCATGTATTTTGGCGACTTCGAATGGGTGTTGTATACCTATTTTGGGGCGTCACGATTGGTATCGAGCTTAGGGATATGATCTCTGGCGGAGATCGGGGAATAGAACTAGGAGGAGAGGCAGTAAAATCCTTGTTAGTGTGTCTACTACTAAAACTTATTTGTTGGTCGGTCGTAATATAGGATATTATGTGATATGTTAATTTGTTTAATTAACCCTTGTTTTATATGGCGATGTTTAAGAATGGGCTGCTGAGAAGCGTTAACAATGGAGTTTATGAGGCCGTGTGGAGCCTTAGGTCTCACCAGCGAGGAAGAAACGTCTGCAGCAGTGGCAATGTTCCTCCTGTGAACAATGCCCCTTGAGCAAATGATGAGCAGCGGGATGTTTAGAAGCTTTTTGCGATTCATGCAAAATCGAGACGAGGAGACTTCGTGTACAAAATACGGGTGGAAATGATGGCGATGCGCGATGCATCGCGTGAGCGGTTTAAGGAGTTGGGACCACAGTTTCCATGGAAGCGGATCCGTCAAAGCGAAAGCGTGGGTCAAGCAAATTACCAAGATATTCGATGTCTTGGGGTGCGGAGAGAACGAAGGTTCCATTCGCCACCTTTATGTTTAAATGGTGAAGCGATTCTTGGTGGGAATCGTGTAGCGCGTACCAACCGGATGCATTAACATGTCTTGGGAAAGATTTGAAGCTGTTCAATGACAAGTACTTTCCGAGTAGTATTAAATCGTATGAAGGAGGTAGAGTTTATTAGACTCGAGCGAACAACATGGCGGTGTCTCGATCGAGGCAAAGTTAGCGAGTTATCGAGTTTTGCACCTCATTTGGTGGAGAATGAGGAGCGAATGGCGCGTATGTTTACGAGAGGTCTAAAACCGGAGATTAAATCGATACCTTATCTCTCATAAATTTTCTACGTATTGGATGTTGTCAGCAGCGGGGCTCGATTATTAGAGCGAGATAGTGAGTATACTCAATGGGGACCCTGATCGGGGTAGTCATCGAGCGATGATAACCGGAGGAGGAGGAAAGAATCTGGACAAAGCGGTAACCACTCGGTGGTAATCGTGGACATGATAATAGGAGAAGTGACTCAGTGGAAATTTGAAAGAAGATTCAACAATGGCGGGAAGATATCAGCGGCGGCACCGGCACACAACACAAATCTTTAGGGAGGAGAAACGGCCAGCTTGATTAGATGTTACAAATCGGGAAGGAGGGACATATCATTAAAGCTGTCCACAACAATCAAGGTATGTTACAAGCTGTGGAAAGGAAGGCCACATCGCTCGAGATTGTCTTATCAGCGAAACCAAGTTCGGCGAGGAGTGGTGATTCGAAATTACATCCGGATAAGTCGAAATCGGCGGTTCTGGAAGAAGCGTTTGTCGTGGTGGACAAAAGCGTGAGGAACGAAAACGAGGTGATCACGGTAAAGCTAATCTTGAATTCTTGCGAAGTTTATACCTTCTTGAATCTGGGATTCTACCCATTCTTTTATCTCTCTGCTTGTGCTCAGCGTTTAAACTTGACTCAGGAGAAATTAGATTTTGATTTATCTGTTGAAACTCAGTTGGGTGAAACCTTCGTTACATCTACGGTTTATAAATCTTGCATGATCCAAGTTAGCCTTATCACATTACTGTTGATCTTATCTCTTTAAAGATACTTGCTTTTGATGTGATTTTAGGAATTGATTGGTTAACCACTCATCATTACCAAAATTGATTGTTTTAAATAAGGTTGTTAGTTTTCATATTCCCAACCACACTGTCATGCAATTCAAACCACTAAACCACTAAAATCGATCATTTTGTCATATCAAGCCCACAAAGCTATTAGTTTATTGAAAAGCGGATGCGAGCTTTCTTAGCCCATGTTATGGATTTGAATAAAGACAAATCGATTTGAATAATATTTACGTGGTTAAAGAATTCCACGATGTATTTCTGAAGAGCTTCGATTACCCCCCGAGCGTGATGTTGAATTCTTTATTGACCTTGAGCAAGATCAAAGCCCATTTCTAAAACCCCATGTCGAATGGCTCTATTGAACTTGAGGAGTTAAAGTCCAACTACTGAGGTTATTAGACATCGGTTTCATTAAATCTAATCGTCTCCTTGGGGTGCTCTGTTTTATTAAGTAAAGAAGAAAAGGCGGGGAGTATCGACGACTTTATATTATTATCGAGAATTGAACCATGTCACCATCGAGAATAGGTATCCATTACCTCGCATTGATGACTGTTCGACCCGATTCTGGAAGCCTGATTCTTTTCAAAGATCGATCTTAGATTACGGATATCATCGGTGAAGATTAAAAGCGAGGATATTCAAAGGCGGCATTCGGGGACTCGTCTGGGCATTATGAATTCTTGGTCATGTCTTTTGGATTGACTAATGCTCTGCTTTTCATGGATATGATGAGCAGTGTATTTAAGGAATATTTGGATCGATTCGTTGTTGTCTTTATTGATGACATCCTCATCTATTCAAAAGCCGTGAAGATCATGAGCACCATTTGAAGGCTGATACTACTGAAGACTTACGTGAACACAAGCTTTATGCCAAAATTTGAAGAAATCGAGAGTTACGGCTCGAGGAAGTAGCATTCCTTGGGCGCGTGGTGTCAAAACAAGGAGTATCTGTTGACGTGAAGATTGAAGCAATCTGAAGTTAGAACAATAGAAAGTCGGTGGCCAAAATCTGTGACTTTACGGGCTTATTTGGTTATTATCGGAGATTTGTGGAAGGATTTTCTCGAATCGCTTTCTCAGATTAACTTCGGTGACTCGGAAGGATGCAAAATTCTTATGGAGCGAGGAATGCGAGAAGAGCTTCCAAGAGCTCGAGAGGAGACTCGTTTGGCACTGTTACGACAATACCATCTGGTTCGGATGGATTTGTTATCTCTGACGATGCTTACGGCAAGGGGTTAGGATGTGTTCTCATGCAACATGGGAAAAGTCATAGCCTTTATGCCTCCGCGACAACTCTCGAAAGAATATGAGAGGAATTATCCTACTTCGTGATCTAGAGTTAGCGGCGATCGTATTCGCGTTGAAGATATGGAACCTTTACTTGTATGGAGAGAAAGTGGAGATTTATCTGGACCATAAAAAGCCTCGAATATTTCTTCACCCAAAAAAACTCAACATGCGGCAGCGGCGTTGGTGGGCTGATTAAAGATTACGATCACCTTATTGATATCATCACGGAAAAGCGAGCGTAGTGGTGGCGCATTAAGTAGAAGATCATATCTGAAATCTGAGTGCGATATTGTCGTATGAAAGGCCCATTTTGTATGACTTGCAAAGGATGGAGGTAGAATTAAAGACTTGAGGGACCCACATAATGATGGCGAATATCTGAGTAGAAGCAGACTTTAATCGATAAAGTTAAAATTTGCTTTCGAAGCTACGGACACAGGGGCGTCGTATGAAGAAGAAGAAAGTCTGAGAAGGAGCTATTAGGAAGCAAGAATTGATGAGGAAGGAATACTTGAGTCAATTCTAGACTTTGCGTTCTAACGATTACGACACGAAGCATAAAATCATGATGGAGCACCTGACACCCGTTTGCGATCCATCACGGAAGTACCAAAATGTATCATGATATTGACGTACATTTTGGTGGAACAATATGAAGAGAGAGATTGCGGAGTTTATCTCAAGATGTTTAACTTTGTCGGCGTGTAAAGGCGGACATCAAGTGCCAAAAGGTCCATTGCAACCACTTGAGATTAGAAATGGAAATGGGAACACATTCTTATGGATTTTATTCTGAGTCTTCCCAAAGTTTCTCAAAGGCGTAGATCTGATTTGGGTTATTGTTGATAGATTAACCAAATCTGCCCATTTCTTACCGTCTGCGAGACTTATTCCTTGAGCGTCTTGCTTTCGTATATGTGAATGAGATTATGCGATTGCATGGCATGCCGATATCCATAGTTTGGAGGATCGTGACGAGATTCACTTCAAGATTTTGGGTTAGCTTGCGAGAAAGCTATGAGCGCAGTTTCTGATTGATTCGACGTACCATCCTCGAAGCAGACGGACAATCGAGAGGACTATTCAAACCCTTGAAGATCTATTAAGACTACGTGTCCTAGATTTCAAAGGAAGTTGGGATAAGTACCTACCATGGTGGAATTCTCCTACAACAACGATTATCAAAACAAGTATAGGCATGGCTCCATTTGAGGCGTTGTATGGGCGAAAATGTCGTTCTCGATATCTTTGGGGCGAGGTGGGAGAAAGCAATATTGTTGGGACGAGTTAAATGCATGACTACGAAAAAGATCGAAATGATTAAACCAACGTATTCAAACTTCACAAGATCGACAAAAGAGTTATCTTGATCTTAATAGAAAGGGCGTGGAGTTTAATATTGGAGATCATGTATTATTACGTATTGCTCCATGGAAGGGAGTTACAAGATTTGGGAAAAGAGAAAGCTCGATCGAGGTTTGTTGGTCCATTTGAGATTCTTGGCCAGAATAGGGAGCGTAGCTTTATAGACTCGCGTTACCTCAGTATGTCTCGTGTTCACAATGTATTCCACATATCTATGCTTCGTAAATATGTGAAAGACCGAACCACATTATTGCATTAGAACCAGACGAGATAACGAAAGATTTAACCTACGAGGAGATACTGTTGAGATTTTGGATAGGAAAGAGCATGTCTTACATACGAAGGTTATACCACAAGTTAAGGTTTTGTGGAGAAACCATGCGATTGAGGAAATGACATGGGAGTTGGAATCGGAGATGAAAGCAGAGGTACCTCACCTTTTCGATATACCGAGTGCGTATGTCGATTTAGGGCGAAATTTCATAAGGAGGGAGGTTGTAAGACCCCAACTTATTATAAATAAAATTGAATTTTCTTTATTCATTATTCTAAATTAATAAGGGTTAATTTGATATAATTCTTTGGTTATGGGTGAAATGTGCAAAGTTTACAAAATAAGCAGTGGTTATAAAATATTCATTATTGTCGGGGAATATTAGTTTGGTGGTGGAATATTCTTTTTTTGTAGGAATCTCAAATGTCTGACAGCCTTGATCATTAGTGGGCCCATGCTTGAAAAAAGCGTTGGATGAAAAGAAAGCGACAAAGATTGAGTTTTATAAATAACGGCGTAAATTATTCTGATTAACCTTTGTTGGGTTACACAGGTGGTTAAAATCTGATGTCTGGCGTGGTTGCGCGATGGCACGCGGTATTACCTGATATTGTTGAATTATTGATCCTTACGTGAAGGCCTTTACTCGATAATTATTCTGATAATTCTTTTTCATTATTTTATCTTATTGATTCGATAATTCTTTGCGTTGATATTTATATTATTATTGTTTGATAATTGTCATTACTGTGATATTTTCCATTATCAAATCAATAATTCATATTATTTGAATAATATTATCGAGATAACATTATTGGCAATGTCTAGAAGTTTACATCTAAGGAGAGGTTTGGTCACACTAATTGCTTGTGCCCGTATGAGAGAAATCCTTATTGGAAAGCCCTGCTTTCACAGGAGCGGCACGGTTGTCGATCTTGTGATTACGTAATATTATTTTGAATAATTAATTATTGATTATTATGATAAAGAAAATATTTATTTTATGTGGATATAGATGGAAAAATTTTTAATGTGACAATTGTTGAAAATTAATATTTTATCTTTTACGATAAAATAATACATTTAAATATATTATTTTAATAATATATTAGCGGTGATATTTTATAATGATTGTGGGATATATGAGTATATGAGGAGGTAGAGTATTTTGTGGCATTAAATGTTTAACATATGTTTTGTGTGTGGTGGGACCTGATTCTTGTAATAAAAATTGATTATAGGCGTAAAATCGTCCAGTTTATGGATTTGGTCAATTTACATTTGGAATTTGGAAAAATTTCATACGCAAAGTTGTAGAGATGGGGATTTCCCATGGAAAGTCATGAGTTTAAATTTTTACGATAAGCGGGCTATTTTCTATGAATTATTGAAGTTCTGAAAATAAAATAATTTTTTTTATTAATTATGGTGGGACCCACTTTTTGGTGGGTGTTGAATGCACATGAAATTTCTTTGAAATTTTCAGCATTGAAATTTGAAAGCATGCGTAGAAATTTTGATTTTTAATAATAATAATTTATTAATTTAGTCTCCTTTTGGCGTTACTACATTTTCATATAAATAGAGGCTAAGTTAGAATTGAAAATCACACGAAACTAAGTTTTCTCTCTTTCTCTCTCTAAATTATCGGCGTATTCTTGTGAGTATACTTTGAGTGTTCTTTATCTGGTCTTGGGTTTACATCGACCTTATCTAGAAATTCGATCGAAATACGATTATTTTTTGAGGTAAGGGGTATTATTTTCTTCTTAAATGATATTTTTCTTGATATCATTATCTTAGAAAGTATTGGTGAACTTTTTATCAAATTTGGAACTTGTTGTGTCGGGGAGTTCTTATTCACGTGTCTGGCCTTTATTCACGTATCGACCTTTATTCACGAATCTGACCTTTATTCATAGAAAAATAAAAAAAAATTTCTTTTTGTCCAAAATATCTATTACGGATACTAGCTTTGATTGTATCCATGTTTTGATCATTCTTGAATTTTACACCAAAATGATTATTTTGAAGTATTTTTGGACATGGGTAAAACAAAGTCTGAATCCTTAATCCTTAATCCTTGTCATTTTGTTTCCTTTGGATTCGTTTCTTTAAAATGTTTTCATCATCCTCGATCTAAATGGTGATATAAATGAATATCTTTGGCACATGTAGTGCAATGATGAGCGATTAAGCGATGAATATCTTTGGCACATGGTGCAAAGAAGATGAGCAGTGTTGAGATGAACATGACCATTTGGTGATCTGAATGAATATCTTTGGCACATGGTGTGCAAAGATGATTAAAGATGTATATTGATTGTTATTACGAGGATAAACTATTGATGATGGACTTTTAAACCTTAGAAGGCGGTAGAATTCTTTCTCTACGTGACTCTTACAATGGATTCTTTATTTCATTGCATTTGTTGATCTAAAACTTGTTGTCTATTGTATTACATTAGATTTTTCCTGTTGAAGACTAACGATAATTTGTTGTATATTATCTTAGTCATAATATTCTTCTTTGAAATTAGTTGAGCTCACCCTTTTCCTTTTTGTTCCATTTTTCTTCTCGGGAGGTGAGAACATAGCGAGGATCGAGTCGGGGTATGGAGTGATGGTTACAGGAAGATGTTTTAGTTTATCCTCCTCATTACTACGTAAAATAGTGTATGAATAATTAATGAGGACTTATTTGGGTGTGTATATTATACAGAAGACAATATTTGTATTCAAACTCACGGTTGTATTGTAAGTATTACTACGACATACTGTATTATCAAAAGTTGTAGTTTGTTTTCTATACCATGTATTTTTGGCGACTTCGAAATGGGTGTTGTATACCTATTTTGATATTTACGAAGTACTGATATGTGAAACACATTATGAACACGAGACATACTTGGAGGTAACGCGAGTCTATAGGCTACATTTCCTACTCGGTCAAGAATTTGAAATGGACCAATAAATCGTGGATTGAGCTTTCCTCTCTTCCCGAATCTTGTAACTCCCTTCCATGGGGCAACACGCAACAATACATGATCCCCTATACTAAATTCCACATCCTTTCGATGAAGATCCGCATAACTCTTTTGTCGATCTTGTGCCGTTTTGTATCGTTGTCGAATCATTTGGATCTTTTCGGTAGTCATACGTACTAACTCGGGTCCCAACAATGTTGCTTCACCCACCTCATCCCAACATATTGGAGAGCGACACTTTCGTCCATATAATGCTTCGAATGGGGCCACACCTATACTTGCACGATAAGCTGTTGTTGTAGGAAAATTCTACCAATGGTAAATACTTATCCCAACCGCCTTGAAGTCTAGGACACGAGTCTTAATAAATCTTCAAGAGTTTGAATAGTCCTCTCTCGATTGTTAAATCCGGTTTGAGGATGGTATGCGAATCGAATCTTAAATCCGTACCCATAGCTTTTTGCAAGCTAACCCAAAATCTTGAAGTGAATCTTGGGTCACGATCCAAACTATGGATCTTGGCATGCCATGCAATCTCACAATCTCATTTACGTATATTTGAGCAAGACGTTCAAGGAATAAGTCTCCGTGATTGGCAAAAATGAGCGAGACTTGGTTAATCTATCAACAATAACCCAAATAGCATTTATGCCTTGAAAGCCGTGGGAAGTCCCAATAACGAAATCCATGGTAATGTGTTCCCACTTCCATTTCGAGAATCTCAAGTGGTTGCAATGGTCCCTTAGGCACTTGATGCTCTTCGCCTTTACACGTTGACAAGTTAAACATGTTGAGATAAACTTTGCAATCTCTCTCTTCATATTGTTCCACCAAAATGTATGTCGAAGATCACGATACATTTTAGTACTTCCGGATGGATTGCAAATGGTGTATTGTGTGCCTCCATCATAATCTTGTACTTCAAATCGAAATCGTTAGGAACACAAAGTGCTGAAGTGGACTCAAGTATTCCTTCTTCATCAATTCTCGCTTAGGAATAGCTCCTTCTTGTACTTTCTTCTTCATATGCATCGATTCAAGATTGGTGGCTTGAGCAACCTTAACTTTTTCTATTAAAGTTGGCTCTATCATTATACTTGACATCATCGCACTCGTTCCTCGTATGATCTTCTTCTCAACACGTCATCTACCACGTTCGCTTTTCCGGGATGGTATTGAATAGTGTGGTGGTGTTAGTCTTTCAATAGCTCGAGCCAACGTCATTTAGCATGTTAAGTTCTTTTTGAGTGAAGAAATATTTAAGGCTTTTATGGTGCGAATATATCTCCACTTTCTCTCCATATAGATAGTGCCTCCGGATCTTTAAGCGAAAACGCTTATTGCTTTGCCAACTCTAGATCATGAGTAGGATAATTCCTCTCATATTCTTTAAGTTGTCGCGAGGCATAGGATATGACTTTCCCACGCTGCATGAGAACACATCCTAACCCTTTGCTGAAAGCATCGGCTGTAGATAACAAATCCATCCGAACCCGGATGGTATTGTTAGAACAGTCTTAAATAAGTCTCCTTTTAAGCTCTTGGAAACTCTTCTCGCACTCTTCGCTCCAAGCGAATTTTGTATCCTTAGGAGTTAGATGAGTTAATGGAGTAGCGATTCGAGAAAACCCTTCCACAAATCTCCGATATAATAACCACTAAGCCCAAAAAGCTACGATTGATCAACAATCTTGGTTGCTCCCAACTTTGTATTGCTTCAATCTTGGTCAATGAGATACTCCATGTTTTGACACCACGTGCCCAAGAAATGTTACTTCTCGAGCGAACTCGCATTTCTTTAACTTGGCATAAAGCTTGTTTTCACGAAGCCTTTGGAGTACCGACTTTCAAATGGTGCTCATGATCTTCACGGCTTTTGGAATATATGAGGATGTCATCAATAAAGACAACAACGAATGATCCAAATACTCTTTGAATACTCGGTTCATCATATCCATGAAATCCAGGGAGCATTAGTCAATCCGAAAGACACAACTAAGAATTCATAATGCCCGTCTCGGGTTCTAAAGGCGGTCTTTGGAATATCCTCGGATTCTAATCTTGACCGATGATATCCGAATCGAAGATCGATTTTTGAAAAGAATTGTGCTCCTTGCAATTGGTCAAACAAGTCATCAATACGAGGTAGAGGATACCTATTCTTGATAGTGACATGGTTCAATTCCCGATAGTCAATACAAAGTCGCATACTCCCGCCTTTCTTCTTTACAAATAAAATAGGAGCACCCCAAGGAGATGTCTTAGATTTAATGAAACCAATGTCCAACAACTCCTCGTAGTTGGACCTTTAACTCTGAAGTTCAATAGGAGCCATTCGATATGGGGTTTTAGAAATGGGCTTTGTACGAGTTCAAGGTCAATAAAGAATTCAACTTCACGTTAAGGGGTAGGCCGGGAAGTTCTTCAGAAATACGTCGGAAAGTTAATAACAACGAGAATATTATTCAATTTTGGCGTGTCTTTATTCAAATCCATAACATGGGCTAAGAAAGCTTGACATCCGTTTTTAATAAGCGAATAGCTTTATGATTAGATATGACGTTGATTGATTTTAATGGTTTAGTTGCTTGAATTCAACAACAAAGTTGTTTAGGAATATGAAAGCTAACAACCTTACGAAAACAATCAATTTTGGCATGATGAGTAGTTAACCAATCAATCCCTAAAATCACATCAAAAGCAAGTATCTTTAAAGAGATAAGGTCAATGAGGTAAGATAAGGGTGCCAACATGGATTAGACAAGATTTATAAACGATTGGATGTGATGAAAGTTTCTCCTAACGGAGTTTCCACGAGATAAAGTCAAAGTCTAATTTCTCCTGAGTCAAGTTTAAACGTTGAGCACAAGCGGGAGAGATAAATGAATGGGTAGCACCGTAGATCAGTAAAGTATAAACTTCACAAGAATTTATAAATAGCTTACCCGTGATCACCTCGTTTGGGTTCCTCGCATTTTGACCACCACAACAAACGCTTCTTCCGAGAACCGCTGACTTTGACTTTTACGGGACGATCTTTTGAGTCACCGTCCCTCATTGAACTAGGTTTCGCTACCGTGCAATCTCGGCGATATGTCCTTCCTTTCCACAATTATAGCATACCGAAGGCTATGTGGGGCGGTTTGACCGATATGTCCCTCTTTTCCGTGATAGCAAAGCATATGACCGGGTGGTCGTTTCTCCTCCCTTGGAACCATTCTTTGTCTTTGGCAATCGCCGTCTTCACATAATTCGTTGTTGAATCTCCTCTTTTAAAATCTCCTCCCGACTCGCTTCTTCTATTTTCATGACCATGATTACCACCACAAATTTACCATTTTGTCCGCCTTTTTTTTCTCTCCACCGATTATTGTTGTTTTGTTGATTCTATCTCTCCAGTATGATCCTCGATTGTGGTACCTCGGTTGACCGTACTCGTTATCTCGCTTCTAACAATTGAGCCACATTAACTACATCCTAATAGAGAGAAAATTTATGAGAGATGAGATCTTGGCGTATCTGGGGTTTCAAACCTCTCGAAACATCCGTCATAATCGTTCCTCATTCTCCACCAAATGAGGTGCAAACCTGGATAACTCTGCAAACTTCGCCTCGTACTGAGACACCGTCATGTTGTTCTACTCCAGTCTAATAAACTCCACTTCCTTCATATGACGAACACTTTCAGGAAAGTATTTGTCATTAAATAGTTTCTGAAACGTCTCCCAAGACATCTTTGACGCTACCGGATGGAGTACGCTTACAGACTCCACCCGACCAAGAGTCTGCCTCCATACACGGAACATAAAGGTGGCGAATGGAACCTTCTGTTCTCTGTGCATCCCAAGACATCGAATATCTTGGTAATTTACTTGACCCATGTTTACGCATGATCGGATCCGCTTTCCCTTAAATTCGGTGGTCCCAACTCTTTGAGCTAACTTGCATTGTGACAACCCGCAAGAATTGCTATCATTTCCTCCTATGTTTTGAACACGAGTCTCCCTCGTCTGATTTTGCATGAACTGCAAAAAGCTTCTAAATATCCCCTCGTTCATCATCTGCTCAGTGGTGTTGTTCACAGGAGGAACATTGCCACGACTGTTGCGTTCTCTCTTTTGGTGAGTACTGAGCGTCTCCACGGTCTCATTTCCATTGTTAATATTCTCAGTCGACATTCTCAAATACAGTCATAAAACAAGGGTTAATTAAGGAAATCAATATATCACATAATATCCCTATATACTGACCAACTATCAAATAAGCTTAGGTAGGACACACTAGCGAAAGATTTACTCGTCTCTCCCCTCCTAGTTCTATTCCCCGATCTCATGGAGATCATATCCTAAGCTCGATACCAACCGTGACACCCCCAAAAATAGGTCTACATCCCCCATTACGAGTTATCAATATACAGTGCGAAACAACTACAACTTTATTATTACAATAAGTAAAGCGTGAGTTTAAATACGAGATATTGCCATCTGTACAATATCCACATACAAATAAATCCTCATCATAATTATTGATACATTATTTTACAACAATGGTGAGGACTACTAAACAACTCTCCCTAGAACTTTCATTCCATACCCCACTTCGTGCATTGCTATATTCTCGCCTCACGAGGAAGAAAAATAGAACAAAAAGGAAAAGGGTGAGCTCGATTAGCCAGAAGAAGAAGAATATTATGACTAAGATAATATACAACAAAATTATCGTTAGTCTTCAACAGGAAAAATATAATAGAATACAATAGACAACAAGTTTTAAATCAATATTCGCAGTGAAAATAATAATTCATTAGAAGAGTTAAGTAGAGAATGCAAACTACTATCTTCTATGTATGAATTTTAAAGTTCATCGCTCATTTTATCCTCGTAACATAAATCAATATATATCTCGGATCAAATATATTCATCCTTGCACTACTGAAAGCGAGGACATTCACCATTGATTAGTCATGTTCATCTAAACACTGCTTCATCTTTTCTTACTACGCCAAAAAGATATTCATCAAAATCAATCATCTTTGCACTACGGGCCAAAAAGATATTCATCGAAATCAATCATCTTTTTGCACTACGAGCCAAAGATATTCATCATAAATCATTCATCATTTAAGGCCGAGGATGATGAAAATATTTTTTTAAAAAACGAATCCATTGAAACAAAATGACAAGGATTAAGGATTAGTACTTTGTTTTATTCACGTCCAAAAATACCTCAAAAATAATCATAGTGGTGTAAAATTCAAGAATGATCAAAACATGGATACAATCAAAGCTAGTATCCGAATAGATATTTTGACGAAAAGAAAAATTTCATTTTTCGATGAATAGTCTTGTGATAAGTGAATAGTCTTGTCAGATATCGTGAATAATGTCGATATCGTGAATAAGAACTCAGACACCAAAAGATAGAAATTTCACAAAAAAATATCTTCACGCTTCGTGAATAAGACTTTCATGAATAAGAACTCGTGAATAGTAACTCATATGAATAGTATCTCGTGAATAAGAACTCATGAATAAGAACTCGTGAATAAGAACTCCCATACGAAAAAGTTCCGAATTTGATAAAAAGTTCCAACCAATATTTCAAAGATAATGATATTGAAGAAATAATATCATTTGAGAAGAAAATAACATCCACTTACCTCGAAAAGACAAGATTTCTAAATTGAAACACAGGACATATAGCTATGACTTGAATTTGCAATCAGAGATAGCAATACTCAAAGTATACTCAAAATACTCACAAGAATACGCTCGATAATATAGAGAGAAAACTTGATTTACGGTGTGATTTTCAATTATAACCCAAGCACCTATTTATAAGAAATTCTTAGAACACAAAAAGTTAGAAAATTTAATATAATATTAATATATTATATAAATTTCTACGCACACATTCTAAAATCTGAACTCAACCATCTTGCACATGCTAAATGAGGGAACCAAATGAAAAAACGTTTTGTAAATAAAAATATTTTAAACTTCCAAAATCAATTATTTGAAGCTTGAACTTCAATAATTCATAATAAATAGCCCTTTTATCAGAAAATTCGAATCTTATGATTTTTTATAGGAAATTCAATTCTCTACAACTTTACAGAAGAAAGTTTTTCCAAGTTCCAAACAGAAATTGACCGAAATCCATATACGGGCGATTTTACGTGCTATAATCAAATTTCGATCGATAAATGGGGTCCAATGACATGTTTAACATGTTTTAAACATTTTGGTAACAAAATACTCGCCCTCCACATATACTCATATATCCCACATTCATCGTAAAAATATCATCGTCAATATATTATTAAAATAATATATTTAAATGAATTGTTTTATCGAAAAAAGATAAAATATTAATTTTCAACAATTGTCACATTAAAAATTTTCTCCATCTATATCCTCATAAAATCAATATTTTCCTCATCGTATGAATCAATAATTAATTATTCACAAATAATATTACGTAATCACAATATTGACAACCGAGCGGTTCCCTGTGAAAGAGGGGGCTTTCCAATAAGAATTTCTCCTTCTTGGCGCCGCAATTGATTAGGTGACCAAACCTCTCCTTAGATGAACTTTCTAGACATTGCCAATAATGTTATCTAATAATATTATTCGGATAATATGAATTATTGGTTCGATAATGAAAAATACCGTGTAATGACAATTATTGAAACAACAAAGAATATAAAATATCAACGCAAAGAATTATTGAATCAATAAAATAAAATATCAATAATTAATTATCGTAACCATTATTGAGTAGTGCCTTGCGTAAGAATCAATAATTGGTGCAATACCGGTAATGCCATCTGCAATAATAACGCCAGACATCGAGTTTTAACCAATTTCAGGGTATTCCAACAATTAAATTCAGAATAACTACGCCCGTTATTTTTAAACAACTTATTTTTGTCATTTTCTTCCTCCAATCGCTTTCAGTTATGGGGCCCACACATGGTCTACTGGCGTCATTTAATATTCCCAGACAGCATTTGAATATTCCACGACCAAACGAATATTCTCCTAATAATAATGAATATTATATCACCACTTTAACTTATTTAAAATATTTCATGCATTTTACCCATAACTAACCACATTAATCAAATCCACCCTTACTATTTCAAAATAATAAATAAAGGAAATTCCTTTTATTTAAAAAAATTCGGGGTCTTACGATCCTACATCCCCCATTCCCGAGTTGTCAATACACTGCATGTAAAACAACTACAACTTTATTATTACAATAGTAAAAACTGTGAGTTTAAAAAAACAATTATTGTCTTCAGACAATATACATACCCAAATAAATCATCATCACAATTATTGATACATTATTTTACAAAAATGGTGAGGACTACTAAACAACTCTCCTAGAACTTTCATTCCATACCCGACTGTACTTTCATTATATTCTCGCCTCCCCGAGAAGAAAAATGGAACAAAAATGAAAAGGGTGAGCTCACTAGCCCAAAGAAAGAATATTATTACTAAGATAATATACAACAAAATTATCGTTAGTCTTCAACGGGAAAATATAATAGAATACAATAGACAACAAGTTTTAAATCAATATTCGCAATGAAATAATAATTCATTAGAAGAGTTAAGTAGAGAATGCAAACTACTATCTTCTATGTATGAATTTTAAAGTTCATCGCCTCATTTTTATCCTCGTAACATCAATCAATATATATCCGATCAAATATTCATCCTTGCACTACTGTGCCAAGGACATTCACCAATTAGTGTCATGTTCATCTAAACACTGCTCATCTTTGCACTACGGGCCAAAGATATTCATCAGAAATCATTCATCTTTGCACTACAGGCCAAAGATATTCATCATAAATCATTCATCTTTGCACTACAGGCCAAAGATATTCAATAATATCATCATTTAAGACTGAGGATGATGAAAAATATTTTTAAATAAACGAATCCAAAGGAAACAAAATGACAAGGATTAAGGATTAAGGATTAGGTACTTCGCTTTATCCACGTCCCAAAAATACCTCAAAAATAATCATAGTGGTGTAAAATTCAAGAATGATCAAAACATGGATACAATCAAAGCTATTATCCACAATAGATATTTTGGACAAAAAGAAAAATTTTTATTTTTCGATGAATAGTGTCGTATTCGTGAATAAGATCAGATATCGTGAATAGTGTCGTATCACGTGAATAAGAACTCCCAGACACCAAAAGTTCCAAATTTGATAAAACTTCGGATCAATATTTCAAAGATAATGATATTGAAGAAATAATATCATTTGAGAAGAAAATAACATCCCTTACCTCGAAAGACAAGATTTTACAGTTGAAACAGGATATAGGCTATGACTTGAACTTGCACCGTATAGCAATACTCAAAGTATACTCAAAATACTCACAAGATATAATTTCGATAATATAGAGAGAAAAACTTGATTTACGGTGTGATTTTCAATTCTAACCCAAGACTTATTTATAGGAAATTGCTTAGAACACCAAAGCAGAAAATTTAATAAAATATTAATATTTATAAAAATATTATCGTATTCTTTGAAATCTGAATCTCAAGAATTCACACATGCCAACCTTCTAGAAGAAAATAAAAAAAAACGTTTTCTAATTTAAAATAATTTAAACTTCCAAAAATCAATTATTTTGAGCTTGAAACTTCAATAATTCATAATAAATAGCCATTTTATCAAAAAATTCAAATCGCAAGGCGTTTTATAGGAAATTCAATTCTCTACAACTTTGCGGAAGAAAGTTTTTCCAAATTTTCAATGAAAATTGACCGAAATCCACAAACGGGTGATTTTAGAGGCTATAATCAAATTTTAGTCAATAAATGGGGTCCACCGACATGTTTAACATGTTTTAAACATTTATTGCAACAAAAATACTCTTCCTCCTCGTATACTCATATATCCCACATTCGTTGTAAAAATATCACCATTATTATATTATTAAAATATAATAATATATATTTAAATGAATTATTTTATCAGAAAAAGATAAAATTTCAATTTTCAACAATTGTCACATTAAAAATTTTCTCCATCTATATCCACATAAAATCAATATTTTCCTCATCATATGAATCAATAATTAATTATTCACAAATAATATTACAGAATCACAATATTGACACCAGGTGCTTCTACCGAAAGAGGGGCTTTCCAATAAGAATTTCTCCTTACTGGCGCGCAATTAGGTGACCAAACCTCTCCTTAGACAGAACTTTCTAGACATTGCCAATAATGTTATCTAATAATATTATTCAGATAATATGAATTATTATTTCGACAATGAAAAATCTTGTAATAATGACAATTATTAAAACAACAAACAATATAAAATATCAACGCAGACAATTATTGAATCAATAAAATAAAACACCGAGCGATAATTACGTAACCATTATTGAGTAGTGCATTCTTATGTAAGAGTCAATAATTGGTGCAATACCGCGGTGCTACTGGATTCAACAACGCGTATTCATCGTGTTTTTAACCACCGGGTATTCCAACGATTATAAATCTGGTAAATAACTACGCCAAGTTATTTTTAAACAACTTATATTTGTCATTTTCTTCTTCCAATCGCTATGGGGCCCACACATGGTCGCTACCGTCGTCTTAATATTCCCCGACAAAGATTTAATATTTCACGACCAAACGAATATTCCCAACCAATGATGAATATTTTATAACCACTTGCTTATTTTTGAAATATTTACATTTTTACCCGTAGAATTATCCACATTAATTACATCAACCCTTACTATTTCAAAATAATAATTAGAGGAAATTAAATTTCATTTATTAATTATTTGGGATCTTACAAATAATTCTTTGCGTTGATATTTTATATTACTTGTTGTTTGATAAATTGTCATTACACAAGATTTTTCATTATCGAACAATAATTCATATTATCCAATAATATTATTGGATAACATTATTGGCAATGTCTAGAAAGTTACGTCTAAGGAGAGGTTTGGTCACCTAATCAAGCTACCAAGTAAGAGAGATCCTTATTGAAAAGCCCTCTTCTCGGAACTACTGTTGCGAAGATCGTGATTCTCAGTAATATTATTTGTGAATAATTAATTATTGATTCATATGATTTTATGTGGATATAGATGGAGAAAATTTTTAATGTGACAATTGTTGAAAATTGAAATTTTATCTTTTTCTCGATAAAATAATTATTTAAATATATTATTATATTTTAATAATATAATAATGATGATATTTTTACGATGAATGTGGGATATATGAGTATATGTGGAGGAGGAGTATTTTATTACCAAAAATATTTAAAGCATATTTTATGTGTTTGGTGGACCCCATTTCTTATCGAAATTTGATTATACCACGTAAAATCGCTTGCTTTATGGATTTCTTGGTCAATTTTGTTTGGAATTTGAAAAACTTTCTTCTAAGAAGTTGTAGAGAATTGAATTTCCTAAAAAACACGCTTGAAATTCAAATTTTCGATAAAAGGGATATTTATTATGAATTATTGAAGTTCAAGTTCAAATAATTAATTTTTGAAGTTTAAAATATTTTTAATATGAAAAACATTTTTGGTGATTTGAGTGTGGTTCTTGCATGTGTTTTAATAGCTGAATTCAGATTCTTGGTGCGTAGAAAGTTGTGGAAATAATAATAATATTATTAAATTAAATTTTCTACTTTTGGTGTTCTAAGCATTTTCCTATAAATAAGGTCTTGGGTTAGAATTGAAAATCACACCGAAATCAAGTTTTCTCTACTATATTATCGGCGTATTCTTGTGAGTATTTTGAGTATACTTTGAGTATTGCTATACTGGTCTGCAAGTTCAAGTCATAGCCTATATCCTGTTTTTATTAAGATCTTGTCTTTTCGAGGTAAGGGATGTTATTTTATTCGAAAATGATATTATTTCTTCAATATCATTATCTTAAAATATTGGTTGGAACTTTTTATCAAATTTGGAACTTTTTCATGTCAAGGGTTACTTATTCATGAGTTACTTATTCACGAGTTACTATTTGTAAGACCGAAATTTTTTTAAATAAAAGGAATTTCCTTTATTTATTATTTTGAAATAGTAAGGGTGGATTTGATTAATGTAATTAGTTATGGGTAAAATCTTAAATATTTTAAATAAGCAAGTGGTGATATAATATTCATTATTGTCGGAGAATATTCGTTTGGTAAATGGAATATTAAATCTTTGTCTGAGAATATTAAATGCGATGGTAGCGACCGTGTGGGCCCATAACGAAAGCGATTGGAGGAAGAAAATGACAAAATAAGTTGTTTAAAAATAACTACAGTAGTTGTTCTGGTTTTTACCTTTGTTGGAATACCCGTTGGTTAAAACTTCGATGTCTGGCGTATATTATTGACTTTGTAGAAGATACGGTATTGCACCAATTATTGATTCTTACGTGAAGAAGGCACTACTCAATAATGGTTACGATAATAATTCATTCGATTTTTATTTTATTGATTCAATAATTGTTGCGTTGATATTTTATATTCTTTGTTGTTTCAATAATTGTCATTACACGGTATTTTTCATTATCGAACAAATAATTCATATTATCTGAATAATATTATTAGATAACATTATTGGCAATGTCTAGAAAGTTACATCTAAGGAGAGGTTTGGTCACCTAATTGCGCTGCCAAATAAGGAGAAATTCTTATTGAAAAGCCCTCTTTCACGAGAAGCGCTCGGTTGTCAATATTGTGATTACGTAATATTATTTGTGAATAATTAATTATTGATTCATACGATGAGGAAAATATTGATTTTATGAGGATATAGATGGAGAAAATTTTAATGTGACAATTGTTGAAAATTAATATTTTATCTTTTTCTGATAAAACAATTCATTTAAATATATTATTTTAATAATATATTGACGATGATATTTTTACGATGAATGTGGGATATATGAGTATATGTGGAGGAGGAGTATTTTTGTTACCAAAATGTTTAAAACATGTTAAACATGTCGGTGGACCCCATTTATTGATTGAAATTTGATTATAGCACGTAAAATCGCCGCCCGTTTGTGGATTTCGGTCAATTTACATTTGGAATTTGGAAAAACTTTCTTCAGTAAAGTTGTAGAGAATTGAATTTCCTATAAAAGCTCGCGTGATTCAATTTTTCTCGATAAAAGGGCTATTTATTATGAATTATTGAAGTTCAAGTCTCAAAATAATTGATTTTGGAAGTTTAAAATATTTTATTTACAAAAACGTTTTTTCATTTGGTTCCTCATTTAGCATGTGCAATATGGCTGAGTTCAGATTTTAGAATGTGTGCGTAGAAATTTATATAATATATTAATATTATATTAAATTTTACTCGCTTTTGTGTTCTAAGCGATTTCTTATAAATAGGGTGCTTAGGTTATAATTGAAAATCACACCGTAAACCTGAAGTTTTCTCTCTATATATTATCAAGCGTATTCTTGTGAGTATTTTGAGTATACTTTGAGTATTGCTATATCTGGTCTGCAAGTTCAAGTCATAGCTTTATATCCGGTGTTTCAACTAAATCTTGTCTTTCGAGGTAAGGATGTTATTTTCTTCTCGAATGATATTATTTCTTCAATATCATTATCTTTGAAATATTGGTTGGAACTTTTATCAAATTCGAACTTTTTCATGTCTGGGAGTTACTTATTCACGAGTTACTTATTCATGAGTTCTTATTCACGAGATCTTATTCATGAAGCAGAGTTCTTATTCACGAGTTACTTATTCATGAAAGTACTATTCACGAAGCGTGAAGATGTTTTTTGTGAAATTTCTATCTTTTGGTGTTTGAGTTACTATTCACGATATCGACCTTATTCACGATATCTGACTTATTCACGAATACATGCACTATTCATCGAAAAATGAAATTTTTCTTTTAAGTCCAAAATATCTATTCGGATACTAGCTTTGATTGTATCCATGTTTTGATCATTCTTGAATTTTACACCACTATGATTATTTTTGAGGTATTTTGGGCGTGAATAAAACAAAAGTACGAATCCTTAATCCTTAATCCTTGTCATTTTGTTTCACTTTGGATTCGTTTCTTTTAAAAATATTTTCATCATCCTCGGTCTTAAAAGATGAATGATTTATGATGAATATCTTTGGCCTTTTGTAGTCTGAAAGATGATTGATTTCGATGAATATCTTTGGCACATAGTGCAAAGATGATTGATTTCGATGAATATCTTTGGCCCGTAGTGCAAAGATGAATAGGTGTTTAGATGAACATGACCAATCGGTGAATGTCCTCGGCTCAGTAGTGCAAGGATGAATATTTGATCCCGATATATATTGATTGATGTTACTGGGGGATAAAATAGACGATGAACTTTAAAATTCATACATAGAAGATAGTAGTTTGCATTCTCTATTTAACTCTTCTAATGAATTATTATTTTCGCTGCGAATATTGATTTAAAACTTGTTGTCTATTGTATTCTATTATATTTTTCCCTGTTGAAGACTAACGATAATTTTGTTGTATATTATCTTAGTCATAATATTCTTTACTGGGATAGTCGAGCTCACCCTTTTCCTTTTTGTTCCATTTTTCTTCTCAGGAGGCGAGAATATAGCGAGTACGAGTCGGGGTATGGAATGAAAGTTCTAGGGAGAGTTGTTTAGTAGTCATCACCATTTTTGTAAAATAATGTATCAATAATTGTGATGAGGATTTATTTGGTATGTATATTGTCTAGAAAGACAATAATTGTTTTTTAAACTCACATTATATATGTTGTCGTATTTTGCACGACAAATGTATTAATAAAGTTGTAGCTATTTCTGTACCATGTATTTGGCGACTCAGAATGGGTTGGATGGAATGAACCTATTTTGGGGGCGTCACAGTTGGTATCGAGCTTAGGATATGATCTCAAGCGGAGATCGAGGAATAGAAACTAGGAGGGAGAGCGAGTAAATCCTTCGCTAGTGTGTCCTACCTAAGCTTATTTGTTGGTTGGTCATAATATAGGGGTATTATGTGATTTGTTAATTTGTTTAATTAACCCTTGTTTTATGATAGTTTTTAAGAATGGCTGTTGAGAACGTTAACAATGGAGTGAATGAGATCGTGGAGACACCTCTAATCGCCAACCAGGATAATGTGATGTCGGTAAAGAAGGAATTAGAGATATCCATGTGGAAAGTGAAGAATTGATAACACTTTTTTTTAAAGAGATAGTCAGCAGAGGTAACAAATGAGAGTGAGGAAGAAGAGGAAGAAGAGGTACACGAGGAGAGTTTATTAGAGGTATTTTATGATCAAAATGTAGAATTACAAAATCGTATTTATGAGTTAGAAGAAGCGAAATTTGAAGAATTGCGAGGCGATCGTGGAGCAAAAGGATGCAACGATTCAAGCTTGTGTTACCCGATATGTGATGCTTGAATGAAGCACTCTTTGGCGAGTATAAGATGATAAAGTTTGAATCGAAATGAAAGAAGAAATAACTGAACGAGTGAGAATGAGTGATGCATGGGTAAAAGCCGCACGACACGTTGATATTATGGAAAGAGATGTCCAATCTAAAAGGAGAAGATTTAACGATGACGGGAAGACATCAGCAGCAGCATCAGCACCAGCAACAAATTCTAGGGGAAGAGAACAATCGCCAATTAGATGCTACAGATGCGGAAATGAGGGACATATAAGGTCAAACTGTTCAAAGCCTTCTAAGGTATGTTTTAGTTGTGGAAAAGACGGTCACATAGTTCGATTTTGTCCTATAGCGAAATCAAGTCCAGTTGGGGCCGTTGACACCGAGAAAGCGGATCTGAAAAAAGTCAAAGTCAACGATTACTGGAAGAGCGTTTTTCGTGACTTCTTAAAAAGCGAGTAACCCGAACGAAGTTAGCACGGGTTAGTTAATTATAAATTGTTGCGAAGTTTATACCTTATTAGATATTGGTTCTACCCATTCTTTTATCTCTCTTGCTTGCGTTCAACGTTTGAACTTGACTACGGAGAAATTAGACTTTGACCTATCTGTGGAGACTCCGTTAAGAGAAACTTTTATTACATCCGTTGTTTAGAAATCTTGCTTGATTCAGGTTGGCACTATCACATTACCTGTTAACCTTATTTCTATAGAGATATTTGTTTTTGATGTGATTTTAAGGTTAACTACTCATCATGCCAAAATTGATTGCTTTAAAGGGTTGTTAGTTTTCATATTCTTAAGCAACCTGTTATTCGAATTCAAGCAACCAAACCATTGAAGTCAAACTCTTTCATATTAAATTATAAAGCCATTTGTTTATTGAAAAACGAATGTCAAGCTTTCTTAGTCCATGTTATGGATTTGAATAAAGACACGTCGATTTGAATAATATTCCCGTTGTTATTGATTTTTCCCGACGCATTTCTAAAGAATTTCTTGGCCTACTCCCGGGCGTGATATTGAATTTGTATCGACTTTAAATCCGTTACAAAACCCATTTCTAAAATCTCATATCGAATGGCTCTATTGAACTTGAGAGTTAAAAACCCAATCGTAGAAGTTGATACCGAGCCTCTATCTGGTGACTTCCTTTGTGGAATGCACCGGAAGCCGCATTCTCCGTAGGGACACCATATTCGTCGCGATAGTAAACCGATAGGTGTCATTGTAACGTCTTATCCAAGATTGGGATGTGAGTCACGATTGAGAACAACCTAAGTCGGTAATCGAAATATGTAGCTTTCAGGCTTAGTTGGTTATCATCGAGATTCGTTGAAGGATATTCTCGAATCGCTATTCCATTAACGCGGTTGACTCGTAGAGATACAAAATTCGAATGGAGCAAAGAATGTGGGAAGAGCTTCAAGAACTCAAGAGGAGACTCATTTCAAAGACATGTTTACGACCATGCCATCCCGGAAAAGTGAACGTGGTAGGTGACGTGTTGAGTAGAAGATCGTTATACAAATCTGAGTACGATATTGTCAAAAACTAATTTCAGATAATTTACAAATAATAGAGATGGAGATGAAAACTCTAGGTACCCACGTGATGATATACTGAGTATAATCGACTTTAATCGATAAAGTTAAAGTTGCTTCAAGCTACACACCGGAGTGATGAATTTGAAGAAGGAGGTGCAAGAAGTTGTTATTTCAAAAGCGAAATCGGTGAGGTGAGGAAAACTCAAACCTTCGATTTATTAATCCATTTGAAATTCTCGATCGAATAGGAACCGTGGCCTATAGACTCGTTTTACCGCCAAGTATGACGCGTGTTCATAACGCTTTTCACGTGTCGATGTTACGTAAATATGTGGACGACCAACCACGTCATTGAGTTAGAAACCGACAAAGATAAATAGAAGACTTAACGTGCGAGGAGGTACCATCAAGATCTTGGATAGGAAAGAACATGTCCTATGTACTGGGGTTATACCACAAGTTAAAGTTTTGTGGAGAAACCATGCTTATTGAGGAAATAACTCGGGAGTTGGAAACGAAAAATGAAAGCGATGTATTTTCATCTTTTCAAACACCAGTACGTCGTCAATTTAGAGGACGAAATTTCATAAGGAGGGAGGTTGTAAGACCGAAATTTTTTAAATAAAAAGGAATTTCCTTTATTTATTATTTTGAAATAGTAAGGGTGGATTTGATTAATGTGGTTAGTTATGGGTAAAATGCGCAAATATTTTAAATAAGCAAGTGGTGATATAATATTCATTATTGTTTTGAGAATATTCGTTTGGTCGTGGAATATTAAATCTGCTGTCGAGAATATTCGTGCTGACGGTAGCGACCATGTGTGGGCCCCATAACGGAAAAGCGATTGGAGGAAGAAAATGACAAAATAAGTTGTTTAAAAATAATCTGGCGTAGTTATTACTGGTTTACATTGTTGGAATACCCGGTGGTTAAAACTTCGATGTCTGGCGTTATTGCACAAGAAGATGCTGCGATATTGCACCAATTATTGATTCTTACGTAAGAAGGCACTACTCAATAATGGTTACGATAATTACTTTATTCGATGATTTTATTTTATTGATTCAATAATTGCTTTGCGTTGATATTTTATATTCTTTGTTGTTTTCAATAATTGTCATTACACGGTATTTTTCATTATCGAACCAATAATTCATATTATCCGAATAATATTATTAGATAACATTATTGGCAATGTCTAGAAAGTTACATACAAGGAGAGGTTTGGTCACCTAATTGCGGCAGGCCAAGTAAGAGAAATTCTTATTGGAAAGCCCCCTCTTTCCTGGGAACTGCCTGGTTGTCAATATTGTGATTATGTAATATTATTTGTGAATAATTAATTATTGATTCATACGATGAGGAAAATATTGATTTTATGAGGATATAGATGGAGAAAATTTTTAATGTGACAATTGTTGAAAATTAATATTTTATCTTTTTCTGATAAAACAATTCATTTAAATATATTATTTTAATAATATATTGACGATGATATTTTTACGATGAATGTGGGATATATGAGTATATGTGGAGGAGGAGTATTTTTGTTACCAAAAATGTTTAAAACATGTTAAACATGTCGGTGGACCCCATTTATTGACTGAAATTTGATTATAGCCTATAAAATCGCCCATTTGTGGATTTCGGTCAATTTCTGTTTGGAATTTGGAAAAACTTTCTTCTGTAAAGTTGTAGAGAATTGAATTTCCTATAAAAACTCGTGAGATTCGAATTTTCTGATAAAAGGGCTATTTATTATGAATTATTGAAGTTAGAAACTCAAGAAATAATTGATTTTGGAAGTTTAAAATATTTTTATTTACAAAAACGTTTTTTTCATTTGGTTCCCTCATTTAGCATGTGCAAGATGGCTGAGTTCAGATTTTAGAATGTGTGCGTAGAAATTTATATAATATATTAATATTATATTAAATTTTCTGCTTTTAATGTTCTAAGCGATTTCTTATAAATAGGGTGCTTAGGTTATAATTGAAAATCACACCGAAATCAAGTTTTCTCTCTCTATATTATCGAGTGTATTCTTGTGAGTATTTTGAGTATACTTTGAGTATTGCTATACTGGTGCAAATTCAAGTCATAGCCTTTATATCCCAGATTTCAACTAAAAGATCTTTGTCTTTCGAGGTAAGGGATGTTATTTTCTTCTCAAATGATATTATTTCTTCAATATCATTATCTTTGAAATATTGGTTGGAACTTTTATCAAATTCGAACTTTTTCATGTCGGGTTACTATTCACGAGTTCTTATATTCATGAGTTCTTATTCACGAGATACTATTCATGAGTTACTATTCACGAGTTCTTATTCATGAGTACTATTCACGAAGCGTGAAGATATTTTTTGTGAAATTTCTATCTTTTGGTGTCGAGTTACTATTCACGTGTACTGACGGTATTCACGTATATCTGACTTATTCACGAATCTGACCTATTCATCGAAAAATGAAATTTTTTCTTTTCGTCAAAATATCTATTCGGATACTAGCTTTGATTGTATCCATGTTTTGATCATTCTTGAATTTTACACCACTATGATTATTTTTGAGGTATTTTTGGGCGTGAATAAAACAAAATACGAATCCTTAATCCTTGTCATTTTGTTTTAATGGATTCGTTTTTTAAAAAATATTTTCATCATCCTCGGTCTTAAAAGATGAATGATTTATGATGAATATCTTTGGCACAGAGTGCAAAGATGAATGATTTATGATGAATATCTTTGGCACGTAGTGCGAAAGATGATTGATTTCGATGAATATCTTTGGCCCGTAGTGCAAAGATGATTGATTTCGATGAATATCTTTGGCCGTGGTGCAAAGATGAATAGGTGTTTAGATGAACATGACCAATCGGTGAATGTCCTTGGCTTTGTAGTCAAGGATGAATATTTGATCCCGGATATATATTGATTGATGTTACGGGGATAAAATAGGCGATGAACTTTAAAATTCATACATAGAAGATAGTAGTTTGCATTCTCTACTTAACTCTTCTAATGAATTATTATTTCATTGCGAATATTGATTTAAAACTTGTTGTCTATTGTATTCTATTATATTTTTCCTGTTGAAGACTAACGATAATTTTGTTGTATATTATCTTAGTCATAATATTCTTCTTTGGGATAGTCGAGCTCACCCTTTTCCTTTTTGTTCCATTTTTCTTCTCGGGAGGCGAGAATATAGCGAAATGCAGTCGAGGTATGGAATGAAAGTTCTAGGGAGAGTTGTTTAGTAGTCCTCACCATTTTTGTAAAATAATGTATCAATAATTGTGATGAGGATTTATTTGGGTATGTATATTATCTAGAAGACAATAATTATTTTTTAAAACTCACAGTATATATGTTGTCGTATTTTGCACGACAAATGTATTAATAAAGTTGTAGTTATTTCTGTACCATGTATTTGGCGACTCAGAATGGGTTGGATGGAATGAACCTATTTTGGGGGCGTCACACTATTCACGAGTTACTATTCACGAATACTATTCACGAAGCATGATGATATTTTTTGTGAAATTTCTATCTTTTGGTGTCGGAGTTACTTATTCACGATATCACGGCCTTTATTCATGTATCTTGACCTATTTCACGAATACGGCACTATTCACCAAAAAATGAAATTTCTTCTTTTTGTCCAAAATATCTACTATGGATACTAGCTTTGATTGTATCCATGTTTTGATCATTCTTGAATTTTACTCCACTCTGATTACTTATGAAGTATTTTTGGACTTGGATTGTTTAAAATACGAATCCTTAATAATTGTTCTTTTGTTTCACTGGATTCGTTTCCTTTAAAATATTTTTCATCATCCTCAATCCTAAATGATGATATTACTGAATATCTTTGACTTGTAGTGCAAAGATGAATGATTTCTTGATGAATATCTTTGGCCCGTAGTGCAAAGATGAACAGGTGTTGAGATGAACATGACCGACTGATTAATATTTTTGGCCCGTAGTGCAAAGATGAACATCTGTTTAGATAAACATGACCAACTGATGAATATCTTTGTCCTGTAGTGTAAAGATGAATATTTGATTCCAGATATATATTGATTGATGTTACAGGGATAAAATATCGACGATGAACTTTTAAATTCATATATAGAAGATAGTAGTTTGCATTCTCTACTTAACTCTTCTAATGAATTGTTGTTTCATTGCAGCTTGTTGATTTAAAACCGGTTGTCTATTGTATTCTATTAGATTTTTCCTGTTGAAGACTAAAGATAATTTGTTGTATATTATCTTAGTCATAATAATCTTTACTGGGCTAGTTGAGCTCACCCTTTTCCTTTTTGTTCCATTTTTCTTCTCAGGAGGCGAGAATGTAGCGAGTACTAGTCGGGATATAGAATGAAGGTTCTAGAGAGAGTTGTTTAGTAGTCCTCACCATTTTTGTAAAATAATGTATCAATAATTATGATGGAGATTTATTTGCGTGTGGATATTGTCTGATTTAAGCAATATCTCGTATTTAAACTCACAGTTTATATGTTGTAATAATAAAGTTGTAGTTATTTTTGTACCATGTATTTGGCGACTCAGAATGGGTTGGATGGAATGGACCTATTTTGGGGGCGTCACAATACGTAAGCCTGCAAACGAACTGAACTGTTCTTGAACCGGTTTAGTTCGAGTTTAATGCCTTACCAAGTCGAGTTCGCATATGATTTCACATTCGATTGCTCGATCGAACATGTTCGCGAACTATGTGGTTCGATTCGTCTATATTCACAAACAATTTAGTTCGGTTCAAGAAGTTCGAGATCAGTTCGAGTAATTCGATTTCTAGCATGGGTTCGAGTGATTCAATATCTTACATGTTAAATTTATTAACCGACTTAGAAGTTGAAAATATAATCAATCGACGTGGTTCATCAAAATGTTCGCGAACGAGCTGTCAGGTTTATATATAGCGTGATCATGTAATCAAATTACATAAAGGTGCGAAATCACGATAAAACGGAATTTAAATTTTTTCTACAAACCATCACCGTGATCATACTTTGTTTGTGCATAATTATTAATCAATAGAAAAGATATGGAGATCATATTTATACCTTTGTAGAAACGAGCTTCCTCAGGTACAAGTTCACCTTCAATTACTTTTCACGTTCAACTTGAATATATCGGGTTTGATTCCTTCCTTTGATCAACACCATCCACCCAATTGATTGGCCTCTAGAGGTGATCCACCAAGGAAGAACAAGTATTTAAGAAGATGAGTGTTTGGTAAAACCTTAATTTTGTGTGTGTCACCCTTACATATAATAAGACTTCTCTTATTTATAGACGTAAGGAACCCTTCTTAACTATTAAGGAATTGTGTTTTATTTTAATTAATAAAAATCCTTTAATTAATTAGGTTCCTAATCTTATTAGAAATAATTAATTAAACTCTTTTAATTAATTAACCTTCTAATATTATTAGGAATATATGATAGTATCTTTTATTAATTAATTCCCAAATTACTTTAGGAATCAAATAATAATAGTAATAATAATAATAATAATAATAATAATAATAATAATAATAATAATAATAATAAGACTCTTCTTATTAATTTATATTTAATATTTTAAAATATTAAATAATAAATATTAAGCTATTTAATTTAATTATTCTATCATCATAGATTAAATTAAATATACTTAACTTATTATTACGATTATGTCATTTACTTCTTAAATAAATATTCTTTCATTTATGGTGTGACACTTTAGGTTCTCCATATTAAAACGGTTGTGAATAAATCAATTAGAACAATTCTAATCATATTTTAATAAATACTATTTATTCTACAATAAAGATAAGCCTCCTTAGTGATCAACGACTTTCCAGATAATATAGATTTCAACATTAATCATAAAACAACCTTTAAGTAAATAGTTACCGTATAATTCAATCCTTCCATCATACAATGTCCCAATTAAATATAAGACATGAAATTACTGTCAAGTCTTATTTTATTTAACTCTATGTATTTCGATTCTTAAATGCACAACTCCAAATAATTAATGCAAATTAGAAACTCCTTTCTAATTTAATTCTACATTGGCCAAAGACTACTGGGTTGTTATTTATCGAATCACATATGACATTCTCTTATTTCACTAGAAGTGGTAGATTCTTTGTTGATCATTCATTATCTCTATGCACAACTTATTATACCCAAGCATACCCTTTGATATATCCTAAGGGTCTTAAGGAATATGTCAAAATATAACTCATCATACACAAGATACTATGATGATCTCAAGTCTAACGATCACTTGTACTACTATCATTTCATGCATGAATTTTTATTGGCAGACAAGTAAAACTCCATTAGGCATTCCTTAGCGAGTCACATTCAGTGAACTTATTTTCTAATAAGCACATACATACTTGTTTTAGTATCTCCACACAAATGATTATGATCATCATCATTCAATGAGCAAGCAACGTATATACCAATCTATCCGGATTCATTAATCCATTTTTAGTAACAACGATCGGGAACAATTTTAGTTTGTGAGCAGATAAATTAAAAGTCTTTAATTAAATAATTATTTTATTAATAAATAAATAAAATTATTACAAAGTATATGATTTATCATCAAACATGATTGACTTGTGTGCATATTATTTTCACGAGTATCTGTTCGTAAACTTTCGCGAACTCGATCATGTTCGACTATGTTCTTGAACTCAATAATGTTCACGAACAACTAACGATCGAACTTATGGTTGCTAGTTTGATCATGTTACTCGAACATGTTCGAATTCTATTAATAGTGTTCGAATTTGACAAAATTTGGTTTGCAAGCCTAAATATATGGGGTTGCAACCTTGTTCGTTTTTAAAATTTGATTATATTTGAGTTATAGATCGTCACAATATTGAATATCATTGAAAAATTTCTCCTTTCATTTCTCGCAAAAAATGTGCATTTTTGACTTTTTAAAATCTTAAAATCTAAAATTGATTTAATTCATGTAATTTTAAAAAAAAAAAAATATTATTAGTACTTTTGTTTGGATAGACTACTTTTTCGCTAATAATAAAATGGTGGCATTTTTCTTTTCTTTTCCTTCTACAGTCGTGGAAAATAGAGGCTTGCTATTTTGACACATAATTTATTGATTGTATAAGGTCTCTCTCAAGTAAAAATATCAAAACAACATATGTAAAAAGAATTAAACGATTTTATAATTTTAAAACTCCAAGCATAATTTTTCATGAATGAATTTAAGGTAGATAGGCTGGAGTGGGTTTTAACCTTAAGCTTGAGATTTATTGGGCCAGCATTAGGTAGCAAATGAAACTTTCCTTCTGGCCTAGTGATTATTGGGCCTATCCTATGTGAGCCTTTGTTAAACTCTAAAAATATCATTTGCTTGCATGAAATAAAAAATTTGATGTAAATCAAAAATTTCAAACTCTTAACATTATTCTAATTAATTATGATTATCATAGTTTAGTACTAATTTCTATACAATAAGTCAGTCTTAATTCCATAAAATATTAACCATTTTTATGAGAGCATGTGCAAAGTTCTATTTTTTTAAAAAAAATTTTGAAGTCATGTCCAATATTTTAATATAAAGATGAGATTGTTCAATTATTTTACAAACTTGATCCTGTAATTAAGGCACTTGTCCAGCTTTGACTATGCCCATGTTGTGTGTTTGTTTTTTAAATGAAAATGAATATGTTATATACTTCTATTCTCTTGGGATATGCATATGATCGATCTAGACTTTAACCCTATTTACGTCATTCCTTTCATCACATCTTTTGTTTTCTTCCTAATAACCAATAATATTATTAGAGTTATGCTATAAATTAAGAAAAATTTTAACTGGATTATTATTACAACGTATGTATTTTAATTTATTTTATTTTATATCATAATTTAATTTTAAAATTTTTAACTGAATTATGATTGCGATTATGTATATATACATGAGATATGTAAGAATTAAAAATAATTTTATTTTAATTTATTTTACGTGAGTCGCAATTCAACTTCATAATTTTCAGCTGAATTAAATTATAATTACATAAAATAAATAAAAATTAAAAAATATACCACTTAAAATTATTTTATCTTTTCTTATACACCCTTTCAATTCAATTTCGTCAAATTGCTAATCAACAAACTTCTTTTGGGCTGTTTGGCCAATAAACGAGTAGGGATCAATTATTGAGGAGTCCTATTCATAATTCAGTAGAGAGAGAGAGATGGATTGGCACGCATCCACGAATTGACGATGTGCCGTTTCCAAACATACTTTGGTTTAGTGCTCCATTTGTTTCAAGAATAATATAATACTTTTCAAAAAAATATTCTCTTTTTTTTTTTTTTTTTATGTATTTGATATAAATACATTTTAATTTTATTAAGTCATTATCAGTTATGTTGGTATTCTTTAGTTCATTTTTACTTCTTTTGTTTTTGGCAAAACCGATATTTATAGAAAAATTTATATTAATTTTAATTCTAAAGTTTACATATGGTTAGTCGATCCAACAATACTCTTCTTCTTTATGTAGGTAGGTAGCTTTTTGTATTTTTTTTTTATCGGTGGTGTTTAATTGCATCTTAACAACTTAAATTTTAATGTATCTTAACATTATACATCTTTGTAGTAAGAGATTATCTGAATATTTAGACTCATATTTGTATCTTAACTATTCAGATGATCTCTCAATACAAAGATATAAGCTGTTAAAATATATTAAAAGTTGAACTGTTAAGATGTATTAAGATATGTTCGGATACAAACAAAAGAAACCCAAAATTTCAGTTTACATAATACTCCCTCCGTTCTTTAATATAGGTCGATTTAGAGTTGTGCACAAGTATTAAGAAAATGATTGTATAACATTAACTATAATATCAAATATCTATATTACCCTTGTATTGGAAGAAGAAAATATTATTTATTAGACAGAAAATAGTAAGAGAACTAAAGTTATATTTAATACTTGAGATAATATTGAAAATTAAGCCATTAATACTTAAAATTCTCAAACGATTTATATTAAGGAACAAAAATATTTCTCTAAAACGATTTATATTAAGAAGTTGATGAAGTGTAGTATTACATAAGCACATATGTAACAATTAAAAGTAGTCCGTTATAACCGGAAGGGGTTAACATAAAGTTTATTTTTGGGTAAATTGGTCAATTGACCAATAGAGTGCTAACACACAGTCGATGTCTATATATGTCAGGAGTCTATTAATCAATTGACCAACTTACCAAAAATTAAACTCCATCCTAACCGGATCCGTTATAACCGTACGAGGAGGCTCTTGCCTTCGCGTTGGATCCGGTTAGTATGAAATTATTTTTTTGGTAAGTTGGTCAATTGGCCAATAAAATACTGACACACATACAACCTCACATTTGTGTCAATATTCTATTAATAAATTAACCAATTAACCCCAAAATAAACTTCATACTAACCACCTCTCTTCCCGTTTACAAACAACATCCCATGGCCATGGAGATTACTTTTTTATTCAAATATGTGGGCAGGGCATCCTTTGCTCTTACCAATAGAGTGAAGTCCCAACAAAATATCCCTCAATATATATAACCCGATCTAACCCCACACCTCATTCCATACTCTCTCAAGGCCCACAAACTTGGAGATAATTTAGAGAGAAAATCGGATGGCTCAGCTCTCACTCCTAATCTTACTGGTCGCCTGTGTCGCCGGCGCAAGTGCCGGCTCCACATTCTCCGATGAGAATCCGATCAGACAAGTAGTATCCGACGGTATACGTGAAGTCGAGACCTCCGTTCTCAAAGTCATCGGCAATACTCGCCACGCTCTCTCTTTCGCTCGCTTCGCTCACAGGTCCTCCTCTTTTGCTCCGTCTGGCGAGATAGCTGTAGAGTTGTACTAGTCTAGTTTACTTATTTTTGAGTTTTTGCAGGTATGGAAAGAGGTATCAGACTGAAGAAGAGATAAAGAGAAGGTTCTCGATTTTCACCGAGAGCTTGAAGATGATCAGATCTCATAACAAGAAGAACCTTCCTTATACTCTCGGTGTAAACCGTAAGTCAACTCTCTTATTAGTTATTTGTTTTTGACCTTTTGATCGCTTGTGCTTTTGTCTTTAGTGCTTTTGTGTGAATTTTCTTCTTCTTTTTATCGAAACAAATCACAGGTTTACTTGCATAGGATCGAAATTCACCCAAACAAAGTTTCTTTTTCAAAACGAATTACACACATCCTACGATGTCCCAATTCTTTTGTTACCTACTTTTATGATCAGTTTAGTGTAAAGAACTTGCAGGGTTTCAAAAGTCAGTTGTGTTTCTTTTTGATGACTAAAGAATGGATATTAAACGTGAATTTTTATATTTATGGTCAGTTCTAATCATTGGATATCAACTAGACACATCAAGCTAATTTTTGTAAGAGTTTTTTTTAAATATATATCTGTAGCATTACTCTTCAAAATTACTACTTCTTCGGTTCCAAAATATGAGATGTAAGTTTGAAATTTTAAAGTCAGATATTTCCAAATTCATAATTCATGTGATTCAATTAACTTTGAAAACAATAAAGCTTGTAATTGATAGTTCTTTAAATATATTAAGCAAATTTCATATTTACATTGTCTAAATTTAAGTGGATTGATGTAAATTTAGAAGTTGCAAGTATGACTCCAAAATGTCAAAATTGATCGTGTATTTTTAAAATGGGAGAAAGTAAGAGCATCTTTTATTCAACCTCAGTCAATTTTTTTATTGATAAAAATAGAAGTTTGTTTTCCGCATCATCGCTAATCATTAGCATCAAGTACTTGGCTCTTACTTCTTCTGTTGACTATGTTCTGGGAGCAGGTTTTACTGATTTGACATGGGAAGAATTCAGTAGAGAGAAGCTAGGGGCTGCTCAAAACTGTTCCGCAACCACAAGGGGCAATCACAAGCTCACTGATGTTATTCTCCCTGTACAGGTGCGTCTAGTGAGAGCTTCTTTAATGTTTAGCTCAATTGCTTGGTACTTTTAAATATTAATTTAAAAAGATTATGATTATTGGCATGGTAACATAGAAACTATCCGTCAAAATGATCTAATTTAAACTTTGGTTCTTGATAGAGCTAATTTATCCTTCTAATAGTAGCATAGCATGCGGGTTTACATAGTTTCACCTCAAATAATCAGTTTGAACTACTGCTAAGCTTCCATGTATGTGGGTCGCTTTGTGAATTGGAAATCTGACTAGAATGTTATTATGAAACTCAAACAATACCTTCACCATCATTTAACTTTGCAATATATGCTATCGTTTTTTTAACAAAGTTTTTGAATTTTGATTTTTCTTTGTAATACATACTCCATTTGCATTCCACCTCAAGACGGTAAAATTTAGGAGTTGAAGTTCAGCATCAATTTCCTTTTTTTTAAGGGACAATATTCGCTAATAAAAAATATAGTAGAATATTATGGACAAAGGGTAAAGACATTTCATGCCTTTATTTCAATGATTGATGCTACAAATAGAATCTCATGTTGTGGTGGTGTTCCTAATTATAGAAAGATTGGAGAGAAGTAGGCATTGTCAGCCCAGTCAAAGATCAAGGTAGCTGTGGATCTTGTTGGACATTCAGGTAATCTTAAGTTAAGATCATGGAAATTGAAATCTGATTGTTTGATTTCTTGACTAACCTCATTATTTGCTGTCTTTTGCAGCACCACTGGAGCTCTAGAGGCAGCCTATGCACAGGCATTTGGGAAAGGAATTTCTTTGTCTGAGCAGCAGCTTGTAGACTGTGCCAGGGCTTTTAATAACTATGGTTGCAATGGTGGGTTACCTTCCCAAGCCTTTGAGTACATCAAATACAATGGTGGACTTGAAACTGAGGCAGCATATCCATACACTGGAAAAGATGGCCAATGTAAATTTTCATCAGAAAATGTTGGTGTCCAAGTCCTTGACTCTGTCAACATTACCCTGGTACAAGAAGTGGACATTTCTCTTCAACTCTTAAATAAATATTTGTCTTTATATAATGTATTTTTGTCAAATTGTAATTCAGCCACAAAAACCTCTCTAACTGAACTATGGTCATTAAAGAGGTATTCTAATTTGATCTTCACGTTATATAGCTTATTGTCCAATTATTCTTCATTTTTTATCACCTGAAGTTGGAATAAACAGCAAAGTGCAGTGCTATTCAGATGTTAAATTCACAATACTCTGTCAGATACAAATTGATGATATTCACAAGCTAAAAGGTTTTCTTCACAGTTTCTTACTCACAAATATGTTTACAGGGTGCCGAAGATGAACTAAAGCATGCTGTGGGGATTGTTCGGCCAGTAAGTGTGGCATTCCAGGTGATCAAGAGCTTCAAATTATACAAAGATGGAGTTTACACCAGTGATAGTTGTGGCGGCACTCCCATGGTGAGTGAGTATGAAAGACCCAGATGAAAATTGAGTAATAAATATTGAAATACTTTGTGTATATAAGTTCAATATAATGAGCTGGTAGTTAAATCTATTTTACACCATAGTACAGACGCCTTTTTAAAGTTCCGAGAGCTTGAACTTCCCTTTTCCTTCAATACGAGAGCTTGGACTTCCCTTTTCCTTCAATACATGTGCGCTGCTGCGCAAATTGGGAAAAAAAGAAAGAAAAGAAAGCACTCTTTATTCTTAAATTGATAGAAATTAGTAGCAAAGTCAAGCATTGAACTTTATGTAGATTAGGTTGTAGGAACTTTTCCACCCTTGTTGGCATCTAATTATTATTTCTTTTATCTGTCTTCAAGTTTCATTGAGATCGTGTACGTCTTGTGCGTGAAAAAACCATCTTAGCAAATAGTGAATACTACTATTCTTTTGCCATGATTTATCTCTAACATTTCTGATATATCTAGGACAAGAAAATTCTCTAACAATGGTTGATCAATGTTTGGCAGGATGTGAACCATGCTGTTCTTGCAGTTGGCTATGGAGTTGAAAATGGTATCCCATATTGGCTCATTAAGAACTCCTGGGGGGCAGACTGGGGTGAAAATGGCTACTTTAAAATGGAGTTGGGAAAGAACATGTGTGGTAAGTTTTTTTTATATATATTTTGAATCAACTAGTGCTTCTAACCGATGCCTCGATTGTTGTTGCAGGTGTTGCAACTTGTGCATCTTACCCTACTGTTTCCGCGTAAGTGTTCCTGAAGAAACAGTAATACTCTTTCAATATGAAAGTTTGTGTCTTGTTTAAATCCGTGGTGTAGTTGTTTCTGCATCTATAATGTAAAGGGGTCATGTTATGTTCAAGTAAGCTGCTTCAGGCCTTTGTTTGATGTACAAAATAAGACTAATAGGAAAATGTACACGAAAAAGATCCCATGTAAATTTGCCTTGTTATCAATAATGCTTAATGTGAACTCGGCTGGTATTACGTAAAAATAGATGCAATGCATTAAATTAGACTGATGGTTCAGTCGATGCAATTTTTGAATAGCAGTGCAGTGTAAACATTAGATTCGGTTACACTTTATGGTTGATCGGTCAATTGATCATATTACCTCTTGTTTGCCTATCGACATAGCCGGCCCTGGGCAAAGGCCAATAGGGTAACCGCCCAGGACCCACAATCCTTTTATAAAAATCCTGATCGATTGATTTTCTCTTTACGGTCTTTTTACTGTGCAGAAAGGTTTGGTCGTTCTCGATATTGTATTAAAAGTATTTACAACATTCATCTGTAAGAAAGTAACGGAGGAACAATTCAATAAAATAAAAATACTTTTGATTGGGAAAGTAATGTTTAAGAGTATTTCTTAAAATAACAATGTATACTTAATTTTAATTTTTTGAGAACTAGTATTACTACAAATCAATTTCAAGAATATATTTTATTTCAAGGGCCCAAGGAGAATCTGAAGAGGAGGGGGGAGGGGTTAAGAGCGGAAGTAGGGAAAAACTTGTAGAAAATTTACCTTCAATTTTTGTAGCACCCAAAATAACAATAATACATCTCAGCTATACAAGTCATTTTTTAAGTGAAAAATAATACAAAACAAATATTTTTATGAATCCAATTGTAATCAACTCATAATTGTTATATTTTAATGTTTATGTTGACTTTTTGATTGTAAATAATTATTAGTTTTTTTTTTGTATAAATGTATAATAAGTGATATTATAATTCTATCTAATTTCATATATTGATATATTTTTTGTAATTATAATTCAAAACAAACTTAGTGCAATATATTTCATTTGAGTTTCTGGAAAACCTTTTTCAATTTTATAGTAATTAACTTGGTCATAAATGTTGCTCCTTCTGTCCCATAATGACATTCAATTAGAGATGACAATTTAAACTGAAATCAATTCAAAATCCATTTTTATCCGAATCATTGGTCTCGTTGGTGCAGTTTTGGTGAAAAAAAAATAAATCAAATTGAGGTCAATGCGGTGCAGTTTTAGTATTTACTTCTAAACTGGTGGTGCACCGCACCGCACTACACCCCTTGAATCGGTTGTATACCCCTCTTTGAACCGCTCTATATATGATTGTATTTTAATTATATCTTCATGTTTTAACATATATTTTTACTTTTTTTATTTTTGCATATTAAAAGTTAATTTATGGATATTTTATATATAATTTATACATATTAAAACTATAATAATGTTAAAATAATAATAAATGCTATCTTAATTTTAATTGAATTATATATATATATATATATATATATATATATATTACTTATTAATTTTTTTTGAATGTTATTATAATGTGTTGGAAAAATATTAAATTAACTTAATAAAAATTAAGTTAAAAATATTATTAATTTTTTATCGGTGTAAATTGGTGCGGCCTTCAAAATATAAATCGAACAGTGCAATTTTAATATAAAAAAAATCTAAAATCTATATCAATAAAGAGTGATTTCAATTTAAGATTTTTTAACATCGATGTAGTTCCAAATAATTGAAAAAGCAAAACCGAATGGCACCATCACTACATTCAAATTATTACCTTTATGGATATCATATTTTGTATCATTTTTTACATAAGTTTAATTTACGCACATCATAGATAAATCAATGATACTAATGTTATAGACAAAAATTATAACGGTCAAATTCGACCTATCTACACATCTTCTAAATTTTTAGATAAAAAATAATTTACCCTTAATGATATTAATACAATATTTTTCAAAGACGGATATACCAGATGAATTTTCTGCATGAGATTTCCGATTTATTTCATTCCATATCTTGTACTCCCTCTTCTGTTTTTAATTATTTGACGTTTTAGAGTTTTTTATTTGTTCCTAGTTATTTGACGTTTGTTCAAATCTAGGAGAATTATTGACAATTTTTCCAAAATTACTCCTCGTTACTCTGCCTATTTTTTTATACTTTAAACTCTTCATCTTTCTTTATCCCGACAAAACTATCAGTAATATATTTAATGTTTTCCAATCTTAACAGCTAGACTATCTGATGTCATATGGACTATATTTAGTCCATATGACATCAGTAAATATCCTTTAATTTTTCATCTTTCCAGCAGATGGACTATCCCGTGGACTATAATATAAAAAGATTAAAATAATATATGAATTCAAAAAAACTCCAATCTCCTTCCACTCTCCCATTTAAATATAATTAAAATTATAGTACATGGACTATCAAATTCCTAGATTTGATTTTGTTGGTGTTTCAAATATAGTCACATACTATATTTAGTCTACCTGTTGGAGATGAAAGATAAATTTTAAACTAAATATAACTTAGATCTAATTCTTATATTCATTTTTAAAATGTCAAATAATTAGTGACGAAAAGATTATGATATTTCATCCCCCACCGAAACACATTTTTTCAAGGCCTAAACGCATCAAAAGCTTAACACGGGTCAAGTCATAATTCTTCCATATATTAATGTCTTTATAATCCTATCTTTTTGGCAACTTAGTCAAGGCTGTGGACCACTAAGATGATGGTCAAATTTAGTACTCCTTTTTTTATTACTATAAAAGAATATTTTTTTATTATATAAGACATTTTATATATATTTAAAAAAAATTAATTTTAATTTTGTTCTTAAAAAATAGAGTAATTGAAAGAGATGATAGAGAGTAATTAATCAGTACATAAATAATAAAATTTTAAATTAATATTAATTACTTAACATTAAAATTAAAAAAAATCTAATATATGTAATTATATGTTATCCGAATTATATAATTAAAAAATGGAAAGGAATGAGTATTTATTTTGGCTTACTTTCATAGAAAAGTAATGGAGGTGTTTTGTATGCATGTGCAGACAGATTTTTCCAGGAAATTATTGGACAAAGATTTTTGGGTCAAATACTAGGAAAAGATGGTTTTGGAATCTGCCTACTAAAACAAAACGACGTCGTGATTTTCTGAACACAATTATATTTTCAAAACGTCGTCGTTCTAACCAACTGAGAAAATCAACGACTCGTTCCGGACAAAAACGTGGTTGGGACCAGGCCTCAGCAGGCAATCTTGAAAACTGAATCCCTACTAATTTGCCTAGGTGTCACCGTTACGACATGGCCACGTCACAAATATTTACACGTGGAATGTTTCACTTCATAGGTCTGTCCAATCTCCTGCAGCACGTTCTACAGAAGGAGATTACTTCAAACCGTTAACATTCCATCTAACGGCACAGATTAAATTTCACAGTAAGTGTTATTATTATATTGTAGTAGAACGTGATGTACAATATAATTGAGTAATTTTTTTTAAAGTAAAAATTAAATAGATAATGTTGTTTAATTATCCAATTTGTGATACAGTATTATAATTTATAAAGTTTTTGGCTAGATGAGGATAAGGCTTCATCTTCTTCTTCATTTTATTCCTTTTTCTCATCTTTCTGATAAGTCCTCGCCCTTCTTGTTTCTCTCTCTCTAAATTTATATAATATATTCTTAGTCGGCTATGTGTTTTTAGTAAACAAATTTGATCCAGAACGATGTCGATTGCATTTGAGAGTAATACTAGTAATAGGATCCAACGGTCGGGGTTTGTTCATGGGATGTCATTTAAAGCGATCTACGATTCTCCTGATTCCGGCAGATTCTCCGGTGATCGGAGGTTAAATGCTTCGGCGGTGGCGCAGGAGCGAGCTGATGAGTTGGATTCGTGTAGTTCGTCTTCGATTGGGAGGAATAGTGACTCGACGGGTGGATCGTCGGACGGCGAGGGTGATTCCGGTGATTGTGAGGTTCAGAGCTCTTTTAAAGGACCTTTGGATAGCTTGTTTTCTCTGGAAGAAGTTTTGCCTATAAAGTTTGTATCTTTTTCTCAAAGTTTGTATCTTTAGGGTTTTGTTGTGATTCGGAAAGTACATTTATTTTGAAAACAGGTTTACATAACTTTTGTTAGGTGTGATTTTGGAAGATTATATACTTTGCTGAACTGAGTCTGGTGTAGTATATTTTTTCCTTAAATTGGAATAAAAATTCACTAATTGAATTCATGGAAGCCTTAAATATATTAACGGGTGAACTAACTATTTGAGGATCTTCTCTAGAAGATATTTTGTTTGGGTAAATCTATGAGTGATACTATTTTACTAGTTAATTAACATAAGAATTTGGAACCCAAAAATTATTATGTTAAATTTGCTTCATTGTCGGTTGTCTAAGCTCATTTTCCGGCCTTGATCAATTTGTAAACGCCCCCCTCTTCATTGTCCATTGCTAGGAGTGAGTACCTTAAAATGCAACCTTTAATCTTCTGTACACTAAACCTATAAGAGAATAAAGTTGAGTTCTTCCCGTCATTTGGTCAGACATCCAGTTTCTTAAATTAAGTATGGGGGAGACATATTTTTGATGGCTTCATCTTTTGAGTAATCTGAAGTGAACATAGTATTGATTAGTTTTGAAATTGAAAGACAATCATTGGCAAGGAGCAGATTGTTGGATGAGAGCATGTTTTGATAGTAACTGTTTACACATGTAGGTTTTTTTTTCTCTCCTTTTTTTTATTGTCATGCTAGAGACAGTTCATCAAGTCACCAAGTAGTGCATAGGATTATTTGTAAGTGGGACGAGCTAGCTAGTTTGCCTAATAAGTGTCAGGTTATTGTATAACTGGTGTAGTCTTACATAAGCTTTGAAATAATAGATTTGTAAGCATGAACCCCACTAATTGAATTTACTTCCGGGGAACCTTTGCTTTATTCAACACTCGATATAGTTTAATTAGTTGAAGTTATACCACATGATGTCCTTTTTTCCTTGTTTTGTTTGAATAAGAATTATCTAGTGGATTCTGGTTGTAGTTATTCGATCATATTTGTCTATAGAACTGAGAATCAATGTAACCATTACATATATGAATGTGTATGGGAAAGAATAGTGCAGCCATTAGCTTAAGCGGTAATCCCTGCAATCATTATGGTGTAGAGTTCTCGTCATAGTTCAGTTCAGACATGGGTGGCTGGGTTACATAGAATGAGTAAGAGTTGATTTGAAGGTTAACCATGTCTGATAGACTGATAGATAACTGTGTCTAATTTAGAATAAATAGTATCACTAGAATATCTGGATTTGCTCTTTAAATGTATTGTCATTGTTCTGTGATCTCTAATTTTCTTGCAATGTGGTGTCTGGACTTATTTTAGGAGAGGCATATCAACTTTCTATAGTGGCAAATCAAAGTCATTCACGAGTCTGGCAGATGCTACATCTTGTTCTTCCATCAAAGACATTGCAAAGCCAGAAGATGCCTACACCAGGAAGCGCAAGAACTTGCTTGCTCACAGTAATTTTTGGGACAAGAATAGCAATCACAATCCAAAAGGCAATAATGGTGGCATATCAAAGAGGCTCGCCAACTCCAGCAGAAGTTCATCAAATCTTGCTGTTATGATGAGCAACTCTGAGAGCAACATTAATAGCGAAAGCTCAAATTCAAACTCATCATCACCTAGTCTCTGCCTCCCACCTTTGCCACCGCATGGTAGAAGATCAAGATCACCAAACAATGAATCGACGGCATCACCTCCTACTCCTAGACGAAATTTCTCTACATGGAGGTCTTTTTCTCTATCCGATTTGCAGCATGCTGCGGCTAGTACTACTCCCAATACCACTGCCTTAGTAATTGATAACAGAAGTGCGGAGGAAGACTTACGTTGACATCTAAACGGAGTTACTTCATGGCCTCGTGAAGTTAACATTTGAGAGATGTTCATGATGTTTTGATTCTTGTACACCCCGTTATTGATTTGACGTAGTTGCCTTGCCTGTTTCAGTTGTTGTTTTGACATAGAATGTATGGACAGGACACTTTTTCTTGTTTGTCTTTGTTCTTATATATAAATATAGGTGTATCAACTTTGATAATAGGTGTATGAACTTAAAATCGTCTTTAAATTACACTTTGTATCCAAGTGTCTAAATCTATTTAGAATTAAATTTCTATACGCTCTTAGTGTATATATTTTGTCAATTTTGCTAGTGTTGATACTGTTAGTATATCAAAATTTTACCCCTTGATAGTTAATTTTTGCAAATAACTTTTTGTCGAACGGAGAGAATATTACTTTGGCATGGATGATTTATCGGGTATGAGAATTGTCAAACACTAAAAAAGTTTAGTTTAACGAGTACATAATTACTTTATTACTTCCATATATAGAGGAATAGGATAGAAAGTTTGGTCCACTACCGGAGGACTTCAATTTGCTGCAGGTTTCAACCAAGAGAAAACAAGACCAGTACAACCCACAGCCAAAGACTTGACAAGCGCCAAACAGCTGGTACCTCGGCCGCTTGGTGAAACTCTTAGTCTTTGGGGCACAAATTTGCGCATCCAAACATGCCTGCAATTGATGCTAAACTTAGCCCTGGTATCACCATCAAGAATCCGGTCAATGGTTAATGGGGAAAAGAAGACGACTCGAGCAAACAATGGGTGATTATTAGGCGCTCCAACCCCAACCTCAACCTCATTTTGCGTGTAAAATGACTCGATGCAGTCCCCATAGTTTGTAGTGAGAAAGTTGGTTACTTCCCATTCAGACACAGGATACCCCTTAGAAAATGTTACAAACATTGTCCTTTCTTCTTCAGCCAGTACCAGTCCAGATTGGCATTGCTCTTGGAAATGAAGATTGCTCATGGTGATAACGTGCTGCTAAACAAAATAAAATAAAATAAAATAATTTCATTAATGAAAATTATTTTACTAATCAAAAACTATGTTGTTTTGTACTCGCACTAAAAACAATCAAATAATAAACGGGAATAGTGTGTTAAGAAACTCGATCGCCCTACCCTAAGCCAACCCGACCTACATAGCGGACTGTCAGATCAATGTAGCCATGGAACAGATCAACGGATACTCCCTCCGTCCCAGGATAAAAGTTCTGGTGGATTTTTCACGCATATTAAGAAGATGAATAAAATGATAAAATTGTCCATAATAATGTCATTAAATATGGAGAGATAATTAAAATAAGAAAAGTATGAGATGTTTAATGCTACAGGTATAATAGAAAAATGTGTGTAAAAATTTGGTTATTAAAGGAAAATAGATATTTAACATGGGACTACCCAAAATAGTAATAAAGACTTTTATCATGGGACCGAGAGAGTATAAAAGAACTATGATGGCATGCACTATAATTTATGGTCTGTCAGGTTTTGATATTCCAAAATCTAAATCTATGTAGTTTCTCGTTTTAACCAAATATATAAGAATATAAATACCCATTCTATTATATTCTCATTCCAATGTTGTAACCAAATGGACCATATAATGTACTCCCTCCGTCTCATAATATATAACGTTTTAGAGTTGTATACAAGAATTAAGGAAATGATTGGAAAACATTAAATATAGTAACAATTGTCTATAATATACTTAAAATCTCATTTATTTCATACTCTTTCATCTATAACATTTTTTCATGAAGGATAAATTTGGAAAGATTGTAATTAATTCTCCTAAATTTTCTAAAACGTCAAATAATTTGTGACAAATAAAATCACCTAAAACGTCATATATTATAGGACGGAGGGAGTATATAACAACTTACAAATTCATCGATTCAAGAGAATAAAATTTGAAAAATGATTTGCACATGAAAAAGATGATACTTTTGTATGTCTCTAATCTCTCTCTCACATAGATGTGGGACCTACTCACAACTCATGTGAAAACAGATCATGTGAAAATATATATTTTTTTTCATGTGGTAATATAAGTTGCCTAAAATTTATGGGCTTGACTCTTAGGCCCTTAGATGACAAAGATAGCTACATGGAAAGCATAGCCAAATTAAACATAGAAGAAAAGAAAGGAGAAGCGGTTGCAGCCCCAGCTAGACTATTGAATTTACTCTAACCAAATCTATGCATGCAGTCATGATACAGATCTACAGATACTAAAAATATGTGAATAATCTATAAAAATGTAATCCATATATATATATATCTACAGATACTAAAAAAATATGGAACTGAATTTATAAAAAAAAGTGAGATTCTAAAAATATGTGACTCTATAAAATGAAACCATATATATATATAAATATATATATATATATATATATATATATATATATATATATATATATATATATACACACACACACACACACACACACACACGAAATGTATGTAATGTTGCTACTAGAAAGCAAGGAAATTTAGACCTGAAGGAGAATTCAGTTGGAGCTAGAGAAAATTTCAAGGCTTCTGTCTGCAGCCAAGTTCCTGACCCAACTGTCTTTATAAACATGTTCAACGTACAGTGCTAAGCAATTTGAAGAGTACTAGGATGAAGTTGGTATTATCAAATTTAATTTATGCATTAAAGACTTAATTAATGAGATTTTGGATGCATTTAAAGTAATAAAATGATCGTTGACGGGTGTAGTTAATGTTCTCCACTTTTCAAAATGGTAGTGACCCCTCCATTCCATTCTTTTTTAGGTGAAAATACATATATTAAAAAAAATATAATTAATAATTTATCTGTTGATTAAATTAGATATAGAAAATCCCAATACCATTATTCTTCTAAAATTTATTGAAAATAGTATTTAATGTAAAGATAATATGAAAAAAATAATTATTAATTTAAAATCTGTGAATGACAAATAAAAATAAATAAATTACAATCACTAAATAACAGATAAAACGGAATAGAGAGCATAACAGCCAATAAATGCATTGATTACTTAATTGTTAAGTTGTAGTGTCATATACTATGAATTATTTTAATTTATTTCCAACCATATTCCATTCTCATCACACATAGCTAAGGATGAGAGTTGGAAATAAACCGATTCATATAAATATGAAACTAGCTTGAGCTTAATTAACAATTAGATTAGTCTTATGTTATTTAGATTACATGAATATATATTAGATTCATACATGCAACATAGTTTATTGATTTAATTATTATTAAGCACAAGCTCTCTACTTCCTTTTTTTTCAATATTAATTGAAGTGTTTATACCCATGAAAACGTTATATGAATACGACCACTACTTTTGACTTATGACTTATGTTATTAGTAAATGAAATGCACTTACCATTTAGGTAGGTAGCTAATTGAGTTTCTTAGTTTCTAAATGCCTAACTCAATAACCAAAGAATGCAATAAGCTATCTAAATGGCCAATGCACTAACAATTATCGTATTTTAGTAACTAATACAAGTAAAAATGGTTGTGAATATATAATATATGTTTTGTTTAAGTTAAACATTTTCTTGGTTTCTTCGCCTTATAAGTTATATGTACGTTACGTTATGTTAGCCAGGTGTTATTTTTTATTTTTTTGAGATAATTAGTAGAAATTAAATAAAACAAGAAAATTAAATACATTAATTACACCATCAAGGATGATTCCCTTTGTGTAAATAGTTCCAAAATCATAATAACTTAAAATGCTGCAAACATATTCATCCACTTTCTACGAGTTTTTAGTTCGCGTAGTGCGACGCGCGCTACACTGGTTATTTGATTATAAATACGGTTGGTCTAAGGGGTTTGGATACCAATATAAGCCTAGCAATTTTCTCTAGAGAAAGTCTTAGCTTCTTCAGGTTTTGTTTTATTTAGTAGTTTTTACTTACATTGTGTGTTTATATATATATATATATATATATATATATATATATATATATATATATATATATATATATTATAGGGCTTCATTGGCTATCATATATAGATTTGGTGGAATCTATACATGAGTAAAGGCTTTATTTTTTTTAGGGGCTTCATTGGTATCCTTTATAATTTTATGGAGCCCCTCTCTTTAATTTTAATTTTTATTTTTTTCATTATTCTCTTGTTTTCTACAATTTCCATGCACAGTTTGTGGTCTAAGCGTCTAGACATCAAAGCCCGTGGGTTTCATCTCTTGAATATTGATGGTTTTGGCCTACTGCTTCTTTGGCATAGAAATGTGGTAGTCTATATGCACTTTTTATTTGAAAATATACGTTACAGGGGTTTAAAAAGGCTTTTGTCAAGTTTTTTTTATTGGGTGAAAAATTACTTTTAGAAAAAATTAAAATTTAATGCTTTTAAAACTGAAAAATGATCTATATGTCAAATGTAAATTACTTTTAAAATAAAACAATAATATTTGATGCTTTTTATATCCTCTTATTTATGGATAGTATTACACACTAATCATTTAATATAATAATCAATAATTTGTGGTCCTATATATATATCTATATATATATATATATATATATATATATATAATATATGCATATATTTATATATATATATATATATATATAACAACATTAAATATTGAATTGAAATTACTTTTAATTATATATATATGTATTATATATAATAGTGATGATGATTTTGGTAATTAATTAATGTGAATTTTGGTTTGCAGGTAGATTTTAATTAATTATATATGGCGTCGTCCACAAATCTTTTCTCACTAGCAATGTTTATTTCCCAAGAAGATTTTCATCTATTTCACTCCATTGACAGGAGGCTATACACTATCCTTGTAGCAGATATCTGGCGTGACCCTGTGGAATCCATGCAAATCATGGGTTTATGGCTTTGGTTAGAGCGAGCTGGATTCTATAATATCATAAAAAGAATTTTAGCCTTGCCTGCTATATTAATCAACGAGCTCGCAGATGAAGCTGTTATATGCCTCAGCTGCATTAACAACAAGGCGGAAACAGGTGAAGCCAGTACTGAAATTCCTCTGACCCACAGTCTCATAAAAAGGGACATATCCTTGCAATTTTTACAGGAGAATCGAGATGCTGCAATTCGCGGGCTTGCAAAAGTTGACAAGGAAGTGTGCATCAGGGCTTTTAGTGACCTGCTGGAGGAAGCTATTGCCAGAAATAATGCTCAGAGATTGGTAGAGACTCAAATGCTTCTTCAGCAGACACTACTCATGGGCACTAGTACTACTCATGATGCAAATGGGGCGGCCGGGGTTGTACCAGTACCAGTACCGGCTGAAGAAAGAACAATGTTTGTCACATTTTCTAAAGGGTATCCGGTAGGTGAATGGGAAGTGAGGGAGTTCTTTAACAACCTATTTGGAGATTGCATCGAATCCTTTTACATGCAGGATGTGAAGGGGGCCGGGGGGAACAACGTAATGGATCATGAACAAGCTCTTTTTGCTCGAATCGTCTTCTTCCGACCTCATATCATTCATAACATTCTTAACGGTGTTGCCAAAGCTAAGTTCACCATCAATGGTAAGCATGTCTGGATGCGCAAGTTTGTACCCAAAAGGCCTAGGATTAATTTAAGCCTTTAATTTGTTTGTTTTTATTTTACTCACATGTTTCATGTCATGGGAAATTCACTGGTACTCATTAATTATTTAATTCTGGTGAACAAACAATTAATTGTAGTGATTATATTAATTAATTCTGGTTCTTAAACAAACAATTAATGGCTTAGAAAATAATTTAATACTCTTATTTAACAATTAAATACTACTACTAAAAGTTGAAAACTATTATTTTAATGAAGGTAGGGGTTTACAACGGTAATATTTAGATTTTAAAAGTATAAACGAAATTTAATCAAATTTTTTTCTTCTAAAGCGACAATCTTTTATATAATTACTACTTTATTTTATATTTTTAATATTAATTTTATAGTATTATGTAATCAATTAGTTATTTCTTCCTTTAATTTTAATCATTGTATTTCTATTAATTAAAAATGGATGGAAAGGATAAGTTTTCAAATGCCAAAAGTGTCGTTATCGATATTCTTTTCGTACACAATTTAGTCTCAAAAAAAAATGACTAATTTAAAATCTTGATAAATCTTATAAAACACTAAAATATCTTACTTGATTCAATATTAATTAATTTGCAAGGAGATGATTTTATTACATTAATTAATATATCATATTTTTAGATTTTAATTATTTAAATCAAATGCTTAAATTCTCTCCCCAACACAGCAATTAATTAATTAATTTTTTGTTCAAAATTTACATTTATTTGTTATATAATTAAAAAGAATAAATTATATAAGTATTATCCGTAAAATTACCGTTTTACACCATTAAATAGCAACGTGAAAATTTGGTATAATTAGTTAAATAATTTTATCATAATAATTACACAATTTGTTTGTACAATTCAAATTCTTAAGATTACATTCAAAATCATTAATTGAAAAACGTTTAATAATTAATCATCAAAATTTTCCAAATACAATTATATTATATCCAATTGATCTCTTTTTTAATCCATTTATACATTGAAGTAAGGATAATGATATATGAATATTTAAATATAAAAAAGTGATTAATTAATATGCCTTTAATGATTGGGACCCAATTCGTTTCTTTTACCACTTACTTATTTTGCCCTAGAGACTATCAATAATAATAAGAAGAAAAAACACAACTTGATTTTACAGATATGATTGATTATAAAAATAAAAACTAAAAAATTAAAACACTTGCAGAAACTTTATGTTTTTTTACTTCTATTTTTTGGAGTTTGTTGTTAATATGTTATGTCAATTTGTTCGCAATTAGATAAAAATTCAATTTTGGGAATATAAACGGTTGTGCAATGCCCAGTTAACTTTTTTCTATTTTTTTCACACTTCAAAATAAAATAGATTGATTAAAGAGCATTCAAAAATTGTAGATTAAGGATTGTTGTGTGTCGATTACCATGAAGTTAATTTTATGATAAGTTGATTAATTGACCAATATAATGTTAAAATACATTGAGAGATCATATCTCGACTTGCGTGTCGATATTGTATTGGTCAATTGACCAAAATTAAATTCAATAAGCCACAATTTGAGAATTAGAATCCTCTCCATTTTAAATGAAATGGAGTCTTCATTTTATGGTCCAGATTTAAATGTGTTAGAATGTGCCATCGTGATGATTGGAGAGAGAGAAATGATGATAGGGAATACACAAACCGTATGGTACTTGGCCCAGTGGTACGACTCACCTCATGGTTTCTATGAGACCGAGGGCAGTAAGGGGTTGTTTGTTAGGTCTGAATGGCTGAATCGTTAGCCATTAAGTAAGTTTATTTTTGAAAAAATCGTTGTCTCAATTCTATCATTAAAACGATTTTGGTTGAATGGTTTAGTATCATTTTTTTGGCTAAATGGAGTTTTTTTTTACAATATTAACTATTATATTAAATACATTTATAACAATTTTAAATTTATTTAAAGGGATAAAATAATAAAAATATGTTATTCATATGTTTCAGACATGTCAATTATCAAACAACTTTTTTCATTTAGATTCAGATTCATTCAATTTTTATCAAACACCCACTAAGAATCCTTAGTGGCAATAAGAACTAAGGAGGGTGTGTGAGTATGGGGTGTGTTAATGTAGCAAATATATATATATATATATATATATATATATATATATAGTTCGGATTTTAAGCTCACCCTTATGATCTAACTCACTTGAAAGCTCACCCCCCTTTAATGACGGACGTGACGGTTCGGTCATCTGATGAAGTCATCTATACTTTTAGCGACGCTATATGTTGTCCGTCGCTAAAAGTATAGACGACGGTTGTATGACCGAATCGTCGTCGGATCCGTTGTTAAAGGGGGGTGAGTTCGGATTAGTTGAATAAGGGGTGAGCTTAAGATCCGGACCGTATATACATATACACTAAGAATAGAGACGCTCCATTTCATTTGAAATAGAGAGGATCTTAATCCACAATTTGAAGGCTCTAGTTGTGTTTTGTCTTGTTGTTATGCGTGAGATAGACTTCAACAATAAAAAATTATTGTTTTTGAGTTTTGAATATAAAAAATAAATTTAAATTATAATAGAAAAGAAAAGAATAAAACGTGATGGTTGTGCTAAATATTGTGAAAAATATTAATATTATTTTAAATTTGATAAGATTATAAGTATGATCCATCATATTATAAATTTTTACAAAAATAATTATCATTCATGTAAATAACAACAACAAAATTGATACACGTATATATATATTTTTTGAGAAAATCGATACATATATGTAAGTTTACATTCATGTTGTTATCAAATTTATAAAATAAAAGAAAGTTTATATTTATTGTGACAACCCCAAAATAGGTCCATTCCATCCAACCCATTCTGAGTCGCCAAATACATGGTACAGAAAACAACTACAACTTTATTACAACAATTGTCGTGCAAAATACAACAACTCATGTGTTGTGAGTTTTGATACAAATATATATATCAACTGTGACTCTTGACACCAACTTGGGTAGCACGTCACCATGACATCTTACATAAATGTATAGTCAAAAACTGTTTTAGAAATTAAAATCTTTGGGAAGTGCTCAAGAAACCTTCCGTGCATGGGGAGGCCATGCGTCTAGGTTATGATAGATATCATATAGCCACGAAATTATCCTTGGTTGACCCAATAGACCCTAAAGAAAAACGAGAAGATTACTATCATATTCTTTCAATGGTGAGTCTTCTCTTGACATATCATTATCTCCACTCATCTCTAATTGAGAGTTTTACTTCAACCAAACACCAAGATTATATAGGTAGTGCTCGTAGATATACTCAAAGAAGTGGATGAGCACAACCCTGTCTTATGATGACACGAGGTTGTATGTCATTAGACATCTTGTATGATAGTGGCAAAACACCCTTCCAACGTTGGGTTTGCCTCACCCTATTTGATTCACCAAATATAACTTCTAAATGATGTATACAACACACTACAAGAAAAAGGCTTAAGTCTGACGGATTTTTCTGTCGGAATTACTCTTATTCAGTCGAAATTACTTTATTCTCGACGGAAATATCCGTCAGATATTCGGTCGTAAATATTCGCGTCGAAAATAACGTCCGTCAAAAGTTCTGTCGAAAATTACATATCTTCGACGAACGTATCTCCGACGGATGTACGTCGAACATTAGCTATCTTCGACCGAATATATAGGACGAAACTGTCCGTCGAATATAAGAGTAACTAAGTTCGACGGATACATTCCCTCGGAATTACCTTATTCCCGACTGAAAAATAGAATAAACCATCAAATATTAAAATTGGCTGATTATTACCTTCGACGGTCTTTACGTCGGAGATAGGTGTTCTGACGGATAATAATTTAATCGCCAAAGATAACGTATGCTTTCGAATGAAATTAGGATATTTCTTATTTATTAAAAATTACTTATTTGTTATTTCGAGGGAAATTTTGTCATGACTAAACTTATTCCGTTTAATTAACTAGCCTTTTTTAAAATACTGATTTTAAAAGTTCGGTTTCTGTGTTTAAACCCATTAATGTACCTGTAACTTTGTCACAACCCAATACACAATAATATAAACTTTTATCTCACATTCAAATATGCAACGAAGACTAAAACTTAATCTTGAACTCATTATCATTCACATTCACATTCAAATATCCACCAAAAACGTATTATAAGCTAACCAATTACAAATATAATTAATTGACCATAAATGTTAAACAATATAATTTACAATAGTTATACAGATTTAATTAGACAATACAATATATACAAAAGGGTCTACCAATAACATGAATATATACAAATGAACTATAAACTAGTAAAAGTATGATCATCATCTATGGAGGTGAACGACGTTGTTACGATGTATGGATGTCGACTTCGTGCCACCCTGCTGATGATAGAATCAAAATATAAATCATTAGTCCATATATATATATGTGTGAGAATTAACAAACTAGCCTTAATTGAAAAAATAAACAATAAGAGAATACCCGAGTAGGTGGGGCGGACGAAAAGCCTCCTCCAAGAGGTATTACCATCCGAGATCTCTTGGCCCAAGCGCCGAATCGCTTCGTGGTAATCCTGTATTTCTCTGCAGAGGCCCCTACTATAATATCTGAGCAATCTGGTGAAGACGAGAATCGGAAGGAAACTGCTGACGTCGAAAGACCGGATCGGTATGGAACCTATCCGACATGGCCCCTATCAGCCGCCGGAAGATATCGTCATCCAAGCCAAAATTCGTATGAGATGGTCCGACATGTGTTTTCCGGACGCTAATACCGGCCGGAGCCTATAAAGCGATACAAATTCGATTACTAATAATAATTTATATAATGTGATAAATTCAGATAATTTAAATGAAACATTAAAAATATTACCTCCGGAAGTGTATATGCGGGTATCCTCGGCAGACTGACACACTCGATATCTCATCAGATCGCTAGTAGGGGGGATCCCGAGACGCGACCCATAGTCTCAGACTCCTCATCCCGATATAATACAATATCGGGAAGAGGGGTGGCGAATCTAACGGCTCGTAACCCTCCTAATAGTCTCCAAATTTCAAATATATACTCGTCCCTCCACACTTGTAAATTGTACTAATCGGAGAAAATAAGCTTAGACTTACGTGATGTATGATGATACTTGGGCATATTTAGGCGACGTATGTAGATACAATCTTCAACTCTTTGTCGCTTAAGTAAGTCAGAGTCTCAGGACCAAATGGTTTGGCCGGATATGTGAATACAGCTAACTCATCATCAGCATGAGTCATTGGACCAATAACCTCATTCCTTCCTAAACGGTTGTGCTTCGTTGAAACAACATCGTCAAAATACAATGAGCAGAAGTTGACAAGTTCTTCCTCTGTATATCGTTCAGCAATAGAACCCTCTACACGAGTTTTGTTCTTGACCTTTTGTTTTAATCGGCGCATATACCTACGATAAATAATATGCAGAATTAGTGAAGTATTATTAATATGAGCAGGATAGAGCAATATATAGCAGTTTATATATTACCTCTCAAAAGGATACATCCACCGATATTGCACCGGTCCTCCAACTTTGAGTTCATACGGCAGATGAATAGGCAGATGTTCCATCGAGTCAAAAAATCCTGGAGGGAAGATCATTTCAAGCTTGCACATGGTAAGCACAATATTCTTCTCCATCTTCTCGACATCACTGTGCTTAATTATAGTTGAGCAAATATCTCAAAAGAAATTTGACAGTTCGGTCAATGCATCCATAACTTTTCTGGGTAACATCTCACGAAATGCAATTGGAATCAACTTCTGCATGAATACATGACAATCGTGACTCTTGAATCCAAAAATTTTCAATTGTTCAACCTTACAACAACGTGTTATGTTCGACGCATATCCATCTGGGAGCTTCAACCCACTAACCCACTTACAGACGTCTTCAACTTGTTGCTTAGTAAGACTAAATGGAGCTTTAGGTTTCGTAGTGTTAGGGCGAAGCCACAATTCTGGCCTAATGCTCAATGCCTCCAAATCTTTTCGAGCATTGTCATTGTCTTTAGTTTTACCACTCGCATCTAACACGGTGTAAAACAAGTTCTCGAAAACATTCTTTTCGGTATGCATGACATCTATCTGATTTAATCAAAATCGTGCCCCAATCTGACAACTCAAACCATATAGGCAAATGTGTCCAATTATGAGTCTTCCGTGCATCTTACCGCTTCTCAATTTATCGTGTTCCTTCCCCGACAAAGAAAAATCAAGTTGATTCAACCACTCCAGACCTCACCGCCTGGCGGTACCACCAACAACCCCTTTTCTTCTATTTTTTTACGTTGAACTGTAGACACCTTTACGTAATTGTGATCAAGAGGCAAGAATCTACGAAAGCGCACTAAAGAAACTACATTTCCGCCTACGCTTTGTTGGTTGCCTTGCACATCCCCCATACACACTGGGGCGGAATGACTTCCCGTGAGTTGACCAACCACTAACCATCCCAAGAGCCGGAAAGTCGGTGATAGTCCATATGAAATTTCTTTCATCACAAAATTCTCGCATATCGATTTATCATCGTCCGAACCCCTATCTCCCACAACATCTTTAGTTCATCCACTAACTATCGAAGGTACACATTAAGATCTTTTGTAGGACTTTTATCCCCCTAAATGAGTAAAGTCAAAACAAATCTGGATCCTCATGCACATTCTTGGGTGGAAGATTATAAATGACCATAATGACCGCCAAACCGAAAGTCTCATTGGCTAAAATTATTAAAAGGGCAAAAGCCATCAGTAGCGATGCCAAGCCTAACATTCCTAACTTCTTTCGCAAAATCGGAATAATTTACATCAAATCTCTTCCATTCATCTTCATCTGCTGGGTGAGTCAGCTGACCAGGCACGACATCCCTTGTTCGAAGCCAACTCATATGTTGGTAGTATAAGACGACATGAATAAATAACATGAAGTCTCAAAGCAAGTAGTAAAAATGTATCGTAAGATTTTCCGGGAACATGTTTCTTTACATTCACTTCTAGCTATAAACCATTGTTTTGTTAATGATGATAAACTAAGTAAGTGGTACTTGGTTTATGAAAATTTTATTTGGAATCTATAAACTACTTATATATTTTATTTTATTTTATTTATTAAACTAAATTAAATTTTTTATTACTTTTATTTTATTTTGTATTATATATATATTATATAATTTTTAATGTTTTTTATTAAATTAAATTAAATTAATTAAATTTAATTTAATTTAAATTTAATTTAGATTATTTAAATTAAATTAAATTTATTTTATTTTATTATTTTTATTTAATTTTATTTTTTATTGAATTGTATTTTATTTAATAAACTAAATTTATTTTATTTAATAAACTAAATTAAATTATATTTACTTTATTTTATTTTAGTAGTAAGAAACTAAGTAAATGGCACTTAGTTTATGATTTATTAATATTGGGAAACTAATTACTAATACAATACATACAAGTCTGCAATTTCATAATTCTGACAGAATTTCTGTCATAAATTCAGTCGTAAATAACAAATATATCAAGATTGAAACATTTACCAGATGTTATACACTAAACAGAAGTTGCAACATAAGTTGCAATCCCAATTTGCACAACAGTTTGCATAACAGTTAGGCATAACACAATTTTGGCAACCCAATTTTCACAACAGTTAGGCAATTAACACAAATAATAACCCTTATAATTTCAAAGATGAAACACAAATAGATATAACCCATTTCGTGAGAACACAAATAACCCATTTCGGCAGAACACTTAAGTCACAATTTCAGCAATGAATCCGAAATATATATAGTAGCAGTAATTATCATCAATAGATATATATATATATAGTACCAATTTTAGTGTAATATGCACAATATTGGGCAGGAAATTATACCTAATTATACAAATAAACCATTACTAACCTTAGGCCTTAGCTAGTTTGAAAACCTAAGTTAAAGGAGAGAATGAGAAAATAGAGTCCAACCCGCCGAAACGCAGCGTCGTCGGCGATCATTGCGTAAGGGGAGGTGTCGCCATGCGATGTTGTGTGTGGAAGGGTGGCCGGCAGTGGTGTGACAACCCCAAAATAGGTCCATTCCATCCAACCCATTCTGAGTCGCCAAATACATGGTACAGAAAACAACTATAACTTTATTACAACAATTGTCGTGCAAAATACAACAACACATATATCGTGAGTTTGGATACAAATATATATACCAACTGTGACTCTCATCCCAACCTTGGATAAGACGTCACAATGACACCTTACATAAATGTATAGTCAAAAACTGTTTTAGAAATTAGAATCTTTGGAAGTGCTCAAGAAACCTTTCGTACATGGGAGGCCATGCTTTAGGTTATGATAGATATCATATGGCCACAGAATTATCCTTGGTTGACCCAATAGACCCCAAAGAAAAACGAGAAGATTACTATCATATTATTTCCAATAGTGAGTCTTCTTTTGACTTATCATTATCTCCACTGTTTCAAATTGAGAATTATACTTCAAACAAACACCAAGATTATATAGGTAGTGCTCGTAAATATACTCAGCAAGTGGATGAGCACAACCCTGTCTTATGATGACACGAGGTTGTATGTCATTAGACATCTTGTATGATAGTGGCAAAATACCCTTCCAACGTTGGGTTCGCCTCCCTATATGATTCACCAAATATAACTACTAAAAGATGTATATAACACACTTGTCTATACTGTTTAGGGAGAACTCCACAGCTAGAGACCACCGTTCTATTCCCTTGTTACCCCCGCTCGACCCAGTTACACTTTTATTACCTGAAAGGAATTGTGAAGCAAAAGGGTGAGCACAACTAGCTCAGTAAAGAATATCATGACTAAAGATAATTAAATTATCAATAGCCTTCATCAATAACAAATCAGATATTTAGAACATATGGTAGATGATAAAAATTTCAACCATAGTTGCGGTGAACGCGAGCGATCCATTAGAAGAGTCAAATAGACAATACAATCTATTATCTTCTCCATGTTAAAAGTCCACCAATAATGTTTTATCCTGTAACATCAATCAACAGCCTCCTTTCACAATTATATGAATATCTCTATAATCATAATTGTGATTCTAAATTCTCTTTGTACCCCGGGACAAATATAATTTTCATCACATGTCTTTACCCAAACATCAAAGATCATGGTTATACCAAATCACAGCCTCTGCTCATAATCATACTAATAAATTCATCTTTGCACTACGGGCCAAAGATATTCATCCACGATTCATCTTCGCACTTTGACCAAAGATATTCAACAACGAATCATCTTTGACGCTCACGCCAAAAGATATTCATTAACAGATTCATCTTTGCACTCTTGACCAAAGATATTCATCAACAATTCATCTTTTGCACTACAGCCAAAGATATTCCTCAACAGTTCATATTTGCACTTCTGAGCAAATATATTAATATCTCAAAAAAATATATAATCATTTCGAATTTATATAAACAATAATTATAACCATGTTGATCAATTCCTTTGCACTTAAGCTAAAGATATTCAATTATAAATTCAATGGTCATGATCATACCAGTCACAATTCAACTTTTCACTACTGACCAAAGAGATCCCTAGTCATGATTATACCAATAATCTACTCATCTTTACACTCCAAAGAAGAGAATTTCAACATCGGGGTTATAAAAATATTATATATGATAATAAAATCAATATAATCAATATATAGTTTTAATCTCCGGAGTAATATTCATAAATCAACTATAATTTGGTTAGAAAAAAAAAACCCAATTTTGTAGTGAATAGTACTCTGTGAATAGTAACTCGTGAATAAGAACTCATGAATAAGAACTCATGAATAATAGTAACCCTAACACAAAAAGGTAAAAATTTTCAATAAAATCCATACCAATATTTCTCGGTATAATGATATTGAAAGAATAACATTTCTTAAACTTATAAATAATTTATTTTAATTATTTACACTTTACTAAATAATGCATTTAATCATCATAAAATGCCAAACTTATAAGATTTCATCACCAATAACCAAAACCCTCATCAAAAATCTGCATATACCACATATATGATTCTCAAGCCATAAAATCATATTTTTCAATTTTCTTCCTTCACATAACATATTTAACTCATTTATTCATAACTAGTCTATTTTCATGAAAAATACCAATTCAGTTCCAAAAATATTTCTTTTCTGGGTTTTAGCAGAATATAGTCCCATATTGAACATATATTTTTCTTAGAATTTTTAAAATTCATTTACTATTTTTCATATGGCCAAAACCGCCGAATATTTAGACATTTATCATAAATTGTACTTTTATCCAAAAATTTCGAAATTCACAGAGTACACTGATATTATATAGATGTACTCCCAATAAAAATTTCATCAATTTTGGAGTGAACCATAAGGAGTTATAATGGTTTACTTTTAAAATAGTCTTTTCCCATAAAATTTATAACTCTTAATCTATACATCCAAAAATGGTGATTTTTGGACACAATCAATAAAACTCATCAACATATCATTTCAAATTTTTCCAAAAATTTTCTGAAGGTCAGAAGAAGTACGAACTGAAAAACATAATAACCCTTAAAATCCTTTACCTCAAAAAGAGCGAAGATTACATTTGGAATATCGGATGAAAACCGATGAAACTTCTACTAAATAGCAACTCTCAAAGTATCTAAATACTCTTAAAAATATGCTTGATAATATAGAGAGAAAGAAAACTTGTTTCTCGTGTGATTTTCAATTCTAACTTAGCCCTCTATTTATAGGAAAATTTTAGCAGACTTGACTTTTCTACAACATGATGGCTTTACTCGCTACTATTCCCACCCACCACATTTGAAATAAAATTCAACACATTTCTTCACCAACCACAAGTGGGGCCCACTCAATTCTAGAATTTTCCACCAAAATCATTTATAAACCTAATTTACAATCAATCACCTCTTAAAATTCATAACAAATTATACGTTTATTTTTAACGGTTCAAAATTTGTGGACATATACTCAACTTATATATGTATAACATATCCAAAAATTACAACGATCCAACGGTCGGATTAAAAATTATAACTCACACAATATATCTCAAAAACACTGGTTTAATTTTTAATACCTTCATTCCGACAAAAATACTGATAAAATACCTCAACATTAACTCCTTCATTTTTAACCACAATAAATATATCCAACATTTATATCCACATAAAATAAATATTTTCTTATCATATGAATCAATAATTAATTATTCACAAATAATATTACAAAATCACATTTATGACATCACGCCGTTCCCAGGAAAGAGGGGGCTTTCCAATAAGAATTTCTCCTTATTGGCGCGCAATTAGGTGACCAAACCTCTCCTTGACAGAACTTTCTAGACATTGCCAATAATGCTATCTAATAATATTTTTCAAATAATATGAATTATTGATCTGATAATGGGAAATATTGTGCAGTGACAATTATTGAAACAACAATAATATAAAATATCAACGCAACAATTATTGAATCAATAAAATAAAATATTGAATAATGAATTACCGTAACAATTATTGAGTAAAGGCCTTCTTATGTAAGGATCAATAATTCAAAAATACTGTAAAAAATCGTGTCTTTCTTGTGTAAAACATGCGTATTCATCGTATTTTAACCAATTTTATTCCAACAATTGTTAACTTGATAACGATTACGCCTGCTATTTATAAAAACTTAATTTTGTCGTTTTCTTCATCCGATGCGCTTATTCTATTATGGGGCCCATAAATGGTACGTCTGTCTTAAATGCATTTAATATTCCCCGACGTAAAGAATATTCCACGACCAAACGAATATTCCCAATAACAATGAATATTTTATAACCACTTGTGTATTTTGAAAAAAAAATTCATATATCACCCTTAACTTTAAATTTTATCAATTTAACCATTTACTTGAATAGTAATTATAAGAAAAATTGAATACTTTTATTTCATAAAATTCGGGTCTTACAAGTGAAATTTGAGTGCAGAGAGTGGTGAAGAGAGGCGAACGTCACGATGCGAGGGGAAAAGGGGTGCGCGGGGGACCCATGCATGGATGGATGGATGGTGGGGAGGATGAGAGAGGAAGGAGAGTACTAGGGGGACCGGTGTGGGGGCGGGAAGGATGAGAGAGGGAATGAGATCGACTGAGACTGAGAGAATGAGAGAGGGTTGGGGCGGTGAGGATGAGATCGAGGAGGAGTGAGAGAGAGAAATAAAACGAGCGTCTGAAATGAAAAGGCAGAAGGTGAAAGGTTTTTATTTTATCTCCGACGAAATGTCCGTCGGACATATGTCTCTCGAAAATAGTTTAAGTTCGACGAAAAGTCTCTCGAAATTAATGTTTTTTCGTCGAAATTACTTTTCACGGTGGCGCCAAACTTGGCGCCAACTGGGAGGACTAAGTTCGATGAATTCGGCCCCATTAATGTATTTCCGAGGGACTTATATCCGACACATTATTCCTCGGACATAATCCTATTTCAATAGAATTTAATCCGTCCGAGGATACGTCGATCGGAAATAAAGCGATTTTCTTGTAAGACACCTTTCTATCTTGCTAGGAGAACCTCCATGACTAGAGACCACTGCTCTATTTCCAGTTACCCTCGCTCAAGCCCGACTACACTCTTATTACTCCTAAAAAGAATTGTGAAGCAAAAAGGGTGAAGATAACTTGATGACGCCCCCAAAATAGGTATACATCACCCATTCTCGAAATCGCCAAATACATGGTACGTAAACAAATACAACTTCATTAAACGGTGAGTTTAAATAAAAATAGAGTATAAAAACTCAAAAGGAGTCCTCATTACAATTATTGATACACTATTTTAAAAATAGTGAGGACTGCTAAAACAACTTTCTAGAACCATCACTCCGTACCCCGACTAGTTTCTGCTATGTTCTCACCTCCTGAGAAGAAAAATGAAACAAAAGGGTGAGCTCAAATAGCCCAGTAAAGAATATTATGACTAAGATAATATACAACAAATTATCATTATTCTTCAACAGGGAATAATCTGATAAAATATAATAGACAACAAGTTTTAGATCAACAACTACAAATGAAAACAATGAATCCATTAGAAGAGTCAAGAGAGAGAATTCTACTATCTTCTAAGATTTAAAAGTCCATCATCAATATTTTATCCCCGTAACATCAATCAATATACATCTTGAATCAAATATTCATCTTTGCACTACAGGCCAAAGATATTCATTTGTATCACCAGTTGGTCATGTTCATCTCAACACTGTTCATCTTTGTACTACGGGCCAAAGATATTCATTAGTTAATCATTCATCTTTGCACTACAAGCCAAAGATATTCATTTGTATCATCATTTAGACCGAGGATGATGAAAAATATTTTAAAGAAAAAACGAATCCAAAGGAGATAACAGATCAAATATTAAGGATTCAGACATGCTTTATCCAAGTTCAATAATATTCCGAAATAACCAATTTTGAAGCAGAATTCAAAAATAATGATCAAAATATGGATACAATCAAAGATAGTAACCATAATAGATAACTTGGACAAAAAGAAGAAAATTTTATTTTTTGGTGAATAGTGCCGTATACGTGAATAGTAATCCCGACACAAAAAGTTCTAAATTTGATAAAAATTTCATACCAATATTTCAGCATAATTATATTGAAGAAAATATCATTTAAGAAGAAGATAATATCCCTTACCTCAAAATATCAATACTTCTGATCGGAATATTGGTATAAGGCTGAAGGAAACTTGCACTGATTAACAGAAACTCACAAAGTATCTAAATATTCACAAAATACACTCAATATTCTAGAGAGAGAAAGAGAGAAAACTTATTTCTGGTGTGATTTTCAATTCTAACTTAGCCCTCTATTTATAGGAAAATGTTAGCACGCCGAAGCAGACTTAACCTGCAACCTAATGGCTTTACCTGCTACTATTCCCACCCACTATATTTGAATAAATATCTCAGCACATTTATCACCAACCAAGAGTGGGGCCCAACAATTCTAGAATTTTCCACCAAAATAATTTATAACCTGATTTCCGAATCAGTCACCTCTTAAAATTCATAACAAATCATACGCTCATTTTTAACGGTTCAAAATTTGTGGACATATACTCAACTTATATATGTATAACATATCCAAAAATTACAACGATCCAACGGTCGGATTAAAAATTATAACTCCCGCAATATATCTCAAAAAACACTGGTTTGATTTTTAATACCTCCAATCCGACAAAATACTAATAAAACACCTCAACATTAATTCCTTCATTTATAACCACATAAATAAATCCATCATTTATATCCACATAAAATAAATATTTCCTTATCATATGAATCAATGATTAATTATTCACAAATAATATTACAAAATCACATTTATGACAACCAGGCTGTTCTCAGGAAAGATGGGGTTTTCCAATAAGAATTTCTCCTTACTGGCGCGCAATTAGGTGACCAAACCTCTCCTTGACAGAACTTTCTAGACATTGCCAATAATGCTATCTAATAATATGAATTATTGATCTGATAATGAGAAATATTGTGCAGTGATAATTATTGAAACAACAATAATATAAAATATCAATGCAGCAATTATTGAATCAATAAAATAAAATATTGAACAGTAACTACTGTGACAATTATTGAGTAGTGCCTTCTTACGTAAAGATCAATAATTCAACAATCTTGTGCAATACCGTATGCTTCTTTGTCTGCAACAACGCGTATTATTTTTTTTAACCACCGGGTATTCCAACAAGGTGTTAATCTGTAATAACTCTGTAGTTATTCAATTTTGTCATTTTCTTCATTCGATGATTATCCGTTATAGGGCCCATAATTGGTCATAAGGCGTCGTATTTAATATTTCCCGACAGAAAGAATATTCCACCGACAAAATGAATATCTTATAACCACTTGCTTATTTTGCAAAATTTTCACATTTCATCCATAACCAAAGTTATTATATCAAATTAATACCTTATTATTCACAATAATAAATAAAGAAAATTTGATTTTATTCATTAAAAAGTTGGGGTCTTACACAACTAGCCCAGTAAAGAATATCATGACTAAAGATAATTAAATTATCAATAGCCTTCATCGAGAATAAATCGTAGATTTAGAACATATGGTAGATGATAAAAATTTTCAACCATAGTTGCGGTAGAACGAAGCAATCCATTAGAAGAGTCAAATAGACCATAAAGTCTACTATCTTCTCCATTTAAAAGTCCACCAACGATGTTTTTATCCTCGTAACATCACCCAACAGTTCCTTTCCACAATTATATGAATAACTCATAATCATAATTGTGATTCTAAATTCCTCTTCGCACCCGGTGATTTAAGATAATTTTCATCACATGTCTTTACCCAAACATCAAAGATCATGGTTATACCAAATCACGCTTCTTGTTTATAATCATACTAACAATTTCATCTTTTGCACTACTGGGCCAAAGATATTCATCAATGCAGACCTTTTGCACTACACAGCAAAAGATATTCAACAACAAAATCATCTTTGCACTACGGGCCAAAGATATTCATCAACAATTCATCTTTGCACTACAGACCAAATATATTCCTCCACAGTTCATATTTGCACTACAGACCAAATATATTCATCAACAGTTCATATTTGCACTACGGGCCAAATATATTAATATCTCAAAGAAATATATAATCATTTCAGAATTTATATAAACAATAATTATAACCATGTTGATCATTTCACCTTTGCACTGAAGCTAAAGATATTCAATTGTAAATTCAATAGTCATAATCATACTAGTCACAATTCATCTTTGCACTACTGGCCAAAGAGAACCCATAGTCATGATCATACCAATAATCTACCCATCTTTACACTCAAGTTAAAGAGAAATTCAACATCAGGTTTATAAAAATGTTATATATGATAATAAAAATAATATGATCAACAACTGTATTTATTTTCAAGAGCAACAATCATAAATCAATGATAATTTGGTCAGAAAAAGAAACAAATTTTTGTCATGAATAGTACCCGTGAATAGTAATTCATGAATAGTAACTCGTGAATAGTAACTCATGAATAGTATTCCGTATTCGTACATAGTACCGTATACGTAAATAATGTCATATACGTAAATAGTGTCATATATACGAATAGTCTTAGTATCGTGAATAATAACTCTCAACTCAAAAAAGGTAGAAATTCTACAATAAGATCCATACCAATATGTCGAGATAATGATATTGAAAGAATAACATCATTATGAAGAATATAACATCCCTTAATATCCCTTACTATCCTTACAATCCCTTACTATCCCTTACAATCCCTTACTATCCCTTACTTCAAAAGAAAGAAAGACTTCCATTGGATATCGGATATGACGCTGAAGGAAACTTGCACTGATGAATAGCAACTCACCAAGTATCTAAATACTCACAAAATACACTCGATAATCTAGAGAAAAAGAGAGAAAACTTATGAATTCTGGTGTGATTTTCATTTCTAACTTAGCCATCTATTTATAGGAAAATGTTAGCACGCCGAAGCAGACTTGACCTGCTACCTGATGACTTTACCTGCTACTATTCCACCCACCAAAAATCAGTCATCTTCCCCAACAACCAAAAGTGGGGCCCACCCATTTCTAGAATTTTTCACCAAAATCATTTATAAACCTAATTTCCGAATCAGTCACCTCTTAAAATTCATAACAAATTATACGTTCATTTTTAACGGTTCAAAATTTGTGGACATATACTCAACTTATATATGTATAACATATCCAAAAATTACAACGATCCAACGGTCGGATTAAATATTATAACTCACACAATAAAGCTGTAAGAACACCGATTTGATCTTTTAATACCTCCAATCCGATAAAATACTGATAAAACACCTCAACATTAACTCTTTCATTTATAACCACATAAATAAATCCATCATTTATATCCACATCAAATAAATAATTCCTTATCATATAAATCAATAATTAATTATTCACAAATAATATTACAGAATCATAATAATGACAACCAGGCAGTTCCCAGAAAAGAGGGGGCTTTCCGATAAAGATTTTTCCTTACTGGCGCGCAATTAGGTGACCAAACCTCTCCTTAACAGAACTTTTTAGACATTGCCAATAATGTTATCTAATAATATTATTCAAATAATATGAATTATTGATCTAATAATGGAGATACTGTGCAGTGACAATTATTGAAATAACAATAATATAAAATATCAACGCAACAATTATTGAATCAATAAAATAAAATATTGAACAGTAATTACTGTAACAATTATTGAGTAGTGCCTTCACGTAAGGATCAATAATTCAACAATATCAGGTAATACCGCAGTATTATTCTTGTCTGACGCCAGACATTCAGATTTTAACCACACGGTATTCCAACAAAGTTGTTAATAAAGAATAACCACGCCGTTATTTGTAAAAACTCAAATTTGTCGCTTTCTTCATCCGACGCTTATTCATTATGGGACCCATGAAATGATCATACGCCGTCAGCACAAATATTCTCCGACAGCAAGAATATTCCACGACCAAACGAATATTCCCCGACAACAATGAGTATTTTATAACCACTTGCTTATTTTGAAAATTTTGCACATATCACCCATAACTTTAACCTTTTATCAATTTAATCATTTACTAAATAGTAATTATAAGAAAAATTGAATACTTTTATTTCATAAAATTCGGGGTCTTACATTTATATTTTATCATTAAATTAATTGTGTTATACTTGAATGTTATTGATACAATATAAATTATAAAAGATTGGAAAATAATATACATTTTTTTTTATTTCAATTACGTGAATAAGTAGAGTACAACTATGTATTGTGATTAAGGGTGTAAACGAATCGAATCGATCCGAGTATTGAGTTGCTCAGATTTGGTTCCCAAAATTTATCGAGTATAAAATAAGGTTTGATTGAAGCTCATTTAGCTACCGAGTCGAGCACGATTTTGAATCGAGCCCGAGCAGTTTAGACTTTTTCAACGAATATAATCTGAGTATCAATAGAAAATTATAATTTGAGGAGGTTCGAGTAATTTATCGAACTTTAAAATGTGCTCATATTTGACTCATTTATATTTCGAGTCGAGCTCGAATCGAACTTTTAGTCGAGCGAATGTTGGATCACCTCCTTTTCAGGGAGAACTAATGTTTGTTGGGTATTTTGGTTTGACACTGCTTCACACCCAAAAAGAAGAAAACTACGTCTGAGTGAAACTTGAAGATGGAAGTCTTCTTGATGGCGGTGGCTTGCTTGTACTTGCCTTTTCATTCTTTGATTTTTTGCTTGACTTTATTTTCTTTCTGAGGTCATCTTTTCCTCTCTCCCTCAGGGCTGCCATAGTTTCCTCGGCTTGGATGAATCCTTCGGCCTTTTGAAGGAGCTAACTGTTTGCTCATTTTACAGTTTTAATTGTGATAAATTTATGATGATTTACGTTTGTGATTTTTATTAATATATATGATAGATAAAAATTATAGGATAACCCCACTTATTACACATTTTAAAAAAAAATATCATTAATACTTATTGACGTAACTGACAATTAAAAAGTGGTCGACATAAACATTCGCTTAGTGATAATCTTTTTAGACAATGTGAAATAACTAGAACTCTATTCTAATTCTATCTAATTTCATATATTAATATCTTTTGTAATTATAATTCAGTATAAATTTGTCGTAATATATATCAGGACTCTAAAAGATTTCATAATAGTATTTAATTTTCATTTTAAATACTTAAATTTTTTTACTATAATTTTTTGACCAAAAAATGATTAAGTTTTGAGTCTATTTTATTTATTTTTTATTCTTTTCCGTCCATTTTATTTTTCCTTCCGTCCATTTTAAAACAAAGAACCAGTGTCAAAGATGCCGACCTCTCTTCACTATCATCCAGCGAGTCCAGAATAAGTGAATAACAATAGTATAGAATTGGTCAGGTATGCTTGAACTCAGTTAGCTATACCTACACTTAATCCTAGTGTAAACGGTTTGCATCTTTCCGTCTCTTCAATTTTTAGTGTGTATAATTGTTTACACAGATTAAGCACTGCTTTACATTCAATATATATTTGTAGTTCTGAAAACCTAGCCTGGATTAATACCCAATAAAATATATTTAGTTTTTTTTTTCTGGAATTTGAATTTTGGGTTATTGGATTCGGATTGAGAAGACCCAGAAAATGGTGGTTTGATTGAATTTTTGTAGGCACAAAAGTCACCTTTTTTTTCTTCTTAAAATGGAGCCGGCTTCGAATGGAGAAGAACCCAAGTCATGGGATGAACTATACAACATCGATTTGATGCCGTCAGAATTGTTTCTCAAGTTCAGGAAGGAAATTGAGGGGTTTCGTGTTGGTGTCAATTTGGAGGTAATTCAGTGTAAATAATTTATTTTTAAAAAATATTTAGTATATTGATGCTCTGTTTTCTTGTTCCTGACTTGTAAAATTTACACACAAAAAAACAAACAGTTTTTTCTTAAGAAAAGAAGTTAGTGTTGTTGATACGATGTAAATTACCGTAGGTTAACGAGCTAAATAGTGGAGGAACTGAGGATTTTGAATAGGAAATGAGGAGTGGGCTATATTTTGGCTCTATTGTTTGTGAAAAGGTTCTTGTGTTGAGATACAATTGTATTTAATTGCAAAAGGATAAATTGTGCATGTGATGAAGTAAGAGGTACTTAAATAGTCAATGAAGACCATGTGATTGCACTAATTGGAGTAAGTTATGCCTTTGGCTGATCTCTAAAAGTGAAAGCATTTGTTCTTCCTTCCTTTAAGTTATTGGAACTTTGGTTGTTTTTTTTCCCCTTTGTTATTTAGTAGTAGACCATCTCCAATTAATAGATTGAGAATTGTGTGTACTTTTTATCATATTTGATGTTAAACTTTGCAATGAATATGAAATCTCCTCTTTCTCATATAAAAACACGAAAAAAGCTTATGTTTTATCAGTCAGAATAGTAATTTATGTATACCAACAATATTACCTGGACGCTTTGAACTTTATAAGTGCTCTTGAAAAGGCTTGAGGAGAGGGGCTAAGTGTGTTTATTGCACGTTCATACTGTTGAGTAATCACCCTACAAACATCACCAGCAAAGAAAGAGAGTACTCCTTCATAGCTTGCTAATCAACTATTCCCTAAGGATTAAGATAGCCGCATGATTAACCAACTACATTTCGGACATATTATTTTACATTGATTTGCCATTTTATGTGTAAGAGTAATATGAAAATGGACACGTTAGCGCTCCATGCAAAATCTTAATTTGATAGATGGATCTGACTTGTATAGAGAAACCACATACAAAAAGATGTGAACGTTTAAAGTAACAATCTCAGGGGAAGAGCTACGCGTTATTGCTAGGATGGGCAAATGACCCCTCTAAGCCTTTGAAAAATAAAACATATATGATATGTATATAACTAAACTTATATAATTTTGACCCCCCCCCCCTATTTTCTACTACAATTTAGTGTCATAATTCTTTGCATCTCTAGTTTCAAATGCTAAAGACTGCTTGATAATCTGCATCACCAAATGCTGTGAATTTTTATCTTGGTCCAGTTCTATAATGCTCCAAGCAACGATTACCAGGCAAAACTGGTTTTGAAGCCTTTAGCCCATGATCGGAGATGGAAATTCATATATGAGCCTTTACATCATGACGTGCGCCTTTTGTCTAAGAAGATTCCGGTAACTAAATTTCTGAATCTCCAGGTATGATGGTCCCTCTTTCTATCTCTCCCTCCCATAATTGTTTATCAAAATTAAGTACTTTTATTAGTGCAGGTAGGAATAGGCCATAGTTTCCAGTTACATGCCACTGGTTGGAATTGGAAGCTTACTACTTGTTTGGGTGGCGATGGTTTATCTCGGATACGGAATAAGACATCACTTGGCTTGTGCCCTGGTGTGGATTTACGCTTTGCATGGAGAGCAGACTATGTTCTACCAGAATTTAATGGGCAAGTTTTGTTAACATCTTCTGCATTCACTTAAGATGACATCAATAGAATAAATAGTTTTCTATTAGTTTTGAAATTGCATATGCTCAATGAGGTGAATTTTTCTTTGTTTTAAATTATTACAGTAAACGTTATTTTATGTTTTAATTGAAATCCTGGCTTTCACAGGGCTGTCGGCACTGGTGAACCGTTGTTCAACATGAACTCAGGACGCTTACAAGCGTCGCTTGATAGAATTGAGACCATTGTAACCCATACAACATAAAACATATGAACAGGTATGCTTATCTATTGAATCTATATGATATCTAATATGGAAAAATATAAGGACCTTGTAGTTGTCTTGATTGATCTTTTCAATTTAACTGTATGACATTAGAAACTTTCCTCCATTCTAGATAATTTTGTTTTTATTAGTGATTGTACGGTTTGATGTGTTTGTCTGGACTCTTGACATCTAGAATGTTGGCATGGAATTTAGAGAGTTGTTGTTTCTATTTTTATGATTATTTTGTTGATGAATCCTTTAATAGGGAGGAAGCATGTACATAATGGCATGTAGAAGTTTTTGTCCGAATTTATGTAAAATTGTATAGCAAGTATTTATCAATTACTAGACAGTTTAATGTGTTTGTCTTGATGTCTGAAATTTAGGCATGTATAAATTTAAGATATTGTTTCTATTTGTATGACTAGCCGACAAATCCTTTGACAGTGCAAGCGTGTAAAAAGAAGAATAGAAATCTGTGTCCAGATTTACTTAGAAATGTACGTCATACATACTATGATGTTTTCTGGTTATCCAGAGAACCATTGATGTGCCGTTATGGGCTCAAATTTATTATAATATTTTGTTCAGTTATTAGCTCACCATAATATCTCACCAAATCTTTTATTTAGCATGATCAGTAGGATGGTGGAAGAAGTCCAGCATTAGTTAGAGAGCTTAGCTTGTATGTAAATTGAGGTACAAGGATCATCAAAGTTCTGTTATCAGTCTTTTATTCCTGAAGGAAATGATTTGATAGCACATAAAGAGGAGTGTTCCATGAGCAGAAGATTGTAAATATATCAGTGCAGCAGGCGTAACTGATGGTCTTTTACTGTAAAGTTCCAAGTTCTTGAATAGATTTCATAACAATAACAATATCTTAATGTCATGTCATTTCTTTCCCTTTTCAATCGTTATCGTAAATTGGGTGATGTCTGGGAAAATCAATATCTTACAACCATTGCTTGTTATATTGTGGTGCATAAGCAACGAACAAGAATCTTGATCACCAGTTTCTGGCTTCCATGATACAATTCGTGATGTTGAGACGTACACTAGTTATGATTACTGCTCGATGGACCTCTACCATCTTCAACTACTCTTGACTTGATGGTGGGTTGAAGATGAATATTGTTGCTTTAAATTCTTGGTAACCTTGCATAATACAGTAGCTACAGTCTGGAGATACTAGTATAACATTGTCGGCTCTTTTTGGCTTTTCGTAGCTACTGTAAGTTTGTTGTTGAAATTTTTCTCTGGTATCCTCTTAATCTTCAGATTCCTTCTAATTTTTTTCCCTTTGTTAGAGAGTGCAGTTTAGCTTAATTTGTATTCTTTTAATAAAAAGGAGTATACTCGCATTGTCCTACAACTAGTAAGCAAATTTGAAATGTTTAACTTTTAAAAAATCAAATGATATTTTTAGACATAATTTTGAATATTAAGAACCTGTCGATCCAAACACTTAACGTTAAGAATCTCATTACTGACATTAATTTGTTTTCAAATGGCCCCATAAAACCATTATTAAACATAAAAGCTTGGATGGATGGTGACTAATTTTTTTTCCAAATTACCATCATTGAAGAAATATATTAATGCCAAAAAAATAAAAAACCTTTTGCTTTTTTAAACCCAAATGGAGGGAGGGATTGGCTAGGCTTGGCACCACACCTAAAAAGATGAGGCCATAAAATGGGCCCACTCCAACCTAGCCGTTATAGCCTATAACGGTCCAAATCCAAATCCTCCCTCCAATATAAGTTCAAAACATTTTCCCCTTCCCCTTCAAACCAAACTGAAGCAAAAAATGGCATCCACTAATTTGAGAAGCTCGTGTTCCTTTCCATACATTCTCCTCTCAATCTTGAATTTCATTCTTTTTATTCTGTCTGCAATTTCTCTTGCCCCCACTATAGCCCTCAAAATGCCACCAACTTCATTTGGTTTAGCATTCCTAATGGTCTCATCAATCTCACTTGTCTCCTCCTTTGTGGGTTTTTACTCTCATCTTGCCCATTTTTGCTACATAACCCACATTTCCCTTCTCCTCTCCTCCTCAATCGGTCAATTTCTGGCTATTTTAGCCCTGTTTACCAGAGAGAAATCCAGCCTTTGGATGCTAAAATCGGCTAGGGACCCGAAAGAGGCCAAAGTTTTGGTGAGATTGGAATGTGGGATTTATATGGCAATGTTTGTTATGCAGTTGGGTGTGGTGGTATTGACTTGTGGTGTGCATAGTTGTTGGGTAAGAGAGTATGAGGATATTGAGGCCGAAAAAGAGGCGATGGCCCGAAAGAGAAGCCGGAGAATTGCAAAAGTGCAGGAGGAATCTGTGGCTAATGCAGCTAAAATTTCTGAGATTAAAGCTAAAGAGTTTGATGAGAAAATGAAAAGTAAGTATGGGCAGTGGGTGAAGAATGATTTTGAAGGGTAACTATAATTACAGTTTTAATTTACTTTTGAATCAGGTCACTATAGGGGTGGCTATTATGTTATTTGACTGTAATGTGGAGTTTTTAAGATTTGAGTGGTGCTTTTTGATGAGTAAATAATTAATTCAGTGTGCCATCTCCATCCTATTTCTAATGTTAGCATTCTTCTCTCCATGTTGGATTCAAAATTAAGCATTTTTTTGATTTGAGCCTAAAGTATAACCAATGTTAAGCCATCAGAATGAAAACAAAGTACAACAATGCATATAGTGGGACCCCGCCTAACATGTGGAGTCCGCATTATACACGTGTGTGTATGTATGTAATAATTGTATTATTTAACAAAGTAAGGTAGGAATCATTCATATTATAGGTGAGTGGAGGTAAAAAGAAAAGTTGGTGCTACTAAATAATCTATCTATAATGAAATGAAATTTCAAATGTGTACATTTAAACAAAATGCGTCTTCTAAGGTACAGACGAGTAAGCTTCTTCATTATTAGTATTAGTATAATTATATGTTTTGTTATAATAATAATAATAATAATAATAATGTGAGGAGTGAGGATGGATGACAAGGAACAGAGGTGGCTAGTAGAGATCCACATGTTCCCCCTCTCTGACAACGAGACCCCATTACCTTACAGCCCCAACTGGTTTTCACTTCCAAACCAATGTCTTCTTTTTATTTTGTCTCTTCACAAATCATGAGGCCACCCAATAAACAGACAACTCCAAGTTATGGAAGTTGACAGCCTTTATTAAATATATTACTGGCCTGGCCTGGCCTGGCCCACGAGTACGTGTTGCGTCCATAAATCATATATTTATGATGATAATATAAAATTTAAAAAGCAAATAAAAAGATATAAAAATTTAATATTAAAAATAACAATAATAATATATTTAAAGTTATAGCGACAGAAAATATAAAAAAAAATTGTATGACCCAACAAGTTGATAATATAGATAGATCAGCTTTATCCATAAATAAAGAGCTCAGAATCCATCATTACATTTCTTTTAAATTTGTCCACCTTCAACACCACTCTTTACTTTCGGACTTATCGGATGTAGATAATAAATGTCTACGAAATTAATATAATTAATGTTTTATTTGATTGATCAAATTAAACATAAAATCTCAATAATAAATATTATTGTTTTAAAAAATTAAATTGTTTCCAAATGATATAGAAAAAGTAATAAATTTTGGATTGAAAAAAAAAAGATTTGAGTATTGTTTCCCAACAAACATTATGAGTTGAGAGCTCTACTATTTGGACATTATAATTGAATATAAAAATTAGACATCAATATTTTACTAATTTTACCGTCAGTATAGCGACACTTCTCATGTAAAAATATCTAAAAATATCGTAAAAATATCAATTTTTCTTTCACAAATCATTTCTCTTGTACCAGGTCCAGGACAGACCACATTTAGTAACACAGATCAAACTAGTCTTCCATCTATTTTTGCAAGAGAAATCAAGAAACTGTCCCTCCGTTCTTCTGGAGATAGAAAGAAGCATGATAAGTACAATTATGATACACAGAGCTGAGTTCTTGAGACCTCCTTATACACATGAATTCAAGAATCATCAAAACTTTCAGAGAGTTTCTTCTGCCTCTTGGACAATGTAAGTATCTATTTGTTTCTTCTCAAGAACGGAAAACAAATTTATAATGCTAATCAGATTAATTTCCCAAACCCACAGGAGGACGATGGATTCGAAACCTTCCCAAAAAGAGGAGTTATCAGTACAAGTTCCGAAACCCCAGTCTGAAACAGTAAGCCTGTCCAATCTCCAATTTGACCGGCAGCAAGAAGCATTCACCAAGGAGAGAAGGATTGATTTTGGGCAGTTCACCACACGTGAGGCTGTACTTGATGAAGAATTTTGGGTGGGTGGGTCAGTTACAAATTTACAATAACAATTTCTTCCATGAAACCTAATAAAATCTTAACCATGATTTTTTCCAACAAAAAAAACAACTGAAATTTTCTCAGTTAACAACACATGTGGGCTGTGGCTGATGTTGTGTGATGTTTTTGTCGTAGACAGCAGCATGGCTACGGGCAGAAAGTCGTTGGGAGGAAAGAAGAGGCGAACGGTATGTACCGAAAACCAAAATTGAAATGATGTCACTCCCAAATTTTTGTTTATTCTAACAAACACAGGAAAATCCCTTCAAGTGCCAGCCAATCCAATTCAGAAGACTTGAATACCATTAACTCTAGCTCTGTTTTATGACACAGATATGTTGAGAATTATAAAAGGAAGTTTACAGAACAAGTAAGAATCAAATGTCAAGCTTTGTTAATTTGTCAATAAAAATAGTAAATGCCATGGACTGACCGACCATCTTAATTTCTCTACTTGTGTAGGAGTTCAATTCAATCAAAAGGCGATGCAAATCACAACTTGGGCACAAATCCACCTGCATTCTGGGGGTATAATATCTTTCACAAATTATACTTTAACCTGACTTTTATTTCAATCATCTATAACAGTGGCTGATATTTCTCTCTTTGAAGTAATGTCTATTATTATTTTGTTCATCTACATTATAATATATTTTCTAATATGAACTATTAGGTAAAGAAGGAACGGGTGAATATAGTAAATACCGTACTGAAGAGTGTAGTCGGAACCTTAGATCTCAGCATACGACATTTGTTGCATGGAGAGGCCTTTCCTGCGGTAAAATATGTTCTGATTGATGAAATTCTAACTGCCGATCCATGATATCAGTATTAATTGCTTAATCTGCATGGCACTCAAATTTTGCCTTATCATAGGAACCGGTGAAAACCCCTCTCTTCTGCAGCATCAACAAAGAAGGTAGCAAATATGGTTACATTTCAAACTTATGTGTGGCTAAATCAGCACGACGCCAGGGTATTGCAAGCAACATGTTAAGTTTTGCTATTAGATCAGCCAAAGAAAATGGTGAGATAAATCATTTTAGTCCCTACAAATTTTTCAAGTCACAAAATTGCAGCAGAATTTTCCTACTGATTCAGATATTCATGTGACAGGTGCAGAACAAGTTTTTGTACATGTGCATAGAAATAACAGACCTGCACAAGAGTTGTACCAAAAGATGGGATTTCAGGTAGTACCATTTGTTACTTTATTTTCCTGACTTCCATCTCTGATTAATTACTACAGCTACTTCTACGTTCTTCACCAGGTGGTCGAAATGGCAACCTCCCAGTTGGCAGCAGAGCAAACGTACTTGCTTTGCTTGAGAGCATAAAGCTTAACTGAAGATATTTTCTTTCACCAGCTGTGGAGAAGAATCCAATAGCCAGAAAAAGATAATAAAAACTCAACGAAAGTAGGTGTGGCATCAAATTGCATTACCTAAAAAAATCAAATTCATTAAAAAATTATTGAGCTTATACGAATTCCTGAGGTCCAATTTATCAAAATGAATGGTGTTAGCTACACATGGAAGCAGATGATGAAAACGCAAAAAGATGGTCAGGACAATATGTGGAATCCATTTTCTGTAGCAGTATAACCAAAATTACATATGACGCAGAGATGTCAAAATTCAAATTTAGCAAGTAGTTGTGGTAGTGAAGTTTACCTTCAACAGCAAAAAAAACCACTTTCATGGGACTGAACATATACTGTACAATTCTGTTGCCGAGTCATTCACACATCAGGATTGTGCACCTGGTATAACAAATACAGATGAAAATGAAAGGAAATAATGGCAGAGAATAACTAGCAGAAATTGAAACAGAAAGATGAAGTAATTCTGACCAGGCACCATGATGAAGTGATCTGTAAATATTTCAGTTACTTATGCTGGGATACACTAGATTTTGTACTGTACCCTCTGTAAATCAAAATATATCCTTCATAGTTATGTTTGACAGAAACAACTATTGTTCTCATGGGCGCGCAGAAGTTGGTGCATATATATGTGATGAAGTTTCCATAGCTTTGTCTTTGAATTAACACAAGAATTACAATTATGAATATATCTCAAACAATTTAATCAAACTTTGTAAACTCCACTTGTTTTTTCTAGAACTGTTAATAATACTTGAGGGATGCATTTCATCTATCATCACTGGCAGGAAAACCTATCATCTACTAGTGCTCTGTAAGGAATGACTGCCTGCCGAATGCATTTGACTGTCTGTTCACATAACAGATGATGTTGTATGCTTAAAATGACAAGCCAGCACAGCAAAGCTTGAACTGGAATTGCTGGAGACGACTACGGTCTATTTGAATAAGCTTCCCTGGAAAGCAGGGATCTTGATCCTGACGTAAATGTATGAAATCTTTGGTTTACCTCAACTAAACTATGGCCAGGGATCTTTTTTAGCTCCTTTTCATCCATCAATTTCTCAATCTTGCAACATCCTCCCACCGACCAGCTTCAGCATAGATATTTATCATAAGGATGTGGAAACTAACAGATTGAGGGTTCAACTTATACAATCTATCTGCCACAAGTTCTGCAAGCTCAAGATTACCATGTATTCTACAAGCACCAAGCAAGGCTCCCCAAACGTTCACATCTGCCTCAATTGGCATATTATCAATGAACTCTTAAGCCTCCAGCAATTCACCGGCTTGGCCAAGAAGATCAACCATACAAGCACATTGCTCTATGCCAGGCATAACTAAATAATCCCTGGTCATGCTCTCAAAATGCTTCTTTCCTTCTTCTACAAGACCTGAATGCCTACAAGCGGTCAAAACAGCCGTGAAAGTAAAGTTGTTTGGTCTAATTCCTTCTTCTTTCATCTTTGAGAAGAGCATGACGGCATCCTCCCCCAGCTCCATGAGATGCACAGGCCCCAATAATTGAAGTCCACGACACAACACTTCTATAAGGTAACATATAAAAAACATCTATTGCCAAATTTATGTTTCCACACTTTGCATACATATCAATCAGAGCATTTGTGATTGAAACATTAGTTTCCAAACCTTTGCTCTTCACTAGCTCATGCACCCATTTTCCAGTATTAAGTGCTCCCATACTAGCACAAGCTGATATTACACTGACCATTGTGATATAATCATATTCCACACTTTCATTTTGCATCCTACAAAAGAGCTTGATTGCATCTGCACCAAATTTATTTTGTTCATAAGCAGCAATAATTGCATTCCACGAGACCAGGCTTCAGACAGCCATCCAATCAAACAAAGATTTGGCAATATCAACATGGCCACATTTACCATACAAAGCAATCAAAGTATTAACCAATGAAATGTCCGAGTCCACTCCCAATTTTAATCCATAACCATGAATCAACTTCCCTAAGTTCAAAAACTCCAAACTAGCACAGGCAGGAAGAACGCTCACAAGTGTAACAGCATTTGGTTGAGTCCCAGAAGCCATCATCTCCTCGAAAGCAGACAAACCCTTGTCAAAAAGTCCATTTTGCACATATCCAGCAATCATTGCAGTCCAAGAGACAATGTTCCTTGCAGCCATTTCACCAAAAACTAGTTCCGAATTCAAAGTTTCTCCGCTCTGAGAGTACAGACTAACCAAAGAACTCTGTACAAATTATAACATTACAATGCACTTGTCTTCCTTCCCAAAAAGCCGAGTGTACTGCGCAAGCTCGAACCACAAAAGGGAAAGTGTAGTTATCAGGTAGTAATCCTGACTGATGCATGTTTCTATAAAGAAGTATGGCTTGTTGACAAGGACCCCGATCGGCATAACCTCGAATCAAGGTGTTCCAGAGGAATACGTCTCTTCGAGGCACTTCGTCAAACAGTTTACGAGCGTAGTCCATGGTGGGCGAAAAGGAATATGCCAAAGTGATGATTTTAGTTGATAAAAGGAGATTTTGGTGACACCCATTTGTGAGGATCAGAGCATGAACTCGTTGGAGTTCTAAAAGAGTGGAACAGGAGTTTAAAAGGTAGTTGAAAGGGAAGGAACTGTAGTTAGTACTGATGGAGGGAATATGTTTGAGTTTTCTAAAGAAGGTGAGAACATAATGAGCAAGCATGAATTAGAGGACGATTTGGGCTGACCTCTAATGAACAGCCAGGCAACATTGATGACGATTTTTTTTATATACAAAAAAGTAGTCTAATTTTCATTTATAGAACTTTATTTATTTCAAAAAAAAAACACATATAATATAAAATGATCCACAAAAAAAATTACTATTTTTATAATAGTACTCCTATAAAATAAGAATATACTCAAATTCGCCCCCCCATAATTTTATTATCAAATCACTACTAAACTAATAATTTATTATTTAACCGTCTTTTTAAAGGAATATTTTTTATTTTTTTATCTAAAAAAGAATTAATTACTTAATTTCTCAACTCTTTTTTTCTCTTCTCTCTTCCAACTGACCCTTCTTCAATCGTGTTTTGTTATTGACCAAGTAGGGTTCATAGATGAATCATTTTCACCACAAACAATTCTTCCCCAAAATTCTCAAAAAAATAAAAAAAAATACATATATTATATATACACACACACACAAAAATACATAAACGGCAAAAAGCACTTTTTCACCACTGTGGTTATAGTATTTTAAGCAATTAGTCACTGTGCTTTTAAAATATTCAATTAGCCCACTGTACTTTTTAAAAATGTTCAATTAACCAATTCCGTCTAATTTGAGTAACGAACATTAAAAAATCAGCTTAGATTGCTGACGTGGCTTTTTGAAAAAAAGAAAAAATTACTTGGTAATTACGTGGCAACAAATTTTCCTATCTACTCATTTCTTTTATTTTTTTAATGAATTTTCTTTATAATTTTTTCTTCTCAAACAAAAAAATAAAATAATAAAATCATTATGTGGTAAAAAAATAATTAAAATAATAATAAAATTTAAATAAATATTTTAATTCATTTTTTTATAATTTTTTCTTTTCTTTTTATCTTCTCCTTTCTTTTAATAATTATTTTTATTTTTAAAATTAATTCCAAATAAAACAAATAATATATCAAAATTTTTGTATCAATGAGATCTATTACAACATTATATTAATTTTAAAAAATTAAAATAAAAAATCATTAATTACGTGCAAAAAATAATTAAAATAATAAAATTAAAATAAATGCTTTAATTTATAAAAAATAAAATAAATGCTTTAAACAAATGACATAAAAATTAAAATTAATTATACAATCAAAACCTCATTATTAATTTTATAATTTTTTCTTTTCCTTTATCTCTTTTCCTTTCTTTTAATTATTTTCCTTCTAAATAATATAAATAATCAAAATATTCATCTCCATTCAATCATCCCCCATTTTAATTTACAGAAAACTCTCCTTCATCCAGCCTCTTCATCCACCTCTGAACAATTTCAATATCTAAACTTCCCACCATGGATATCATATCCAAATCTCTCTCAATAAGAGGATCAGTAGCATCATCGATTCATCGTCCACTTTCCTCAATAATCACATCTTGAGTTCCTTCTCTCTCTCTCTTCCACTTTTCTTGGCGCGGAGGGCGGCGACGGTGGCGGTGGCGGGGGAGTTGATCTGTTTGTTGGTGGTGGTGTCTTGCACGATTTGGTTAAATCGAATTGCAGAGAGCTTCAAAATCATGGTGATCCCCCTTTCAGAAACCAAAGCCAAAAAAATCCCCAAATCCCTCATTCAAATCCCCAAATCCAAACTCAGCCAAATCAAATCAAAAAGAAATTCCTCAAAAAAATCATGGAAAAGTTTCATAATCTCAAATGGAGTTGATAATCAAATGGAAAGCAGTTGATTGATAATCTCAGCCGATTCTCTCACCGCTTGTCGTAGATATAGAAAGGAAAAGATGAACATTAGAACATGAACAGAAAGGTCTCAGCCATTCTTGTGGAGAAGATGAAAAGAAAAAAAAGAAAGAAAATGAATTTATTTTTATTTTATTTTTTTTGTTGAAATTAATGTAACGTTGTAATAGATCTCATTGATACAAAAATTTTGATATATTATTTGGAATTAATTTTTAAAATAAAAATAATTATTAAAAGAAAGGAAAACATAAAAGGAAAAGAAAAAATTATTAAAAAATGAATTAAAATATTTATTTTAATTTTATTATTATTTTTTTATCACATAATGATTTTATTATTTTATTTTTTTGTTTGAAAAGAAAAAATTATAAAGAAAATCCATTAAACAAGCATATAGTGACTTTCTACAAATTTGACCCATTTTTGCAAATTTGACCTCAAAAAGCCAGTCAGCAAATACATATCATTTTTATTTTTTTTAAAAAAGCCACATCAGCAATCTAAGCTGATTTTTTAACGTCCGTGGCTAATTTCAATTTTGAACTGTTTGATGCATTCCAAAATCAATAAAAGCATCTGAAAGCTGTGATGCATGCCACATTTTTATAGAAAGAAAACCGACTAAATGCATGTCAATTCCAAACAATATAATAAAAAAATCCCCATGGATTATTAGTTGGGTATGTTCACACGGTCAGTGTTGGAAGCCTACCTGAGTGCACCCAAACAATTTCAACATTTTCAAGGATAAGCAGCTATCAACAATTAATCCTACGGCTTCATTTGTCAAATTGCTGACACCAAGATATGTCCAAGCTTTGCAAATTTCTCGAATGTCTGGAAAGTGATATGGCAGTGTTGTGAGCAACCTGTAGAAATAACGTATCCATGGATGAGTAATATTGTAGTTCAACTCCAGGATGACAGGTCATACAACCCCTTAGATTAAGCCTAACTTGTTAGGCAGAAAAGTACCACGCCTAGATTGGAAATAACTTGCCTCCAAAAGCAAAAGGAGCTTAGCAACAAATTCAACTAATGGCAGCCTTGGCAGCCATAAATTCATTGGGTGTCCGAAAAGGAAAAAATAGCAGACATTTTCTTTATATAAACAATGCATCACGCATCAGGCATCTTGTCAGCTAAAGTGCTTTTGGTACGCTCAGGAGGAGCAACATTCTAGTATAGCAGAACATGTTCCAATACCCTGTTAGATGATAGTACCATACCTTGTTGACATTATTGAGTGATAGTACTTCTAACGACTCTCCACAGGTTTCAAGATATGCAGCCATAGCTTCATCACTACCATAATGTTACACGGAGATTTTTCTATAGTTAGATTTCCACTAAGAAGTTATCAATGCTACAGAATACAAAATTTAAACAACATAACCATTAATTATAAAGGAAGACCGCAACAAGCCAGATTTACAATAAGACAACAGATTGTAGCATTCTTCATTTACTTCCTTTCTCGTGTATTTTATTGGTTACTATTACACTTAATACTCATGCTAATAAGCATAAATATGCATGTCTGCATATTTATTGCAGGGCGAGCAGGGGATAAATGTAAAGGACCCATCACCAATTGCTACTCTAGGTAATCTAACAATAGCTGTAAGAGAATAAGGGCAAGGCCCACCAAATTCTCAACAGATATTTTGGTTGGCTAACCAGCATTCCAACAGATAGAAAAAAAGGCATAATCACTTAATAAAGTTCTGTTTCTAGACTGGTCTTGGCGTGCAGAAAATGCTCATTAGGCTATTATTGATGTGCCCAAAGCAAACACGATCAGATAAATAATTTACATGTTTTATGTAAAAATGGACTAATTTCATTTCAAGTTGACAGGTAGTTTTTACAATCTTGAACTAAAAAAGCTACCTGAAGAATTATATATCACAACAATAAGAATCACATATGCAGCCATATTCCAAAACCATGGCAACCAGAAGCAGCTACAATATACTTAATCAACAAGTTTAAACAACTTCAATACTTGCCAAAACTATGCCACAAAAAACTATTGTACTCATTTCCAAATTTAGGAATATAAAACTAGTGATCATATGTTAAGGTATACCTGAATGCATTGCGACGAAGTTTAAATGATTGAATTGATTGACACCCATTTGCAAGATATCCTATTGCAGAATCAGTCAGCTTGCACAAGTTAGTCAAGTCTAAGGCACATAACCCAGAACAAGTTTCTGAGATGACTTTTAAAGAATAATCAGTCAAGTTCCTGCAAGAAATTTGAAGAATCGTCATATACCAATAAAGCGAAGAAAAATATTATTTCTAAAGCTCAATGAGCAAAGCATGATTTCTTAATTACATTCCACAAAGAATGAAAGAACCGCTTAAAGACACCTACACGCAATCGGCCAAAACAAGCTCCTTCAGATTATGTCCGCGTACAGAAACAAATTGACTAACAAAATCATCACAAACAGTTTGGAGACCAGCTAGTGATAACACTTCTAAATGTTCAAGCTTTGACAGTGCGGGCAGGATAAGAATAGCATCTATGCTTTGACAGTCATCTAAATACAATTCCCTCAGAACTGATCCCAATGAATCAGCTATGCTGCTGATACCGACAGAGGTGAGCAACGAGCACTGGCCGAGATTTACAGATCTTAAAGCAGGCGCAGAATAGAGAAGTGAACTCAACCCAACATCAGAAAGACGGCAGGCTCCCTTCAACGATATAGTAGTTAACACAGGCAAGATATTTGATGACCGGGCTAAGGTAGCAAATAGAATATAATCTGGCAGACAGCGCCCACATTGATCAAGTTGAAGCACCTAGTTCCATAAAACAACATATGTTCAGCTTTCTCAAATATTTAAAAGACATTCGAAAAGAAGCCATTGATCCCTATGCATATATAAAACGCCAAAGTAGTTCAACAGTAATGACTTTGGCAATGAGCTAAAATTTTTCTTGCTATCAAAATAGACACAGGCTTGCAAACTAGAACCATATAACAAACTTGCAAAATACACAATATTTATGAGAACATATACTGGCAAGATGAACTTTCTCACATAGTTCTATAATAATTGACACTCATGGCTCAGAGTTGGATTTGTTAATGATCAAGAAATATTATATTTCAAGAAACTCTAGTTGTTTTGGGCCCAAAAAAGTAATCATACAAGATGCAGTGACCAATTAGGCGATTGACATCTCAAATAGATTTCAAGAGCTTTAGTAAATTTAGTATAACAATTCTAATGCCAACCGCATCACACTGTAATAGTTGGCAAAAATTAAGCAGAGCATGACCCAAGATCCAGCCAGACTGATATTGCATGAACTTCATGACATATAAAAACCATCAAGTATAATGGAAAAGGCAAAATAAAAACAATGAGCATCAGAAAAATAACACAAAGCATTGAAATAATCAAAATATCATTCGGTCATACCGATAACTTATTGATGTCAGCCCCTTCAAAAGTACTTGTAAAATGTTCCTCGGTTAACCATGAACAATCTCTTATACGTATTTCTGTAGGAGATCCTCTTACAAGGAGGTCAAGAAAATGATTGTTCATTCTCCGAGAATCACAAAGCTTGCGACTAAGCTTGTGCCTCAATACATCAGGAACACAGTCAAGTGAAGTGATCGCGTCTGCGTTTTTGGTAAGAATTGTCATGCATAGATCTTGCAGCGAGGGAACCAGCAGCTTCATACTGTTGCGATTATGATCCTTTTTGGGAACCCACATCACTGGTGCAGATTTGCCTTTGTCCAAAGATGAATTCTGCTGTTTCACACTCCCATTTATTTCCCGGTCATTAATGATCTTCATAGCAGTTGAGAACGGACCAGGCCAGTCTTCACTTTCCATGTCTACTTCCCTTGGTGGCATTTCTCTTTCAGCCTCGTCAACGACATGCTCATCTTCTTCTTCATTAGAAGTAAAATGGGCAAATTTTGATGCATTCCTTCTGGCTATGTTTCGGAATCTTTCCCTTGTTCTTGTAACATAGTTATTCCATCGTTCTCCAAAACTTGAGTTCCATCCTGCACTGCAACATTGTCATTATTTGATTTTTCAACTTTAGGTAAATCCAATTTGACCACATTCTCAACTACTTTCGCTTTCCTCATTTCTTCCCTGCTGAGTCTTCTACTACCATTGTTGCCAATACCATTTGTATCAGCACTTGGACAATTCTCCAACTCTATTGATTTTTCTACTTCAGATAAATCCAATTCCGAAGCATAAACAAAATTGGATAATAAACCATTTGCATGTACCTTTTCCTTTCCTTTCCTTTCTCTTCCCTGTTGAGTCTCTTTTTAGCCTTATTATAAGTGCCACTTGTATCGATCTTTGAACCATTGTCCAACTCATCTGATTTTTCCACATTAGGTGAATCCAATTTCATCACATCTAAACAACTTGATAATAAAGCATTCTCAACTACATTTCCCTTCTCTTTGGCTTCTTTACCAAGTCCCCCTCTACTATGCTCGACACCATTATCATTGTCATCGTCGCTTGTATCATTATCCAATCCTTTTTTATCCAAACCACAAGTAAAAGGAGTAGCATCTGACACTACAGTACCAATTGATGAATCCAATTTGGTATCTGATTCCAAATTCACGCAATCAACACTTGTTAACGCCAGGATCTCCTCCAACGTCCCAATCACGTAAGACGCCCTGATCCTGCACAGTAAACACGATAAACACCACAAGCTTGACGGCCGGACCGTCGGGGGATAGCTCAGGCGTGAGAGTAAGTATACGTGTTCACAAGGTTAACAATGGAGGATGTCATGTCTAGTGTATTGAGAGAGATAATAATTCTCAGTTGTGTGTGTGAATATGAATGTGAACGTGTATGAGAACGTACCTGTTTGTGAAGACTTAGTTGATAGGTTATACTCTCTTTGCCCGGTTTACCGTGCCACCTACTACCTCTGACACGCCTTCCGATCTCGATGGGTCCCCGCCACCACCTGCATCTACTCACTACCTTTAGTCATCATGTTTATGCCACCACTATAATCCCATCCACATTAATGCATGGCAGGTGTCTTAGTCAACTGTCATGCTTTTTCATCATTACAAGTCAAAGTAATAGATATTAAATGATCCAATGGGTTAGTCCAATGAACCGACCCGGTCTTGTAGGGTTAAGTAGAAGTAATATGGTGACTAGGCCCAGTGACTTTCAAGGTTCAATAATGATGGCCCGATAGATTAATTAAATAGGTGAGCCCAATTTAATCGGCCCAAAGAGGGGAAATATCATGACCCAACATTGCCCCCTAGTTTTTTGTTGAACAGAATGTTTAATAGAAAACTATAAATGGTCCATGATATTAGAATTTGCTAAAGGCCTATAACAGGAAGTAATTGAGACATACCCAATTTGGTCCATAAGAGGAGTCAGGGGATGGTCAATGTCCGAGTAAAAAGGCCCACCGATAAAGGATTGAATTTGAACAAGACGGTCTAAAAACCGGAAATCCAACCGAGAAGCCCAATCTGATAAAATATCTAAAGATTGATCCGGACGCTTCCTATTCGAATTCTCATCATTACTAACATTTAATGTGCCGGCCATGTACACCGTGTAACCGTCAGTATAAAAGATAAACTTTTACCAATTTTGACGGTTTTACCTGCCAATTTGAACTTTAAACCTTTGAGCTTTCTTCTCCTTCCCAGAACTTCCTTCTCTGTTTTACGAAATCTCAACAATGGTGACTGTGAACTCTAACCAAAATTCTCCCCTTCGTGTGACTCCCGTTTGCACCGTTTCCCCCAATCCAAACCCTAACCAAGAGGGTTCGAGTTCCAATCCCCAATCCACAGCAACCATGGGGAAGAATCCGCCCCTGATCCCTTCTCTGGCTCCTTCCGACTTCTTCAAGGATGGGGAACAATTTCCTCATGCCAATACCCTCCATCACATTTTAAGCCGAGATACGCATCCTCCGGACTCGCTATTAGATTCCGGATATGTACGCTATAAGGGCTCCCGCTCCTGAAGAACGCATGTACCATCGACCGGATGGTTGGGTCGCCATGCCATTTACTTTTCTCGAAAAGGGGATTCGTCGTTACCCTCCTAGGGTTCATAGGAGTGGATTTTGCCCAGTTGGTGCCTAATTCCTACATTCACATTCTGGCATTCATTGCCTTCTATCACGAACTAGAGATTCCTCCCTCTGTCGACATCTTCTTCACCCTCTTCTCAGCCGGTAGGTCCCGAGAACGAGGTTTCAAAATGTTGAGCAAACAGTCTCCCCGACCCAACGCCAGATTTGAGAAGAGACCCCTGATGAATACCCCTTCAAGCAACAAGGGTTGGCACGAAAAATGGTTTTTTGTTACGGGACCCGAAATCTCTTCTCTTCTTGATTGGACTATCTCTGATCGGATCTCTGCTAACTTTGGGGATATCCTCAAGAAATGTGAAGGAAATGATGATTTTTTTCAAGAAGATTCCTCCGAAGGAATGGAGTTTTGTACTTCACTAAGCAAGCTCGGTTATATGACCATAAATGTAAGTTTCTAACAACTTTGTAATACGCTTTTTGAGATATTTAAGTGATATGGGTTCGATATATGGTTATTTGCAATGTCTCCGATCAAACCAACTTCTTCTAAGTAAAAGAATTGGAAGACTTTTTGGCGGGGAAGATTACGGATGCGGTGAAGAGCCTCCGATCAAGAATCTTCCCGAGCTAATCCTCCCACCACCGATCCACTCATTGCCTCTCTCGTAACGATTTAACCCCAAACCGATGAACCCATCGCTCTGAAGAATCTCTCGGACCTCGGCGAAGGAAGAGAGCCGCCAAGAAATCCAAATCCACCCAAATTAAAACAAATCCACGAAAGTGATCCTAAAACAATTCCCCAAGCAATTCCACAAGCAACCCCTTCATCCAACCCTAGTTCTCGCACCTTCCGAATCGCCCCCACCAAGAGAAGCTTTACTTGATATACCTCTACACGATCAAGCGAAGGTCTTCCGTTAAGAAGATAAGGACAAAGATTACCCCTTCGATCGCCAGATGAGCTCCGAAGTTCCATCGTCTTCTACCGACATTCCCCAATAGTCCCAATGAAATTCAAGTACTGATGATGAATCTGGTTTGTTCTGTCCCCCCATCTTATCTCGAAAAAGGAAACATCCATCGAGATAGCCATCCAGGTTCATCTTCTACTTTACCACCCATTTAACCTAATCCTCGCTCGATCTCCTTCCCGGAAAATATATACGTGGATCCTCGCCAATTCACAATCAATACATGCCTCTCCTCCAAGCGCAATAACCTCAATTCCAAAGACGACGCTATGGCCTCTCCAACCATGTGGCCTCGATTTAATGCCAACTTTACTTTTCAACTGCTCGACGCTTTCGTCTGTGAAACCGATGACCATCGTTTGGGAACAGATTCGAACGGATTTTGCTTAATAAGGCACGAGCTACCTAACGTAAATGGTTCTCCCTTAATTTCAGATTTATCTTCATACACATTTGAAATCGATCAAATAATCTTCGATACGCATAAAGCGAATCTTTGTGTTCGGACGTCTGCGTCCCAAAATCTATCGTTTGAATCCAAGAAGAGGCAATGAGGAAGGAGAATGCCATCCCGAAATCGCTTCTGCTCGGGAAAGGACTCAACGTGAAAGCGTTTCTTCACACGAATGAGGGTCTTGAAAGAGTTGGCCCAAGCCAAAGGAGATGTGAAGACATCCAAAGGAAGAACTCAAGTCAACTAAAGCACAATATGAGGAGATCGCCAAGATGAATGTCGACTTGGTTCGTGAGGAGCGAAATAAGGATGGAGAAGATCAAAGAGCTAAAGGTCGATGCTAAGATCTTAACTAAAACGATCCGTGGCTAGAGCTAGCGAAACTCGCCATCCGAATAAGCGTCGGTCGGAAGAAGAAAAATCGAGAACTCAAGGCTCTTCGGACCTTGGGCCTCCTAACCGGGCTGACCTTTCGCAAATGGATCTGTGAAGATTATCTAACTCCTGGATGAGATCAACGGAGAGATCATGAAGATATACTTTGAAAGCTATGAGCTCTCACGAGTCGTGGCAAGGAGAAGTTGATTATAAATTTAACGTGGATCCATCCTTTCCGATTCTTCGATGGCGAGGATGATGCCCGAAGTGAATGCTCTTGTTTTCCACGAGTTTTATTTAAGAATATTTGTGAAAATTTCGCTTTATTTTGGAAATTGTTTAAGGATTTTGTCTTAAAAACTTTTATCAAGACTTCTATTGTTCAAAATTATGTTAGAATTTATGTTTTTTGCACAACGTGTTTGTCAATATGAATGAATAGATCGAACGGTTCAAATTTCAAATTTTACATGTCGCTGACTTCTGCATGATGCTTTTCGCTTTCTTGTCAATAATTCAATTACCAATGGTCTTGTATGAACCGAGCTTAGATTGTGAACTAGTTAAGGCATATAGCGATTAAGAATAAAATGAAGTGAATCAATTTTAATGGATAAATTTAATGAATCGAATTGAATGAATCAACTCAACATTTGAACAAAATAAAGTAATGTATACTTATCGCTTCCAAGTGTGAGATCGATCACGTGTCGATGAATTGGCCGATCCTCTTTGCACCATCGAATTTTGTTTACCACTCGGGGTGAAACAATTATATAGAACCAAGATATAAGGATCACGAAATTTGTTTACCACACGGGGTGAAACAATTATATAGAACCAAGATATAAGGATCACGGAATTTGTCTACCACACCGGGTCACAAATTCATAGAACACTCTCGACAATAAGGTCGCCATCGAATGGCCAAATGAGTCCGACCATACCTCCTTACTCCAAAGTAGCATTTTGTTTACCACTCATGGTAAATCAAAATTAAGAGGATCACGAATTTGTCTACCACGCAGGTATAACAAATTCATAGAACACTCTGTAGCAAGAGGCTACCATCGAATGGTCTCATGAGTCCACCCCTGTCCTCCTTACTTCAAAGGAACTATTGATTTACCGCCTCAAGAAAAGCAATATAAAGGAACATAGGATTTGTCTACCACGCCGGGCAACAAATAAGTGGGCTACCATCGAATGGTCACGAGTCCGACCATACCTCCTTACACCATTGTGAACTTAGGACAAATAAAAAGAGGATCGATTCGCGAAAAAGTGAACTTTTATAGATGGTGAACAATCATATATGACATTTCGTAAACCGACTTTCGATCTCTACCGAAATATTTTCGCCTCGCTGCGTGCCAAGTGTTCTTGATCTCGATCCATCTAATGCTTTTAAACGATAAGTCCCTCGGCTTTGGTACTTGATCACCTCATACTACTTCTTCCTGGGCCGGCATTAATTTTCCCGTGTTTTGAGCGTAGATGCTTCGGCTTTCTCGAGGATCGGTCTTCTACTTCGAATCTGCTGTTTTGACCCTTTTGTTGTAATGATTGGCTACTTCTTCGTTGATAAGCGTTTCAATTTGAGCAAAGCTACCTCTCTAACTTCTTCTAGCAGATCCAAGTCAGCCTTCACCCTTCGTCATCAGAGATCTCTTTGAATCGACCGACCAAGACTTGAGATCCGATTTAGATCGGACTAAGGCATCGATACCGATAGGCCAATCGAAAAGGTGAATCCCCAGGTGGTTCTCGGTGTAGTCCGAGAAGCCCACAAAGACGCCGAAAGCTTCTTATGGCCATCTTCCTTTAGCTTCATCCATCAAGGCTGATCCTGCTTCAAAGCCAGTCATTCCGTTGGTCACCTCTACTTGCTTTCATTCGATTTGTGGATGAGCCACCGAAGTCTTCTTGTCTTTGAACCCCACCTCCTTCAAAACCCTTCAAATTTTGATCCCACAAATCGCCGCCCATTATCCGATATCACTACTTTTGGGAATTCGGCGAAATATTACTTACTCTTTCATGAACTTCAAACATTCCTACTCATTATCAACCGTTGGCTTCGCCTCTACCACTGTCATGTAATCAATGGCAACTATAACGAAACCGACCGTCCCTTTAGCTTTTGGCAATGGACCCAATATATCAACCCCCGACATAAAGAAAGGGTATAGGAGATGAATCGAGTATAGCTCTTCCGTGGTCATGGATCTAATCGCTGAAATGACACTTCACACTTCTTCCCATACTCGGTAGCTTCCTCAAGATTGTTGGCCAAGAGTACCCTTAGAAGAACTTTGTATGCTAATGATTTAAGCAAACCGTATGATCACCACAAATGCCTTCATGAACTTCCCCAGCGGCATACTCACTTTCCGACGGAACCGGACACTTCAATAATGTCAATTTAAAATGCCCTTCGATAAAGATCCCCATCAATAAGAACGAAGTTGGCACTCTCAGACTTGACCTTCTTTGCAAAGATCTCGATCCGAAGGAAGAACGCCATCCGCCAAATATTCGATGTAGGAGTCATCCAAAGAATTAGATCGCTCGATACATCACCACTTCACGCTAAACACTCTACCGCTGCGTAAAACTTCCAAGTAAACCAATCCATCAAAACATCTCGCATCCGTGGTGGCGAGCTTCGAGAGGCATCGTGATGGAATTGTCGTTACGCTCTATGCCCGTAAACTCATAAAAACAAAATCTCAAGTCGGTCTTTTAATTCTCGCGCGATACTTGATCATCCCGGTCCCACGAGCTTCATAATCTCCCGACAGTTTGTTTGACGACCAACCGAGAGTCACCAGAAATGATCAGCTTCGGACCTCTGACTTTCGTCGATCGAACACTGCCAACACCGCTTCATATTCGGCTTTGTTGTTCGTCGCTTAAAACCCGAATCGATGGCTCACGACTTTGAATCCCTCCGGACTCGTCGAAGATAATACCCCCCCACTAATCATTTGTAGAGATCCATCTGCGTCAGACGTCCATGCGACTTTGTCCTCGGCGAAGAACCGCAACCGCTCGACGGACGTCTCGACCGGCGATTCAAAGATCTCGCCGGTGAACGAGCACTCCACCATATAAAATCGCCGAGCTGACCTTTGATAAGCGGTTCGGGGATGATATTCAATAAAAATTGGGACAACTCCATAGTCCATGCCGCTAGCCTCCCCAAAACCTCTCGGCTTGCTTTCATCACCTTCTTCAACGGGTCGATCCGCGGTAGACGATCAGAGCCGACCCTTGAAAATATCAAGCTTTCTACTAGCAATTATCAAAGCAAAAGCAAATTTTTCAATATTCGGCACTGGTTTCAAATCTCGTGGGACGTGATCGATAATAGGCCGGGATCTTTGCTTCCCACGACCTCCCGAACCAGATCGCCTCCAACCGCCAAATCGAAACTTGCAGCAAGATACAAATATAAGGTCTCTGCGGGAGCAGCTTCATCAATAAAGAAGTCAAGATAGATATGTTTTTATGCCTCGAAGGCGCCTTTCGCATTCGGCGATCCATCGAACGCTCTTTACATTCTTCATTCCTTTTAGTGTATCAAAGAAAGGAAGGCACCTCTCCGCAGACTTGACATAAACCTCCTCGAGTCGCATCCGCCACGACGCTGGGCGCCTTTGAACGATCGCGGAGTCTTCATGTCAAGAATGGCTGAGATCTTCTCCGGATTGGGCTTCAATACCCTCCGATCGACCGTGATATCCTGTGAACTTCTCTTCGCACCGAGTCCGGCGGTGCATTTGTCAATTGAGCCTCACCGATGATGTCGACACGATGCGAAGCACTCCTCCGGATCGTCCAAATGCTTCTAAACTCCGCATGCTTTTCACGATCATGCCATCTATACGGACCTCCATGTTTCTCCCTAGTTGCCGTGAAGACGAAGTTCATCATTCTCGTAAGTGGCTCCAAAGATTTATAAGGCCAAAGGTCATCTTCAGAAGGCGTGCATAATCGAACGGCGTGTGTAATGAATGTTGTCTTCTAATGTCCTTCCCGCATATGGAAATTTGATGGTAACTCAAAAAACATTCATAAAGCTTAAGAACGCGATACCCAAGTGGCATCGATGAAATTTGGTCAATATGGGGCAAAGGATAAAAGTCCTTCAACAAGCTTTATTCAGACGGTGTAATCGATGCAAACCCGCCATTTTCCATTCTCGCTTCTACACCAACACCACATTCGCCATCCACTCCGGGTAATCGATTTCATAGATGAAGTCGTTAGCCAATGACTTTGCAATCTCCTCATCAATGATCTTCACGCTCAGCCCGCAAAAAATCCGCCTCTTCTGCTTGGGCGCTTCTTCAAGGATCTAAATCCATCAGGCTCACATGTATCTTTCGGTGACTCTGCACGTCCCGTGGTTCCCATGCAAAATGTCCGATAAGCGTTGAAGGAGCTCCATGAGGTTTGTCAAGAGGTTCTCGCGCACTCAACCAATCTTTACCGCCTTCTCCGGTTTTCCAAGGACTAACTCGATCTCTTCCGCCTCTCCTGCAGAATTACCAATGGCTCCGAGCCGCTTTCAAAAGAAGGGCTCGATCTCAATTGCCATGGTTTGTTTCGCTTTCTTGACCCCCACTCCTAAGAAATAATCGCATTTCTATAACATCTTCGGGCGCATCTAAGTCCCCGCCACTTCTCCGACTCTATGTGTCGTGGGGAACTTGATTTTGAAGTGAGGGATGGAAGTTACCGCTGAGAGTTTGTCAAGGTAGCCTTCCCAATATGGTGTCAGGTTTAATCTACACGCATAACATAAAATTTACACATTATTTCTACCGTCGAGGAGCCGTAAGAAGATTACTAGGAGCTCGATAAGGTTTGCTGACTTTGATCGGATCATCATTGAAGCCATATAAAGGAGCCTCCTCGCCCGACCTCCATCTTCCGCCCATCAAGACGCATCCTCCGATAAGCACGGGCATATAAGATGTCTACAGAAGACCTGCTATTTATCATCACGCGCTTCACATCTACCGAACCCACTGAAGGCCAGGATCACCAAATACCTCACGCGGCATTGAGCTCGAAAGATAATCAGATCGTGAAAGAAATAATAGATCCCCTCGAAAAGGTCTGCCGACTTTCTCGTGGAGCACCCGCTACGGACGTACGATCAATCCAGATATCCTCTCCTCTTCTTCCCCTACTAACTTCCCCGTCCGTCTCCGCCGATTATTACATCAACGACGCGTGCTCAAGCGGTAATCGAATACTTTGAAAGCGGGTAGACTGTTCTAATAAATTGATCAAGACGATCGGTTATTTTGTCGACTCGTTTGGTCCTCCCGCCACGCGATCGAACCAAAGAAACCATTTTGAATCTTTCTCTCTACGAAATCTTTCAAATCACAACATTCATTAAGATCGTGACCAATGGCTTGATGATAGCCACAATATTTTCGCATCATTGCCACCTTACTCGCTCGATGTGGTCACGAAAGCGCTACTCATAGAATGACCGGTTCCTCGATCCGGTCCAAAATCACCGACCTATCCGTGTTCAAACTTGGTGTAAACCTTATTCACCTTCGAGGCGGACGCAGGTGGATGACTACTCCTCTGTCGCCACGAGTTATTGAACTTCTTCGAACTGCCCTCTGGCCGATCATTATATCCTCCCCCTTCCTCTGATCGCCCTCTGCCTTAAGATCATCTGCATCCTTTAACTGGTCCGAAGAAAGACGTTTCAGGCTATTCATAGCCTCCTCTACAACAATATATCTTTCTGCTTTGTCAAAAGCTTCTGCCAGGCTCTTTGGATGGTTGAATATCAACTTCTTCACCAACTTTTCGGACTTTACCAGATCTAGCCCATTCTGAAACAAACCTACGGCCTGGAGGTCATGAGGTCTGACACCTGACCAACTGCTTCTCTGAACCTCTTCACATATTGACCCAAGAACTCGTTGGTGAACTGCCGGACCTATGCTAATGAACCAGTGGGCTTCCCTCTTCTTCGGTTGCTCCCAAAGCGGGCATGGAACTTATCGCAAAGCTTCGGTCCAAGAGGAAATTGAATCGACTAAGAAGTCCCCATCCACCGCCTCGCGATCTTTCCTCAATGTCGTAATAAATGTGTGGCACTTGGCGACAAGATCGGTGAAATCATAATAATCCACGGCCGTTTGACGCTTCCGCTACGGGTCGTAGTGGTCTCCGGACCCATCGTAAACTCTCCATACGAGGCAACTTCTTGGTGACATTTGCCTTCTCCTCGAGAATATCCGGAAAAAAGGGATGCCTTCTTTCCTGGAGAGTGTCTTCACCCACCGAACTGAACCTCGGCCCAACCGCTTTGAGCTCTTTCAACTCCACTAAAAAATCAACATCTTCGGGCTGCGAGGAGACCTCTTTCTCCTGAACGACATTCCGCCTCTGAGTGGATCGATCTCCTCCTGTTGATCCCATTGCCCTTGTGGGGCTTCTGGATCTACTTCGGCGTATAATTCTATCCTCATGATGAGAATATTCACGCTGATGCTCTCTTCTTCTGGTTTCTGGCACGATCTCCCTCGACCGCTTTTCTTCGCACCGTCGTCGTTCTCGATCTTTGAGAACCAACGACCACCGAAGCCTTCTTGAAGCCACACGGAGTTCTGCTCCTCGAACTCCTCCTACTGGTGAGAACAATCCCTACACATGTGTAGAATGCTCCGGCTCTTTACCCTCTCGCCGTGGCATCTCCTTATGCTTATTCCGCCTTTCGGACTGAACATGGCTAGATGCTTCGTCCCTTAACTCCGCCACCCGAAACATCTGTTCGGCTATATCTTCTCTCTGCTTTAACAGAACCTCCAAGGCTTTATCTGCTTCGTCTATCATCCTCGCCAACTTGGCAGCTATATCCTCTTGACCACTTCGGCGATGGGTCTTGGTCGGTGAGCCTTCCGCCCGCCCTCAACCATGATCACGCTCCTTATCCGCATCGAAAACCAACCTCCGTTTGGCCCCACCATAGATCTTCGGACGGAGATCTCCTGAATTATGCTTAGAGGCCGTGCTCTCGTGAGCACTTTTAGAAGGACCCAGACGATCCTTTCATCAAACACAGAGACAACGACGGCAAATATCGCCCGCCCTTTGCTTACGCACGGCGTACCATCTCTCTCCTCACCATCTTCCGAAGTAGGTTAAACGATTGTGATTGAAAATTTCAATGACACTAGAACTCATCCCCTCCTTCTAGCGCCAATGTTAACGCCAGGATCTCCTCCAATGTCCCAATCACGTAAGACGCCTCGATCCTCGCACAAAGAAAACACGATAAACACCACAAGCTTCGACGGTAGGATCCACGGGGATAGCTTTCAAAGTGAGAGTAAGTATATACGTGTTCACAAGGTTAACAATGCAGGATGTCGTATACGAAGTATCGAGAGAGATAATAATTCTCGATTGTGTGTGTGTGAATACGAATGTGAACGTGTATGAGAACGCACTGTTTGTGAAGACTTAGTTGATAGGTTATACTCTCTTTTTGGGTTTCATCGTACCACCCACTACCTCCGACACATTGCTCGATCCGATGGGTCCCGCCACTTTGCTGTCAGCCTACTCAATACCTTTGTCATCATTTATGCCACGCACGGCCATATAATCTCATCCACATTAATGCATGGCAGGTGTCTTAGTCAACTGTCATGTTTTTTCATCATTACAAGTCAAAGTAATAGATATTAAATGATCCAATGGGTTAGTCCAATAAACCGACCCGGTCTTGTAGGGTTAAGTAGAAGTAATATGGTGACTAGGCCTAGTGACTTTCAAGGTTCAATAATGATGGCTCAATAGATTAATTAAATAGGTGAGCCCAATTTACTCGACCCAAAGAGGGAAAATATCATGACCCAACATACTATTTATCGTCAAAGTCTTGTCAAGCAATTTCATTTTCCTACTGAATCTCCAGTAGCCTTGAATACAATCTTTTTCATCAACAGCCAGTTCTTGCAACGGAAATTTCATTGCAATAAATTCTCTACTGCCACTCAAAACTTTCGCCATTTCACTAATTTCATCTCCCTTTGCATTATCATGGTCCGATTCATCACCACCAGCACTCTCAACTCCAAAATAACCCCTTCCCACTCTACCACTAACAATTTTTTTCCCCGACTGCAATCTCAAACACCCTTCATTCGTCTCACCCTCTCGAACTGATTCAAACTCTGGGCCTAATTTTCTCTTCCCTTTCCCCTTCTTTGAGGTCGCAACCCTTTGAACACTCTGCTTCAAACTACCCAAATCAGAACCCAACTCCCCTTCCATTCCACTCACCAATAAATCTTCATTTAACATTAAAACCAATTTAAGATCAGCCACACTCTTCTCTTTATGATCTACTCCGGTACCCAACTGTCCCGAAACAAGGGTATTATCATCCACTTCAAAATCACAAGCCTTGCTTTCAGTATCGCACAAGCCCAAATCAGTGTTGACTTTAATGATAGTGCTTTTCTTTTTCCGACCCGAAACCAAACTGTTGCGGTTAATTTCATTTGAACCTGATTTCGACGCAAGTCGGAGACTCCGTCTACGAACAGTTCCTGAATAAGATCCTACCGCACTTTGAACCAAAGGACTCGAACTCGGCGTAGAGTTGTAGGAAGGTATGTTCGAGGGATTTCCTAGGGTTTTCAATGGGGTTGAGGGTCCGATGGATATAAGCCCATCTTCTACGGTTTTAGGCTGAGATTGAGATTTGATATTTGGGACAATTTCGCGAGACCTTAAGACCGTCATTTTTCCCCACAATTTCTAGCGTTTGAAATGTAGGGTTTGCAAAATTAGCGAAAATTTTGAAAATACGTGCACTGTATACAACAAAATCGAGACTCAAGAATAACTGCTAGAGAAATGGCGGGAAAAATAAGAGAGAGACTTACAGTAGTGTTGGGGCAACCGCTGGGAGAAGGCTACTATCGTGTCGTGCTGTTGCCTCGTTTGGGGCTTTTTGTCTTCACATTCTGGAGGGGAGAGAAACTTGTGTTGACACGAGTGATAAGATGCTTCGCACATTTTCCCGCCAAAATTAACACTGAAGTATATTTTGGTCCTACAGTTTACAAAGAAATTAACATGGCATCCCAAAGTTTAAAGGGATACCCTTTTACATCCTAAGCTTCTACTTTTACTTTATAAACACAATAAGGTATAAATTATAACATTAATATTGACTTTCTAAAAATTAAATTAAAATATTTTTAAAATTAAAATTGATATAATTAATTTAAATTTTGAAAACAATAAATTTTGTAATCAATAATACTTTTAGGTATAGTTTGTGATATTCATTGTGACGCCCCCAAAATTAGGTATACATCACCCCCATCTCTGGGTCGCCGATACATGGTACATGTAATTCAAATACAACTTACTAATACAACTGCCGTGTATACAATACGACAAAACATAAACCGTGAGTTTGAATACAAATATTATCTATTAGAGATTATACAAACTCAAAAGGAGTCCTTATTACAATTATTATCACACTATTTCACAGAATAGTGAGGACTACTAATGCTATCCTCTCGACCATCACTCCGCTCCCCCGACTCATCCCAATATTATATTCTCATTTCCTCAAGAAGAATAAAGGTGAAATGAAGGGTGAGCTCAACTAGCCCAAGAAGAAATATTATAACTAAGATAATGCAAAGATAAATTATCATTAGTCTCCAACAATGTTAAACCGATAAAATATAATAGACATCAAATTTAATCGCAGTAATGAACAAGCAATCCATTAAAAGAGTCAAGTAAAAAATAAAATCTACTATCTTTTATGATTAAAAAGGTTTTTCATCACTCAAGTATCACGAGACTCTACTTAATAAATATTCCACTTCATCGAATCACCCTCGCAGACTACTACAGTCCAAGGATATTCTTTAAGATATCACGACCACAATTATCCATGCACTACGGGCCAAGAATATTTGTGTATTCATTAATGGTCATGATCATGCCAACAACCGCTCATCAATGCATTACGCCAACGAGGACTTTTACCACATCACTTGTAACATTACTACCAAGATTACAATCAATAATCCTCGTCATAATCATACCAAGTTCATCTATGCACTAAAAGGTCACATATGACTTTCAACAAAATATAAACATGAGGATGATGACAATGATATAAGAATTCAATAAAACAAGTTCAAGAATTATTTTATCCAAAAATTATTAACATTCAAATTGTCAACATGATACTGTTTTATAGAATAAAATTCAAGAATGATCAGAAGAATATTTCCATGAAAAGATACTGGATGAATCGCAAATATCAATGATATTCTACTAATTTTATGGAGTATAGAAGTCAAAACTTTAACCAACTGAGTATAATAAAGAATGGAATAACAAAAGAAATCACCATGCATGCAGATTTACATGTATAAAGTTATTCCAACCGAATAATAATAACGGAACCAGTCGTGCAAAATTTGCAAACTTATGTGATGTTCCAATGTAATAATAAAGATTTTAACCAGTCCTGTAAAAACACGCATGTGATGTTTCAATGTAATAATAATAAGACGGAACGTGTCCGGTGTAACCACGAGCATACATGATGTTCCAACGGAATAATAAAAGAATGTCACCAAGTATAGGGTGGCATCATGTATACAAAGTTATTCCAACATAATAATAAGAAATAGAATAACAACAGCCTTCTTCATGAATAAGAAAGAATAACACCCTTTACGAAAGACAACAAATAATATTCCCTACCTTAAGAAGAAAATCTCTGGATATATAAGTAAGTAGTGAAGTAAGAATACTTTCTTCTTTCTCTTTATAGTTTATCTTTCAGAGTTCAAAATGAATTAAAGAAAATAATGAAGGAATGAACTTCTATTTATATAAAAATGGAGTGCATAGTAACTAACTCATGAATGGTCCAGATTGATTTACTTTTTAATCTGACGGTCCATATTTAAAGTAAAATCTTTTAAATAAAATATAATATATTCTATTTATAATCTAATAAAACGAATAACTTTATAAAAGATTTTACTATGCAGACACTATGCAAATATTATGCATAATAAAATATAATATATTCTAATTATCGTCTAATAAAACATAAAACTTTTAAATAAAATATATTATATAAATATTATATATATTAAATATATATATAAAGCATGTGCCAAGAAATCAGGGATACACTCCATTATCAATATTTTCCTTCCTTACCAATTTGTCAACAAAGTTAATATATATATACATATAATAACCTTAATAATACTCTCCCACCGCATAACCCATATCCTTTTCTTGATTTCTGTTAATCTTCCCCCACCATTTCCAAAACATGACAAAATTATATATATACATATAATACGATATATATATATATATATATATATATATATATATATATAATAAACCGGAGTGACTTCTCACGTAAACATCAATAATCAATACCGCGTCTTTACTACGCAACTCCATGCCAGACATCAGATTTTCTTTACTACCGAGTAGTTCAACAAGATTAATTCAGTAAAACTTTCGCCATTATTTTTAATAAAATATTTTTGTCGCTTTCAATCCGGCTAATAATTCATTTATTAGGGTCCACCAATGATTGAGTAGTTATACGAATATTCCCTCGCTAAACCGAATATTCCCCGACCAATCGAATATAATATAACAACTTTCATACTTTGCAGAATTTATAAATAATACCCACAACTATAACATTATATCAAATTTATTCCATAATATTCAAAAATGATATTTTATAGAAAATTTATTTTTATTCATAAAAGTTGGGGTCTTACATTCATAATTATACTGGCATAAACGAAATGAATTAGTATCAATTTAAGTTTAAAATTAACTTTAAAAAAAATTAATATTGATCTTCTAAATATAATTTAGAACAAAATGAGTATTTAAACATTCAAATCAGACAATAAAAAACACTTTGTATAGTAAAAATAAACTAATATTCTATTTGCATTCTCTTTATTTTATTTATTTATTTATTTTACTAATTAAATATCTCATAACACTAACCCCAACCTAAATAAGACGTGATGAGAGAGAATGACCAACTCTCAATTATTTTTAAATTTTATGTATTGAATCCAATATTTTTATATTCGAATCAATCATCGAATCAAAAAAGTATCGGGTCTAACTCATGGTCGAACACAATAACGTTATTAATATATAAAAAATATATTATTAATAATTAATAAAATTTTAAAAATATCGTTTTTAATGAATTAAAACATAAGGTTGAGTTGCACTGTTACTACAAAAGTGGTTAATTTTAATATTTTAAAAAATAGTGAAAAAAATTTAAAATCTTTTCACCGGATCAATTAATCGATTTTACTAATTAAATCGATGGTTAACCGGGTCAACTGATTAAATCAATAAAATCGAGTTAAATTAGCCCAAAATACCGACGAATTTTAATTTTTACTGATTAAACCGATAGCCCAATCCAAATTTAATAACCATGATTGAATCTAAATAAAATGACATATAGGAAAATGACAACTTTAGAAACTAGTTAATATGCTAATAGTATATATATGTTGTTATCTACTCGTTTAGGGGGTGTTTATTTAGAGCTGAATGACTGAATCGGTCAGGACGTTTATTTTGGTGTGAATGACTTAATCGGTAAGATGGACGAGCTGAATGACTAAGTCAATTTTTTTTAACTGAATGATCAGCTGAATGAATTAAAAAAAATATTAACTATTATATTAAGTAATATTAAATAAATTTATAATAATTTTAAATTTTTTTAGAGGGGTAAAATAATAAAGTTTTGTCATTCAGATGTTTCAGACCTGTCAATTATCAAATAATTTTTTTCATTCAGATTCAGATTGAACTCATTCAGATTTAAATTCAGATTCAAATTAAAATTCATTCAATTTTTATTAAATACCCCCTTAATTTAACCTTAAAAGACCGTTTGGATCGTCGAATAGTATCTTTAAATTAAATAGAAAAACTTTCTCCATCTAGGACCCTTTTGGTCAAAGATGGAAATAAAGTTCATTAGACTTATTTTTAATTTTTTTTGTACATGAGAACAAACGTAGACTTATTCTAATACTAGAAGTTGTTTCCAGCGGGGAGTATATTGGCACACACTATTATTATTATTATTATTATTATTATTGTTATTATTATTATTTTCATAATTTTGACTAAATATTTTGACTTTTTTCATTAAAGTGTCATGCACCGACTACCTATATCCATGCAAAATTGTGTGATTTTTTTGGTTATTTAATTTTCTTTAGTTTGAAATATATGTTAAACGCGTTGGCAAAAAAAGTGAAATACATTGTAATGAAAATCCATTTCTTGATATGAATTTAAAATACAAATATTCAGTTAGGTCATTCATATCCATTAAATGCAAAATAGTAGAGCCTAAAAATTAAGAATCATTCTAGGGGACACGCAGGTTTCGATTGGGATAGTGACTGGTCGTTTTTTTTTATTAAATAATTAATTTGATTTATTAAAATTATAATTTTATAAAATGCAGTGACTTAGATGTCATTTGGATACATATAAAAAATAGGGTTACATAAATTGTATAATTATATTTTTTATATGTATCCAAATGACACATAGATTATTGCATTTTATAAAAATTTCAATTTTAATAAATCACATTAATTATTTGACAGTCAAAAACAATTATACTAGGGGGATCGGTCATTCCGACCGGTTTAGCGATCGTTTTTTTTGTGCTTTGACTCTTAAAAAATATATAATATTTTTTTAATTAGAATTTTTACAAAATTTAATTATTTTGGTGTAATTTAGATACATATAAAAAATAATATTATACAATCTATGTATTACTGCTTTTTACATGTATTTAAATTACACATAAATCATTGAATACTATAAAAATTTCAGTTGAAAAAAATACTATATATATTTTTTAGAATCAAATTAAAAATAAAAAAATAAAAAAACTTGGAGTGAGAATGGCCGGTCATTATAGAAGGACTATTTTGTCAAATAGTAATATGTGGACTCAAGCAATTAACTAAATTGGTCAACACTTGGACTCAAGCTGCATCCCTTTCTTTTTTAGGTAAGTCCGTATTTTCTCATTTCGGATTCTCACCCTTTGCTCCCTGTCTGCAGACTGCAATAGATAAGGATTATTGATTTTGCCTCTATCTCTGGTCTGGGGTCCTCTTCTACTCCCACCATTAATGGCGATAATCCCATACAGTCAATAACAAACAACACCTATTATCAATTCATCACCTATATTTCAGCTCATAAATACTTCCATATATGCAAACATATGATACACAAATGGGCCACTCAAACCACCATAGCCATCACCAATCCACCGCCGATGGCGGCGTCTCTCAACGTGTCAACAGCCCTCGATTCTCCGGTCCAATGACTCGCCGTGCCCAGTCGTTCAAACGCAACAGCAATAACCAAAATACGAACACCCACAACGGTAATTTCAGTAGTCAGTATGAGATTGACTTGCCAGTCAACTCACCCAGATCTGAACTCGGTAATAGCCCAGTTTCTGCTGATGGGTTTGAGTCATTAGCTGAAAAGAAGCAGGCCCTTCATCATCATTTGATTCAAAGAGTTCACACGAAGAAGCATGTTGGATCCATTAGTGTGGATTTGGTTTTGGGAGGAAAGAAGAAGCTTGGGCACTGGATGTTCTTAGCTTTTTGTGGGGTCTGTCTATTTTTGGGTGTTTTCAAGATTTGTGCTAATGGGTGGTTTGGATCTGTTATTGAAAGAGTTGGGTCCGATCCGGTTAGTTCAATTCTTAAGAATTGGATCTTTATAATATATGTGTTAGCATTTTTAATTTGTATTTGCTATGTTAACAGTTTGTAAATTTAAAATAAATTTAGTAATCCAGGCGGCTGTTGGATTGTCAGTGTCAAAAGCTTTTATGATTCAATGCAAAAACCAGTAGTGCTTTTCAGCTTGCTCTTTACACATGTTAATGATTTTTAGAACTTTTTTATGGCTCCCATACCCCTTTTCTTGTTAATAGTTCAGCACAGCTGCACAGGTGTTAGTTTTCAAGTTTGTAATTTATTTTACCGGATAGCTGTTGTAAAGGACATGGGTGCAAATGCAAGGTAGGAAGTAGTCATATACTATGATATTAAATAGTATTTTGCTATACTTTTCTTTTATTTGATGTAAAAAACTCAAATAATAGGTGAAATATTAAATAGTAGTTGGCTAGATAACATTTGGATCTGATGCAATGCCTGAAAGGCTGAAATGATGAAATATATGTATAACCAGAGTTAGGAAGTGGGGGACAGGGACTTGTGAAGGTAATAAATAGGTAGAACAATAAGGCATTTTCACTTATTTATGATTAATAGGTTTAATAAATAGGCTGAACAATAAGGCATTTCATTTATTTATGTTTTAATATATTTTGTTTTTGGTTATATTTGAGATTTTTGTGCAACGTGAAATTTTATGCTCTGGAGGAGTAGGTTATTGTGCGTTTTGATTTTACCCTTCCCATGGTGGAGGACCGGCATGATGGTTATCGTCTATGAACTGTGAGTCGTTGTCCTCTAAATTCTATAACATGGTTGCCTTTGGACAGTTTCTTCTCATGCACATATCTTCTTCTTCTTTTTAATAGCGAATTGGACCTAATATCTTTTTGAGAAATGATCTTATCTTGTTAATAAATGTGTTCCTTGCTAATTAGGATTTCTTTGACTCCTCCAACACTCATCTAAATAGAATGGATAAACATTCTCATGGTTACGGATTTAAGGAGCATGAAAATGATGTTGGAACTGAAGCAACTGATGTTGAACAAACTCTAAAGATGGTAGCATTAGGTTTTGTTGGTACCCACGTCAGCATGGCTGATGTAAGTCTCAATTCCAGGTGATATATAGATGTATAGATGTCTAAACATCTATCTCATGATTAATACAATCACTAATCATTTATGGAACTGAATGAACAGTATTCAGGTATATGGTCCAAACCCAATAGTGAGAATTTCACTCCGTGCGTTGAGCGGCCAAAAAGTTATCAACGTAAGTCTGTGCAAGTAGTAGAGTTTACTATCTATTATTTGACCCTGTTTCTCAACCCTTCTTGCCATTCTCGCAGAGCTAGATGCAAAGACGAACGGTTTCCTTCTCATAAATGCAAATGGTGGCTTGAATCAAATGAGATTTGGGGTCTGGTTCTTGTGCCTTTTTAATGATTTAATAGGCTGTTATTGAGGTTTGCTAATTTACTAGCAACTCTTGTCTGATAAACCAATAATTTTAAAGTGCAGATCTGTGATATGGTTGCTGTTGCTAAGATCATGAAGGCGACTCTTGTCCTTCCATCTCTTGATCACACTTCCTACTGGGCTGATGAAAGGTAATTTCTTTACTGCTGTCACTTTCTTGTAGTATTACATGACAATAGTGCCACTATAAGTGAATGAATAGCTCGAGTATTCTCATAGCACAAATGCTGTAATGTTTATCTGCCATTTACTTGTTCCCGTTAAACAAAAATACATTGAGGACAAATGTGTGTGCTGCCTAGGTACTGATAAATCCAGTAATGATACTATTTTTGCATTGATACATTAGATTTAAATAGGGGTGTTTAAAAAATTCGGTAAATTACTAGTACTGGTCGGTTTGGTATGGTAAATTTCGGTATTTTTTCTAAATGGTTTGGTACCGGTAAAAATATTCGGTATATACCGGTTGTTCGGTATCACTGACGGATTCAATTTCAGAACCGGTAAAACCGTCGTACAATTTTATGCATATACCATATGTATGTGATGGGTTAACTTTTGTATGTAGAATCAATTTATTAGTTAGAAAGCACTACCAAGTAAGGGTGTAAACGAGTCGAATCGGAGCGAACAGAGAGCTACTCGAATTCGACTCGAAATGATAAATTCGTACTCGAATTCGGCTCGAATTCGAATTATATTTGAAAAATCCTACTCAGATTCGACTCGAATATTTATTACTCGAATTCGATTCGACTCGACTCGAATATTTATTCAAACTACTCGCGAACTTCAAATTCAAGCTCGAATTCGAGTCTCCACATAATAACTAGTTTTATAATAAATATAATTATAAATTAATTTTGTTATTTTACTTAAAAATGAGAAAATATATTTATTATTACACTTTACAAATATAAAATCACAATTAAATTAAAACAAAATAATAACTCATTATCCTAATTTGATTTAAATTTGTATATATTATAAGAGAATGTATCGAAATCTAATCGAATATGTATTAACCGAGTATGTATTGAATCACAATCAAGAATTCGAGTAGTTTGAATCTTAAACGAGTCGAGTATAATCTGTTTGATATCCAAAACCGCTTTCAAAGAACTATTAGGACAAGTGGGGAATGTTGGGGTGACCTGAAAAGTTTGTGTAGAGCCGGGATCTAAGCGTTGGCTAGGTAAGCGTCCTGTAGTAAGAGGAATAGTTATGAACCCTGTAGACCATCCCCATGGGGGTGGTGAAGGGAGGGCCCCAATTGGGAGAAAAAAACCCACAATCCCTTGGGGATAAGGTTATCCTGCACTTGGGAGAAGAAGTAGAAAAATGAATAAATATAGTGATAATTTGATTCTTTGCTCAGATTCTATTCATATTTTTATTCGAACTATTTTTAATGCTCAGATTTGGATCATATTATTAACGAATCCGAGTCTTGCTCGTATTTTTTCGAGTCGAGCTCGAACTGTGTTGGCTCGTTTACAGCCTTACTACCAAGTGACAGGTCTCTTTCACACTTTTTCTCACTGCGACACTGTCCCATCTCTCAAATGCCCTCTCTCCAAAGTCTTTCTTCTTCATTATGTCTCTGCCATCTACAAGATACACACTATACACTAAACACACATATATGTATGTATTTTAATAATTGAAGAAGATTGTTTATCTAATAGAGAGAGAGGGCATCATATGACCAGTGCTGTTGGGATTGAAAGAAGCGTGAAGCTTCAGACTTTGGTGGCGTGCGGTGGTGCTGAGGTGTGTGGGGTTTTTGGATCTGTTGGTGTTAAAATAAAAGTAAGTCTATTGTCGATGGACGAAATAATAAGTAGATAATAACAAAAGTTTTTAAGGCTGCAGGTTGCTGGCAGAGAAGAGAGATGAGAGTGGCTTGTTCACACCTTAAAAGTTATTTGGAAAAAAACAGTCGGTAAATAATTAGTACATATTGTATAGTACTTGTATCGAACCAGGACGCACCAATACGAGATACCGCTATTTAGGTAAATATTAATTTTATAAAAAAAATTGGTAACCTCAAATTGGAATTTTATATTGACAGATTACCTATCTGGATCTGATTCTATTAGAACTCAAATTCATTTACCTATTAAGATTAAGATCGGATAATAAACTATTTTTGAGCATGTTTAACTTTTTTTAATGTTGTATATTTCTCGGATTCAAGTGGAGCTCGGATTATTCGGATCTATAATGGAATTGAATCAATAATGATATATAATACCCTTTGGTAATTGGGTTTGGATTCGGTTCGAACCAGATTTTGATTGTGGCAAACCTGTTGACAGTTTACAAATAATAATTAATATCTGTTATTTTGAAGGGTTCCTGTCGAATTATGATTTATTAGATATATCAACATTATTACAAACACAATTACCTTTTTCCACAGTGCCCTAATATTCTTCCTACAGTGCGTATTACCCATAGTTTAATCCTTTTTTCTAAATTTAATAAAGAAACAAACAATCGAGTAAAAAACATGTTATATTTTACTTTTCTTGCAAACAATTGGTGACCTCAAACTTGGTCAAAGCAGACTATATATGTTTTCAGTCAGCAATATCGCAAGTAATATAAGCAGAAAAGTGATAAAAGGAACAAACACATGAATTTATAGTGATTCAATTTCTATCGGTCCTAGATGGCTACTAAATCAACTCTGATTTCCTTGAAAAATTTAAAATACTTGGTATTCATATGTGATCAAACCTTTACAACTGATCTTATTTTTAGCAAGATCAAATCTTTATGACCTGAGTGAACCTCGATGTATCCTCATTGAGAGAAATTTAAATATAACTCATATTTGTTTGGATTCGCAAGCTGTATCTTGCAAGTGTTTGCTCAAGCTCTCAAAAGGTATGTAAAGTTATGAAAAAGTTTTTACTTTTTTTTTTTTTTTTTTTTAAATTGATAGGTTTCAGATGCATATAAATAATGCCAAATTTGAACTTTTAAGTGCGCAAGCACTAGGCCAATGTGGGGTTACTACTTCCATAGGACCTCTACTGCTCATGTGCTTCATATGAAGCTGAGTTTTTTGATATTGGAATACCATCCATATGGTTCTTAGCCTTCTAGGAATTTTCATGTTAAAGAGCTAAGCCAAGTACTTTTTGGTCAAATAAGGTCAAGTGGTATACTGGTATCTAAGCAACTTTTCAGAAAAAGAAAATGAAGGTGGGATGGAAAGTTACACGTATACCCTAAGACTAGTCTTTAGGACTATAAACTGATATTTTCATATGCGATACATGTATATCAATTACCGAAAAATAATTTCAATATCCGTAATCGTATCGTATCCGATGGATATATGCAATATGAAATGTATTTGTATCCCTTGATAATATTTTAATATGGATATTATCCGTATCCGCTTTTATATATTATAATATGAATAAATATATCAAATATCCACATATCCGTATTCATTCAAAATAAAATTTTAAAAGTTTCATTTTTTTAAAAAATTTTTATTGCACAATGTTAATTTAACAAACAAAAATTATTCACTCAATCAATTAATAATTACAAAGGATGTATAATCAACCAAATAAGACATAATATTCATATGTAATTTTTATATATCGTATATCATAAAATAGCCATAAAAGATATACTTTCATATATTGTAAATCAATATTAAATGAGAAATATATATATATATATATATATATATAATAAAATACAAATGATTTTGAATTTTCCGCTCACTCAATAAATTATCTCGGGCGGTTTGAGATAAATCACACTATACAGTCTACCGAGGCACGGGACCCAGCTATATATTGATATTACGGAAACGGATATTAACGGATACTGATACGAATATGAATATTTCCGTATCCATATCCGTCCATCCGGATACACAAATAATATTCGCTTTGACACGGATACGAATAAGTTTTGATGCGGATACGGATACGAATTTTCGGAGCGAATATTGGATATTTCAGACTCCATTTATAGCCCTACAACTACTAGTCTTTTATGAGCTTGATAGCAGCTATATTGTTCTCAAGGTCTTGCATGCATCGTCATAAAGATAGCTTACTTTAGTCACAATCACTTTGCACAGATTAGTAGGAACTTTATCAAAGTGTTCTTATCATTAAAACTGGGTTGTAAGGACTTGTATACCACTATCCTCTATTCTGGCCATACAACTTAAGCCAAGCTTTAAGTCTTCAGTTTCTGTGCTCTACACCTTCTGTACAATGTGTAACTTGCAGAGATGTTCTGATTATAACCTCTTTTTTTTTGTGATGACCTTGTCCAAATAACTAATTATTATTGAACATCTATCCACAGTGGCTTTAAAGATCTGTTTGATTGGCGATACTTCATTGAGACACTGAAAGATGACATCCATATAGTTGAGACATTACCACCTGCCTATGCTGGACTTGAACCTTTCTCAAAGACACCAATATCTTGGTCCAAGGTGAATATTCCTTAATGTTCAATTTTATGATCAGTCTTTGAGCAGGACTTCTGTAATTCTTTACACATGATTCTGTCACTTGACTACAATCAACAATCCATGTCCTTGGTGACTATGGAAATTGAACCTAATAGGAGCCTAATCATTTTATTACTATTTGTTGGTCAGTTGAAGTCTTTTGAGTACGGGGATCTTTTGGTTAATTTGTGTGTCAGTTCATGACGTTTCCAGCTAACCATGTCATGCCTCACCTGACTGTCATGTTCTATAAGATTTAGGTCAGCTAACCGACTTTGTATACCTTTTCAGGTTAGTTATTATAAGTTGGAGGTCCTCCCACTTCTGAAGCAGCACAAAGTGATGTACTTCACCCACACTGATTCTCGAATTGCAAACAATGGTCTCCCCAACTCAATACAAAAGTTAAGGTGTCGTGTAAATTACAGGGCATTAAAATATTCTGCGCCAATAGAAGAACTTGGAAAAATCCTAGTTTCAAGAATGAGACTAGATGGAAGCCCTTATCTTGCATTGCATCTAAGGTATCTTGTAGTTTTTTGAATATTTTTTTTTTACCCAAATTGGAGATGCAATAGTTGTTCTTTTTTTCAGGTGGAGCTGCTAGTTATGTAGTGGTTTGTTAATGTTTCATTATGTTAGTGATGTCAGATGTTCACTTCTGAAAATAAAAGAGACACCAATAAATACTAATAATGTGTTAATCATGTGCAAGAAAGCAATACACTGATAATAACCACTAAAAAAGGTAGTTTGACTTTTCCCTCAAATGTTTTCGGTGAACTTCATTAACATTTCTTTTTCTTCTTCGTAGGTATGAGAAGGATATGCTTGCATTTACGGGCTGCAGTCATAATTTGACAGCAGAAGAAGATGATGAACTCCGTAGGATGCGTTACGAGGTCAGTCATTGGAAAGAAAAAGAGATTGACGGGTCTGAGAAAAGGAGGCTCGGTGGCTGCCCCTTGACCCCAAGAGAGACGTCCCTTTTGCTTAAAGGATTGGGCTTCCCATCCAGCACTAGGATTTACTTAGTAGCTGGTGAAGCTTTTGGAAATGGAAGTATGCAACATCTCCTGGAAGATTACCCAAACATCTTCTCCCATTCCACTCTTTCTACAGAAGACGAATTGAAACCTTTCAAGAATCACCAGAACATGCTGGCTGGTTTGGACTATGTTGTTGCCCTTCAGAGTGATGTTTTTGTTTACACCTATGATGGTAATATGGCAAAGGCAGTTCAAGGCCATAGGAGGTTTGAGGACTTCAAGAAAACTATTAATCCGGACAGGTGATATTCTGACCTTTTACCTTTGAACTTTGGTAAATATTTGACGGTTTGCCTTTTTTTACCGAAACATTTTCACCCAACCCCATTTGTGGCATCTAACTGTTGTTTACTATTTTCATGCAGGATGAATTTCGTAAAAGCTGTTGATGAATATGATCAAGGAAAAGTCTCCTGGAAAAAGTTTAGCTCTAAAGTGAAGAAGCTTCACGAGGACCGTACAGGAGCACCCTATACGAGGGAACCTGGTGAATTTCCAAAGCTGGAAGAAAGCTTTTATGCAAACCCGTATCCTGGATGTCTTTGTGAAAGAACACATGAAAAATAGCTGTAGAACTCACAATGTTTGTGACTAGTTTGAATTCCAAGGGGCCAACATTAATTGTAAAAGATGGAGTTTTAATGGCCTTAATTCTCATGGAGTCAGTTTTGAAACAACCCCTGCTTGAAGGGAGAATATACTTGCATTCTGGTGAAGTCTGAGCAAGGACATGAAGTTCTGGTCTGCAGCAGCAGCAGCAGCTTGGTTACGGGCGACTGCTGAAGTAGAGGCATATAGTATATTATCCTCAAATTATACAACAGGAATATTTTCCACTAATTCAGCTTAATAATTTTTCAGTAGTTGGTATGAAGTATGAAATATGAAATATGAAGTATGAAGTACCGACTGTAAACGGAGAAGATGATACTGAAAGTGCAAATGTACAACATTACATGAACTATCTACAATACAGAAATGATTCTTGTCCCTTCATAACTCCGATTAATCGTAAATGGCATTGGACATATTCATCTATTAGTTTCTTTGGTTGTATGTTTCATTTTTTCTCTCAAACTATTTGTTTCTGTTAAAGGGCAACAAATCAAAGGGGATGGAGCTGCCTACTATATTTTGACTCGAGAAAGAAAAGAACTTGCATCTGTTTTCATCAATTGATAAATAAGCTAACAGAATGATCACAAACATGTTTACCAGTTACAAAAGAACATTTTAACAAAGATATCCGCAAGGCACCAACAGAGACAGGTCGAAAATGCTAGAGATAGCATCTTCAATACAAAGAAAAAAACCACGCCACGACAGTCAGAGGCACTACAACTGCAGAATCGATTCAACAAGCTCATAGAGAGGTGCAAGCTCCCCCTTGTCGATCAAGCGAAATTCCTGCATCAGCAGAATCAGTTAGAGAAGCTGAGCTTTTGAAACTCTTATGTCCATTAAAGGGCTTGAGACCGTGCAAACCAATTTGATATAGATGTGCTCTGTGAAAACATTTCTTCTCTAACTCCATTCTTAAGATTTACAATCACAATTTAAGAAAGAAAAATAAAGGATTTTCCTACTATTTTTCTTTACGAACCAAATTTAAACTTACGAATATAACCAAATTTCAGATAAATTGACAAAAACTAAACACATGTTTGTGAAAGTTGAGAAAGATGTACGGAAACCAGCCTCGTGATCTCCATGTGTTCACTTCCCAGTTAACTCCTGTCCCTCCTATATGGCATAAAGTTACTGATAAGCAAAAGGTGTAAATTGGTGGACGGGCTCGACAGAGTTCAGAATTTCACTGCTTGGATAGAAAAAAACCAAATATCTACACAACTAAATTGTCTTAACAATTCGGTTTGCTAGTGAAGCAACTTCATTGCTTACTTGGAAAATCATATATTATCCTATATCATCAATAAAGCATACATATAAACACCCATTTGAAAAGGAACCAAAAAAATCTGATGATAAAAGTATGAAACACTTGATGGTTTTTTTCTCTTACCCCCATTCCCTGAAAAAATAGGGGATGGGACTGTTATGTCTTTTACATTGGGAAAATCTGATGGAAGTAATAACTTACCCATGTAAAGAGTACAAAATGCTTAAAACAAGTGTTGAGGTGAGCTTCTTCCTTCAGGCTAACAATCTTCTGGAAATGTGAGTGATAGATGTGAGCATATACACGAAACAGCCGCTTGAATATTGTCTTCACAACGTCCACAAAATTGGGAGGAAATGGAGCACCTGCATCATATAACAAGCAAATTGAGAAACCACATTCTTTGATCATAATTCATACCGCCTAAAGTATTAAAAATTTTAGTATTACCCAATTTTTGAGGAAAAATTGTTTCATCATCCAGCTGAGTTTCAATCCAGTCCATCAAATACTCAACATACTTGGGAGCAGATACCTCTATGGGTTTCTTTATAGTAACTCCATCAGCCCATCTGTACTCATACCTACAGAAAAATAAGTTTAATTCAGGATTTGGCAAGTGAATAAAACATAAGAACAAAAATAGTCTTTCTTCGAGTTTTAAATGATGAATTATTGTACTGAACCTCACTCCTCTCCAAAAGTAGTTTCACATTAATCCAAAAAGGGTGAATATAGTGAAGAGTGAAAACTTGCACAAGCAGATGATATAAAGCCAAATTAACATACGTATTCAAAACCAAAAATAAAGCTACTACGGTGTATGTTGAAGAATTAAACAAAGAAAATAAGGTCTAATATGTCAGAGGTTAAGCCTAACCGTTATAATTCCCAAACTTCAGTACCTCTACCCAGATAATTATGCTCTCTTCATCAGGCTTTCTTTTGTCTAATAATTTTTTTAACTAGTCTTTTTTCTTCAACAACGTATCATATCACACATCCAGACACACACACCCCTCTTCAGCCATGCATACCCCCTCCTCCCTCCCTGCTGGCAATTTGTGCTAAAAAAGATAAGCTACCACTCACTACTCACCCAATCTTGCAGTATCTAGATAAATGCCAAAACAATCTTTATGCTTCAGAAAAAAAAGAGGAAAATTTCCTCTCTAGTTTTGTTTTAGTTTTTAATTACCTGAATAAAAAATTGCGTCTATAGTGTGAGGATTGAATATTTGTGAAGGGATTTTGAAAGTTTACTTTGCTCCTGATGTCATTATCGGGCAGGTTGATGCGGTGCAAAACTCCGTCAGAGTACCATAAAGAATATTCACCTGATTAAAGAAGTCAACCGCTGCAGGCGGGAAAAAACTATATGAAAACAAGAACAAACTTGCATAGATGTAGAAATTTAAGCCAATAGATATCTTGACAAACACCAGTGTACATCTAATATTGATGTTACATGCTCACACAGTCACTTGTAAAGAAACAAATGAATTTATATGCAAATATTTAAGTGTGGCACCAAGTACATTGAGATAAAACAGAAACACAAGGTTTTTTCAGAGTCAAACGGTCTGTTTGGAACTAAGTAAAGAAATTCATTGGATCTTCATTAAACTGATTCTTTGGAAGGCAGACAAAATTTAACAAGATAAGTAGATCTCTACAATATCTCATTTAATATTGATTTCAGTTTCAAGTAAATCAAACATCATGGGATTGTTTGGAAACGTTATTAGATGAAAAGAATGGGTCATGTTTTGGTCATAAAGTAGAATGAACAACTAACACTGTAAGGAAGATAATTCACACCCCTTTTGAGGTAGGATATTCAACACTATTGTGGTCATGCAACGGTTTACTTATTTCTCTCATCACATGGTCACAAGAGAGAGAGAGAAAGGTCACATGATGAATAAATAGTCACGCCTTTCAACTGAAATGGTTGTATTGAATATTTATTCCATTTTAAGGGTACTATCTTCCTGTTGGGGAGGTGGGGTAAGTATCGTAAGACAAGGGGGACTATTCCACAGTGCCAATAGCCCAAACCTCTATTCTCTGTTATTTTCACCATCATTGACCCCTTCCCCACTCCTATTCCCACCGGCACTGCCACCAAATCCCTATCCTCCATCACAAACAATAAAGAAGCTAAAGAATCCAAAAGCCTTACCTGGATTAACTTAAAGCAATAGTCAAATTGACTCAGCATACAATTTTCTTGCTGATTGGTCTACGAGTGTTGTGGCAGTCTCATTTTTATGTTTAAAGCATTCTAGATTCAAAGCATTCCTTAACGAAGTTTAATTGCTAACCATACCATGACGATTGACGATAAATGGCTAGGGAAAAATTAGATGCTAGAACGAGGAACCTAAGCCGCGATTTTGAAGCAAAAACTCCCAATGCCATGTCCAGATTGCATGTGATGGATGGAAATCAAAGAATTATGGACATCTTGGGGAGGAATTTGGTTGATTTGGCTATGGAAGTTATTAAAGGGATATGACGGAACCTTTTGGTTTGGTTTGGTTTGGTTTGAGAGAGAGAAAGGTTTGGAGGCTGCCAGTGCATACGTGAGAGGAAGAGAGAAAACACACAAGATGAGTTTTCAAGTCTTTAGGAACCGTTTGATTTTGTTTTTTTGGGAAAGGATTTTCTTATATATTAACCATCTATCTCAATGTCAACCAAACAAAATACTACATAAAATTAGATGATACTCCCATTAATAAACCATTCAAACACAATAAGGAATAAAAGATCCATATAACTAATACCCATTATTAGTTATCCCATACTACTAGTGAAGGTATTATTCATTTCCCTTTGGCAATACAGTTGCCAAAAAAGAGACCAGATTTGCCTATTAGGCTGCTCAGTGCCATTTGGAATCTTATATGCGTGTTGGAAAGCTGCATATAATATGAGAATTTGATATCATAACACAATAAATGATGACTTAAAACTTCAACATAGTAACATGAGATTCTCACAATAAAACACTTTATAATTAAGCAAGTTAAGTATGAAATCTTACTATTTACGGCCAACCACTCATTAAGATCTTCTCCAGGGGGTAGACGCACAGCTTCCCTCAAGTTGCCATTACCCAAGGTCGCATCAATATGTTTTTGAAGTTGTGCACCCTGTACAAGAAACAAGGAATAGCATGACAAAAGGCAAAGAGTCAACTCCGCATCATTTCATGAGCTTAAGGTAAAACACCTACCTTACTCCCTGACGGAGCACTTTTTTTAGGCCGAAATGTCTTCTGGTTTCTGCACACATAAAGGTCGGAACAATCAGCCTAAAGAAGTTTTCTTTCACCAACATAAAGACAGTAATATATTACCCTTTAGACCTTATCGACTTCAATTTACACCTAGAAATTAAATTTTAATGTCTGAGTACACTCTTATATTTAAGTCAATCCTCCACACCAGAGATCTAGATGATTAACTTTGGGATTCTCAATATTAGAGTTCATTGTGAAACATAATTGAAGTTAATTCCATAAAATCGGTGAAATAAGTTAATAAATTAAATGTTAGTATTAAGAGGAGAAAAAAATGGAGATTTTGTACATAATGATTATAACAGATCCTTATGCTAATATCTGAAACTCATTCTATATTTCCACAACATTAAAGAGCTGAAGACAGCTGAACAATCTTAACCTCCCTAAACGACAAAACCGAACAATATATCTTAATCTCATTCAGTTTCCAGGGTTCTCCTCAATTAGACACTTGAAACAAATAACAAGCAAGACAGTCATTAAACAACAAAAATGGGTTTTCCTCAAAAACAGTTTGTCTTGTCATTCTTTCTAATTTTCGATCATGCCAATAATTTTCATAAAAATAGAAACACTCGATATCTTCTTCTTTTTTATCTCATTTCCTTTTCTTTTCGTTTTTTTTTTTTTTTGAACAGTTGACAGCATCATGACTTCAAACCAAATGTATGCTTCATTTATACTTGAACTGAATTGCTACCAAAACTCAAGAATAAATCATACACGCCCACACAAAATTTCTTGGTTGCCTCGTGGTTCTCTCTAATTCGCTTCAAGATCTGAGGGGTGATTGTGGTCCTGGCATTTGGAACCCCAAGTTAGGTTTAGTTTTAGATACGCTGAGAACGAAAAACTATACTTTTTTATAGTAAATAGACCATTCCGAGTCCTGACAAATCTAATGTAGATTGCTGCGACGTAGTAATTCATGCGTATGAACATGCAAAAGCTTCTTAGAAACTTGATAGTGCAAAAGACAATTGGTTTCGCCAAATTCAAAAACTTTAATTTCCAATAGTATCAAAGAACTTGCTTGGTCTATAAACTAATACACTCTATACATGATCAGCCTCCAAAGTGATCATAGATTAAAGTTACCATCTACATGGAGAAGAAAAGTATCATAAGGTATCAAGGTTTTCTTTTATCTTATTCTTTTTTCCCTTTTGGCTGCCACACAAAACAATTAAAGTAAACCTATAAAATATATCAATCCTATTCAAATCACCCACATAGTCTCACCAAAATGTATTACTCCTTTCCCCAGCTTATACTAATATTATTCTCCCCTGCTCAAGACAAATTAATTGAAGAATAATGCTAGAGACACAAACTATTTATCTTGATGTGGCATATACTCTCAACATATGTGTGAAGCCAAAAAGGAAACAATTTGTTGATTAATATGTTGAGGTGGAGTATGTCACATCAACATTTTGTAAAATGTTTGTAAAATAGTTTGTGTCTTAGCATTACTCTTAATTGAAATGTCCTCAAAAATCACAATCGCCAACAATTAGAATTTGTTCTATCACCATCAACAATCCCTCACTAGCTAAAATGTAACTTGATTAATAGACTTCACTCGAATCGGTTAAAATTAATGGACTAACACATACAAATAGCAAAATTCATGATCACAACAAATTCATCATTTAAATAAGAAAAAAACTGGAAACATGATTATCAATTCATCCATAGATATATATAGAGAGAGAGAGAGACAGAGAGAGAGAGAGAGAGGGATTGGAACGTAAAGGAAAAGACCTGCTTCCTAGGCCGAATAGACTCATGATTATCAATTCTCTGTTTGTGGAAGAATTCAAAGGAAAATGAGAGAAGCTGACGACTGAATTTAGAAGAAGAATGAAGGGTTTATACGTGTGTACACATATATATAGAAGTCTATATATAGAGACAGATGAGGTTATATGACAGACTGGCAATGGAGATGAGGTCAAGCAAGACTCTCTTTCTCTCTGTAAAATTTGCCCACAGCCAGCCAGGTCTTCTTCTCTCTTTGCCATTGCCAGCCTACCTGGCCGATTCTCTTCAGAATCTTCATTCATATGTTTATTTAATAAGCATACAATTTATTTTGACTAATATTCTCTATTTACATACCTCAAGTGTGGGGTCAGTTGTGTGAACAAATTAGAGTAATGATACATACACCAATTATTTCATAAATATTTTATAAATGGTTATATTATTTTAATATAGTCTTTGACTCTACATAATATACTGAAGTGCAGTATGTCACATCAACAGTTTGTATAATAGTTTGTGTCTATAACATTATTCAATAAATTATGCATGAAAAATAAATAAATTAGTATAAGAGTCTTACTTATTATTTATATTTTTGATGCAATTTATTACTCCCTTTGTTTCTAAAAGATTGTCGTTTTAGAAGAAAAAATTTGTTTTAAAAAGTTTTTTCGTTTACAACTTTCAAAGAGAATAAATTATTTACTTTCTTATATTACCCCTACCTTCTTTCATCGTCCCAAGAAATTCTCTTCCTTAGTATTAATAGTTTTCAACTTCCCATAAAGGAGTAGTGATGAAATTTCAAACAAATTTTACTTGGTAAATGATACTTTCTTAATCTATGTATCGGAGGTAGTAACATTTTATATAGTAGTATTATGTTTACGTACAATTATTTATGCATAAATAAAATTAGTCAAAACGAAATTTCTTGCATCTTATTACTCAAAACAAGACTGAATAATTTGGCAAGCATTGATGTTCATCAATTTCATAAATTGAATTTATTTGTCATCAATTTAAGTTCATAGTAATAATTGCATGTTTATATTAATTACTACTACATGTTGGATAGTGTGAGATTCTCTAAAAGGGTAGGGTAGGGTAGGGTAGGGTAGGGTAGGGTAGCATGGGATGGGATGGGATGGGGTGGGGTGGGGTGGGGTGGGGTGGGGGCTCTGAACTTAATGCAATTAGCTGTAAATGGGGAACGAGTGAAGGACAAGTGTAGCTAATTGGAATAGAATAGAATAGACTTATTTAGGTCCAACCAATTTGCAGTTTTGGGTAGCACTGAGCAAAATACGGATAAAGCCGAATAATCGAACTATTTTAACCGAATTTTTTCAGTTATTCGGTTAATTTTAGTAATTCGGTTAAATCCGAATTTATTTTCGATTTTCGATTTTGAGTTTAATTTTTGTTTTTTTGTTATTCGGTTAACTGAATAACCGAAATAAAAAAGGGGTTTAAAAATTATAAGTCAATAGTCAGTAAACTCATACTTCTCATTCATAGTCCATAGATCTCAAAAGTTCTAAATCTCTCATCTCACGAAGACTCATCTCATCTCTCACCTCTCGCCCCAAATCGATATCTCTGCTCTCTGCTCTTTGCTCTCTGCTTTCTGCTCTCATCTCTCAGTCTCAGACCAGATGACAGATCTTAGATCTTTATTCTTTCATCTCTCACCCCTGCCCTGACCCTCGTATCTCTCACTCTCTGCCCTATTGCATTTGCCCTAACCCAAAAGCCAGCCAAAGGCCACATCTTCACTCGCATCACAGATCTCAATTTCTTCACATCTTCATTCACATCACAGATCTCAATTTATAATATTAGGTTGATTACTAATTTTATGTTTCTTCATTTCAAGTATACAGGCAAATTTCTCGGTCACAACAAATTTTAGAAGTGGAGGATGGGTGGGCCCAGATTTCAAAAGGCCTATGTTCTTGGGAGGAAAAGAAACCGATTGAGTAGAGTCGCTACTATAATTGTTTGGTGCATCTAATGCACAGTCATCATAATACACATTAATCGGAATGTTGTTGTTATGTGAGATATCTATCCAAGGCCAGTAAACTTCATGCGAGAGATTAAGTACTACTTTGAATTTGGTGAAAACTTCAGAAGCAGCAGTGCTCTAAATGGAAATACTTATCTTTATGCTTCGCTGTCATTGCTCATTTTAATTCGGTTATTATCCAAATAACCTAATAACTAATTCGATTATTCTGTTATTTGGTTATTCGATTTCTACAGTAGTTCGGATACCTAAAATAGTTGAATTTGGTTTTTGATTTATAACTCGAAAAGCTAATTTTGCCGGGTAAAACCGAATACTCACCTTTAGTTTTGGGGCAGACAACTAAAACAGAGGCTTCACAATATCATCATCTCCTTAAAACATGTTGTAACAAAAACTCTTCTCCTGCCCTTCACAATATCATCATCTCTTCCCGTTTCCCCTTACGTCTAACATACGATATGTAATGTTAGACGAATTAAAGAACATCAATATTCCATGAGCCGCCCAATAAAAACAGAAATTAAGAAATAACAGAGTTACACTACTTGATCTGATTTCGGATTCATGTCCCAAGTCCCAACAAGATAAGTATATATCATACTTGAATACCCGATAGGTATCATATATACCTTCAACAAGTCTGAGTGACTATCTCAACGAAACATAAGCTCTGATACCACTTAAAAGGAGAATTGTATGATCCAATTCATCACGCAGCTGTATAGACTAGCCCAATAAGTATGTTGGATTACCTCTTTATCTAAAAGGTTAACTATTAGGTTGAGGGATGAGATTGATGCTCCATCATATTTATTAACTCATTTATACTCTTAATGTGAAATATCACAACAAATTATAGTTGTATTAATAGGATCATGTACTCTTCAAGTAAATCAATTACTTTTGGAAAATGTTAAATTCACAACACTTTTTTTTATTTTCACAACAAAAGTGTCGCTGTAGATGTATAGCGACGGTGAAAACCTATAACGACACTTTTGTTGTGAAAATAACATTTTTCTTGCTATTCTCTGTTTCTAACAAACCACTCCCATATAAATGTATCGACCTCATGGTCATATATAACCTCTTGTTTTTGTTTTTTCGTTTTTTTGCTAATTAAAAGGTTTGGATCATTTCTTGATTTGTGCTTGTTATCTTTGCGTATGGCCACCCTAATTTTCTCTGTATGGTTTATATTTAATTCATTTTGTTTACTTGTGAATTTTATTTTATTTTTTAATTTTTTGAATAAAAATACAGTGAGTGTACTTGTAATTATATTTAAAAAAACCTAATATATAGCTGAAAATGAGAAATTGCAAGGCTTACCACCACTATTCACTAATCATAAAAGTAATATAATTTCTCTTATAATGGACCAAAAACTAATATATATATATATATATATATATATATATAGATATTTAAGCCGGATAAAACATTTTATGTACTTACAATTAGACCTCATAAAAAATAATTATGGTTGATTTTGGATCGTACAAAAACGGTTGGATCAATTGAAAATCAAAATCACATATCCCATTTAAAATATATGTTAAAAAATGGGATATGAGAAAAAAAATAAGAGAAGAGGACAGATGTGCTGACATGAGGATTTTTTTTTTTTTTTTGTTTTATATTGGATCCACGTTTAAGACAACAACCGTTCGGAGAATTCAATTAATTGAAAGGAAATTAAATAAGCTTTTCCAAACGATTAAATTCCCTTGAGGCTGGAAAATCCAAATAATTTTATGTAATTAACCAACACAATTGTTTTAGTTAATTTGGGTTGATCTATATAAATTTTATATAACTTATTAATTATTTTATTTTTACTTCGACTACTTTTTAAATTAAAGACATAAATATGAAGACTTTTTAAAATAAATTAATGCTGAATTTTTAATAATAAATACAGCATCACATAGGGCTTACAAGTGCCAAAGTGGAGGTTGGATTACTTTTTATTTATTTATTTATTTCGTCTATCAGTATTATTTTTAACCCCATCTTAATTGTTAACACGTCTTTAAATCATATAATAAAATATATATTAATTTTTATATTTTTACATTCTCGTTGATTTGAAAATGTATTTTTTATTTTGAAACTACAAAATTTACGTATGTACATATTATATTATATATTTTTCAAAAGTCTTGGAGCATAAGTTTTTTATTTTTTTAATAATATAAAATTTTTCAATTACAGTCTGACTAATTCACAAGATCGAATCCGTCTTTATTACGTTAACGGTCCGTGACCCCGCGAGACCATTTCTGGCAGCATAAACTTAAGCTGACCTGCGGAGAAATTTGGACCACATGGCGCATATGTACTACAATGAGATCGAGATAAGGTTATCTACAGCAGTGGGAGTCAAGGTCATTGGATCATTTTCCTTAATTCCTATCTGAAAACTATAATCATTATTATGATAGAAACAAGCACATGAGTTATTTTAACTACATTATATTATTATGCTTTAACCACAAGAAAACATGCATTTGCTGAAATTTATTTCTGAACATATATAAACATGCAGTCTGTTTACACGGAAGTTGTTAGCATGAAGTTTATTTTTGGGTAAGTTAGTTAATTTAATTGGTAATGAAAGATCGACACGCATGCGACGCCTATGCATGTGTAAGATTTTATTTTATCAATCGATTAAACTTACTTAAAAATGAACTCCATGCTAACCCGATCCTGTTTACACATAGCTAGATAACGAGAAATATAACCGAATGTATATTAGTCATATTAAGTATTGCTATAAATTTATGTGGAACAACAACTGTGATGAGAATTATAGGAGCGTCCCACTTATTATATATACATTTATTCAAAAAGATTATCATTAATTAAAAATTTATCCACCGACAATAAAAAAGTCGATGTAAATATATATTGGCAAAATTTATGATTTTCGATTTTCGATTTTCCTATGTATATAGCTGAGATTTCACAAGTGATATATATAGTACATTATATATATATATATATATATATATATATATATATGTAGCAATAAATTAATTAGTTATCTACCTTAGCCATGCATGCATCCAATTAATGTTGAGAATTTATTCAAATAAATATAGCTTATTACACTCATTGAACTTACATTTTGACATCGAATTAAAATTAACAAAGTACATAGAAAAATCTTATTCTTACAGACATTGACCTAACCACGCCAAAAACACAAACTAAACTTAAATATTAATTAATTAACCAGTCCCCCCAAGAACAGCCTTGAGCTTCTTCACTACAGCAGCATCCAAGAAGGTGGTTTTCGTCACCAATTCGGTAGGCAAGTTGTTGGCAAACAATGCGAAATCCAGGATTTGGAGGCCCGGATTGGCGCTGCTGAAGCTAACAAAAGCAAGAGCAGGTCCTTTCCCAGAATTTATTTGGAAATGCAGCAAACCTTGTGGAAATACCATAATGTCCCCCTTGTTTAAGGTTTTAAAATACACCGTATTCGCGGAGGATATAAAACCAGCACAGATTGTCCCTTGTATAACAACTAGTACCTCGGATGCTCCGGGATGTGTGTGCATTGGAATAACGCCGCCAAATGCTATGTCTAACCGGGCAATGGATATACCTAGACCGTTCACAGCCGGAAATTGAGCGACAAATGCCGGAGTAACGGCGGCACTGATGATATTGGAGGTGTTTCCGGAGACTCCGAGGACGGAGGAGACGAAATCGGCTTCGGTGACCTTGGCTACTTTCTTGCATGGGTATCCGGCCGGTGTGTCGGGCAGCGACAGGTCGGCAACGCAGAAGTCTTGCACCGAGGCATTAGAGGCTGAGAAGAGGAGGGTGAAAATGAAGAGGAGTGGGAAAAACATTTTCACTAATTGATTTGAGATGTTTTTGGGGTGGGTAGGGTTTAGGGCTTTAGGGTTTGGGGTTAATTATATATATAGAGGGATAACTGATAAGGGATCGATGGATATTTTTTGGAGAAATGCTATTGGTTGTTGAAGATATGGCCATGCAGAGGTTCACGTGCATGAGTAATAATACAATAGCGGGGTAAATTAAGGGCAGCTTGTGGGATGTGGTGCATGTGATTGTGCGATCTTTTTGTAGACAACAAGAAGAAGTCAAGAAGGCTCTTTTAATTTGTATGAATTTTTTGGACCAGCTAAAGCATGCGTATCCTTCATTTTTCCCCCCACAAAATTCCAAAGTTATCTTGGAGTTAATTTCTCATTGATTTGGAATTTTTGTGATTGATTGATTGATATGATAGCCTACATAATCAATTAATTAATTGTCAAGGTCGAGAGTGAGTGCATGCATGCAATTAGAGACTTTATATATGAATCAATCATCTTAATTTAGACTAATTATGAGGATATGATCTAGCTAGACAGCAGTGGAGAGAGAGAGAGTACAAATTCAACAGGAGGATGGACGGTGATCGGCATGACAGTGTGAAGATAGGGAGGAGAATTGAAAAATATATCACAAGAAATTAATTAATTAATTGAAGGAATGCATAATGTGGTCCTAAAAGCACATGGAGAAAAGCCAAAACCTATATATATATACACACACAATTAGTTTCGTCGTTGGCCTGATTAGAAGAAGACATTATTTGTGCCTGCCAACCCCAAAAGACTCTCTGCAAGGTCTTAATTCTCTTGTCATTTTAGATGAAGACGCCCATTACACAAATTTGTGGATCTTAGGAATTCCCCATCTTCAAGGGAACTTCTTGATTAGATTGGAGCCTAACTTAATTTTCTTAAGAAATCGATATTAATTGGTGGACAAGCTAGCTAGCTACCCACTCATCGATCTCCTTCCACGATATTTATATATATGCACTTCAGCACTTGATAGTAGTTCTATACTGTAGATCTAACTTCAAGAGGGATATATAACTGCCCTATATATATATAAGTATATAACATACCTTGTGCGCAAATTAAAAACAAAGCAATGATCACATTCATGCATGGGTAGTCATGAGGTATAGTTAGACTCATTTTGCCAATATGTTAGTGCTGCAACTTAAGTTGGTTGTAGGCAAGTAAGCTAGCTAGTACAAATAGAGGAGTTAGTACTGTATTTAAGTATTCTTCTTATCATGTATGTAAATTGAAAAGAAAAAGAATCCCTTGTTCTAATTTGTATCCAAATCCAAATTCAGGGAAACAATTAATGGTTAAAGAAAAATACTACTCAAACAGAAAGACATGCATAACCCCATATATAATTTATTTATTTTTACACATAGTATTGTATATATTAGTCAAAACAATTTATGCTATATAAGGGAAACAGTTAATGATTCAAGAAAAATACTACTCAAAACAATTTTTTTGTACACATAGTATTGAATTATATAAGAGAACCTCTCGAAGAAAATCTAGTTTAGAAAATATGTTCATCTTATACCTCGTTGTATACTTGCCGAAAAAAGAAAAAAAAAAAAAGAGCGGTAAATTGACGATGGTGACGTCCAAAGATACTTGTTTCACTTCGAAATGGGAGTACAATAATTTCTATTAAACCGATTTTTGCAGTAGTAAGCAAATTTGAGGGGATTTATTGGGCCAATTTTCTCCTTTATTTTGCATATTAGTTTGGTGTTTAGAAAGTTCCAAATTAAATATGATTTTGGAAAATTTATGTATCTAAATTAGTTATGATGTACTTTCTCTTCATACATACATGCATGTTGTAATATTTTGTAATAAAATCATTAATTTGTAATATTTTTATTACTTCGATAACGAGAATGTAAGGAAAAAAATTTAGTAACCAAAATGAAAATCGGCCCCTAATACAATTACCAAAACATTAATTAACTCGATCCACGTCACCTGACATATAATTAACACATGTCAACCGTTAGTCTAGTCAGTACTTTCATTCACTTTTTTGAAAGGAATGTTAAGCAATGACCATTTTAATTTGTACCTTTTTTTAAGCATAATAATGTAGTATTTGTAACAAAAAATGATTTGATAACCACAATGAAAATCGACCCTTAGTACAGTGATCAAAATATCAATTAACCCCAAAACAAACATGACTAAGACTATTAAATTACAAAATTAGTAGTCTTAGATTTATAATCCATATGAATATCTAGTATTGAGATTATAATTCTTGTAAAACAATACGGCCTAAGTCTATGATTCCCGGAAAATATGAGAAGTAAAGGATTAGTTCTTTTTCAAATTTTTATAAAAGAAAAGAAAATATAAAAATTTATTAGAGCTGATGATTTAATTAATATTAGATTTTTCTTAAATATAGATGATTGAATTATATCCATTAAGATATAGTTTTCTTACATTTCCTTTTTCGTTTGTTTCCTTTGCATTACATGAAATTAAAATTTCAATTATGAAGTTAGAAAAATACTTTGAACGGGCAAAACCTAATTAAGCTGCTAGCTTAGTAATTTTTCAAAGTTTAAGCTCACAATTAAAGTTAGGTAAATGCTTGGAAGTCCAACTTTATAGTTGGATTATTTAAGTAATTTGACTAGTTACGTGTCCAAATACAGTGAACTCTTGATCAAAAACAGTGTCATTCCTTATAGGGGTCAAACCGATTATTGAATTTTTCATATTTAGTTCACAAAATTTATCGAGTATAAAATAAAATTTAATTGAATCTCATTTAGCTACCGAGTCGAACACAATTTTGAATCGAGCCCGATCAATTTGAACTTTTCGAACGAATATGATCCAAATTTCAATAGAAAATTATAATTTGAAAAAAATTCGAATAGTTTATCGAACTTTAAAATTCGCTCATATTTAACTTATTTATATTTCAAGTCGAGCTCAAATCCAACTTTTAGTCGAGCCAATACAAATCGAGCCCGAACTGTTTACTCATTTTACAGCCTTAATTCCTTATAGAAAAATGATATTTCTACATGTAATTTTGATATTTTCACATATACTCCTCTCACATAAAAGTGAAACCCACCATACTCGTGAAAATATCAAAATTATATGTGAAAATAATGTTTCCCTTCCGATATTGTATAGCATTGCTCAAGAATTGCTTCGCAGCCTCATATTCAAGTGCAACTATTTCCGAGGGTATAATGTCTATAATACGAGGCAATAGCTTAATGATTAGATCCACTTAAAAGCTAAATATTTTATCTTTTAGCATGTAAAATATTACAATTTGACTAGTGTCTTCGAGAAAAGGGTTACACAAGGCATGGCCAAGAACAATTGTTTTGAGGATACCAACTACAAGAACATAATAGTGAGCAGAGCACATATCAATTACTAGAGAATCCAACTAATCTTTATTTCCTTTCAAGCAAGCATACACGATATAAACTAAGCACTATAAAAATTACAACACTTTGAACAAGTACCTGAATCAAAGGCGTGATAATGGTGCATTGCTCCGACTTCCCTCGTTGAGAAAAGGGTAATCTGTGTAGCCTACAACAGGATCCTGGGTATAGAAAGTAGCCCTAACATACTTTGTTAGTGGTGCATTAATCTTGAGTCTCAAAACCAAGTCCGGATTTGAGATGAAAAGGCGGCCAAATGACACTAAGTCAGCATCACCTTGAGCCACAGCTTCAATTGCAAGTTCAAGAGTGTACCCGCCACTGCAAATGAAAGTTCCCTCATAAGCCCTTCTCCAAGTTCTCATTAATTGAGCCACCTCTTCTTCACTGCCATGTATACCTGCTTCTGTTTGGCCATAAGCTGTGTACCTAGGCTGAGTACTATGGAGGTACGCAAGTTTCGAGCCCGAGTCTAGCTGGAATTTATTGAGTCTCTGAATCACTGCCAGGCCAAGGTTGCGTGGATCCGAGTCCTTGGCATCAAGATGATCGATTGCTGGTGAAATTCTGAGCGCAACACGGTCTACACCAATGGCAGAAACTATTGCTTGAAGAACCTGCATCAAAAATTTGCAGCGGTTTGCAAGCGATCCACCATATTCATCTGTCCGGTCATTGATGCCATCCTTCAAGAATTGGTCAATGAGGTAGCCATGTGCTCCGTGGATTTCAATACCATCAAAACCTGAATTTACTTTTTATAATCAGTGATTTGAAAATGGCCTGAACAACCTACTAGTACAACAATCAAAGGTGAAAATTTTACTATGGCTAGAAGGTGAGCTCAATACAGACTTAGGATCAATTCTCTACTTTAGTTCAAACAATCGGTATGATTAAACTATAGTTAACAATTTGATCCGCTCTATGTTAGGCCTATTCTATAATAAAAATAAAAGGCTTGTGTTTTGTAGAGCTGAAGCCATTAACGCACGTTGAATTAGCATAGCAAGCACTAAGGATAAATTTTCACTTTAACTTATTTACCTGCTTCAATGGCGTTTAAGGCAGCCTGACGGTAGTGTTCCACCTCCTTCGCTATGTCATGGATTGGCAGTGCACGTGGTTCTGGGTAAATCCCGTGTTTTCCATCTGGCATCAGTATTCTCCACCTCTTTGATATCGGCTTTGATGTTGAGGATATTGGTAAAGCCCCATCAGTTTGATACACTGATCAAATCATCAATTTACTGAATTACATACTGTAAAAGTTATATAAACTTGTTTTATCTTATAAACCAAACATTTCAGTTCATCCATAAAAATTTTGGTATGGCAAAACTTGCAACCCCTATCCAAAAATTACCGTAGCTAGTAATTAAATAAAATCCAAAACACTAAAGCAGGAGATAACAACTTGTTTCAAGCTGCAAATTGAGCAAAAATTAAAACAGGCACATATATCACACGTGAAGAAAATATTTGTTCAAAACATAGAACTTTGAATTGGTGGTTCTTTCAATCACCTTGTGTGTTTGTTCATGTAAAAAATCATCTATAGCAGTACCACTTGCTTACCATAAGGTAACCCAAAATACAGCATTCATGTTGTCACTTGAAGTCTCGAGGAAATAAGAATAGATAGTCAAATGATGGTCATTAGTTGAAATCACTTTGGCATCCACGAGTAGTCATTATAAGTCACCCTGTGGAGTTTCTAGTACTTTTTACAAAAAAATCTTTTTTAAAAAACATCACTTTAACTATTAACTACTCCACAAAAGTAATTAGCACTATATGCATGTTTACTACTGTGTTGAATCTTTTCAGTTTTCATTATCATGGAAGTTATCTTTTCTTTTACAATGCAAATTTCAAAAACATTACACTATTGTTAATGCTCCAGCCCAAGATATGTGCCCCCGTTAATATACCAAATTGTGTGATCCCAGCAATGAACTACAGTTACTAAAGTTTACCAAAATTTGTGGTCTTTCAAATATGCCATACGCCTCAAATAAGATTTTACTTTAAAAGGTAAATTTTTCAAACAAAAATTCACTTTATTATAAGCAAAGTTCAAAAGTAAAACCTCCCCATATAGTAGATTTCATTGATTTATTAAAAACTGAATCTAATTTTGGGAACTCGTAGAAGAGCATTGTATAGTCTTTCAATTTCAGACCCAGAAGCAATAAATTTTTATATAGAACTACTACGTAGTTTTAATAATGTTTACCAATATGAGGTGATCTCTTAATAAGATCGTCATTGATATATAAAGAAGTATGAACTACTATTAAATATATCTAGCATTTGATTCTCTCTCCTAGCTAGTAATTTCAAATTTGTCATCCTTGAAAAAATTAAAGAAAACAAGAGATACTTTAGCTGATCAATGAGGAGGCACATACCTTGATGAGATGCTCTACCAACATGCCAAAGTTGACAAAATATAACAGTCCCCTTCGCGTGGACTGCGTCCACCACCTTCTTCCAAGCCCCCACTTGTTCCTTGTTGTATATCCCTGGCACATGAGGAAATCTAGAACCACACAAAAATGCAAGAATAAAAATCTTTGCCACTCAAAGCAGATCCAATCCAACAGCCAAGAACAATTGTAGCCAATGGGTCCCATCAAGCACTTATTTTAATAATGATGATCACGTGTTGTGATGTGTGACTTGTTAATAATTTTATAAAATCACCTTATCAAACCTTTTTATTTGTTTTAAAGTGCATCCACACTTCTCGGACTATTACATGGTACTACCTCCGTCCCACAATAAGTGATTTTTTAGGATTAATATTTTTTCCTAAAATAAGTGATGTGTTAGAACTTCAATACAATTTTTACAATATTTTCTTATATATGCCCTTATGCATTTAATGGTATTTATTGCATCTTGCAATCACTACAATTAAATGACAATCGTTAACTCTTCAACTTCAAAGAAAATATATTAAGGGTATTTTTGCCATTTTAATTTGTGTATTGGTATGTGTGATTTAAGCTAAAAAATCACTTATTATGGGACGGAGGTAGTAAGTTTCAAAGGATTAATATAGGTTGTTCGGCAATGACTTATAAGTTGGTAAAATTAACTTGTACCTCATTCTGTATTGTTCAACTTTTTGGCAACAACTTAATTTTGACTTATTTTTTAACTTATAAGTCATTATTAATAAGTAATAATTTCTAACTTATCTAAAAATGACTTATAAATCATTCTTAATAAGTTAGTTTGACCAAATATAATGTTTATTTTGTCCTTCTATTTTGCTAAATTATATTTTTATCCTTCCAACTTAATATTTATTTCTTCTCCAACAAAAATACAAAAATGTAATAAATATATATAATTGATACAATATAATATATATATATATATATATATATAGTAGGTATTATATTTATTTTGTATTATATTATAATACAACATTAAATATATAATATTATAAGATATAATAGAATATATACATATATATAGTATTATAAAATATAATATATTATTAATATTTATTATATTTATTTTATATTATATCATATTTATAATACAATATAATATATTTATTTGTTTAGTGTTTTATTTAATGAAAAAATATTGATGTGAATCAACCTATCTTTTTATTAATTTCCTTTTAGAATTTTTATATTTTATTTTACCTTATAAGTCAATCACCTTCACAATTTATTTTAACTTACTTATTAGTCAATGTGTCAAATATTCTTACTTACATATAAGTCAAAGTTTAAAATAACTTATAACTCAACTAAAATTTTAAATAAGTCCGAACTGGCCCTATAGTACATTTCACCATGATACTCCAAATTAGGAACAAAAAACACACACAAAATTGTGTCCTATTTTACTATATTAGTAGGATGCTCTAATAGAAAATTAATCTCCATTTCAAGTGCAAAAAAATATATCTATTTTACCTTATTGGTGAAGTGCATAGCATTTAAAAGACTAAAATTTTCCTTTTACTAAAATACCCTCTACATGGTAATAAAAATACGGAATTACCCGGCAGCCGAGGGCGATGTCATGGTACCCTCAGTGATGAGAAATCCACCGTTGGTTGATCTCTGGGTGTAGTACTCCACCAAGGCTGGCTGTGGAATCCCATTTATCGCCCTGCACCTTGTCATGGGCGCCAATACCACTCTAAATAATTCACACAGTAAATAAGTTAATCCTAGAAGGGTAAAACCGTCAGAAAAAAAACTTGCAGCTCCGTAAAATTCCATGCACAGTGCCCTCCGGTCCTTGAGAGTTGAGACCGTCCATTTTCTTCGCCGTGATCAGCCAACCATGAAATTAATTCTATGACTTTGTCCCCACTTTCGTATCTCCATAGAAATTAGAAGATCTACGGTGATGAGGCCGGAGAAGTACAGAAACTCGGTGGAGCAGCGGAGCAGGGGAAAACAACAAAGAGGAAGGAAAAGGATGATGTAGTACTAACCTGTGAGAGAGGTTGAACTTGCCCATCTTGTACGGAGAGAAGAGAGTTGGCTTCTCATGCGACGACGCTTCAGCCATTTCTGTTGATCGGAGGTGATCCAGCGATATGATCGATTGGCGGTCGGATTTATTAACGAGGAAAATTAGAGAATAAAGGAGAGAGAAAGTTGGAATATATAGGTGGGTGGGGACTGACCGAGGAAGAGAGGGAAATAGGAACGTGTATTTTTAGGAAGGAAACGGATAAAAGAAATATTTATAATAGCGCCGTTATATATTTATAACGATATTTTTATTATAAATTTGTTTGTAAAAATATTAATTTCTTTTAAAAAAATTGTATTGGTCGGTAGATGTGATGCCCTGCCGTGTTATTTTCTCCCTCTGTCCTAAATTATTTATTTTATTATTTTATAATATAAATCACATGCATACACATTTAAAATTTTAAAATAATTTTGTATAAATATCAGGGAACTTCCATATTGAAAAACTATATTTTTTTTTATCAAATTTATTTAATAAATAGATGAGTATATTATTTACAAACCACCATACATACTGTTGGGTCTGTTGGGTCATGATATTTCTTCTTTTTGGGCCGGATAGATTAGGCCTACTTATTTGATTTGTTCATTGAGTCTTTATTATTGATTCTTAAAGTTATTGGACCTAGTCATTATATTATTCCTGTTGGATCCTTTTAAGATTGGGTTGATCGATGGATCGAATTCCATTAGATATTTTAATATCTTTATCTTTGACTTGTAATGATGAAAAAGTATGACGGTTGACTAAAACACCATCATGCATTAATGTGGATGGGATCATGGTAAATAGGTGGTAGAAATAAATGACCAAAAGTAGTAGGTAAACTACGCATGCGGTCAGTGAACCCATCGGATCGGTGTGTCAGATAGTAGTGGGTGGCACGGTAATCTTGGCAAAGAGAGTATAACCTAGCAAGGAGGTCTTCACAAACAATTACGTCAACATTCACATTCATAATCACATACACACTTCTTCGAAATTATTATCTCTCTCAATACACTGAGACATTACATCCTCCATTGTTAACCTCACAAGCACGCACGTATCTCGACTCTCGCTTTGAGCTATCCCTCGACAAAACAACCGTCGAAGCTTGTGGTGTTTATCGTGTTTCTTGTCTTGAGGATCGTATGTTTTTACGTGATTGGGGCGTGGCGTAAGATCTTGGCGTTAACATCGGGCGCTTTAGAAGGAGGCGAGTTCTAGTGTCGTTGAAATTTTCAATCACAATCGTTTAACCTACTTTGGAAGATGGTGAGGAGTAGAGATGAGTACGCTGGAAGAAGGCGGCGATGGTCATAGCTCATCAACGCCTTCGTGTTTGATAAAGGATTATGCAGGTCCTTCTAAAGTGCTCACGAGAGCACGGCCTCTAAGCATAATTCGGGTGATCTCCGTCCGAAGATCCATGGTGGAGCCAGACGGAAGTTGGTTTTTGATGCGGATAAGGAGCATGATCGTGGTCGGGGGCGAGCAGAGGGCTCACCGACTAAGACTCATCGTCGAAGTGATCACAAGGACAGAGCTACCAAGTTGGCGAGGATGGCAGAGGAAGCAGATAAAGCCTTGGAGGTTCTGTTGAAACAGAGAGAAGATATAAATTAACAGATGCTTCGGTGTGGCGAATTAAGGGACAAAGATCTCAAGCCATGTTCAAATCCAGAAAGGCGGAGTAGGCATAAAGAGATGCCATGCAGCGAGAGGTAAAGAGCGGAGCATTCTGCACGCGTGTGTCAGGGATCGCTTCTCACGGTAGGAGGAGATCGAGGAGCGAGAACTCCGTGCCTTGAAGAAGGCACGATGGTCGTTAGTTACCGGCGATCGAGGCGACGACAAGCGAAGGAAGCAGTCTCAGGGAGATCGTGCGAAACCGAACAAGGGAGTATCGGCGTGACCATTCTCATCACGAGGATGTAGTGCATCGCCGGAGTAGATCAAGAAGCCCCACAAGGGCAATGGGACCGGCAGGAGGAGGTCAATCCACTCGATGTCGTTATGAGAAGAGGTTTCCTCGCATTTCAAGATGTTGATTTTACGGTAAAGGAGTTGAAAAAGAGCTCGAAAGCGGTGGCGAGGTCCAACAAAAAGAAGACACTCCAGGGAAAGAAAGGCGTCCCTTTTTCCTAAGATATTCTCGAGGAGAAAGCGATATCACCAAAAAGTTGCCTCGTATGGAGAGTTACGATGGGTCCGGAGATCCTTATGACCATAGTCAAGCGTTCTCACCTACCGATGGACTATTACGACTTCACCGATCTTTCGCCGCTAGTGTCACACTTTTGTCACGACGCCGAAAAAGATACGAGACAAAGGATGGGGACTTTACCATCGATTCGATATCCTCTTGACCGAGAGCTTTGTGATAAGTTCCACGTACGCGTTTTGGGAGCAACCAAGAAGAAGGAAAAGCCTACGGGTTCTCTAGCACAGATCCGGCAGTTCACCAGTGAATCTTTAGGCCAGTATGTAAAGAGGTTCAGAGAAGCGGTTGGTCAGGTGTCCGACCTTAATGATCTCCAGGCTGTAGGTTTGTTCGAGCGAAATTTAGATCTCGTGAAGTCCGAAAGTTGGTAAAGAAGTTGATGTTCCACCATCCGAAAAGCCTGGCAGAAGCCTTTGACAAGGCAGAAGGTTATATTGTTGTAGAAGAGGCTATGAACAGCCTGAAGCGTCCTTCTTCGGACCAGTTAAAGGAGATAGAAGTTCCCAAGGTCAAGTTGATCGAGGAGGAGAGCGGGGGGTATAATGATCGGCCAGGGCGCGCTCAAGAAGTACAATAACTCATGGCGGCGAAATAGTCGTCCACTGCTTCCGCCACCAAGGTGAATAAGGTCTTCACCAAACCCGAACACGAGATAGGTCGATGATTTTGGATCGATCGAAAACCACTTTTTTCGAGCCACCTCGTGATAATTATAGAGAGGAACAAAGGCAACTCGTAAATATTGTGGCTATCATCGTTGCGCAGCGAAGACACTAATGAAAAAGGCAATTTAAAGGATTTCGTGGAGAAGAAGATTCAAGGCTGACTTCTTTGGTTCAAGATGTGGTAGAAAGACCAACGTGATCGTGAGAATATCAACCGTCTTTATTCGAGACGGTTCAAATGGCTCCATCTATCCAAAATGCTTCAGTACCGCCGCCAAGGCACGTCATCGATGTAATAACCGGTGGATCTGTAGGGAAGTTGGCAGGGAAGAAGAGAAGCTTACTTGGATTCGGTTATGTACGTGGCGGATGCTCCAACGAAGATCGACGCACCATTCCCAGGAACTGTCATATCATTTACGGACGCAGATTATCCTTCGGAGCCCATCGAGCCACATGAAGGGGCATTGGTGATCACAGCACAAGTGGGCTCGATGGATGTGAAACACATGATGATAGACAACGGGTCTTCGGTGGATATTCTGTATGCCCATGCCTATCAAATGATGCATCTTGATGGGCAAAAGATGGAGGTCGGGCAGGAAGCTCCTTTATACGGCTTCAACAACGATCCAGTCAAAGTTGCAAGCACTATTGAACTCCCAGTTATCTTCGGCACAACACCTCAGCAGGTAGAAATAACGTGTAAATTCTATGTTGTGCATGTAGATTCGCCATAACGCCATACATCGGGAAGGCCTACATTGACGACTCTCAAGCCGTGACCTCCATCCTCATTTTAAAATCAAATTCCCATGGCACGGAGTAGAGGAGGTGGCGGGGACTTAGATCCGGGCCGACGATGTTATCGAGATCTTTGTTATTTCGTCCGGAGTGGGGATCAGCAAACAGAAATAGACAATGACAATTGAGATCGAACCCTTCATTGAGAGCAGCTCAGAACCGTTGGTAATCCCTGCAGGTGGGACAGAGGAGATCGAGTTGATCATTGGAAAACCGGACAAGACAGTGAAGATCGGTTCGGGTCTACCAGAACCTCTTTGGACAAACTTTATGGAACTCTTACGCTGCTATGCGGATATTTTTGCATGGGAACCACAGGATATGCCCGAGTTAAAAGAAGATAGGCGAAGCATATCTTGGATGTAGATCCTCGAAGAAGCTTTCGGCAGAAAAAGGCGGATCTTTGCGCCAGAAATGATTAGAAGATCATCGATGAAGAGATTGCAAAGTCATTAGGCTGCCGACTTCATCTATAAAATTGATTACCCAGTGGATGGCGAATGTGGTGTTGGTGCGAAGCGAGAATGGAAAATGGCGGTCTGTGACGACTACACCGATCTCAATAAAGCTTGTCCGAAGGACTTTATCCTCCGCTTTCATATCGATCGGCTCATCGATGCCACTTTGGTATGCATTATTAAGCTTTATGGATGCTTTTTCAGGTTATCATCAAATATCCATGTGCAAAGAGGACATTCCAAAGACAGCGTTCATTACACACCGTTCGGTGTACGCCTACAAGAAGATGACTTTTGGCCTTATAAATGCTGGAGCCACCTACCAGAGAATGATGAACTTCATCTTCGACAGGCAGTTAGGAAGGAACATGGAGGTTTATGTAGATGACATGATCGTGAAGAGCATGCAGGTTCAGAAGCATTTGGACGATCTGGAAAAATGCTTTCAGACTGTCCGACATCGTCAACTAAGACTCAATCCGGCCAAATGCACTTTCGGCCTCGGTGCAGGAAAGTTTCTGGGATATATGATCAGTCAGAGGGGCATCGAGGCCAACCCGGAGAAGATCCATGCCATTCTTGACATTAAGACTCCTCAGTCATTCAAAGACGTCCAACGTCTGACTGGTAGGATTGTGGCTTTAAGAAGGTTCGTCGCCAAATCTGCGGAGAGATGCCTTCCTTTCTTTGACACATTGAAGGGCCCGAAGAATGCGAAGACATTCCAGTGGACTTCAGAGTGTGAAGACTCCTTCCAAGGCATAAAGACATATCTGTCTTCTGCTCCTTTATTGGTGAAGCCCGGCCTCAAAGAGAGACCTTATATTTATACCTTCGCAATGAGTTCGTTGGCGCTTGGAGCAAATCTTTGGTTCGGGAGGTCGATTGGGAAGCGATCCGCCTATTATGTCACCCACATCCTACGAGATCTTCAAACCAGTGCGAATATTGAGAAATTTGCCTTTGCGTTAATAATTGCTAGTAGAAAGCTTCGCAATATTTTCAAGTCGGGCTCATGATGTCGCCTACCACGGATCGACCATTGAAGAAGGTGATGGGCCAGAGATTTCGGAGACTAAGCGGCATGGACTATGGAGTTGTCCCAATTTTTCAATGAATACCATCCCCGAACCGCTATCAATTCAAGCTTGGCCGATTTTATGGTGGAATGTTACGTTCACCGGCCAGAGATCTTATGAAGTTGCCCGGAGGCCGAGACGTCCGTCGAAAGGCGATTCATGGTTCTTCAAAGAGGTCAAAAATGCTTGGGCGCTTATATGCAGATGGATCCTCTACGATGGCATGATAGTGGGGCGGGAATTATCTTGACGAGTCCGGAGGATTCAAAGTTCAATGAGCCATCGATTCGGGTTTAAAGCGACGAACAACGGCCAAAGTATGAAGCGGTGTTAGCGAGTGTTCGATTGGCAAAGAGTCTAGAAGTCCGTGTTTGATCATTTACAATGACTCTCAGTTGGTCGTCAAACAGCTATCGGGAGATTATGAAGCTCGTGGGACCCGGATGATCAAGTATCTGGAGGAGTTAAAAGATCGACTTCAGTATTTCGCTTCGTATGAGTTTCAGGGCATAGAGCGTAACAATAATTCCATTGCCGATGCACTGTCGAAGCTGGCCATAATAGATATTTTGGACAAAAAGAAGAAATTTCATTTTTCTACTTTGGTGTTCTAAGCATTTTTCTATAAATAGGGTGTTTAGGTTAGAATTGAAAATCACACCAGAAACTGAAGTTTTCTCTCTCTATATTATCGAGAGTATTCTTGTGAGTATTTTGAGTATACTTTGAGTATTCTTATCATGGTCAAGTTCAAGTCATGCTTTATATCCTGTTTCAACTAAGAAATCTTGTCTTTCGAGGTAAGGGATGTTATTTTATTCAAAAATGATATTATTTCTTCAATATCATTATCTTAAAATATTGGTTGGAAATTTTATCGATTTGGAACTTTTTCATGCCTCGGGTTACTATTCATTTAGTACTTATTCACGAAGCGTGAAGATGTTTTTGTGAAATTTCTATCTTTTGGTGTCGAGATTACTTATTCACGATATCTGGCACTATTCAATAAAAAATAAAATTTCTTCTTTTTGTCCAAAATATCTATTATGGATACTAGCTTTTGATTGTATCCATGTTTTGATCATTCTTGAATTTTACTCCACTCGATTACTTATGAAGTATTTTTGAACTTGGATTGTTCAAAATCTGAATCCTTAATATTTGTTCTTTTGTTTCACTAGATTCGTTTCCTTTAAAATATTTTTCATCATCCTCAAATTCAAATGATGATATTATTGAATATCTTTGGCTGTAGATGCGAAGATGAATGATTTCTTGATGAATATCTTTGGCCGTAGTGCGAAGATGAGCAGTGTTGAGATGAACATATGACCGATTGTAAGACCCAACTTATTATAAATAAAATTGAATTTTTCTTTATTCATTATTCTAAATTAATAAGGGTTAATTTGATATAATTCTTTGGTTATGGGTGAAATGTGCAAAGTTTACAAAATAAGCAAGTGGTTATAAAATATTCATTATTATCGGGGAATATTCGTTTGGTCGTGGAATATTCTTTTTGTCGGAATCTCCGCATTTACCAGTAGCGATCATTAATGGGCCCATAACGAAAAACGGTTGGATGAAAGAAAACGACAAAGATTGAGTTTTATAAATAATTACAGAAATTGTTACCGTTAACAACGTTGGGTTACACGGTGGTTAAAATACGATGTCTGGCGTGGTTACTTGTTGAAAGACACTTGGTGATTGCAGTATTGTTGAATTATTGATCCTTACGTAAGAAAGGCACTTTACTCAATAATTGTTACGATAATTATGCTCATTATTTTATCTTATTGATTCAATAATTCTTTGCATTGATATTTATATTATTATTGTTTCAATAATTGTCATTACACAAGATTTTCCATTATCAAATCAATAATTCATATTATTTGAATAATATTATCGGATAACATTATTGGCAATGTATAGAAAGTTCGCTCTAAGGAGAGGTTTGGTCACCTAATTGCCGCGAAGTAAGAGAAATCCTTATTGAAAGCCCTCTTTCTGGGAACTACACGGTTGTCAAGATCTTGTGATTACTGAATATTATTTTGAATAATTAATTATTGATTATTATGATAAAGAAAATATTTATTTTATGTGGATATAGATGGAGAAAATTTTAATGTGACAATTGTTGAAAATTAATATTTTATCTTTTACGATAAAATAATACATTTAAATATATTATTTTAATAATATATTAACGGTGATATTTTTATAATGATTGTGGGATATATGAGTATATGAGGAGGTAGAGTATTTTGTGGCATTAAATGTTTAACATATGTTTTTTGTGTGTCGGTGGACCTGATTCTTGACAGAAAATTGATTATAGGCGTAAAATCGTCCGCTTTATGGATTTCGGTCAATTTCTGTTTGGAATTTGGAAAAATTTCCTTCTGCAAAGTTGTAGAGAATGGGATTTCCCATGGAAAGTCATGAGTTTCAATTTTTCGATAAACGAGCTATTTTCTATGAATTATTGAAGTTACTGGAAAATAAAATAATTTTTTATTAATTATGGTGGGACCCACTTTTTGGTGGGTGTTGAATGCACATATGCTTTGAAATTTTCAGCATTGAGGGCTGAAATCATGCGTAGAAATTTTGATTTTTAATAATAATAATTTATTAATTTAGTCTCCTTTTTGGCGTTCTAACATTTTCCTATAAATAGAGGCTAAGTTAAATTGAAAATCACACCGTAAACTAAGTTTTCTCTTTCTCTCTCTAAATTATCGAGCGTATTCTTGTGAGTATACTTTGAGTGTTGCTATATCTGGTGCGGGTTTACACAAGACTATTTATCTAAAATTCAATCGGAAATACGATTATTTTGAGGTAAGGTGGGTATTATTTTCTTCTTAAATGATATTTTTCTTCAATATCATTATGCCAGAAGTATTGGTGAACTTTTTATCAAATTTGGAACTTGTTGTGTCGGGGTTCTTATTCACGTATCGACACTTATTCACGAATCTGACAAGACTATTCATAGAAAAATAAAATTTTTTCTTTTTGTCCAAAATATCTATTCGGATACTAAATTTTGATTGTATCCATGTTTTGATCATTCTTGAATTTTACACCAATATGATTATTTTTTCAGTATTTTTGGACATGGGTAAAACAAAGTACGAATCCTTAATCCTTAATCCTTGTCATTTTATTTCAATTTGGATTCGCTTTCTTTAAAAATGTTTTTCATCATCCTCACGATCTAAATGGTGATATAAATGAATATCTTTGGCCTGTAGTGCAAGATGAACGATTAATCGATGAATATCTTTGGCACATAGTCTGAAAAGATGAACAGTGTTGAGATGAACATGACCAATCGGTGATCTGAATGAATATCTTTGGCTTTGTGGTGCAAAGATGATTAAAGATGTATATTGATTGTTATTACGAGGATAAACTATTGATGATGGACTTTTAAACCTTAGAAGGCGAGAATTCTTTCTCTACGTGACTCTTCTAATGGATTCTTTGTTCCATTGCATTTGTTGATCTAAAACTTGTTGTCTATTGTATTCTATTAGATTTTTCCTGTTGAAGACTAACGATAATTTGTTGTATATTATCTTAGTCATAATATTCTTTCTGGGCTAATCGAGCTCACCCTTTTCTTTTTGTTCCATTTTTCTTCTCGGGAGGTGAGAACATAGCGAGGATCGAGTCTGGGTATGGAGTGATGGTTCTAGGAAGATGTTTTAAATGTCCCCTCACTACTTACGTAAAATAGTGTATGAATAATTAATGAGGACTTATTTGGGTGTGTATATTGTCTGAAGACAATATTTGTATTCAAACTCACAACAGATTGTCGTATTCTACACGACATCCATATTGTCAAAGTTGTAGTTTGTTTTTCTATAGCATGTATTTTGGCGACTCGTAATGGGTGTTGTATACCTATTTTGGGGGCGTCACGATTAATATCGAGCTTAGGGATATGATCTCTCATGCGGAGATCGGGGAATAGAACTAGGAGGAGAGAGAGAGTAAATCCTTCGCTAAAGTGTCCTACCTAAGCTTATTTGTTGGTCGGTCGTAATATAGGATATTATGTGATATGTTAATTTGTTTAGTTAACCCTTGTTTTATGGCGATTATTTAAGAATGGGCTGCGAGAATCGTTAACAATGGAGTTTATGAGGCCGTGGAGACGCCTTTAGTCTTTCCCAGCGAGGAGAATGTGCAGCAGTGGCAATGTTCCTCCCGTGAACAACGCCCTTGAGCAAATGATGAACGACGGGATGTTTAGAAGCTTTTTGCGATTCATGCAAAAATCGAATGAGGAGACTTCGTGTACAAAATACTGGGTGGAAATGATGGCGATGCATGATTGCATCACACCCAAGCGGTTTAAGGAGTTGGGACCACCAGATTTCCATGGAAAGCGGATCCGATCAAAGCGCGAAATGTGGGTCAAGCAAATTACCAAGATATTCGATGTCTTGGGGTGCGGCGGAGAATGTAAGGTTCCATTCGCCACCTTTTATGTTTAAATGGTGAAGCGATTCTTTGGTGGGAATCATGTGAGCGTACTGACCAGATGCACTTAACATGTCTTGGGAAAGATTTCAGAATCGCTGTTCAATGACAAGTACTTTCCGAAAGTATTCGCTATATGAAGGAGGTAGAGTTTATTAGACTCGAATGAAATAACACGACGGTGTCTCATGACGAGGCAAAGTTCGCGAGTTATCCAGTTTGCACCTCATTTGGTGGAGAATGAGGAGCGAATGACGCGTATGTTTCGAGAGGTCTAAAACCAGATTCGTCAATACCTTATCTCTCATAAATTTTCTCTACGATTCGGATGTTGTCAATGAGGCTCGATTATTAGAGCGAGATAGTGAGTATACTCAACCGAGGGACCACAATCGTAGTAGTCCATCGAACGATGATAACCAAATGAGGAGGAAAGAATACTGGACAAAGCGGTAACCACTCGTGTGGTAATCGTGGAAATGATAATAGGAGAAGTGACTCAAGTGGAAATTTGAAAGAAGATTCAACAATGACGGAAGATATCAACGGCGGACCAAAGACCAACAACAAATGCTTTGGGGAGGAGAACGACCGCGAGTTAGATGTTACAAATGCGGGAAGGAGGGAGGATATATCACCAAACCGTCCACAACAATCCAAGGTATGTTACAACCGTGGAAAGGAAGGCCACATCGCCGAGATTGTACTATCGCGAAACCAAGTTCAAGCGAGAGTGGTGATTCCAAGGCATCCGGATAAGTCGAAATCGGCCGGTTCTGGAAGAAGCGTTTGTCGCGATTGGATAAAACGTGAGGAACCCGAACGAGGTGATCACGGTAAGCTAATCTTGAATTCTTCATGAAGTTTATACCTTACTGAATCCTGGTTCTACCCATTCTTTTATCTCTCCCGCTTGTGTTCAACGTTTAAACTTGATTAGGAGAAATTAGATTTTGATTTATCTGTTGAAACTCAGTTGGGTGAAACCTTCGTTACATCTACAGTTTATAAATCTTGCATGATCCAAGTTAGCACTATCACATTGCCTGTTGATCTTATCTCTTTAAAGATACTTGCTTTTGATGTGATTTTAGGAATTGATTGGTTAACCACTCATCATGCCAAAATTGATTGTTTTCGTAAGGTTGTTAGTTTTCATATTCCCAACCAACCTGTCCTACGAATTCAAACCACTAAACCACTAAAATCAGTCACTGTCATATCAAGCCACAAAGCTATTCGTTTATTGAAAAACGGGTGCCAAGCTTTCTTAGCCCATGTTATGGATTTGAACAAAGACAAGTCAGATTTGAATAATATTTCTGTGGTTAAAGAATTCCTGATGTATTTCTGAAGAGCTTCTTCGATTACCCCCGAACGTGATGTTGAATTCTTTATTGACCTTGAACCGATACAAAGCCCATTTCTAAAACCCCATATCGAATGGCTCCTATTGAACTTCGGGAGTTAAAGTCCAACTACGGAGTTATTAGACATCCGTTTCATTCGTCCCCAAAGACGTCTCTCTTGGGGTGCTCCTGCTTTTATTCGTAAAGAAGAAAGACGGGAGTATGCGACTTTATTATTGACTATCGAGAATTGAACCATGTCACCATCAAGAATAGGTATCCGCCACCTCGCATTGATGACACCGTTCGACCGATTATGAAGGAGCGCAATTCTTTTCAAAGATCGATCTTAGCTCGGATATCATCAATTTGAAGATTAAAACCGAGGATATTCCAAAGACGGCATTCGGGACTCGATACGGGCATTATGAATTCTTGGTCATGTCTTTTGGATTGACTAATGCTCCTCTTTCTTTCATGGATATGATGAACCGTGTATTTAAGGAATATTTGGATCGGTTCGTTGTTGTCTTTATTGATGACATCCTCATCTATTCCAAAAGTGAAAGATCATGAGCACCATTTGAAATTTGGTACTACAAAGACTTACGTGAACACAAGCTTTATGCCATTTGAAAAAATGCGAGTTCGCTCGAGGAAGTAGCATTCCTTGGGCACGTGGTGTCAAAACAAAGGAGTATCTGTTGACTGAAGCGAAGATTGAAGCAATCTGAAGTTGGGAACAATCAAAGTCGGTGGCCAAAATGCAGTGACTTCTAGGGCTTAATTTGGTTATTATCGGAGATTTGTGGAAGGATTTTCTCGAATCGCTATCTGTTAACTCAAATGACTCGGAAGGATGCAAAATTCTTATGGAAGCGAGGAATGCGAGAAGAGCTTCCAAGAGCTCGAGAGAGACTCATTTCAAGACTTTGTTACGACAATACCATCTGGTTCGGATGGATTTGTTATCTCATGCGATGCTTCCGGCAAGGGGTTAGGATGTGTTCTCATGCAACATGGGAAAGTCATAGCCTATGCCTCACGACAAACTCAAAGAATATGAGAGGAATTATCCTACCTTCGTGATCTAGAGTTAGCGGCCGATCGTTCATTGCGTTGAAGATATGGAACCTTACTTGTATGGAGAGAAAGTGGAGATTTATACGGACCATAAAAAGCCTCAAATTTTTCTTCACCCAAAAGAACTCAACATGCACAGCGGCGTTGGTGGGCTGTCGTTAAAAGATTACGATCACACTATTCATATCATCACGGAAAAGCGAACGTAGTGGCGGCGCATTAAGTAGAAGATCATATGCAAGTCTGAAGTGCGATATTGTCAACGCAAAGGCCCATTTTGTATGACTTGCAAAGGATGGAGGTAGAATTAAAGACTTGAGGACCCACATAATGATGGCGAATATACAAGTAGAGCCAGACTTTAATCGATAAAGTTAAAGGCAAGCTACTTCTCGGGACACAGAGGCGTCGTATGAAGAAGAAAGTCTGAAAGGAGCTATTAGGAAGCAAGAATTGATGAGGAAGGAATACTTGAGTCAATTCTAGACTTTCGCGTTCTAACGATTTTGACTGAAGCATAAAATCATGATGGAGGCACACAACACCCCGTTTGCGATCCATCTCGGAAGTACCAAAATGTATCATGATATTCGACATACATTTTGGTGGAACAATATGAAGAGAGAGATTGCGGAGTTTATCTCAAGATGTTTAACTCGCTTAACGCGTGTAAAAGGCGGACATCAAGTGCCAAAAGGTCCATTGCAACCACTTGAGATTCCGAAATAGAAATGGGAACACATTACTATGGATTTTATTCTGAGTCTTCCCAAAGTTTCTCAAGGCGTATGCAATTTGGGTTATTGTTGATAGATTAACCAAATCCGCCCATTTCTTCACCGACACGCGAGACTTATTCCTTGAACGTCTTGCTTTCGTATATGCGTGAATGAGATTATGCGATTGCATGGCATGCCGATATCCATAGTTTGAGATCGTGACCTTAGATTCACTTCAAGATTTTGGGTTAGCTTGCGAGAAAGCTATGGGCGCGGTTTTGATTGATTCGACATACCATCCTCAAAGCAGACGGACAATCGAGAGAGGACTATTCAAACCCTTGAAGATCTATTAAGACTCTGTGTCCTAGATTTCAAAGGAAGTTGGGATAAGTACCTACCACCGGTGGAATTCTCCTACAACAACAGATTATCAAGCAAAGTATAGGCATGGCTCCATTTGAGGCGTTGTATGGATTTAAAATGTCGTTCTCCGATATCTTTGGGGCGAGGTGGGAGAAACAATATTGTTGGGACGATTTAAGACGCATGACTACGAGAAAAAGATCCAAATGATTCGACAACGTATTCAAACTTCACAAGATCGACAAAAGAGTTATGCTGATCTTCATAGAAAGGACGTGGAGTTTAATATTGGAGATCATGTATTGTTACGTATTGCTCCATGGAAGGGAGTTACAAGATTTGGGAAAAGAGGAAAGCTCAATCCAAGGTTTGTTGGTCCATTTGAGATTCTTGATCAATAGGGAACGTAGCTTTATAGACTGCGCGTTACCTCCAAGTATGTCTCGTGTTCACAATGTATTCCACATATCTATGCTTCGTAAATATGTGAAAGACCCGAACCACATTATTGCATTAGAACCAGACGAGATAACAGAAGATTTAACCTACGAGGAGATACCTGTTAAGATTTTGGATAGGAAAGAGCATGTCTTACATACGAAGGTTATACCACAAGTTAAGGTTTTGTGGAGAAAACCATGCAATTGAGGAAATGACATGGGAGTTGGAATCGGAGATGAAAGCAAGGTACCTCACCTTTTCGATATACAGATGCGTATGTCAATTTCGAGGCGAAATTTCATAAGGAGGGAGGTTGTAAAGACCCCAACTTATTATAAATAAAATTGAATTTTTCTTTATTCATTATTCTAAATTAATAAGGGTTAATTTGATATAATTCTTTGGTTATGGGTGAAATGTGCAAAGTTTACAAAATAAGCAAGTGGTTATAAAATATTCATTATTGTCGGGGAATATTCGTTTGGTCGTGGAATATTCTTTTTGTCGGGAATCTCCGTCCGACGGCGCAGTCATTGGTGGGCCCCATAACGGAAAACGGTTGGATGAAAGAAAACGACAAAGATTGAGTTTTATAAATAACGGCGTAAATTATTACTGAATTAACACTTGTTGGGTTACACGGTGGTTAAAATCTGATGTCTGGCGTGGTTGCCGCGATGTAGCACGGTATTACATGATATTGTTGAATTATTGATCCTTACGTAAGAAGGCCTACTTTCAATAATTATTACGATAATTCTTTGTTCATTATTTTATCTTATTGATTCAATAATTCTTTGCGTTGATATTTATATTATTATTGTTTCAATAATTGTCATTACACGATATTTTCCATTATCAAATCAATAATTCATATTATTTGAATAATATTATCGAGATAACATTATTGGCAATGTATAGAAAGTTACATCTAAGGAGAGGTTTGGTCACCTAATTGCTTGCGGCGGTAAGGAGAAATCCTTATTGGAAAGCCCTCTTTCACAGGAGCGGCACAGTTTATCGATCTTGTGATTACGTAATATTATTTTTGAATAATTAATTATTGATTATTATGATAAAGAAAATATTTATTTTATGTGGATATAGATGGAGAAAATTTTTAATGTGACAATTGTTGAAAATTAATATTTTATCTTTTACGATAAAATAATACATTTAAATATATTATTTTAATAATATATTAACGGTGATATTTTATAATGATTGTGGGATATATGAGTATATGAGGAGGTAGAGTATTTTGTGGCATTAAATGTTTAACATATGTTTTGTGTGTCGGTGGACACAATTCTTGTAGAAAATTGATTATAGGCATAAAAATCGTCCGTTTATGGATTTCGGTCAATTTCATTTGGAATTTGGAAAAATTTCCTTACTGCAAAGTTGTAGAGAATGGGATTTCCCATGGAAAGTCATGAGTTTCAATTTTTCTGATAAACGAGCTATTTTCTATGAATTATTGAAGTTCTGGAAAATAAAATAATTTTTTATTAATTATGGTGGGACCCACTTTTTGGTGGGTGTTGAATGCACATGGGCTGCTGAAATTTTCAGCATTGAGGGGCTGAAATCATGCGTAGAAATTTTGATTTTTAATAATAATAATTTATTAATTTAGTCTCCTTTTAGGCGTTAAACATTTTCCTATAAATGAGGGCTAAGTTAGAATTGAAAATCACACGAAACTAAGTTTTCTCTCTTTCTCTCTCTAAATTATCGAGCGTATTCTTGTGAGTATACTTTGAGTGTTGTTATCTGGTCTTGGGTTTACATCGACCTATATCTAGAAATTCGATCGGAAATACGATTATTTTGAGGTAAGGGGTATTATTTTCTTCTTAAATGATATTTTTCTTCAATATCATTATCTTAGCCAAGTATTGGTGAACTTTTTATCAAATTTGGAACTTGTTGTGTCTTATTCAGTTCTTATTCACGTATCGACCTTTATTCACGAATCTGACCTTATTCAATAGAAAAATAAAATTTTTTTCTTTTTGTCCAAAATATCTATTACGGATACTAGCTTTGATTGTATCCATGTTTTGATCATTCTTGAATTTTACACCAATATGATTATTTTCAAGTATTTTTGGACACGTGGGTAAAACAAAAGTACTGAATCCTTAATCCTTAATCCTTGTCATTTTGTTTCAATTGGATTCGTTTCTTTAAAAATGTTTTCATCATCCTCGATCTAAATGGTGATATAAATGAATATCTTTGGCTGTGTAGTGCAAAGATGAGCGATTAATCGATGAATATCTTTGGCTGTAGTAGTGCAAAGATGAGCAGTGTTGAGATGAACATGACCAACTGGTGATACAAATGAATATCTTTGGCTTTGTAGTGCAAAGATGATTAAAGATGTATATTGATTGTTATTACATGGATAAACTATTGATGATGGACTTTTAAACCTTAGAAGGCGGTAGAATTCTTTCTCTACGTGACTCTTCAATGGATTCTTGTTCCATTGCATTTGTTGATCTAAAACTTGTTGTCTATTGTATTTTATTAGATTTTTCCTGTTGAAGACTAACGATAATTTGTTGTATATTATCTTAGTCATAATATTCTTCTTTGGGCTAGTCGAGCTCACCCTTTTCCTTTTTGTTCCATTTTTCTTCTCGGGAGGTGAGAAACATAGCGAGGATCGAGTCGGGTATGGAGTGATGGTTCTAGGAAGATGTTTTAATTGTCCTCACTACTTACATAAAATAGTGTATGAATAATTAATGAGGACTTATTTGGGTGTGTATATTGTCTGAAGACAATATTTGTATTCAAACTCACAGGTTGTATTGTCGTATTCTACGCGACATCTGTATTATCAAAGTTGTAGTTTGTTTTTCTATACCATGTATTTTGGCGACTCGGAATGGGTGTTGTATACCTATTTTGGGGCGTCACACGATCGATTAATATCTTTGGCCCATAGTGCAAAGATGAACAGTGTTTAGATGAACATGACCAATGATGAATATCTTTGGCCGTAGTGTGCGAAAGATGAATATTTGATTCTGAGATATATATTGATTGATGTTACGAGGATAAAATATCGATGATGAACTTTTAAATTCATATATAGAAGATAGTAGTTTGCATTCTCTACTTAACTCTTCTAATGAATTATTATTTCATTGCGAAGATTGATTTAAAAGCTTGTTGTCTATTGTATTCTATTAGATTTTTCCTGTTGGAGACTAACGATAATTTGTTGTATATTATCTTAGTCATAATATTCTTCTTGGGCTAGTTGAGCTCACCCTTTTCCTTTTTTGTTCCATTTTTCTTCTCGGGAGGCGAGAATGTAAGCGAGTGCGAGTGGGGTATGGAATGATGGTTAAAGAGAGAGTTGTTTAGTAGTCCTCACCATTTTTGTAAAATAATGTATAAATAATTGTGATGAGGATTTATTTGGGTATGTATATTGTCTAGAAGACAATAATTGTATTTAAACTCACAGTATATATGCACGACAAATGTATTAATAAAGTTGTAGTTATTTATGTACCATGTATTTGGCGACTCAGAATGGGTTGGATGGAATGGACCTATTTTGGGGGCGTCATAGTTGGTATCAGAGCTTAGGGATATGATCTCTGGCGGAGATTGGGGAATAGAACTAGGAGGGAAGAGACGAGTAAATCCTTCGCTAGTGTGTCCTACCTAATCATATTTGTTAGTTAGTATATAGGGATATTATGTGATATATTGATTTCCTTAATTAACCCTTGTTTTATGACAGTATTTGAGAATGTCGACTGAGAATATTAACAGTGGAATAAATGAGACCGTGGAGATGCTGTCTTTACCAACGAGAGGAGAACGTCAACAGTGGCAATGTACCTCCCGTGAACAACACCATTGAAGCGAGATGATGAGCGAGGGGATGTTTAGAAGCTTTTTGCGGTTCATGCAAAATCGAGACGAGGAGACTTCGTGTTCAAAATATAGGAGGAAATGATAGCAATTCACGGGTGGTCACAACAACGATTCAAAGAGTTGGGACCACGAATGCAGGGAAAGCCGGATCCGATTAAAGCAAGAAGACGTGGGTCAAACAAATTACCAAGATATTCGATGTCTTGGGATGCACGGAGGAACGAAAAGTTCTATTCTCTACTTTTATGTTCCGTAATAACGAAGCGGACTTCGGTGGGAATCATGTGAAGCGTACCCCATCCAAATTGCATTCAACATGTCATGGGAGACGTTTGAAAGCAGTTCAATGACAAGTACTTCCATGAAAGTATTAAATCGTATGAAGGAAGTGGAGTTTATTAGGCGGAAGCAGAGAATAACATGGCGGTGTCCCGATCTGAGGCGAAGTTCGCGGAGTTATCCGAGTTTGCACCTCATTTGGTGGAGAATGAGGAACGTTATGACGCGGATGTTTACGAGAGGTTTGAAACCCAGTACGTCGTCGATATCTCATTTCTCATAAATTTTCTCTCTATTCGGATGTTGTCAATAGGGCTCGGTTGTTAGGCGAGATATAACGAGTACGTTCAATCGAGGGACCATAACCAGATCATCTGAAGATAAAGCGATCATCGAATAACGATATCCGGCGGAGAAAGAAGAATCTGACAAAAGGCGGTAACCACTCTGGTGGTAATCGTGGTCATGAAAATAGAAGAAGCGAGTCGGGAGGAGATTTTAAAAAGAGGAGATTCAATAACGACCGTGTGAAGATGTCGGCGCCAAATGTAACCGGTTCGAGGAGGAGAAAGACCACCCCATCGTATATTACAAATCTGGGAAAGAGGACATATCATTGGCCGCTTCAAGCAGTTTAAGGTATGCTATAATTGTGGAAAAGAAGGACATATCGCTCGAGATTATGCGGTATCGAAACCTAGTCCAATGAGGAATGGTGACTCAAAAGGATGTCCCGAAAAAGTCAAAGTCAATCGGTTCTGGAAGATTGTTTGTCGTGGCCAATCAAAATCACGAGGAACGACGAACGAAGTTAGCACGGGTTAGTTAATTATAAATTCTTGCAAAGTTTATACCTTACTGAATCTGGATTCTACCCATTCTTTTATCTCTCTTGCTTTATTTCGAACATTTGACCTTGACTACGAAGAAATTAGACTTTGACCTATTTATGGAGACTCGTTAGAGAAACTTTCATTACATCCGTTGTTTAGAAATCTTGCTTGATTCAGGTTGGTACTATTACATTACACCGTTAACCTTATTTCTATAGAGATATTTGCTTTTGATGTGATTTTAAGGTTAACTACTCATCAATGCAAAATTGATTACTTTCGTAAGGTTGTTAGTTTTCATATTCCTAAGAACTTTATTATTCAATTCAAGCAATCAAACCATTGTAGTCAAACATTTTCATATCAAGCCATGAAGTCATTCGTTTATTACGGATGTCAAGTTTTCTTAGTCCATGTTATGGATTTGAATAAAGACACGTCGATTTGAATAATATTCTGTTGTTATTGATTTTTCTGACGTATTTCTGAAGAATTCCTTGGCTTACTCCCAAAGCGATATTAAATTTTGTATCGACTTTGAACCCGGTACAAAACTCATTTCTAAAATCTCATATCGAATGGCTCTATTGAACTTGAGGAGTTAAAATTCAACTATAAATTTGGTACACGAGCCTTTATCTGGTGACTTCCTTTGTGGAATACACCGAAAGCGACGGACTCTCCGTAGGGGACACCATATTCGTCTTTATAGTAAAGCGATAGGTGTCATTGTAACGTCTTATCCAAGGTTGGGATATGAGTCACGATTGAGAACAACCTAAGTCGATGTCGAAATACGTAGCTTTCAGACTTAGTTGGTAATTATTGGAGATTCGTTGAAGGATATTCTCGAATCGCTATTCCATTAACGCAATTTGACTCGTAGAGATACAAAATTCGAATGGAGCAAGGAATGTGGGAAGAGCTTGAAGAACTCAAGAAGAGACTCATTTCAAAGACATGTTACGACCATGCCATCCTGGAAAAGCGAACGTGGTAGTGGCGTGTTGAGTGAAGATCGTATCAAATGCGATGCGATATTGTCAAAGACTAATTTCAGTATAATTTACAAATAATAGAGATGGAGATGAAAACTCTAGGTACCCACGTGATGATATCTGAGTATAATCGACTTTAATCGATAAAGTTAAAGTTGTTCAAGCTACACAATCGAGTGATGAATTTGAAGAAGGAGGTCTGAAAGTTGTTATTTCAAAAGCGAGAATCGGTGAAGTGAGGAAAGCTCAAACCTTCGATTTATTAATCCATTTGAAATTCTCGATCGAATAGAAGCTGTGGCTATAGACTCGTTTTACCTTGAAGTATAATGGCGTGTTCATAACGTTTTTCACGTGTCGATGTTACGTAAATATGTGGACGACCAACCGCTGCGTCATTGAGTTAGAAACCGAACGAGATAATGAGAAGACTAACGTCGAGGAGGTACTTGTCAAGATCTTGGATAGGAAAGAACATGTCCTATGTATCTGAGGTTAACCACAAGTTAAAGTTTTGTGGAGAAACCATCTTATTGAGGAAATGACACGGGAGTTGGAAGCGGAAATGAAAGCGAGGTATCCTCATCTTTTGAAACACCACGTGTCGTCGTCCAATTTCGAGGACGAAAATTTCATAAGGAGGGAGGTTGTATGTCCCCAAATTATTAATAAATGAAATTTATTTTCCTCTATTTATTAGTTTGAAATAGTAAGGGTTGATTTGATTAATGTGGATAGTTATGGGTAAAATCATAAAATATTTTGAATAAGCAAGTGGTTATAAAATATTCATTATTATTAGGGGAATATTCGTTTGGTAGTGGAATATTAAATCTTTGTCGAGGGAATATTAAATGCAACTGACAGTATGAGTCTTTTATGGGCCCCATAACGGAAAGCGATTGGATGAAGAAAATGACAAATATAAGTTGTTTATAAATAACAGGCGTAGTTATTCACAATTTATCTTCTGTTGGAATACCCGGTGGTTAAAACACACTGTCTGGCGTTGTTGAGCGATGTATTGCAGTATTGCACCAATTATTGATTCTTACGTGAAGAAGGCCTTTACTCAATAATTGTTACTGATAATTCTTTATTCGATTATTTTATTTTATTGATTCAATAATTCTTGCATTGATATTTTATATTCTTTGTTGTTTTGATAAATTGTCATTACACGATTATTTTCCATATCGACAATAATTCATATTATCTGAATAATATTATTGGATAACATTATTGGCAATGTCTAGAAAGTTACATCTAAGCGGAGGTTTGGTCACCTAATTACTTGCGCCAATGAGGAGAGATCCTTATTGGAAAGCCCTTTCACGAGAGCGGCACAGTTGCCAAAGATCTTGTGATTACATAATATTATTTGTGAATAATTAATTATTGATTTATATGATGAGGAAAATATTGATTTTATGTGGATAGATGGAGAAAATTTTTAAAGTGACAATTGTTGAAAATTAAAATGTTGTCTTTTTATGATAAAATAATTCATTTAAATATATTATTATATTTTAATAATATAATAATGATGATATTTTTACGATGAATGTGGGATATATGAGTATATGTGGAGGAGGAGTATTTTTGTTACCAAAAATATTTAAAGCATGTTTTATGTGTCGGTGGACCCCATTTCTTGACTGAAATTTGATTATAGCTTGTAAAATCGCCCGTTTGTGAATTTCGGTCAATTTACATTTTAGAATTTGGAAAAACTTTCTTACGCAAAGTTGTAGAAATTGAATTTTCTATAAAAACTCATGAGATTCAATTTTCTGACAAAAGGGCTATTTATTGTGAATTATTGAAGTTCCGAAGTTCTGAAATAATTGATTTTTGAAAGTTTTAATTATTTTTATTTACAAAAAACGTGTGTTTCATTTTGTTTCCCTCATTTAACATGTGATAGGGGCTGAGTTCAGATTCATGGATGCGTAGGAAGATGTGGAATATATATAATATTATTATATTAAATTTTCTACTTTGGTGTTACTAGCATTTTTCATAAATAGGTCTTGGGTTAGAATTGAAAATCACACCGAAAATGAAGTTTTCTCTCTCTATATTATCGAGCATATTCTTGTGAGTATTTTGAGTATACTTTGAGTATTGCTATCTGATTGCAAGTTCAAGTCATAGCCTATATCCGGTGTTTTAATTAGAAATCTTGTCTTTTCGAGGTAAGGGATGTTATTTTCTTCTCAAATGATATTATTTCTTCAATATCATTATCTTTGAAATATTGGTTGGAATTTTTATCAAATTTAGAATTTTTTCATGTCGGGTTTCTTATTCACGAGTTCTTATTCACGAGTCTTATTCACGAAGCGTGAAGATATTTTTTTTGTGAAATTTACATCTTTTGGTGTCGAGATTCTTATTCACGTATCAGACCTTTATTCACGATATCTGGCCTTATTCATAGAAAAATGAAATTTCTTCTTTTTGTCCAAAATATCTATTATGGATACTAGCTTTGATTGTATCCATGTTTTGATCATTCTTGAATTTTACTCCTTTCGATTACTTATGAAGTATTTTTGAACTTGGATTGTTTAAAATCTGAATCCTTAATATTGTTCTTTTGTTTCAATTGGATTCGTTTCCTTTAAAATATTTTTCATCATCCTCGGTCTAAATGATGATATTCTTGAATATCTTTGGCACGTAGTGCAAAGATGAATGATTTCTTGATGAATATCTTTGGCCCGTAGTCACAAAGATGAGCAGTGTTGAGATGAACATGGTAAGTGATTAATATCTTTGGCCCGTAGTGCAAAGATGAGCAGTGTTTAGATGAACATGACCAATGATGAATATCTTTGGCACATAGTGCAAAGATGAATATTTGATTCGGATATATATTGATTGATGTTACGGGGATAAAATATCGATGATGAACTTTTAAATTCATATATAGAAGATAGTAGTTTGCATTCTCTACTTAACTCTTCTAATGAATTATTATTTCATTGCGAAGATTGATTTAAAAGCGGTTGTCTATTGTATTCTATTAGATTTTTCTGTTGAAGACTAACGATAATTTGTTGTATATTATTTTAGTCATAATATTCTTTCTTAGGCTAGTTGAGCTCACCCTTTTCCTTTTTGTTCTATTTTTTCTTCTCGGGGAGGCGAGAATGTAAGCGAGTACGAGTCGGGGTATGGAATGATGGTTATAGAGAGAGTTGTTTAGTAGTCCTCACCATTTTTGTAAAATAATGTATAAATAATTGTGATGAGGATTTATTTGGGTATGTATATTGTCTAGAAGACAATAATTGTATTTAAACTCACAGTATATATGCACGACAAATGTATTAATAAAGTTGTAGTTATTTCTGTACCATGTATTTGACGACTCAAAATGGGTTGGATGGAATGGACCTATTTTGGGGGCGTCACATCCGAGATCAAGAACACTTGGCATGCTGGCAGGCTTCGGAAATATTTTCAATAGAGATCAAGTCAATTTACCGGAAGTCTATACATGATTGTCCATTATCAATAAAAAGTCACTTTTTCACTATTGATCCTGGTCCTATTTGTCCTAAGGTCACAATGGTGTAAGGAGGTATGGTAGGATTCGCTGGCCATTCGATGGCAGCCCACTTATTTGTTGTAAGACCCCAACTTATTATTAATGAAATTTAATTTTCTCTATTTAATATTTTGAAATAGTAAGGGTTGATTTGATTAATGTGGATAGTTATGGGTAAAATACGCAAATATTTCAAAATAAGCAAGTGGTTATAAAATATTCATTGTTGTTGAGAGAATATTCGTTTGGTCGTGGAATATTCTCTTTGTCGGAGAATATTAAATGCAATGGCAGCGATCTTTTATGGGCCCCATAACTGGAAAGCGATTGGATGAAGAAAACGACAAATATAAGTTGTTTAAAAATAGCGGCGTAGTTATTCAAGATTATCTTGTTAAAATACTCGGTTGGTTAAAACACGATGTCACTGCGGTATTGCACGATTATTGATTCTTACGTAAGAAGGCCTTTACTCGATAATGGTTACGATAATTCTTTTATTCGATTTTTATTTTATTGATTTAATAATTCTTTGCGTTGATATTTTATATTCTTTGTTGTTTGATAATTGTCATTACACAAAGATTTTTTCATTATCGAAGCAATAATTCATATTATCTGAATAATATTATTAGATAACATTATTGGCAATGTCTAAAAAGTTACATCTAAGAGAGGTTTGGTCACCTAATTGCTGCCACCAAGTAAGGAGAAATTTTTATTGGAAAGTCCTCTTTCTTGGGAATGGCACAGTTGCCAAGATCTTCGTGATTCTATAATATTATTTGTGAATAATTAATTATTGATTTATATGATGAGGAAAATATTCATTTTATGTGAATATAAATGGAGAAAATTTTTTAAAGTGACAATTGTTGAAAATCGATATGTTATCTTTTGTGATAAAATAATATTTTATTATATTATTATAATATAATAATGATGATATTTTTATAATGAATGTGGGATATATGAGTATATGAGGAGGAAGAGTATTTTTGTTGCAAAAGTTGTTTAAAACATGTTAAACATGTCTGTGGGCCCATTTCTTAACTGAAATTTGATTATAGCTTGTAAAATCGCCCGTTTATGAATTTCGGTCAATTTCTGTTTGGAATTTGGAAAAACTTTCTTCTGTAAAGTTGTAGAGAATTGAATTTCCTATAAAAATTCGTGAGATTTGAATTTTATGACAAAAGGACTATTTATTATGAATTATTGAAGTTCCGAAGTTCCGAAATAATTGATTTTTAATTAACAAAAACGTTTTTTGTGTTTGGTTAGCCTCATTAAACACATGCAAGTTGCTGAATTCAGATGTTTCTAAGTGGGCGTAGACAAATTAATATATATATTATTATTATATTAAATTTTCTACTTTGGTGTTCTAACCATTTTCCTATAAATAGGGTCTTTAGTTAGAATTAAAAATCACACCGAAGCAAGTTTTCTCTCTATATTATCGAAATGATTCTTGTGAGTATTTTGAGTATACTTTGAGTATTGCTATACGGTGCAAGTTCAAGTCATAGCTTATATCCTGTGTTTAACTAGAAATCTTGTCTTTTTCGAGGTAAGGGATATTATTTTTTTTCGTAATGATATTATTTCTTCAATATCATTATCTTTGAAATATTGATCTGAAGTTTTATCAAATTTGGAACTTTTGGTGTCGAGATTCTTTATTCACGTGTACTGGCCTTTATTCACGTATATGACCTTATTCACGAATACTTGGCACTATTCATCAAAAAATGAAAATTTTCCTTTTAAATCTAAAATATCTATTGTGGATACTAGCTTTGATTGTATCCATGTTTTGATCATTCTTGAATTTTACACTACTATGATTATTTTTGAGGTATTTTTGGACATGGATAAAATAAAATACGAATCTTTAATCCTTAATCCTTGTCATTTTGTTTCACTTTGGATTCGCTTTTTTAAAATATTTTTCATCATCCTCGGTCTTAAATGATGATATTATTGAATATCTTTGGCTGTAGTGCAAAGATGAATGATTTCGATGAATATCTTTGGCCGTAGTGCAAAAATGAATGGTGTTTAGATGAACATGACCAATGATGAATATCTTTGGCTGTGTAGTCTGCAAAGATGAATATTTGATTCGGATATATATTGATTGATGTTACTGAGGAGATAAAAGATGAGCGAAGAACTTTTAAATTCATACATAGAAGATAGTAGTTTTGCATTCTCTACTTAACTCTTCTAATGAATTATTATTTCCGCTGCGAATATTGATTTAAAACTTGTTGTCTATTGTATTCTATTAAATTTGTTTTCCCTGTTGAAGACTAATGATAATTTGTTGTATATTATCTTAGTCATAATATTCTTTCTTTGGCTAGTAGAGCTCACCCTTTTCTTTTTGTTCCATTTTTCTTCTCGGGAGGCGAGAATATAAATGCGAGTGCGAGTCGGGTATGGAATGAAGGTTCTAGAGAGTTGTTTAGTAGTCCTCATCATTTTTGTAAAATAATGTATCAATAAATGTGATGAGGATTTATTTGAGTATAGATATTATCTGTAAGATAATATTTGTATTCAAACTCACAGTTTCTTGTTGTAATAATAAAGTTGTAGTTGTTTCTGTACCATGTATTGACAACTCAGAATGGGTGATGTATACCTATTTTGGGGGCGTCACATTTGTTACCCCGTGTGGTAGACAAATCCTATGATCCTATATTGATTTTACCAAGGGTGGTAAGTCAATGGTCACTATTGATCCTGGTCCTATTTGTCCTAAGGTCACAATGGTGTAAGGAGGTATGGTAGGACTCGCTGGCCATTCGATGGCAGCCCACTTATTGTTCTACCCCGAGTGGTAAACAAAGGTCCTTATGTACTTGTTCTACCCCGAGCGGTAAACGAGATCTTGTTGTTGCAAAGAGGGTCAGCCGAATTCACCTCACACATGACCGATCTCACACTTCGATACCGATGAGTATATATTACTTTATTTTATTTAAGTGTTGAGTTCAGTTCATTCAATTCAGTTCAGTTAAATTCTGTCCATAAAATTCAATTCACTTCATTTCATAAATTAACTGTTATATGCCTTAGATGATTCACTATTTGAGTTCAGTTCATTGATACTGAATTATTGACAAGAAACTAACCAAAACAGAGCTCACAATCAAGAAAATTGAAGATTCATCAATAAAATAAAACATTCATTCATTCAATTCATTCATTCAATTCATTCATAACATTAACTAATTACACGAACATAGAAGCACTGTCAAAATCCACACATAAAGTCTCAAAACAATCCCAAAAATATAAACAGTTTAAATAGTTAAATTTCTACATAGTCAGAATAAAAGCGGGAAGGACATTCAGCACCACCTTCATCCTGAAAGTTAAGAAGAGCGGATCCAAATGAAAGCAAATAGATAGCTTTTCTTTACCTCGCCTCTCAGCGATCTTCATACCCTCCTGAATAGACCTTCATGATTTTGACATTAAGCTCATCCAGAATCCTCAGATTCCGTTTGAATCTGCTTTCAGCTCTTGATCGAGAAGAGGCCCCGATCCTCAAGCTCTTTTTATTTGTGTGATGAAGTTTGTGGCGCTTAGCCTTATGTCTTCGCTCGTCGTCACAGGCCTTCGCTTTGAGCTCGCTTGAGTTGAATCGCCAAGCCTCGGTTGGTTGAAGTGAACTCCTCATTTTTGGCCTTCAGGAGCAGGTTTTCCTCGACCAGGTCGGCGTTCATGTCAGTTAAAACTTGTTGATTGGCTTCGGATGCAGCCAGCCCATCCCTTGTGGCCCTTAGCTCGTCGTCAGACGTCTTCAAGTCCATCCTAGCTCGATCTAAGTCTCTTTGAAGGCCGTCGATGGTATGAAGAGTGTCTTCGCGATCGGCCCTTTCTCGAGCCATGGTCGATTTTATCATGTTGATCTCCTGTCTCATGAAATCTTCCTCGGCCTCCCCATTTATGTGCCTCGGACGCAAACATCCGAAGACAGCATTGGCCTGCATATGTTCAACAGTGTTCAGATATCTAAACAAGAACAGAGAAATAGAAAATAAAGAAACTGTTATTTACCTTAGCCAGATAGCTCATCCCCTCGTCAAGCAGATTTCCATCCGTATGGTCACTGAACCGGTGGTCATCAAATGCTCCCGGACAAAAAGTCTCAAAAGATCGAATGGGAAATTTGCATTGAATCTAGGCCCGCGAGTTGGGGATCCCATAGCTTCAGTGATAACCCAAACACAAAGGACCGGGATTAGTTCGGGGAGGTCTCGGTCTTCGGAGAAAGAAATGGTGTTGCCGGGAGGGGTGGGGTCCGCATATACAATTTCGGGAGAAGGAGATCTATTTAAAATGGGTTCTCGGGGAGATGGGGCAGAGGCAGAACTTGGATGGTCGCCAGCGACGCTTCTTCTTCCCTGGACAAATGTTGAACTGTTTTCGTCTGTTCACCTTCTTGATTTTGTATTTCTACAGGCGGCACGAAGGGAGGAGTGATCGAGGATTGGGGCACCCTGAGTTCTTCGGCGGTCAGGGGGGTTATTTTGGTTTTTAATTTCTTGGTTCGGAGGATATTTCTTCGATCGGGACGATCGAGAAAGCCTCCTCGTAGGGAGATTGGTTGGGTGATCGGCTCAGTTTCTGGGATGGCTTCAGAAGGGCTGGGAAGAGGTGTTGATCTGGGTTTTCTAATGGCCCTCCTCTTCTGACGAGGACGAAGGGTCTCTTCCAATACATGAACCTCATCAGCTTCTGGTTCTTTTGTTTGGAGTTCATCGGTATGTATTTCAGGGGTTGGCTCGGCTTCGGGGGTAGCCTCTGTTGGTAGACTCTCAACAACTTCCGAAGACTTCCCAGACAAAAAATCTTCAAACTCCTTTATTTCTAAGGAGCTCGGTCTAATCAAAGATACTGCACGAAACAAACAGTCCTATGTTAGATTTCACATCATAAAAACATTTTCAAAAATTTATGTATAAAATAGACCGATACTTACATTTATGGTCATATAACCATGCCTGCTTCGAGAGGAGTCCATACTTCCACTCCTCCTTAGAAAAATTATCAAAAAGCTCCATCATCTCAACTTCCCGTTCTTCAGAAATATCTCCGAAGTCAGCAGAGATCTTCTCGTCAGTGGCCCAGTTCGGTAAAGAAGAGATTTCAGGACCTTTGACGAAGAACCACTTCTCGTGCCATCCCCTATTGCTCGAAGGAGTGTTCACCAATGAACGTCTCTCGAACTTTTCTCCCGACTTCGGAGAGTGTTTGCTGAGGGCCTTGAACCCCTTCTCTCCTGGATTGGGCGATCTTGTACACGGTGAAGAAGAAGTCGAGGAAGGCTCAACGCTTGACTCATGGCGGCAGAAGCAACAAAGGCGGGATGTGAATATAAGAATTTGGTACCAATTAGGCGAACCCCACGCCCAGGAACCCCAATATAGTCACTATGAAGACGTGCCGAGGAAAACGAACCCCTTCTCCAGCGTGGTCACGGGGGCGGTACATCCAACTCTCTGGCCGTTGGTACATTTTCTCACCGGATCTGGGAACCCTAACCAGCGTGAGTATCCGAAATGTGGTACCGAGATCGAATCCTCTTTAATTCACCTCGGTGACAAATAGAGGAGTGTTGGCGTCACGAGAAACGAACCGTATTCTGTAGTATTATTCGAAGGAATTTTGGAGATTTTTGGAGGAGGATTCTTGTCGGTTTTAGTTCCTTTTGGGGTTCGAGGTCGAGGTTCCTTTCATGGTGTTAGGGTTTGGTGAAAGCAGGCGTTGATCGGTTATTCTTAGGATGGGTGAACTTTGTTCGAGAATCTTGGGAAGCCATTTTGACGATTCATGAAAGGAGATGATAGTTGAAGAAGAAAAACTCAAAAGGCGCTCGAATTTCAAATGGGCGAGTAAAAGCATCAAATTTGGTAAAGTTATCTTTTATCTTGTGATTTACACGGTGTCTGGTAAGCACATTAAATGATAGTAATGATTTAGAATTGGAATGGGAAGCGTCCGGTTAGGGTCCAGATATTTATCGAGCAGTGAGCCTTTTCGATTTGGGCCTCCGATTCTTCTCTCATTTCATCTCATGAAACGATGCAGGGTACATTTTGATTACTTCTCACTATGGACCTTTAGTAAAATATCATGGACCATTTATAGTTTTCTATTAAACATTCCGCTCAACAAAAACTAAGAAGCGATGTTGGGTCATGATATTTCCCTCTTTGGTAGAATAGATTGGACCTCTTATTTGATTTGTTCATTGGGTCCTTATTATTGAGTCTTAAAGTTATTGGGCTGAGTTATTATATTATTCTGTTGGATCCTTTTAAGATTGGGTTGATCAGTGGATCGACCCATTAGATATTTTAATATCTTTATCTTTGACTTGTAATGATGAAAAAGTATGACGGTTGACTAAAACACCTGCCATGCATTAATGTGGATGAGATCATGGTCGGCCGGCGGTAGAAACAGTGACCAAAAGTAGTAGGTAGACTACATGCAGTCGGCAGAACCCATCAGATCAGGGGGCTGTGTCAGATAGTAGTGGGTGACACGGTAATCCTGGCAAAGAGAGTATAACCTAGCAAGGAGGTCTTCACAAACATGTACGTCAACATTCACATTCATAATCACATACACACTACTGAGAATTATTATCTCTCTCAATACACTAGACATTACATCCTCCATTGTTAACCTTGTGAACACGTATACTGACTCTCACGCCTGAGCTATCCCAAGACGGAACAGCCGTCAAGCTTGTGGTGTTTATCGTGTTTACTGTACAGGATCAGGGCGTCTTACGTGATTGAAACGTGACAGAAAATCTTGGCGTTAACACATACCATGGTAACCGTAATTAGAACCATGACCCAAATTAATGGTGTATGGTATGTGTCGGGTGCTTGCTTCAAATTTAGAATTGTTTTTCTCCTTTGGGGAATTTATTTAATTTCACTCTTCCTTCCTTCATTCATGCATTCCAAAAATACTTTCCTTTAATTAGTCAAATGAATCCTAGATTAACTGAATACAGGCAGTGTGTGTGTATTCAACATAAAATTTATACAATTCATGGATGGAGACCACAAAAATGCTAAAAATAATAATATTATTATTATTATAATACATATAATAATATATAACATAGGAAAATACGGATGACAAAATAAATCAAGATTATGACAAGAATAAATAAATCATCGTATTCTTTTACAACAACGGTTGGTTATAATGTCTGTCCATCGTGTTAGAATCTAAAAGGACTTGTTCATCTTTTACTGGTTAAGTTGATTTACTTTAACCATATCATGCTTCTTGCTATACACGAGCCTCCCACAATTTGATACATGGGGTGGCGCCAAAAGTTCAAACCATTTTGAAATATTTCTTCTCTTTGCTTCTTTACTCCCTCCCTCCTCTATCCACAAATCTCAAAGACAGACACACAGACAAATAAGCTGTTGTGTACTTCCTCCCCTCCCGTGTAACAAAACAAGCAAACCACAATTCAAATTCAATTGGTTTACGCCACTAATAATAGGCGCTTATCACACGTCAAGATCCTATAACTTGCATGAGGGCCCTCAGACGTGTCTCGCAATGATACATGCCACCCCATGGCTTTTCCTATCTCTTCAAGTTCATCCATTACTGAAAGTGAATCTCGGATATATACACGTCCACCGGGTCTTAGAATTCGATCCATCTCTAGCATGATTGTAGAGATGTTGCATCTATTTGGTGGGAATCAAACAGATAAATGTTAGTAGAAATGCATCTGGGAGACAAAAAACTGAAACAAGTACGGAAATACACTCCAAACTAGGTTCTTATTTCCCAACTATTTAGAAATACAAACCCTTTTGTATGCTCCCACCCCAAACTAGGTTCTTATTTCCCAACTAGTGATAGTTTTCGGAAATAATAATTCATTACTTTCCACATTGGTTCGTAGCATGTCCAATGTCCGAGTTCGTAATCATCGGTGAAGCTAATTAAACACAGTATAGTGAAACATATCTAGCAAACAAAAATCTCCTATGCAAGGACAAGGAGTTGGAACATTTAAGAAAAGTAAAATTACCTTCTTTTTTCGATAGAGAATAGGCCAGCTGCATGTAAGAAATCATAGGTTCTTGGGTATGTATCAAACGGTTCACACCTGGAAATTGTTGTAAATTCGATCAACTTCTGAAGATATATTATAAAAACTACACTTATATCTGACAATGGCTTGAAACAGCCAAGTACTGATTATATTGACACAACAGTCGTGACACGTGAAAGATCAACAAAAACAATGATGTTAACCTCCCCCCCCCCAAAATGAAAAAAAAATTCTGGCTGACAAAAAATATTCATGAGCCCTGAGATGTTTATGAGCACTACTTTAGCTGAGTTGGGCAACCAAAAATGTTTTACTTTGAAGATTTGAAATCACTGGGAAGAATAAGAAGAGGATCTTACGTCATTGTTTATATATAATACATGGAAAAACAACTAATAGTAAAATAGTGAAGAAAGAAAAAGTATGCTTGATCTGTAGATCTGTACCAATCATGCATAACTCCCAGAAGTCCACGGTCATATATAACAGGCAAGGTGTTGGGCCCACTGACAGGAACAGCATTTAAAACCCAGCAATCCAACTTACTTTCTATTAATGCTGCTGCAAATCTGCCTCAAGCAAAAGAGAAATGGTGTTAAAAAAATTATGAATGAGAAAATGCAAAGTAGGATCTGACTGGCATGATATAATAAGAAAACACGAGTAGGAGTTGAGTACGCTACCCCCCAAAACCGGCTTTCATGTCCAACACATTTCTAAGTTTGAATTTCTTCCAATGTAGAGCACGGACATAGCTTTCTATTATTTCATTCCAGTATTTTGATTCTGCCCTGAAGAGCTCCTTTCTAGATATGTAGGCATCAATTTGTATGCTTTGAAGCCTGTCAGGAGGATATTGTAAGCGTGCAGGCCATGTGGTAACATTTGTCCCATATCCAGCCTCAGGTATTCGAGTAATACATGTCTTCAAATCAACATACCTAAAATAACCATGTGAAGCAAACAAAACTTCTTATCAACAGGAATGATAAAAAAGAAAAATGGAACAATCTTGATCTTGGAATATTATTCAAAGCATCCTCACAGTTAATAAAGGCATCATTGTCAAAGAAAATTTTTACAGTTGATTCTCAAAACAAATCTACATGGCTTGCTGCATTGACCAGTATAGAGAATCATACTTTCAGAACTATGGAATGATCCTACTTAATGTTGGAAGTTGAAGGGCCTGAAAAAATATAGTAGTTGCAGTCGACGGAAGAAAGATAAACCTAAAGTTTTTCCTTTGTATTAGTCAGCAGGGAGGAGGGGGGATATTAAGTATGCACTTGATGACGTAAATAGTATTCACATTAACTCAATTAATATACAGGCACAAAATCGACCATCCAGGTATAAGTTCCAGTACGCAACAAAAACAAAACAAGACAAAGAGACTAATAGCATTGTTTGTCAGAGATTTCGAGAATGTAGTCCTGGCATAGCTGATCTGATAGTTATTGGAAATGATACGAGCTATTTCTTTGTTCTTTCTACCTTATCTAAGATCAAAGATTGCGGAACAATCATAAATTTCTTTGCATCAAAAATTGGAGGTTATAAAGAACTTTGTACAAGCCAAGTGACCTGGATTACAATTAGCCAAACATTTTTCTAGCCAAGTTCAAATAATGGAATTATGAATAACTAGTTTATGTAAGTTGTGCATATGAAGTTTCAATATTTAGGCTCTCATTTATGACAACATACATCCACACTGGCCATTCTTGACTACGAATATAGTTTATGTATTTGCTTTAGTCTACAAGAACACTACATATTACATGTTTAGACATCCAGCTTATTAAATCATTGACTAATTACTATTGCAGCATCTCCATTCAAGCAAGCAACCAAGTGCAATTAAGTTCTCAATGTACCAAAACTTTGACCCAGAGTTGGTTTGCTTTCAAAAACACCCAGCCCCAAAACAAAAAAGAACAAAAAACACAAGCATTTGTTCTTCCTTTGCATACTGTAGTTGTGGGGGTCATGGGCCTCCTTATGGCAGACATGGTTCGGGATGTAAAATTTCTAAAGCCAAAAGAGATGTTATATATTAATTGTTGAGAATACTGGGGATGAATATTTACAGGAAAGATGTAGAGAGGATATCATTTCTGACGATTACAGTTTCAAGCTATGAAACACAAAAAATCTCTACAAGCACCACACACTTTAAGGAACATTTCAGAGTCGGAAATGTTGGGAAATGTCCCCTAAATGTTACTTTGAGTTTCCCTGTTTTTTGATTTTTTATTTTCTGGAGATGGATACTTAAAGGACAGATTTTGGGTATACCAAGGTTATGATGGGGGGCCAAATTTTACTTATTGAAAGAAGAAACAGGGATCAACCTGAAAATGTAATCAAGTAAAGGCAAAAATTCCTGAAACCAAATGCACTACAAATACCGTGCATTACAGGTAACAAAACAGAGAGAGAGGGAGAGAGAACAAGACATAGATGACGCCACAAGAAGAAGAATAATAAAATGAAAACAAGACATTACTCTGGAAAATGCCATATCTTTCTACGGAAAGATTCTGCTGCGAAAAGTTCATGAATACATTAGTGCAAGTTACATTGCTACTCAGTAATGCAAACAGCCATAGATAAATAAGAAGATTGTGAAGACTAGAATCAAACGTAACAACAAAGTTAGCTTGAGTTAATGCGGCCAACCCAAGAAGGAAGGAGCAGGTTTATCCCTAGGTGTATGGACATGTTCATTGCTTCTAGGAAAAACAAATAAAACAAATAATAAAAAATGGATGGAGAATCAACTCAATGATATATAAACAAGCTGATAGCAAGCTTACCAAACGTTGTCAGGATCATCATCAGGTTCACACAATGGTGGTTGAGTCCCTGGCTCACGACTCAAATAACAACTGTTGTTCACAGGCTTCTGCCATATTGCAATATATCCCTCTTTCTTCACAAGATTCCAGCAAAGGCGAGTGGTAAGGTTAACCATTTCTGATAACAACAAAAGAAAAATGAAGATTATGTAAATAAAATTGTCATTGTTTTGTGGGTGACACCTTTGCAAAGTTATTGACCCAGTTTAGATTGACCAGACTAGTCTGAACCAGTTCAAACCAATCATGGATGTAGATATAAAATCAGCTTGAAGTACCTTCTCTAATTTCTAAGAAAATTGTATGAACATTATATATACCCTAAGATGGACAAGATAACAGATTAGAGGTGGCGGATTCCTCCACATCACCATTGGATAGCTCATATTAACCCCCATCTGATGATTCCCCCCCACCCCAACATGGTTGTATGTCTGAACAACTATACTTCTTGGAACTGCATTAACAACACAACATTGATTTCACACACAAGGAGCATCAATTTTTGTGCAAAAAAAATAAAACAAAATTGTGCTCACACTGCACTGTAGTTGTAGGCTTATAGATATTGACTGTTACAGTTGTCCTTCAGCAAGCATTTACAATACAAGTGATAATTAGAAAAGCATGTGTACATTGAAGGGGTAATATAACAAAGGCTGCAAAAGTGTGCATTATGTGAGACAAAAAGAGAACCAAAGACAAGAAAGCAATATGCCACCTTGCACCGGATCCAATCTCTGGATGGCCATAAATATATCACCCTCACAGGGTATAGGCAATGCCTAAGGCAACAAAGAACCTTAATTCACTCAATTTGATATCCTATCTTTAATTGCATTATATAAGATGGAATTTCCACTTATTGTTAGTATGCCACATCAATGCAACACTACTTGACCAAAAATGCCCAACGGTGTATGTTAAAAATTAAGCATCTGGAATTAAATTTCATAAATAACTTCATGTGATTGTACCTTCCCATTGTTTTTCTAGGAGTGGTTCATGCTTATAAACAGGCTGCGCCGCCCAAGCAAAGTATCCTCCTCCTCGGAGCATTCTGTTGATCTCAAGCAGCAAGATCCCATCTGTATCATAATGAATAGAAAAACAAGTCACAATTAGTAAGTTCAAACTTCAAACTTGACTAAAACAAGTAGTATTAATCACATGTTTTGCAAACTAATTTCAACTAAAAGAATCTATCGAACAGCGCAGATTCACCACATAGATTTGATGTTGTTTGAAGCACAGGGCGGAGCCAGACGTGGAAGTATTATACTTTTAATACTAATGCTAATACCTTAAAAGACTCGGGTGACATTTGGTTCGCGCCAAATTAATGTAATAGCTCCGTAATGCAATAGGCTATTACATTGATGTGACATTTATTATGTTTGGTTCACCTTATTACATGTATTAGCTCATTACGGACGTAATGGTATTACATCAATTCTTAAGTTTTTCATTACATCCTCCAATTGATGTATTAGCCCATTACATATGTAGTAAAAAACATTACAACTGATTTGACATTTTAACTTACAATTTACTTTATACATTACATACAATCATATAATTTAGTGAACCAAACACAATTTTGAACATAATGTAATAACATTACAATACTATACAAATACCAAGAACCAACCAAACAATTATGTTGTAATAACATATTACCCATGTTCGAAATAGCGCTCGAGGCGTACGCCTCGAGGCGTGCCTCGTGGCAAGGCGTCGAAAGGTTAAGGCGAGGCGTACGCGATTTTGGGCTTCGACGAACTTTACGCCTTCTTCGGCCGAGGCGTCCTCCTCAAGGCGTTGCGCCTCGAGGCGTACGCGAGGCTAGAGCCTTGGTTTGGCTTTAAAAAAACCTAAAACGAACTCGTTTCATAAATTCGCTAACCTAAAATCGCGTCAACCTCTTTCGCGTCCGCCTCTCCTTCTTCTTCCTTCGTCTGGCCTGGTCGTCTTCTTCGTCTGGTCTTGGGTCGTCGACTCGTCCTCGTGGATTCCTGGCTTCCAGCCTTAAATTGTGAGATAATAAGGTTTTGTTAATTTATGTTAATGTAATTTTAATTTCTGTTAAGGTTTTTTTAATTTCTGTTAAACTTTTAAAATTTCTGTTAAGGTTTTTTTAACTTATTACCATATATTTGTTATATATTAACATATATTTTATATATGTTGTGATTAACATATATTGTATTCTTATATTTGGTTTTTTTATTACACACTTATAGTGAATTAAGATTATTGTATTCTTATAATTTTTTGGGGACTTTTAGGTCTTTAAATCAAGGCTTCCGCCTCGCATAGCCCAGAGAAAAACGCCTCGTACCGATTTTAGCTTTTTCGAACATTGCATATTACCATTACATTACAACTCTATTGCATTACGTAGACTATTACATTACATAAAATTTCTATTCGGCGAACCAAACCCCACCTGATAACTATAAATATCCTGATAATCTAGAAGTATTGCACATTGGTGCACAAACTTCAGAGGGTGCGCTCAAGTAAGATGTTTTAATCTAGTCAAGAGTCCTTTAAACAAGGTAACAAACAGAAGCAATATAAACAAGAGATTGCTACGGTAATATTCTTCATATGTTAAATGTCAACACGGTAAAAAAAATATCATCATTGTTGTAGAAGAATAACATGTTTATAGTTTGTTTTCAGATGGAGGTAGTATTGAAAATTTGTCATGAAAGTCTCATATAGTATGTGTCTTGTAAAATCTTTCTATAAATAGTTAATAATTTAATAACATCCCAAATATATGTATTTTCTTCACTGTTGACAACCTGAAGGATAGACAAATTCTTGATAACTATTTTTAAATGTAAAGGGCAAAGAGATGGAAACCATCAGTTTTATTGCTCTTTTTGGAGCGAAGCAAGTGCTTTAAATGATTTCTTTGTATAGGTTCACTTAATTCATGTATTGTCAAGTGAAGGATTCTCTATAGTATTGAAACATTGTTCGTGCTAGGAAGCAGTATCTTATTTTTGAACTTTGAAGGGAGATTCTTTTTATGTGTGGTGGTCTTTTGATACAGCATAATTTCCATTATTCTAAAGATGTTATGGGTTTTATCTTGGATGCCAAAGAGTAATCTTAGGTCTTCTCTATTCATCGACTTCAATCAGGGATGAGGCCTTTTTTTGTGCAGGAGTGTGAGCTTAATTCTAAAACATGATTTTAGGAATTAGATTTCCTTTCTGTATGTAGCTAGTTACTACATGTCCACGTGTAAATGGGCTGCTGCACCTTTGCACTTTTCTCTATTTTGAAATGATTACTTTTAGCAAAATAAGTAACTAAAATTGTCTGAAAAATTTTTATGACTTGCATGAACTTGAACAGTCTTGTCAATAAGTAACTACTACCAAATAACTCAAAAACACTTCCTATTCAATAAAATACATAAATATGTGAGACAGAGTAGCATACCATCACGAGTCCAATTAATTCTACATCTTGAGCAATGTATCAAGTCAAAAGCCTGACTTGGATATAGTAAGCGCCTTGTTGCGAAAGCTGCCACCATTGCGGGTACACCACGCTCGAGCGCAAATTGTATCTGGTTCTCATGAACATCTTTTGGAGCTACAGACATAGTAAGAACATTCCGTGACAGTAAGTAGGCACCGAAACTCGCAACACCACATCCAACATCTAAAACAACCCGGGTATGACGGCCAAATGCAATGTCAGGGACCATCTATACATACAAATGAACAAAATGAGAATCAGATCAGAAAGCTACTCAAACATAATCACTAATTCAGCTCCAATAAAAGCGTAGTAAATTTGAAAAGCTAAACAACCTTTGAAATCTGATCAAGGTATTGATCTGCCCCGTGTATGAATTGTGTTCCACCTCCAGGAAACTTGAACTTATCCTTGTCTACCGAAATCCAGTTTTGACCACCTTTATCTTCGGCTAGACGTGCATGAGGAACATTGCTAAACCATACCTATATTGAATTGTAAATCATAAAAGGCATACAAAAGAACAACAAAGCATGGTTAATATCTAAAATTGTTTTCTTGAATAAACTCTTGAACTTTTGATGATTGATATGAACATATAAAGGAAATAACCGGGTTTTCATCTCAAATTCGTCACATTATTAAAAAGTATCTAAAATTAAGGCAGAGATATCAAACCAATGATGAGAAGCTGCATTTTTATAGTCGAAAAACCCTTTTAACTGCATACTCAAATTTCAATGATTGCTTAGGAGATTAGCAAACATAACAGCATATTGTTTTTCAAATTGTTCAAGTAAATTTAACAATACCATAAAATACAAGAAAATTTGTGAGCCAGATTAAAGTGGATAGAATATAAAAAGTACCTCGTCCCTGCTTCTAGGCCAGCGAATTGGGGTCCGATAACCTTTGGGGGATGGAACCAAACAATTCAAACCCTTATCCTTTTTGGGGCAATGCCGCTCGAACTTCTCCCCTTTCTCCGTCGAATTCAACCGTTTAATTGCCTCAACATTGTCCAAACAAGGTATATACTCCCTCATACTCTTCGGGCAAATCCCAAACTTTGTAACCCTAACCCTGGAACCTTCCATGATCTCAGTCTGGTTCTCACTCCCCCAATTCTCCACCACATCCGGATCAAATTCACCGACTTCAAATTCATCAGCCATTACACCGTTCTCATCCACAACCCCCATCCTCTGCACCGCTGACGGAGGCGGCGGCGGAGGCGGCGGAGAAGCCAAATAAACTGTTTGTGCACCTGGGTCTGGGGAAACTGATTGCTTGTCGGTGGTGTCGTTAACGAGAGACGAGATATCAAAGGTTTTGTTGAGATTAGGAGAGAGAGTGACTGAAGTGAACGGGGATTGTCGTGAATTGAAGAAAACGAGCTGTTGATTTCGTTTATTGGACCAATGTTTTCCAAAGTAGAAGAAAGCAACTGATATTAATACAAAAGCTGAGATCTTTATAAATGTCCATGATTTCAATAGATCTGCACCATTGTTGAATGACTTCATTCTTCAATTTTCTTCACCAGATTTAAACACTCTCTCTCCCCTTGTAAGAGCTTTTAGTGCGCCAGTGATGATTCAGTGAAGTGTTCGAAGCGGTGTTTATGATTTTCTCTGTGAAAACTAGCGCGCTGCTGGCAGGGTTGTTTTAATATGTATTTTTATATAAAAATTGTTAATAAATAACCATAATTGTATTAATATCTTACAACAAAATAAATTTTTATATTCATTATTATACATTTTCTTTATTTCAAATTGATTTAAAATACATAATATTATTATGTAATAATATAAGTAAATTAACTTTAATAATCAATATATAATTAAATTACACTAATAGTTTGATACCACTTTTTAATTTACTATAGAATATTTTATATATGTACATTATTATTATTTAGTAGTATAATATTTACTTAAAATTTTGTAAAATTTATGAGAGTTTTTGAAAAAATAAATTTTTTACAATACTTTGCATATTTCTTAAACATTACACACACATATATCAGAATAATTCATACTTATGCCTATATGGTATAAATATATTATCTCATATAAGATTACTGGCTGGGTGCCGTGCCAGAGGCACTGTATAAACGGTGAAATTTATCACAAACTTTAAACTGTTCAGATGATTTATTGAGTGAGTGAAAAATTCAAAATTATTTATATTTTATTAAATTTATTAGATAGATCGTTTAAGATGGATTTCATTCTCTTAACTTTCTTACAACGAATTGTTATTTTCATGCGCGAATTATCTAAGCGGTTGTCCATTATATTTTATCTGTTGTTAAAAAGGCCAACATAAATTATTGTTCTTTATCTTGAAGCAGCCCTTCTCGGGGACCAATAACACTTGTTTCTTAGATCCTCACTATTTTTTTAAAATAGTATATAAATAAATGTAATGAGGATTTTACATTGGGTGTTGTAAGCATTTTGCGACAATTGTATTAATATTGTTTTACATACCATGGCACAATGAGCGAAATTCTTAACACTTATTAATAAATGAAATTTATTTTCCTCTATTTAATTTTGCCCAACCAAGAGAATATTAAATCTGACGGCGCAGCCCGTATGTGGGCCCCATAGTTGGAGGAAAGAAAAAGAAAGAATAAGTTGTTTATAAATAGCAGCGTAGTTATTCACAGATTATCTTTGTTGAAATACACAGTGGTTAAAACACACTAATACAGCGTTGTTGAGCAGTAGCACGGTATTGCACAATTATTGAACGTGAGAAGGCACTACTTATGTATATTTTATTGATTCTTTTGCATTGTTTTTATATTCTTTGTTGTTAGTAGAAGCACCTGAATAATCAATTAATTACATATTTGGTCACTTTAATTTATGCGGCAGGTAAGAGAAATTCTTATTGGAAAGCCCTCTAACTCACAGGAGCTGGCTGGTTGCAAGATCTTGTGATTCTCGTAATATTATTTATGAATAATTAATTATTATTTTATATGATGAGGAAAATATTGATTTTATGTGGATATAGATGGAGAAAATTTTTTAATGTGACAATTGTTGAAAATTAATATTTTATCTTTTCGATAAAATAATTCATTTAAATATATTATTTTAATAATATATTAGCAAGTGATATTTTTATAATGAATATGGGATATATGAGTATATGAGGAGGAAGAGTATTTTTGTGTGGTATTAAATGTTTAACACATATTTTGTGTCTTGGTGGACATAATTATTATTTGAAATTTGATTATAGCTTGTAAAATCGTGGATGGTGTGAATTCGGCCAATTTCTGTTTGGAATTTGGAAAAACTTTCTTCTGTAAAGTTGTAGAAATTAAATTTCCTATGAAAACTTCATGAGATTCGAATTTTTACGGCAAAGGGCTATTTATTGTGAATTATTGAAGTTCCGAAGCTCCGAAATAATTGATTTTTGGAAGTTTAAAATAATTTAAATAAGAAAAATGTTTTTTAAATGTTTGTGGGCATCTTTAACATGTGTTGATGGCTGAGATCAGATTGTCTAGATCGGCGTAGAGAATTTATTAAATATATTAATATTATATTAAATTTTTTCATTACAATTATTCTAGCGTTTTCACTATAAATAGGGTCTTAGGTTAAAATTGAAAATCACACGAAACGAAGTTTTCTCTCTCTATATTATCGTATTCTTGTGAGTATTTTGAGTATACTTTGAGTATTGCTATCGGTCTGAAGTTAGTCGCCTTTATGTCCAGATGTTTTATTAAGTCTGCAATCTTTCGAGGTAAGGGATGTTATTTTATTCGAAAATGATATTATTTCTTCAATATCATTACTTGAAATATTGGTTGGAACTTTTATCAAATTTAGAACTTTTTCATGTTGGGATTACTATTCAATGAGTTCTTATTCACGAGTTCTTTTATTCAAGCGAAATTCTTTTATTATAGTCTTATTCACGAGGATATCTTTTACTATTCACGAAAGTCTTGTTCACGAAGCGTGAAGATGTTTTTTGTGAAATTTCTATCTTTTGGTGTCTGATTTACTATTCACGTGCTCATTCACTATTCACGTATCGACCTATTCACGAATCATCGACCTATTCATCTGAAAAATGAAATTTCTTCTTTTAAATTCCAAAATATCTATTACGGATCTTTAGCTTTGATTGTATCCATGTTTTGATCATTCTTGAATTTTACACCACTATGATTATTTTGAGGTATTTTTGGATATGGATAAAACAAAAAGCGAATCTTAATCCTTAATCCTTGTCATTTTTTGTTTCACCCGATTCGTTTATTTAGAAATATTTTTCATCACGTCCTCGGTCTTAAAATGATGATATTATTGAATATCTTTGGCTTTGTAGTGCAAAGATGAATGATTTATGATGAATATCTTTGGCCCGTAGTGCAAAAGATGAGCAGTGTTTAGATGAGCATGACCCGGTGATGAATATCTTTGGCACATGATGAAAAGATGAATATTTGATTCGGATATATATTGATTGATGTTCTGAGGGGATAAAAGATGAGCGATGAACTTTAAAATTCATACATAGAAGAAGATAGTAGTTTTAGATTCTCTCGCTTAACTCTTCTAATGAATTATTATTTCGTTGAATATTGATTTAAAACTTGTTGTCTATTGTGATACATTAGATTTTTCTCTGTTGAAGACTAACGATAATTTTGTTGTATATTATCTTAGTCATAATATTCTTCTCTTGGGCTAGTTGAGCTCACCTTTTTCCTTTTGTTCCATTTTCTTCTCGGAGGCGAGAATGTAGCGATTCTTAGTCGGGTATGGAATGAAGGTTTAGAGAGAGTTGTTTAGTAGTCCTCACCATTTTTGTAAATAATGTATCAATAATTATGATGGGGATTTATTTGTGCGATATTGTCTAGATGGCAATATCCGTATTTAAACTCCGCAGTTTTATATGTTGTAATAATAAAGTTGTAGTTATTTACTTACCATGTATTTGGCGACTCGAATGGGTTGGATGGAATGGAGCTATTTTGAAATCCACATGATGCGATGGTTAGGGTCTATAGTAGTAATAATCTAATATATTATTACCAAGTTAGATATAGTTAGGATTATATTTACAAGTCCTCCCGCAATATATAAAATAAAATTTCATTTTATCTTTAGTATATATTTTAATTTTGGAGAATTAAATAAACCTTGTTTGTTATCGAATATATAGTATCCGTTGTGTTATATAAACGTTATGTTTTAGTTTTACATCATCATTCCTTTATTATAAGCTAAAAATTATTTTATATGTCTCCTTTGTTCTATGATTACATGAATTGATGGTGAATTTGACATGTTTGACATAAGAACTTTGGTTACTATACTTGATATAATTCTCATTTACGACTGTTATTAAGTTAATTGCTCGATGTGAGCTTTGTGTTAAATTCTATTGAAGGTTTGAATATTTTTGTTGTTTCAATTGATTTTGGAACCAAAACACTACTAATTAAAACGCACCATACGATTTTTAAAACCACACCGCACCAATTACAGTGGTTTAGGTAATGCGATTTTTGATTTGTCAAACCTTGCACTTAACACCTAAGCGGTTTACTAACAGCACTATGATACTCCCTACTACAACTATATGTCATATTCCATCTTGGTGATCAAAGTTTTAATTTTGTCGATTAGATGATTGAACTATCAATTTTTTAATTTTTTCAATTGAGGTTGCCACGTCGAAATTCTTGATGTGGCTATATCTTAATAAGACACTGATTCGGTGATGTGTATAGGATCAATTAATAAAAGTACAAGCAGCCCACCAATAACACTTCGGGGTCGTTTACATTGGGCCTTTGGCACAATCTTAACACTAAGCCCAACCAATGCTGATAGTGTTATTGGGCCAAGATGAATAAACTTATACAAAAAATATGTATACTTTTGTTGTTAGTAGACACCTCAATTAATTACATATTATTTTATTGTATTTACTCGCAACAAGAGTTATCAATTAATTACATATTATTTTATTATATTTTATTTATTTCTCTATTTTTTTTCCCGAAGAAGTGATGATAAAAGAAAGATATTGTAAAACCACCTCTTAAATTCTAGTTGATGGGCTTAAAAATGTCTAATGATAACGGAAAAGGAATTGTTAAATCTACAATATTTTTTGTTATTTTCACAATAAAAATATCATTATAAATGTATATCAACGATAAAAACCGTCATTATAAAATCTATGTTATATCTAGTTATTCTATTGGAATAGAATAGAATAGAATGAATCATTTTCAATCCTATAAAATTTGTAAATTTTATTTTTTAGAATGCATGAAATTACTCATTCCAGTCATAAATTGAATAAATCATTTCAACCTTTATTTTTATTACCTTCACAATCTTATTTTTTTCACCAATTTTATTCATCCAATTAAATATATATTATAAGAAGAAAAAAAGATTATTATGTTTAACCCATTTGTTTGACTATGCGTATTTTTAATTTAGATTATCTTGTTTAACCTTTTTTTAGTAGCATAATAAAATTACATTTTAAATAAGAAAAGAATAAAGCTCGCTTATAAATCATCTTGTATTGGGATGGTAAAAATAAGAGAGCACTATTTTCACACAATTTTTTTGATATTTTTATATAATTCCCTCTTAAATGAAGGTGAAACTCATTTTATTCTCATATAAAAGAAAAATATGTGAAAATATTAAAATCATTTATGAAAATATCAGTTTTCTAAAAATATTACTTGAATTCATTTTTATCCAACCAAACAGGCTCCAAAGGGTGATTACACAGACACTAACAGTGGAGCCCGTGTGATCCTAGATTCTATAATATAATATAAAAAAAAGTAATCCTATATAATAAAACATCGGTCGTCTGATAAGAAAATGACATATTATGAATATTTATGTGGATTTTTTTTAATTATGTATAAATATTAATGATTTTTTGGAAAGAAGTATAATAAATAGTGTTCTTATAATTTAATAATTTAATTGTTTAATATCATATATTAAAATATTTTTTATAATTTTTATATATAAATTTGAATATGCAAATTTTTTATCTTAATATATTTTTTGACATCATTTTTTATTGATATTTAATATATAAATTTATCTGAATATATGTATGTCATTATGAAATAGGGATAACTGGACATGGGAGTGAAGTTAAATGCAAATTAAGGAAGTCTTCCTTTATGCAGCTTTTTCACAAATCACAAAACTTGCCGGGTCGATGGTGATGCTCTTGGTGCAATTATCAGTTTTGTAAATTCCAACAAGTCGATCTGCCAACTCAAACATGTTGTTCCTAAGGCTGCAGTTCAGTTCAGTTGAATATTAAAAACAAGTTGAATATAAAATTTATAGTCAATTGATAAATACCCTAAAATAAACTTCACCAAAATATCAGCAAACATATACCTTATGATTATAAATTGGGCATCCTTTGTACGATCTTTTACATAATGCCCCACAATTGAAACATTTTTTTAAATCTGTCATGTCATATAAACCAAAAAAACTAAATTGTGACTAGGAAACCACATAAAGAAGGGTAACAAAAATCAAAAAAATGAATACATATAAACCATGAAGACGCACCAAGAGCAGCATCAATCTCATCCATCACATAAAGTGGTGTAGGTTTGTAGTGGTGAAGGGCAAAAACAAGAGCTAATGAGCTGAGAGTCTGAAAGCAATAAGCCACTCACGTTATAATACAAATTAAAGGACCAAAGAGCCATCAACGCTTTTCAGTTTTCAAAGGATACCTTCTCGCCGCCAGATAAGTTTGCAATATTCTTCCAGCTCTTCTTAGGTGGTCTGACACTGAAAACGACACCTTCAGAGAAAGGATCTAAAGAGTCCACTAGCTCAAGTTCTGCATCACCTCCAAGCGTGATCATCTGTCGACAGATGATAAGAACTATAGTCATTGACCAATTAAGAACAAAAAAGGAAAGGACAAGCTTGACAAAACCGACTATAGGGAATTCTGAACTACAAGCACCAGGCCACCAGAAATAGGGCAAATGAACAGAACTGATAAATAAGTCGTAAAGAACTAAGAAAGGAGTAAGTTCTTTTCCCCACTGGGGAGAGGTGGAAAGGATAAAATGCACCCACTAGGTACAAAAACTTTATAGATTCAGATTCTAGTAATTCAGCCATTGCAATCCCAACTGAACAGAAACAAAAGGGAGATGCATGACCATCTGAAACTCTGTGGCCAAGCAAGAGAGAGAAAGAGAGGAATTAAACATCGAGGGCAAACCTGATACATTTCTTTTAGCTTTAATGAAATTGTGTTAAATCCAGCCATGAACTCATCTAACCTGAAGTAATTGGTTAATATCAATAAATAATTGTGTCAATATATGAGAGAAGATGACAGAGAGTATGCTGAAAGGGAAGCCTTGCCTTTTCTTTCTCCATTCATCATATTGCCTTTTTACATCATCACGCTGCTGGGTTACAGAATTAAGATCCGCCACTCGTTCATTGTACAAGGACACTTTTGTTCGATATCTGCCATACCGAGTACCCTTAGCAAACTAAAACAGTTAAAAAACACACAAGTGTCTTTACTTCACGTGAGAACAGAATGCATACTCTGAGATGGAATCAAGATTTGGATTCATCTCTTTCAATTGAGCTTCAATCAGTGCCACCATCTCAAGACCCTTTCTAAGGTCACAAGCTTCAGCTAGACTTTCATCCGCCAGTGTTGCTTGAAGCTTTTCCGGGTCCACTAAATCTTTCTGGATCCTGCAACCAACCAAAAACAAAACAAAAAAGAAAAGGAGGTTGAATATAATTTTAAGGAATCGTGCACCACCCTATATATGTCATAAGCTAATGCTTACTGTTCCATTTGCTTTGAGAGATCATTATGCAAATCATCAAGCTTTTTCTTGTATCCTTTTCCTTTCATTTCCAACTCCTTGTATATCTTCTTCATATCTTTCAGCTTGTAGTCAGCATCAACCTGTTCATTAATGACGCTGTGTAACATAATAAATTGACAACAAAATGTATCAAATAGAGATCTAACTGGCATAAAACCTCAGATGCCCGCAACTCATCCACAGTTTTCTTCAATTCTTCATATTCAGATTTTGATTTCTCAAGCCCATCTTTATGTTGATCAATTCGCTGCAAAAATCCAGGATAAATCAAATATAAGTTGAAAGGAACCCATTTAACTAAATTAACTTAGTAGATGCCAAAAGGCAAGAAGTTATTATAAAGATACACAACCTCCTGTGTTTTTTATAATTTTCCTGGACGGAAAATGCCTTCTGTTCTATCTCTTTGAAGGTGGAAAGCAATGTTTCCTTCTCCAAAACAACTCGTTCCCTCTCCTTCTTTGAATCCTCAATCCCTTTGTTAGTTTCTTGATCATTTTTACCTGTTTCTATTTGAACTTTGTGACGGTTGATATCTGTGCTCTTCTTATCAATATCCTGAAAAGCAGACAACATTAATTGGTGGAAGTACTTATCTATGTAATCTTGCATAAACAAGTTTTGCATATACTTACGGACTGAATCTTGTTAACCTTTGACTTTTGGCCTTTTAATTTTTCCCCACCAGCATTCTCTATTTTATTCTGGAGCTCCAAAGCCTAGAATGGATGGTTGTAGAAATAATAAGCAACTTTTCAAAAAGATAATGATAATACAACTACATGATGGCCAAGGAGAATGACCACCCACTTCTGAAATATACAATTCCAAAACTGTCAATTAGTGATGCAAATGATAGGTAATCATCCCTTACCTTCTCCTTGAGATTTTTAGAACCTTGTGTGAGCCTAGCAATTTCCTTTTCTTCTTTAGTGATGATTTTGGCAGAGTTTTTCCAGTGTATCAAGCTCATCCTTCTTTGGCTCTGACGCAACATTCAGTGAATCGAGTTGTTTTTCTAGATAAGAATGTTGGGATGTCAAACTGTCAATCTGTCACATGATAAAAGAGTTCACTACATCAGTCTCTCATTAATATAGAAGGCCAAAATGGTGGACAGTTTATACAAAGTTTTACCTCTTTTTGGCATTTGGCTAAATCCATTTCAATATGTGAAACTGCTTTCTCCAATGCCTGGTAACGCCTTCCCGCATCAGCAATTTTTTGGCGTATCATATCTAATTTTGCAACCAACACAGAGAGCTCATTCTCGGCATTTGCAACAACTTCTCCAAAGACACTGGAGACTCGAATAGATGTTCCCATCTTACCACCACGTGGCTTGCTTCCTCCACCACTCATTGTACCAGATTTTTCAAAAAGAGCACCCTCCAATGTTACAACACGACGAAATTCTCTATCTCCACCATATGCAATACGGGTTGCCTAAAAATTCACAAAAATTGTCAAACCCAAGATAAGATTTATATGAAGTATAAAAGGTAACCCACAAAAACTACACAATTAAGTTCGTGCAACAAACTCAAATCCGAGTAGAGTTGAATGCATTCCACTATTTTTGAAAGTTTTTCTGCGAAGCAATTGGTACCATTTATCTCTGCTTTGGAGATGTAAGTTTTATCATCATTTCTGTGTAGCAGCATTGGAGGATTTATACTCTTTTACATAGTTTACCTCTGCTTTCCAATTAAAAATGTGCATAACAAAGTATGTGGTTCTAGCAATTAAGCATTATAAAAAATATTTCCTAAACTATAAGCAGCTTAATGACTAAATTCCGACTCAGAATGTTTCTAGACTGATAAGCAGCTCAGTAACTGTTGTTCAAAACCCAAAATTATTCTTCATTTTACCAATTCATATCAAATTATAGTAAGGAAAAATTGTACTTTTTGGCCCTTCAGGTAGTAACCAAGCACAAATTATTCTCATTTTATTCCATAAATGGTCTTTGGAAAACAACTATAATATATATATATATATATATATATATATATGTGTGTGTGTGTGTGTGTGTGTATAATAATAAGCAGAAGAATACCTGATCAATATCTTTAGCTACAACAGTGTTCCCTATAGCTGCAAAGAAAGCAAGTTTCATTCTCTCATCCTGCACCTTGATCAAGTCAAAAGGCGTGGAACTCCTTCTGGAGTGCTTACTTTTTCCTTCAGTTTTGATAAATGATTAGCTTGTTTTTCCTGCAAGAGAAATTAGCAAAAGATAAGCATAGGTCAGAGCATGTACCTGCAAAGGGTCCATAAAGGTCACTTAACCAAGAAACCTCCACATGTCAAGATTTTAGATATTCAAAAACCAGAGGTTTAAATATTATTTAATTGTGTGCCAACCATCATTAAATGTTAAAATGAAAGAACGTACATGTATAGGAAGGTAAAATATAAATCATTATTGAGTTTGGTGCTGTAGGAAGCAAGCAAATGATACATTTGGCTTTTACAACCATACAGTTGAAGTCTAAACAAAGGATTTATTTAAGCAGTAGTGCTGAGAATCTGGTTTTAATAGGAGAACAGTTACCAAAATCATGAAAGTTGCAACACCAAGATTCTTCCGACGTAGTAACTAACTCCACGCATGCTTGTGCAGCAGCAGTTGTTTCTACTACAATATAATCAAGTCCAGGACATGCAGTTGAAATGGCAATGTCATATTTTGCTGCAAGGAAAAATATAGCCAAACAACGGAATTAAAAAAATAGTCAGCACAGAATAAATTATCCTGCCCTCCCATAATTCCCGTTATTGGTGAAATTTTAATGCATGCCTCAAATGCATTAATATACTCTCGTTCCCATTTTGGTGAAATTCATCATGGATTCCTAAACAATGACAAAATACATGCACATTAAACTTCAATATTTTTATTATATTATATTTTCTACTATATCTTTATTTTTGGTCAATGGCACTAAAAATGGGACAGAGGGGAGCCTTACAAGCCATTCTGAAAAGAGCATTTATACACAAAACAAGATTAAGAATGGCATATGATCATATTCTAAGCAATGTAATAACTGGACAGACCCATCAGTAAATCTAAGAGAAAAAGCAAGTGACCCACTTATTGCTCTCATATTAGAATGCATTTGACCATCAAAGATTCACATTACCATAAAGTTCAATTTACTCCCCTTTAAGAGATATGACCAACTAACAACGATGGGTACTCCAAGCACAAGAAAGACTAAGGATGCTGACAGCTCCTAGAAGATAGAGAGAAGAAAAGAATTTGGATATTTATATTCTACCTTCTAAATCAGTCTACAGGTCTCTTTTCATTTCTCAAATTCTGGAACTGAACAGTGTAAAAGTTTCATAATTAGACTTTCGAAATTTTGATATATTCACTGTTGTAGACTCATAATGCTTTTGCTTTCAACCATGGAAAGATGAATGTATATTGTATGGACACTATATATACGAAACCCTCACCATCTATAGCGCCTAGATCACCCATTCGTCCATAAATTCCATCTATATCATTCGACTCTTTAGCTTGCATTATTGCTTTCAAGACCGATCCCTGACTCTTTTCAGATTCCATAACAGATAGGAGCTCTGTAACCTTTTTGTCTTGTAGCTTGTTCAAGAGGAACTAGTGCTTCTTGCTCTTTTAGGCATTCCTCATGAAGCCTCAAATATTCTCACCATGTCCAATGATGGGAAAAAGATAAACAGAAATTGTAATACAATAAACAAAATATTAAGAAAACATGCCTGTTCCACTTTACGATTTTCCAAAGAATCAAGCTTATGTTTCTCCAATTCACTTTGCATATTTTCCATGCTCAAAGTCTTTGTTTCGATGTTTTGATTTATGTCATTTAACTGCTTCTTAGCATCCTCATACACAGCACGACCAGCTTCATGCTGAACATTCAAATCAAGTTCAAGCAAATATGGCATCCAACTCTACCATAGACCATAATAGCAAATTTACTAACCCCAATTGACAAGACTAGATGCAAAGGTATTATCAGAGTGGGTGACCATAGAGATTGGACATTGTCAAATAAAAAATTACTTTGGTCATGGGAAAGGTAGCATCAAATTACTTTATGCAAACATATTACCATTCAAATTATTATCTATCAAGGCCTTCAAATTGGTGCTGATGTTAAATGAACACAGATAGGTAATAATGACCTAAAGAATGTCAGCCAAAAGATACTCTTCCAACCCTACAAAAGTCCAAATTTTTAATCATATTTTCAGTAAATAAAACCTATAAAAACATCTGTAATATAATTTCTTTGCATATTATCACTTTCTGTGGGGGAGTGGGGTTTGGAAGTCATATTATAAATTGCTGTAAACTAGGATACCTTGTTACGTGAAGAATTTTATGAAAATTGAGGAATAATGACCCAGATACAAATTTACCAAGATCAGACTAGAGCGCTCTTGTGATTAGCAAATAAAACAGCGTACATGAAGCATGATATTAAGTATATCTTTTGCATGGGTATGCTTTTTGATTGCCTTAAATGTGTAATTAATTTCGCTATCAAAACTAAGTTTTCCCCCCTTCATTGGTAAATGAAATAAACATCTCAAATTTGACAGGAATGATTACATTACTAACATCCATCTCGAGTACAGGTTTCAATATAAGCCAGTTCTGTAGTATAAATCCATATGATGAGCTTATGTGTGTACACTCCGATTGGTGACAAACGAAAACGTGACTAAACATTAGAACTAGTTTTCTGTTCAGATAAAAAGGCTTGAGAATTGAAATGAAGCAATAAATTAATACCTTCAGCTGCTAATAGACAGCCAGCAAGAGTAATTTTTGAATATTCAGGTTGATATTGATCACAACGTGTACGCCACCTTTATTTACGATATTAACAATGATTTATCATAGTACAGCAAGTTTCATCACTTATCATGGAACCATATAGAATATGGAAATATCTCTCTAACATGTGATGGCAACAAAGTCATTTAAAACCTTCTCATCACCATAACAAAGAAGCAATCACCTTCTATCCATTTTCAAAAGAATTTTTCCAATTAAATATTGATCTCGTAATCTCACCTTCTCATTCAATAGTTTGCTCTCACTGGATGCAACTTCGAGTTTTCCCTTGTGCTCAATCAACTGCTTTTCCCAGGGTTCCAGTTCGGCACGGACCTTTGCAAGCTCATTACGGTACATCTCAGTTTCCACTGTATTGCACACCAATTGAAAACCCATAATAAATTTTCACATCACAATTATTTAAAATCTCAAGTAACTAAATGTCACCAGTGTACGAAAATTAGGAATAAACAGTTAGATTTAACAGCTCAGTGTAAATACATATGTGAAGCAAGGTAAAGAGGTAATACTGTAGTAAATCACAGACTTCATTGCAAAGCTAGTCCAACTCTAAAATTTCAAAGAAGATTCTAGACTTGAACTTTTTCATCAATTATCACCACAAAGATAGTAAGACATTATAAAGGTGTATCGGCTTATTCAAAGTCTTCTGAAAATTAACTTTTTTGAACACGAGTGCCTGATAAAATGATGAATTCTTACAACATTAGTTGATTTTCACGGGAATGAAAAAACACATTAAAATTTTGAAGAACTTACACCATGTGACCGACCTTGTATAAATTTTGTTTAATTTGACATTTACAAGGTATCAAACCTAAATATGATTGATCTATACTAGTAACCCTAACCAACTCAATTGTGATTGGAACCAAACCAGCTGAACACAAGCTTCGGTTTGTATCTGATTAGTTGAGTACTATAATATTTATTCTGAAGTTCAATAAAGCAAGGACAATGTTTGTTCTCTACATTCCTTGTCATCCCCTGAATAAAAATCATATAAGAAACAAAAAACTCAAAGTAATATATAATAATTTACATGGTTTGGCTCCCATAATTTGATTAATGATGCTCACAATGAACACAATAATGACAAACAACTAAAATTAAAGCACATACATAGTAAAAACAACTAAAGAAAATGAAGTGGCAACATAGCCCTAAAATAAGTATTTTAAACATTACTAAAACTTATATGATTGAGGCTTGGTTCTTGGGTTATTTGGCATACTAACTATTTAACATGTAACCAACCAAAAGTATTGGTTACTAACCCAAAACAGAACTAAAAAAAATGCAAAGGCAAATCATTTCAAACAAAAGTTAGTTTAGTTGGCTTAGTTCTTGATTTTATCTGGAAAACTGTACACCCTAATGCTAGCACTAGGTTAATTTGCAAATATCATCATCACTACACTAATTTCAAATGAATTACAACATCTTATAATGCAAAACGTATAATGGCAGGACAAGTTTGGTGTGATATGCAGACGAAAATTTAAGGAATATGGGATGTGGACGAGTTCAGTAGTGCTATTAGAAAATATGTACACAAAAAGTTAACAAATTTACAAGTCTATAGAAATTAGAAAATAATCCAAGGAAATATCTATGGACCTTGAATTAAGTATTTCACATATAAAGCTCTTTCAATAAAAAAATGACACAACCTTTTGAGTTCTCCTTAATTTCTTCTAATATTCTCTCTTCGTCTGCCAAAAGCTTTTGTAGTTTAGGAATATCACTTTCCAGTTGTGGAATCAGATCAGTTGACTCCTCAGACTCCTTTGTGATGTCAGTGATCTTTACTGAATCCTAAAAAAAAATCTAAAAGTAAGATGCATGAATCATTGCATACATGTGATGACCACTTGTTCACTTGCCTTTTCAAGTTTATCATCTAGTTTTTTAATCTTTTGTTTCACATGCTTGAAATCTTCACGGTATTTTACATCCTGCCTTTCAAACTCCTTGAACTCATCCTTGCAGTGTCTAAGATCACTATCAAGTTCCTAGATTTCCAACAAAAAAAAGGTTAAGAACACATCTTGCAAAAGTTAAATCAAAACATCTGAACCAAGACAAACTGAATTTAAGGCAAAAATCATTACCATAAATGACAACATGCCTAAGATATGCCATAGGGATCTAGAGATGAGTGCATTTTCTCTCATGAGACTACAAGCTAGAAAATACAATGCAAAGTTTTCTAATAACACTACCGCACAAAAAACTTAAACTGATGTCTGCATACCTCTTGAAGCTTTGCTTTTTCCAAGTGCATAACCTCAAGTTCCTTCAATGTATTGTGTTTTACTTTAATCTTTTCCCTGAGAATAAATGCCCAATTTAATTCAAACGACAACTGAAACAAATCTTCAATTCAAGCAATTTTATCAAAATTTGTCGACTCTTTTATAATCCAGACTACCTTTCACTTTTAAGATTTTCCTCCAGACAGGAAAGTTTTGCTTGTACTTCCCTCGTTTGAGCAGTATTTTCCTCAGAAGCCAAGTTTGTCGCTTTTTCTTGCCATTTCAATAGTGACAACTCCTTGAGCATGTAGGCTTCTGCTTCGTTCTTCACATTCTGATGGTATGAAAAAAGTTGTCTGATTAAGTAAAGTACAACTCACGGATAATGTAAAACTCTGCATAAACAAAAGAATACCTCCAAGTTCTCTCTTTCTTTCTCTGCTAACTTAACCATCTGCACAACCCCAGACCTTCTCTCACTAAGGGCTTCTAGCCTATGAGTAAGGGAGAAAAAACCTTGTATGTGTTAGAAACTTGAGGTGCATCCATAAAAGGTAGATGAACTCATTCAGAAATCAAAGTACGTGACGAAGAGTTATTCGTGTAAGAATACAAATATATAGATAAATCATGTGACCAACATCTGAATAGTTTGACAGGATATGGTCAGCCGTCCTACTAAACACTAGTGCATGCTTTAAAATTGACAGCATTGGTTTTATGATGTTAGATCATCTCTATTGGAGATTTTCTCTTCCTAACACATCCATTTACAATGAACTTATTGAATCATGCACTTACTGACGTTGCATTTTGTACAGTTAAGTAACAATAATTTATGTGCAGTTACCAAAAATATACATATGATGTACGATAGAGGATACACGTGTATGCAGGGAGAACAGGGATGTTTGAAATAAATCATAAAACTCACTCTTTAGATGATTCGTCGATCTTTTCAACATATTTGTTAGTTCCAATTATATCTTCTAGATATTCAAGAAAACCTTCATCATGGGGACCTTGAGCCTTTGGTTTCATTAATGATATCTGCTCAACTTCACCCTGATAAAAGGCCAACAATAATGATTTAAAGCACTAGATAAAACATTTTACTCAAACTACAACAAAACATAACAAACTGCGAACCTGAAGAATCAAAAAACGGTTATTGTCCAAGTCCACTCCTTTCTCTTTCAACTTCTTTGTAACCAGAGTAAAAGTACTGGAACTATTGTTAATAAAATAGTCAGAGCTATTACTTCGATATGCCTTACGAGTTATACTAAATTCACTCCCTGTAACAACTTCATAGGTCTCGTCCTCCTATAAGCAAAAGAAATGAAACTTCTTTACGCACCATATAATGAGGGGAGTGAAGGCCCTAAAACGAAAAATAACAATAAAAATTACCAAATCAATGATCTCCTGAAAGTATACAGTGACACTAGCACACTCCAGATTCTGGTGGTTTGTAGAATTGTGAATCAGCTCTGACACTTTGTTAAGACGCATCTACACATAAATTTGTTTAAATTTATGGTGTGACATTTAGAAAACCAAAAGCAATCAATTTATTTCATTTTTCAGTTGTAATAACACCAGAGAATACAAAGATAACAAAATAAAGAGAGAAAAGTAACCCGATTGCAGTAATTTTCTAACCTGCTTGGCTCTCTTTCCAAAGACGAAAAGCATAGCATCAATCACATTGCTTTTCCCGCTACCATTTGGCCCAACCACTGCTGAAAAGCTCTGTTCGCCAATTCAATGAAACCAAAAGAAATATAAAACAGCATCCAATTTCTAAATTAAGGTAGACAGATACATACATGTCCACACAATTGAAAATCCTAGGATATAAACCCTAACCTTGTGGAAAGGACCGACAATTTGTTTACCAGCGTAGGATTTAAAGTTTTCCATTTCCATTTTGCTGATAAACAGCCTGGGAGCTCTAGATCTCCCTCGAGTTGAGTCCGAGTCGGTTGCCATGAACTCGTTGGTCGTCGATTCCGTCTCAATGCCCGTTTCACGTTCCTGATTGTTTCGATTTACTGCGAAAAATAAGGTTTCAATCTGTTTTTCTACCAGAGAACAAAATTTCGACTCTCCAAATCGGTTAGCAGTCAGACCACCATTAGCAGCAAACGAATAGAGTGAGCAAATGAGTAAAATATGAAACAATTAACTATTTGGGCGGGAAACTCAACTTTTGTCGCATTTAAAAACGAAATCATGGGAAGATTGAATTGGACTGTTTATTTTCTCTCATATATCTGCTGTGTATTTGGGCTCAACCATATGGGCTTTATTTGTTCTTTGAAACTCCAATTTCAACTTTCCCCACACCAACTACTTCTTTTTTTAATATACAAATTTATTACAATAATTTGTCTTAATCTAAGGGAGAATATAACTTACAATATTCGATCTTCATCTTATAATCTAATATCAACAAAACTTCTAGTCAATCTAAAAATTTTAATTTTAACATCAAAACTATTTTACCACTAAATTTATTTGAAATTGCCTAATAAGATTGATGGACAGGATTCAGCCCATCTCGTGAGTCCAATACGAAATATAGACCCGAGTTCAAACAGTCTGACGAGTGAAAATGAATATAGGCCCGAGTTCAAAGAGTTTGAAATCGGCTATAAATGGAACGACTCACCATCACTAGGAGGTAACTCACTTTGGTATCTTTAAAGCTCAGTAATCTGAATCTCTCTCATAATCTATCGCATTTATTATTACTAAGGGTAGTGAATGTTACATATTGTCTTATTTTTCTATTTTAAATATCGCATTTATTATTACTTGACATGTGTGTATAAAGTTCATTTTATGCATCATCAAAGATAAACCTCCAAAAACTTTAATTTTATTTATATGTTTTAAAAAAAAAACAAGTGGACACCAGAGAATGAGCACGATAAGAGTTTAGCTTAGCAGTGTGTTGACCAAATCATCCATGTTATATGTCGACAGGATTCAAATTCAATCCCTTATTCCATGACGAGAAATAGAGACAACGAAAATTAAGTCATTCAGAAATACTTGCCTCCAATTTTTATAGAATATATTGAGTTTAACTTATGCTTAATAGATGAAATTAAACATGTGACATCACGTAGTAAATCGAAAGGTCTTTCTATTGTCACTTATCAAAAATTTATAATGTTGGAAAAAGTATTTGGGGTAAAATTTGTTTTTGTTTTCCTTCTTCCTCGTTTATTTTCTATTCACAAAAAACTCGCAAATAAATAATTTTTTAATTTCTACTATTTTTAAACAGTGTTCTGTGTGGTGTTTGATAAAATTAAGTAATTAAGATATGATTAGTTAATATATCTTAATAAATTATATTATCTGAATGAAATAGAATCTGAATCTAAAAAATTGTTTGATAACAAAAAAGTGTAAAACATCTTAATGACACTATTTTACTATTTTAACACTTTGCGTTATTTACAAATTTTATTTTAATGATCTTAAAATTTGAAATTGAAGGGGTACAATATTTATTGAGGATAATTTTGTTTATAAATTTTAAATAAACTTTTAAGAGGTATCTCTTCATAGCTAATATTTGAGTTTATGTCTTAACGATTAATAGGCATTACGTGGCAAAAATAAAAAATTACTCCTTTCGTCCCATAATAAACGTCCTTATTACTATTTTTGGGTAGTCCCATGTTAAATGTCCATTTTCATTTAATAACCAAACTTTAACACATTTTTTTTTATTATACCCGTAGCATTAAATATCTCATACTTTTCTTATTCTAATTCTCTCTCACCTACATTGAAAATAATTAATGACATTATTATGGATAATTTTGTCATTTGCATTCTCTTCTTAATATACGTTAAAAGTCTACCAGAATTTTTATCTTGAGACGAAAGGAGTACTAAACAAGATTTACCTATGACCAAATCAGAGGCAGGTGAATTGAGAGTCATTCATACATAAACAAACATCAACTTCTTATAGACTAACTTATACAGATGCATTGATTTTTTAAACACACATAGTACGCTATGCTCCATCCATCCCACAATAAAAAGTTGATTGACAATTCTGTTCCTTAAAGTTGTCACTCACTTTTAAAATCGTTTTAAAATTTTAATTTTCATCAGTTAGGTCATTAAAGTGGTATTTTTTTGGCGTTTCTGTTCTGCCAACCTGATTTGAGCACAACTCGACCCATTTTGATCAACCGACATAGTTTGCCCAAACCCCAATTTTTAATATTTTTAATATTTTGAAATAAAATATTGGTTTTCGAAATAATCTCAAAATAATAATTTTATTTAACATTTTAAAATAAATAATTAATTTAAAATAAATAATTATTTTAAAATAGTTATTTTAGTATTTTAAAATAAATATTATTTTAAAATTTTAAAATAATAATTACATAATATTTTAAAAAATTATTATTATAAAAATATTAATTATATTTAATATTTTAAAATATTAATTATATTTGATATCTTAAAATAATAAAATATTTAATATTTTAAAATAACATATTATTTTTAAATAATAATTACTATTTTTATTTAAAATAATATATTACTTTTAAAAAGTGATAAAAATAATTATTATTTTAAGAAAAAAATATTTGAAATTTTAGTTTTTCAAAAATGAGTAAACTTTCATAAAATATAGATTAAATAAGAAAATAAAACTTTATTTTTTTTTTTTAAAGTAGATTTTTTCATTTTTATGCAAAACTTTGTTTTTAGAAAAAAAATAATATCTTTACCATTATTATATGTATTCTTAATATTATAATTTTAAAAATAAAAACTTAAATTAGAAATTAAAATACAGAAAAACAATAAAAGATAAATAAAAATTGATTCAATTTATTTTAAAAAATAAATTTAAAAGTTTTAATAATAATAATTTTTTTAGGAATTTTTTTGGAAAAATTTTCATTTTTTTAAAATGATTAAAGTTTTATAAAATATATATTTTTTAAAAACTTTATTTCATAGAACAATTTTTTTTTTTAAAGATTTTAAATTTTTATAAAAATAATTAAGATTTAAAAAATTTTAACTTTACTTTTTTTAAATCTATGTTTTATGAAATTTTACTCATTTTTGAAAAAAAATAAAAGTTTCTAATATTTGTTCCTTAAAATAATAATTATTTTTAGATTTTTAAAAAATATATTTTTTTAAATATAAAATATTAATTATTTTAAAAGACTAATTTATTTTAAAATATTAAAAATAATTCTTATTTTCAAAATATTTTAAGAAAATATTTTATTTTAAAATATTAAATTAAATTAATATTTTTTAAAAAATAATATTTTCTTTTATAATATTAAAAATAACTATTTTGAATATAATTTTTTATTTTAAAATATTAAAAATAATTATTATATTTTAAAATATTAAAAATTGGGATCGAGTTACAAATATTATAAAAATATAAAAAAAAGAGTCAAATAGAGAATAAAATCTACGATCTTTTATGATTTAAAAGGTTTTCATCACTTTTATCATTGGAACTCGACAATAAATAATCCACCTCATCCCCACGCATATTACTACCAAGGATATTCATAAGTATCACAACCACAAATTATCCACGACCTACTCAAGCCAAGGATATTCGTATTATTCATCAATGGTCATGATCATGCCAACAATCGGCCCATCAATGCTACTACGGGTCAACGAAGACTTTTACCACATCATTTGTAACATTACTTACGGTCATGATTACACCAAATAATCCCTAATCATAATCATACCAAGTTCATCTATGCATCTACGAGCCATAGATGACTTTTCACAAAAATATAAATATGAGGATGATGACAATGATATAAGAATTCAATAAAACAAGTTCAATAATTAATTTATTCATGAACTAATAACGTCCAAATTGTCAACATGATACTTTTTGTAGAGTAAAATTTAAGAATGCTTAGAAGAATATAACAAAAAAAAATCATCGAGGCGTGCATTATTTTAAAAAGACCATTATAATATATTCTATTTATAATATAATAAAACGAATAACTTTTAAAAAGATTTTATTATTAATAAAATATAAATATTTTAATTATTGTATAATAAAATGAATAACTTTATAAAAGTATTCATTTTATAAAAAAAGTTTTTATTTTATTACATTAATAATTTTATTTTAAAAAAGATTATTTTAAGAAATCCGATTTTATTTTAATTAAAATATTAAATTAAATTAATAATAGAAAATTTTTAAAATATTAAAGTAACTATTTTAAAAACAATTATTTTATTTTAAAATATTAAAAATAATTATTACTACATATTTTAAAATATTAAAAATGAACTTTAAAGAAGTGATTGACAATTTGGAGTAACAGAAGTCAGCCTTAATAAAATAGAAGTAATTACAGAGTCCTTCCATCTTCATCCCTCTTTTGGGGTTCTTCATTTCCTGAAGAATAAGAAGATTGTTTGCTATCCCGTAAACTGCCCTTCTGGAATCTCCATCGCTCTAAAACTCTATTTTTCTCTCTCTATCTCCGTGTGTGTATATATCTATCTATCTATCTATCTGTAAGTCGCTTAATTTATGGACTAATATAAGGTGAGTTTGTGTTTTATTTCCATCGTTTTTATACTAGTGTTGAAATTTACTTTAAAATAATTGTGATCGATTCGTTTATGGGTTCATGTTCATCTTAGAACTAAATTTCGATTCTTGTTAATCGCATGAAAGAAGAGTTTTTTATGCTGTATAATAATTGCGATTCTTCACTCAAGTATTTGTTTTATGTCCAAGTGAGGTGTTTATTGTGATGAAGCATCTGTCCGTTATTGGTTAAATATTGTCAACTTTTCCCCCCCTTGTATTAGAGTCTGTCTAACTGAAAATTAACTCGGAAAGACTGAAACTTTTATGTTCTGGTTGAGCTCCAGGGTGTTTGTACTGCTTTTTGGCAACAAATCGGAGTTCTATAAGTGGTATTTGAAATTTCAGAATGGAATTATATTATTTGGCTGAGATTAAATTTTCTGAACTTAGAAGCTACAGAGAAAAGGGATCGAATTGTAACATATTGAATGTTAGTTATGTTAGTGATAGACTATTAGGCCAAGGGGTGAGTTAATGAGAAGTCCTTCAGTTGATAAGGCATGGGTGTTGTCACTTTTCACGGTACACGGTTACAGTAAGGCACAAGGGACAATACTAAACATAGTATTGGATTGAAGGGTCATGATGTGTGTAGCATATGCATTGCCCATCAAAAGCATGATTAGCTAGGCCATTGAAGTTATGTTTCCATAGCAAATTAAAAATGAAAAAGGTGTTTTATTTTTTCAACACCTTGTCCAATTTTAAGAATTTTGAATATCAGCTTTCAGCTTAAGTGCAATCATTATTTGGTGATTCTCTGCGCCCCTCTCTTACTTGCACAACTGTTATCGTCAAAGTATTTTTTTTATCCAGCATGGATGATAATTATGGTTCTTGGCAGGAGAGAAAAATTCAAATATGGAGAACAATGAAGAGTTTGGTATCCCTGGTTGGGGTGCTTCATTCTTCATGCAGACAACTGAAGATGTTGCCAGAGCTGTTGTTGCTGCAGCTGCATCTGCCACTGCTTCTCGATCACCAAGACCACCGGTGGTATTTTCTTCTAAAGATGACAGTGGTAACCAACTTGAGAAGCTTCAGCGTCAAGTTTCTAGAATACTGAAAGGCTTGTCACATCCCCCTGAAACAAAAAGTGGAATTTACAATCCAGAAGTTCTAACTAGCCAAAAGCGTCAATGGGCAAGCTTTCATCTGCAGTCCCTGGTATGCTTTCTTCTTCAAGTGGACCCCTTTGTCCCAGATTACTTATTTCTCTTTTTTTTTTCTTTGATAAGTAAGATTGCTCATCTTTTTCCAAAACTTACGTTAATAATCTTTCCACTCGTTTTTGGTTACACAACTTTATCCACTCGATTTTGTTGATACTACACTGAAGAAGTTCTGCTCATTGTCTTCTGATAATTATAATGTTGTTCAATTGTGCAGGATCACAGGATTTGGAAAGAACCATCAAGGATTTTTGAGAGCATGGTGGTTCTTGGACTTCATCCTAACTGTGATATTCGGGCACTTCAGCAGCTGTACTTTGGAAGTAAGTCTGAAGGATCAGGTAGATTTCGAAGTGCGTTTGGTAGTCAGCATCAGTTGCGTGTAGAACCAAATCTTGAACCCCAGGTACTGATTTTACTTGCATAATGTGCGGTGTTTGCTGTTAGACTCTTGTGGACTTGCTGAATATGAAATGTGATTGTCTGCTTTGTCTTTCAGGTCTTATTTGTTTATCCTCCTGAAAAACAGCTGCCTCTAAAATATAAGGATCTTCTTTCGTTCTGCTTTCCTGCAGGTGTTGAGGTGGGTTTTTCATACTATGGGTCTTTTGTATTGTATTTTAATAACTTGAAAAGTGCTGCACTCTCAAACTATTGTGTTTATTTCAGTTTGGTCCAGTGGTTGTTTGCATATATTGTTAATTTTTTTTGTTTAATATGGAAGCTTGTTATCTTGATTTCATCCAATGAAAATTGATTTCAAATATTTTGAAGAACTACACCTAAATATCAACAGGACATATGAAGGTTATAGTTCTGCTAACATATTGCCATGTCAACTTATGTAAAGGATTAAATCTGACTGTGGGAAGCTTTTACTCTCTTTGAAACATGCTTGACGAGTTGACGTGATGCGCTCGCTACTCTTTAAAGAAGGGCTTATGACCTAGCTAATCTCACCAGTGTGAGCTTGTAACCCTCAGTGGGGGAATTAAGATGACTGAACATTGGTTTGGCTTAGAAGGCTGGACCTGTGGTGCATAGTTATGGCTGCTGTTCCAACCGAAGAGGTTGGGCCATGCAGCCTGGCTACGTGGTTCCTAAATTTAAGGAATTAAGATCTGTAGTCTTGTAGGTTTTATTAACTAGTCAACTTTTGTCTTGATATACTCCTTCCATTCAAAAATATAGGTCAATTTTGACCTTTTGAAGTCAATTTGATATTTCTTAAAATTCAAAATTGATGTGCATTCAATCAATTTTAGGCAATACAATTATTAAAAGGATAAACTACTAAACAAGTACTATGGATTACAAGATTTATTGTTTTTGAAAGTTAAATGGATCACATGAGTTTTAATTTGAAAATATTTCAATTGACTTTGAAAAGAAAAGGCAAACTTAATCTTATATTTCGGAATGGAGTATTTAGTCTGCATACGATTCTAAAATTCACCTTTTTGTAAAGCATGCAAACAAAGAAAAACAAAATAATATAAAATGTCAAGTACTTTTCTTTTACAATATGGGTTTTTCATTTTTAATGGGATTTGTTTGAGTTCCAAATCTCTTTTTTATTATTGTATATATACTAGATATTTTTCCTACATCGGCTTTATAGTTAAAAATCTGAATTAGTTCTGAACGGTTTTCCCACCCTTATCTTGTCTATTCTCTTCATCTCTTGTACTTTTTTTATACTTTTACGTCAATGTGAATTGTTATGAAAGAGTTCTGAATGCTGGTACTGTTTGCTTGAAGGTTCATGCTGTTGAGAGAACTCCGTCAATGAGTGAGTTGAATGAAATACTTCTTGGCCAGGTATCTATGCTTATGCTTTCCACGTTCATATCATTTTCTGAAAATTCTCACTGAAGTAGGTGAATACTGATGGAAAATCGTGCTGAATATTTTATAACAGACAAATTTTTTTTTCATTTTCCTCTGTATTATAATTAGACGATGATCTGAGTTTACATGCTGTGGTTCTGCAGGAACACCTTAAACAGAGTGACTTGTCATTTGTATTCCGACTGCAGGTAAATCACGAAGTACCACAATACTTTCTTTTTCCTCTCCTCCATTGAGTTTGAGCTGCTTTGGTGTTCAATTTGAGTTTAAATGGTCCTAATTCCTGCAGATTCAGTTCTTCCAACTTCTTGTATCTTGTGTGACAAGAATAATTTTCTTCCTATGAACTATGTTTTTACTTTCATGAAACCCATATATCAATCACAATCCACGTTTCTTTCAAAAATTTTCCAATTGTTTCCTGATGGACTAACTTGATGGTTTCCAAGTTATTGGTAAAGAATGCAGGTCAACAACATTTTTTCGAGTTAATAGTGATCCAATAAACAAATCATTTTGCACTCATTAAAACTTATATACCTCCAGTTTTATAATTTGTTTCCTTGTTCAAAATGGGTCCTGCAGTAACCACTGACCCCTGTTTTGTTCTTTAGTAGGGCAAGGTCGAATGACTGTCTCAAAACTAATTTGTGGTTGTTTTCTTTTGCTTATTGAGCCTATCCATTGATTCATGTAGATATATATTTTAGTGTATCAATAATCATTTTATGGCCTTGCATATGTAAGGAAAATTGCTTTAAGTTGAAGGGCCTATGTTAATCTTCGTCACTACGATACTTGCGGATTTGCAATATATGTGACCAGTGTATCTTGATCGTATTCTTTCTTGTTATCTCAAACTGGTGCTACTTCCTCTGTTTCAACTTGTTCCGCCAGGTCGACGTACTGCTAGAACATCCACATAATACCAGATTCATTTGAAGTTATTGTTATTAGGGCAGAAAATCTAAATTATAGATATGCTAGGCTGATAATTAGCCAAAGGTACTTAGGATCAAATTCAACATTATAGGATGTTATGGAGTGAGCCTTTCATGGAACATCTTCCTGATCAACCCTTGGCACTTTGTATAACTGAAAATTTTGCTTTAAGGTGGTGTTTGATAAAATTGAGTATTAAGATCTGAATAGTTTAGACATCTGAATAATCTAGAGCATTTGTCTAGAATCTGAATGAAAAAATGTTGTTTGATAATTAATTTTTTCAAAATGTCTGAATAACAATATTTTACTATTTTAACCCTTTGAACATTTTAAACAAAACTTGATTATATTTATAATATTTTGACCATAATATAATGAAACAAAATGTATCAAATCCAATAAATATTAATAATAATTGTAATAATGAATGGAGAAAACACAACAATAATAGATCTTTGACCACTCATTAAAACTATTCAAAAATCTCTCTCCTCACCATTGGAATAGATAATTACATACAGTGTGAAAAAGACTTGTATAAAAAAATTATATATAGAGAGAGAGTGCATGAATAAAGCACCAAAGCCTCACAAGCTCCATCTTTTCTTCACTTTTTTTTAATCTCTGTATAATTATATATATGTGTATGTATACATATCATCATCAATTTCATCATTTATGTTGAAGTGTCCCACTTCAAAACCCTAGAAAAAAGCTAAGGCCTAAGAATCTGCCAACTGTTGTTGGGTTTGGGCTGGTGCGAGAGGTGGAGATTGATGAGTTTAGGGCTTTGGATTAGGGATTTTCAAGGTTTGCACACGCATCTGAATCGGAGAAGGGCTTTGACGGGGAGACGGGAGAGGATGTTGAGAACGACGTTGTGGGGGAGCTTGCAGTTTGATAGTGGTCCCGGAGATTTGGTTTTCATGTTGGGTTTCCAGCCTTTTCCCTTTTTTTCGGTCGACATTTTTTTGGGGGTGATAAGAGGAGAACATAGTCGACTGCAGGAGGAAAGAGAGAGAAAGAGGAAAAGATGAATATTGATTAGGGTTATTGGGGATAAAAGAAGAATTTTATAATATTGAAGAGGTCGTTTTTGTCCGAAAAATAATTAATTTCATTCGGATGGACCTCTAAATGATTTAGATTTAATTTTGTATATCAACGATTTAGACACATTCAAAGGCAAATTTTTTTTTACCAAACAACTTTATGCCTCTTAGCGAATAAGAGGTGGACTATGAAGAGGTATTAAGAGGTAAACAAACACCACCTAAGACTATAATTGTCAGATTTTCCATTTGTGATATTGCTTTGTCATAGTCCAGGTTCTAGGTTGTTTTGTTCTCTGTTCTAAAAATCGGCCTAGGCTGCGCCTAGGCACTAGGCTGGGGCCTGGCGCCGCGCCTAAGGTCAAATCGGTGAAAAAAAATGCTCTAGCCAATTAGGCGGGAAGGCGGAGACTTTTTTTTATTTTAAATTACTACCAAAACCAGATCTTGATATATTTATTTTTCTAATGATTTACCATATTCTTAATGCAAGTTGTAACATATCAATTCACAACAAGAAGTGAACAAGATCAAGTCAAAATGGATAATTTTATTATATTTGTAATTTTTTGAACTTGTACCAACTTGAAATTATATAAATGATGATACATTTGTAATATTTAGTTTAATTCAATATAATTCTTAAATTTATGTTTAGTTTCTTAAGTTTTAATATTGAATTGAATTCTTAAAATTTTAAATTTTATTATTTAATACCAATTTTATTTATGAATAAAACTAATACGTCAAAGATATGTTAGTCATACTTAGTATATGGTATTTGTCATTTTCTTTAAGTCCTCAATTTTGAAAATTACACAAATTAAAATAATTCTATAATTAATAATATCAAATGTCTCATTCAATAAACCTCACACTAATTTTTAAAAATAATATTTATTTAAATTTTTGAGAGAGAAGAAGTACGTATATAATTATATATATGAAGATATCAAGATACTACTTACTAGTTACTACTTACTAGTAACACTAATTCTATAATTTAATTATTTCAAGCAATGAATATATATCTTACTACTTAAGTGCAATTACTGCTAATTCTATAATTTAATTATTATCTTTATTATAGATTATTTTGCTTTATATTATTGTTTTGTTAGAATAATGTAAGATAAAATATTAAAATTATCTTAAAATAAAAAATCCCGCCTAGCCCCCCTGGCCGCCCGCCTAACACCTTTTAGAACATTGGTTTTGTTCTATACTAGTACATGTAGAAATTATTATGACTACCTAAAAGTAGTGTAAGAATCATACGAGTAACAAGACACTTGCATTGGTGAATTTACTAGTAATTAAATCTCCCCCACTGAATCACAAGGCACTTTTCTGATCATTGGTTCGCCTAGTAAAGACTTTTTCAGATGCTATAATTAAAAGAAATCAATGCAAGCTTGAATGTTGTCAGGTTCTCCTTCAGGTCATCAAATTACTGCTTTGCTTCTGCCATATGCATATTTGAGCTGGCATGTTTTGGCCATACTTTCTTTCAGAATATGCTTTTTATATTTCCACATATGTCACATTGATTGATAAAATACGTGCTTCATCTTTTTATCCGTTCGGAACATATTTTAACAATGTTTATATTATCTAGGTTGCTGATGAGTCAACCCTGTATGGTTGCTGTGTGTTAGTTGATGAAATAATACAAAAGCCCTCTGGATTAATTTCCATGATTTCAGATGGTCAACCTCCGCACTTGCCCTTGAGCCGGCAGATATTAACTACGAGTAGATGTTATTGCATTCTTTCACGGGTTCCTTGTTTTGAACTGCATTTTGGCGTATTGAATAGGTTTGTAAACATTTAAATTGAATGGATTCGTATGTTAACTAGAGAGAGAAGTCTTTTTATCATAACTTTTTTACTCAGGTTGTTACTTAATTGTTTTTGTATTGCTTTGACATTGTAGAACTGTGTTTGTGGCTGTTGGATCATATACCTGTTTATCGGTGAAGCTATAAGTTTGAACTAAGCTGAATAGTTAAATTGGGATATACCATTGGTGCAACGAGAAAGTATACTGCATCTCTGAGGGTTATTTTTATTTTTTTAATGTTTCTTAGGGATGCATGACCAGAGGCAGAGTTAAGGGCTGCAAAGATTCAGAATTCACTTTAAGAACCATATTTTTCTAATTTTCTTACAAACTAATCCGTATACATTTATGGACTTTCCCTATACCGGTTCTAAGTTTCTACTAGGACTGTAATTATTCTCCAACAATGAAAAAGGTAATTAGGTAATAGGTCCGTCCCTCAGCAAATGACATAGTAGCCAAGTGCAGAGGTGTCTATGAAGAAAGAACATGGATTGTGTCTGCAAATTGTAAAGAGCTAGGAATATTAAGTGAAAATAAAAGGTGAAAAAAAGATTAAAACTTAGTACTGAATTTTTTAAAGTATGAATAATGCAAATGAAAGGCTATTTTTCTTTTTCAACTTATTACTTTCTTTCCCTTTCCTGTGCTGCACACTATGCCTTACAGAAAGTTGGGTGTTAAAAAAATTGAAAAGTTTCTAAGTTACTTGTCAAAAAATAAGTAAATATTTTCTAATAGTTCTTCATTGTTATAATTAAATTATGTAAGTGAGACAAACTGAAACATGTATGCATGCAACTTATTTGCTCGAGTACATAAAAGTTATGATCTGTGATATGTAGAATTGCATATGCATGTCAAACAGCATATATTACTTTCCTCACTCTTCTTTGATCAGTCTTAAGGCCTAGGGCACCGTAGTGTACAGTGGAATATACTTCTGGCAATAATTATCCTTTCAAACATTACAACCAGCTTGATAAAAAAGATGTTTTAACCCGTTGGAGAAATTTGTATTTCAGTTCTTATCCTCATTTAGAAAACAGGAACTATAATATACAAGCTCTATATGAGTTTTTGGTTACTGAAAAGCATTGATATTGTCTATATTACTGTTTAGGCACTTAATCTGTTGGGAAGTTTGTTAAATATACCATATTTTTCCATTAACAATTTGTGTTTGATGTAACAAATTATTTAAGTTGAGCTCTATTTAATACTGATTTTAAGATCTAGTTCCCTTTTATGTTTCCCCCATTCCCCCACTCCTTCCTGTTTGTTTTTCGTTTACTTTAAGTTTTATTACGTTTTCCCTGTAGCATATTCGCTGAAGAAAGGCTGGAAAGGTTAACCAAAAATGTTGGTGAATTAGATTTGGAATCACCCGTTGGGTATGACAAGGTAGAAAATTTGGATGAAACATCTCCGAGTACTTCACCAGAATATAAAGAAGAAGGCATGCTTAATGGAACAGTAGGAACTTCTCAATCAAGCACAGGTGATTCCATCCCTGAAAAAGTCATAGATGACGAGTGTCATCTGGAGCATCAGAATGTTGAAGGGGACTTTTTCTTGTCTAAGAAAAGTGTTGTTAATAATGTTGTCGTTCCAATTAATCCTGAAACAGAGAAGCTTCCAGCTGAAAAAGAATCTTTAGTTGCAGCACAGATCTCTGAAGCTTGTGATGCTTTTGTTGATGATATAGAAACCAGCAAAGAATCATCACAACAGCTTTTACCAATTGCTGTTTTACCTCTGTTACGACATCAGCAGTTTGAAAGCTCTGAATCTTCCTCCAGGTACTTCTGGAGTCTGATTTCTGAATGACTTTCATTACGCAAGCCATGATTCTTTGGGACTTAGACTCAAGAGTATTTGATATATGTTATGCTTAACCACCCATATTACTCATTACAAAAGATAGAAGAATCTCTTCTTTCTTCTCTCATCTCCCCCTCTTAATAGTAATGGATTCGAGGGAGAATAGCTATGATCAACCTGTTTTAGAATGGATACCTAATATTCTTTACTTCTTTCTTTCTTTCTATTTTTAATTTTTTTTGAATGTCTCGAGAAAAGATTTATCATATTACTCCCAGTGAATCATAGAATATATGTAAAATTTCATGCTAACTTTTGAGTGTTAAAGACTCCAAAATACATGCCTGCACCTCAAGCTTGGTTATTTATGCATAATAGTAGATACAACATTAGTGCAGTTTATTATGCTTTTCTTGTTTTGGCCTTACTCAATGAAATACTTAATTGAGGTACTCGCTTAATCTTGGCTTGGAGTCTTCAGTCTTGGATATGTCAAGCAAGAACCACAACATGTTATTATGAGATGCCTTTTTATTTTTTCCTTTTTTTTCTTTGTTTTTTTTGCATGTGTGTCTGTGTATGCCAATGACTTATGCAATTTGTGTATTTGTACGCACTAAAAGCTAGAAGTTTGCTATTATTGCCTCAATTGCGTCTAGGACACTCTACAGAGGCAGTCCTAAATCTAAAACAGCATAAATGTCTTGACAAAATATTATTATTATATCTTTCTTGTTCCACATTAGCGCTTAATACGTGGTATAAATTGCTACATGCAGTTTCCAGGGTTCTAGTGAAGATATAAACTTTAGGAGTGTTACTGATGAAACAGAGCTTGAAGAGGCGTCTTTTTCAGGCCAATCCAGTGACCACGGTGATATTCTAGAATGGGCTAAGGTCGGAATATTTTTTAACTTCTTTTGATTATTCAATTTTTTTAATAAATATTTTGTTGAAATTTACAATGCCAATCTTGCATTCCTGAAGTTTATTCTGCCTTTTTACATTTCCCATTCTTTTTCTTCCTCCCCAATACGTTTATAGGCCAATGATCACGGATCTTTACAAATAATATCCGAGTATTATCAGTTAAGTTGTCCTGCAAGGGGTTCAACAATTAAGTTCCACCCTTTAGAGTACCTACATCCATTGGAATTTCACAGACCGGATGAAACAGTTCTACATATTGCTGGCTCGACAATTGACTTGAAATCATGCAGTACAAGTTTGGAAAAGGCAGAGGTATGTGATGTATGGTGATAACCAGATCAGCCAATAATTTAGTCAATTTGGAAAAAGTTAGAAAAACAGTTTATGCAAATTTAGACGTGGCGAGTCTGTCATGTCTGTTGAGAGCTTGACATATATATACATATATATATATATGTTTGTTTCCATTCAGTTGGTAGTTGTATTATATTTTCCAGTGTGTTTCTGTTTTACTCCCTCCGTATAAAAGTCCTGGTAGACTTTTTACGCATATTAAGAAGATGAATAAAATGACAAAATTACCCATAATAATGTCATTAAATATGGAGAGAGAATTAGAATAAAAAAAGTATGAGATATTTAATGTTACGGGTATAATAGGAAAATATGTGTAAAAGTTTGGTTATTAAAGGAAAATGGACATTTAACATGGGACTATCCAAAATAGTAATAAGGACTTTTATCATGGGACGGAGGGAGTAGTATTCTTCTATCCGAGTGTGAAAGGAGGTCACATGCCAGCAGTGACAAAAAATTTTGATTAATAAAAAAACAAGTTTAAAGAATGTAATTTTTCTAAAGGGAAAGATGGTATATAGTTGCATTTTCATCCTATTCTTTTTAAAAAAATTCAGACTAGCACTTGACAAATTTGGTTTTCTCAAACTAATAGTGGGCCATTACCCATTATAAGACAATTAGACAAGTGTGGATCCGTCCTGGTCACATGTCAGCGAGGTTTTAAAAGCTTGATTTACCATTATTGTACACATTCTCTAGCAACCTAAACTTTTGGAGCAACTGATAGTCTTAGAATATAATTTTTATATTCGGTTCTCATAGGCACACAGTGCACTCATGGCAGAGGAGGAGGCAACTGCTCTATCAGCATGGGCAGTTGCATGCTTATGTGGATCCTTGCGACTTGAGCATGTAAGTTAATATGGTTTTTTAGATGTACACGTCCTTATATTTTCCTTAACAGACATTGACTTGTAGTTGGTCACCATTGGATCCAGACGTTGGATGATACCTTGAAGTATTGATTCTCCTTGCATTTTACAGGTGTTGACTTTGTTCGCAGGGGCTCTGTTGGAGAAGAAAATTGTTGTGGTTTGTTCTAATTTGGTATGTACCCATTGCTGACAACAGTTGGATCTCTTCTGCAGGAATTATTGTTGTAAGACTTATATGAGAATCTGTTGTCCGTGAACCCTATTTCCTGATCGTCTATTTGATAATTTCACAGACCCTGTTGTTCGTTGATATCTACGATAGTTTGTGCAGTTTATAAAGCTGCTGTTAAAGCATAATTATGGATTTTCTTGCCACGTTAGTTTTGGAAGTGAGGCTTACTTGAGTTGAAGTAATGTTTCGCTTAAAATGCACTTTGAAGCGAATTCAAATGACATTTTGTTTTATGCCTTAGACTTTTGGCATGTTATTTTCTTTTGCCTTGAAACTTAACCTCTGAAACCATATTTTTCTGTTTTTCCTTTAAAATACAGGGAATATTGTCTGCTTCAGTTTTGTCAATTATCCCCCTTATACGTCCCTATCAGTGGCAGAGCTGGTTAATGCCGGTAAAATTTTCATTGAGCGCCTTGCGAAGAATTACCCTTTTGGGTATTTGTACAATTATTTTGATTTTTTTCAATTATTTTTTAGTGGAAGTATTTATTAGTTGTATTCATGGCCTTCCAGGTTTTACCAAATGACATGCTGGACTTTTTGGATGCACCTGTTCCATACATAGTGAGTTCTCTTATTTTTGAGGTCTTTTGTATTCCTTTTGAGTTCGACCTAATCTACCTGAAAAGGATCTATGTAAGCTTGAGTTGTTGGTGGAGGCATTAAGGTTCTGAATATGCAGATTGATTTTGGTTACTGATTGGATGTCTAGTTGTGCATGTTTTAGAAGAAATTTCCTTTTTCTAGTCTAGATTTGTGTGCTATATACCATACTTGAGAGAGAGAGAGAGAGAGAGAGAGTGGACAATCCGTATGTTGCATCTATCTACTTAGCTTGTGGACATGGGGAACCTGGAAAGTTTCTTGTGATGTTTTAGTTTGAAGAATTTCTTAGGAAAGAAAGATAATATAAAGGAAAAGGAGGACAAGGAGTCCAACGGAAAGAATTACAGATACACAGAAAATTACAAAGTCCTCAATTGATTTTCCTCCAATCCTTATTGACTATCTGAAATGGACACCCACGGAATGCCCCCATCTCGGATGCCTAAAGGTGCGAGAATGAAACTTTATCCCTTAAGTGGAAAGGCAAGCTCAATCCCAAAACATTGTTGAATTCCCACAATGTGAGAGGATCTTCATGCCCTTACCCGAGAACCACGAAACATGATAAAAGAACACATCCTTCATTGATAGTGAGCAAATCAGTTCTCACACAAACGAATAAAAGGGTGAGTGTGTGTCTTGCTAGCTTCCATACACATTACACATGCATTAAGAAACAAGAACGAGGGTTTGCATTTCCACATCATATAACTGGTGTTCAGTGTATAAAGGAATTATGACAAAACAAAAGGCCTAATCTTATAGGGACCTAAACTGAGAGAAGGGGTAAAACAAAAGAGATGAACTTTCAGGTACTAGAGTGTCAAAAGACATTTTGCTTGGCCACTGCCTCCAAAGACTTAGCTTACCCAGCAGAAAGCCAAATAAGGAATGAAATTATACCGGACATATTTCTTATATCACTAAGAAAAATATAAACAATTCATAACTAGTTTCTCATGTAATTTTCTATTAAATTTTCTTGTAACATTTGATATATCTCTTTGAGTTGAAAATTTGTAGTTTTCGGCATTAGTATTTTTACATATCGATTATTGATGGAAAATTATTTATTTGGTTTACTAAGTCCTAACATCTGATCATATTCTGTGAAGGTTGGTGTGAAAAACAAAACAGCTGAAATGCAGTCAAAGTTGACAGATGTCGTTCTCGTTGATGCAAACAAGAACCAGGTGTGTCTTGCAATGGGATTTCCCTTTCCACTGTTTTAATAAATTAGCAAACTGCAACTTATTTTGGTCATGCTTTCTTTAGATCATTAATACTCTATCAAGATAGTAGATGTAATGATATCGTACATTGCTGCTACAAAGTAACTAATAAGCTTTATGAGTACAGAAAGAATACTAATTAGCCTTCTTTTGTGGGTTGTGATACAAATTTTCAAGTATTTATTTGTAGACCTTGTGATAGGGATATTGATCCATGAGACGTCGTCGTGGGGGATGATACGCTATTTAGTTATTTATTTATTAGTTGTCTATTTTTTTAGTTTGTTGGACTTCTTATTTCTTGGTTTATTTCAGTATTAGGTTATTTATTTAGAGACCCAATTGTTATTTAGGGTTATTAGAGTTTATTTTCTTATAAATATGCTTGTAAGTCATGTCAAACTCTTTACACTTTGATATTGAAATTATTCTAATTATTGGTTGTGATCAATACCTTTTTTCTCCCTCTTACGGTTGAGAAATCCTAGGGGTAATGGTTCTCTTGCGGTTGGATCACCCTAGTTCTCTTAATTTTCTTTGTTGATTTACCACTTCCAATTAATTATTTCAACAATTTTCATCCTACATCATATTGGTATCAGAGCTTGGTTTTTCCATCAATTTTTTAATTTTTGGGAGATCTTGGGTTTCCCAAAAAAATAAAAAATAAAAAACAATGTTCATCGGAGTTACTGTTCATTGAGATTCACTGTTCATAAAAAAAATACTGATGCATTGTTTTAGAAATAGGGAGGTATGTAGTTAAACTAAAAAGTCTTGCAAATTACCTTTTAGTACTCCAAACTTTTGCTCCATTTAAATATTGCCCCACAATTTATTAGTTTTCATTTTTCACCCATGTTTCTTGTATAAAGAGCCCTAAACTTTTAACCTTCACACTTTTCACCCCAGTCTCATACTTTTTGATCAGTTAGGTAAAAAAAGAGTAAAATTTCATTTTTAAATATTAGGATTTTAAATACTTAATCACTTGAATTCCCATCATTCATTAGTACTAAAATTTTGAAAGCTTGTTTTGGATTTATTATTTTAAATTACATATTATTCCATTTAGTTGCATATTATTCGATTATTATTATTAGCTTTTAAGATTGTGATTGCATAGGCTTAGACTCGTAATTGTAATTTGATTCAATTAAATTTATGTATTGTCTTAGTTTTACACTTGCATTTGCATCATGATTACACATACCCAAGCTGCTTTTGAAGAAATTCAGGACCAATTTGTGGTCATAGTTGCACAACTGGGTCAAATGAATGATTGGATCATATTGAGCAAAGACAACCTGTAGTGGAACCTGAATAACATTGGGCATGTCAAAAACCCACATGTTAAGCACTATGAACATCCTAAGCATGATCCTTATGATGATGACTAGGAAAATCAAGGTAGATGCACCCGAGCTTGATGATAGATTTTTCAATACATTTCTTGATTGGTTGTCTAGAATAGAGAAATATTTTGACTGGTATACGATATCTAAGGAAAGGAATGTGCGATTCACCAAAACAAAATTGGTGAAATTGGCCAGTTTATTCTGATCAAGGGTTGAGAGAGACTTAGAGCGTCTAGGAGAGTCACCTATTAGGCATTCGGGAGGGAGGGAGGGAGGTAGATGAAAACTCGTCTTAAGAAATATTATTTACCCGTAGGACGTACCAATAGGTTAATGGAGTAGTATGACAACTTTTGTCATGGATTACATCTGCATATTTAGGGAGTTGACTCAAAGATGTATGATCAGTGAGAGTGATAGATTGACCATTACGAAGTTCAAGACCGGGTTACGACTTGAACTAAAATTATGCATCCTGAACAGTGACATCAGTACCAGTCTACCCTAGATGACCTTTTCCAGTCAACTCTAGATAATTAATATATGTTACAGGTTATTGCTATGAGAGTATCTTCTTACTCAGGCCAACCCTATGGCCGAAATTTCTCGTAGAGTAAACTTTTCTCCACTTTTCAAGCGTCCTTTAGGGCTAATAACACCGTAGTTGAGCCATCTCGTGACAAAGGGAAGGGTGTAGTTGCACCTAACTTTTAGTCTACTACCCATAAGAGGTGCTTTACGTGCCAGAGGTTAGGGCACAAGTCTTTTTAGTGCCCCAATTGCAATCGCTAGCGGGTAACAATAGTATAGGAAACTTCAAAACATGAGGGGGATGAAGTCGAGGGTGAGTATGACTCACAAGGATGGGAAGATTGATGATCACCTAGAGGAAATAGGTAATCAGGTAGGTGTCATGAGTTGCGTTTTCACGAGTTATAAGAGAGATGATGATTGGAGGAGAACCACCATATTTTAGAACTACAACAAAGTAGGTGACGTCTTTTCTAAGTTGATCATCGATGGGGTAGTTGCTGAGTTCGCTTTACAACGGATGAAGTTAAAGGCAAAACCACATCCCCAGCCTTTTAGCGTTGCATAGGACAACAAGACATTCATTCCTGTGTCAAAGAGATGTTTAGTGTCGATCCACCTTCAGGGCTATGAGGAGAGTATTTGGTGTGATATCCTTCCTATTGATGTTGCACATTTTCTACTAGGGAGACCTTGGTTATATGACTGTGATGTGACTCATTATAGGAGGACGAACACGTGTTTACACATAAGGGACATTAAATATCATTAGCACCTGTGAGACCCCGAATGTCGTCCAAGAGTAAGGAGACTAGCTTGCCTACCCAACAAACCAAATCACTCCATATTCTTAAGAGAAAGGAGTTTGAGCGGAGTGTGTTGGAGGAGAATATAGTTTCCGATGCGTTGAGTAGGGTGTGTATCATTGTCACCTCTTTGAGAGTGAAGGTTGTGGGATTTGAATGCATTATCCAGGAGACCCTACTTGTTGAGACTTTAGTGACATTTATGGTGCCCTACAGGCGGGTGCGGGTGTGAATCTAGGTGTCGGACACGTAAAGTCAAAAAATAGAGGATATGCGGATATGGATCCGAATTTGGACACGGGTGCGAGGATACGATATGTTATGATTTTTTAACAATAATGTTTTTAATTGTATCACCAAGAATTTTTTTGCTCTAGGGACTGAAGTGCAAAAATATAAAGAAACAAAGGAACTAAAACTTGAAATGTGAAATGGAAAAAAACAAAACTACAGGGATTGATATTTAATTTTTTCAGGGGATATTTTGAATTTTTAGAAAACTTGAGAGACTAAAGTAAAAAACTAAAAACTTTGGGGTACCTAACTGTAATTTTTCAGGGGCTATTTTATATTCTAGATCTGAACATATTCCAGATCTCCTCTATCCGATCTCTTCTTCTTCAGTCGATCCTTCAGTTATATCCGGAATGAAAGTGTCGCACCCGACACAAATCCCGCACCTGTACCCGTGTCAGATCGTGTCGACGGGTGTACTCCATCAAAAATAGACGAGTCCGAGTAATACAGCCTACAGGATCCTAGTTTCCCCACCCTCTAGTGATTTTCATATTCATGGGTATCTTTTTAAGGGCACGCTTGTGTATTTCTAGTACATCGATGTATGAGTATTTGTTGTTGGAGTTGCACGCGAGAGGTTTAGCTAAACACTTTGGTTGAGATAAAACCATTGCCATTGTTGAGGATATGTTCTTTTGGCCTAGTCTTAAGAGGGATGTAGCTCGCGTTGTTTCTGAGTGCCGCACATGTCAAACTGCTAAGGGTAGGAAGTAAAACACAAGTTTGTACACTCCACTTCCGGTTCCCCATGCACCTTAGGAGGATCTTAGCATGAATTTTGTTTTGGGGTTACCGATGACCCAGAGGGGTCATGATCCAGTTTTTGTTGTAGTGGACCGTTTCACTAAGATGACATATTTTATTCCTTGCAGCAAAACCAATAATGCCTCACATATTGCTATGATTTTTTTTAGTGAGATAATGAGATTATGTGGTTTACCATTGACTATAGTTTTTGATAGAGATGCAAAATTTATGAGTTATTTTTGGAAAACTCTCTGGAAGGAACTTAATTAATACCACGTTTAAGTTTTTCACTGCTTATTATCCACAGACCGATGGTCAGAGTGAGTGTGCAGAGTCTTTTGCGCATCGCATTCATGATTTGCATGCTGAGATAAGTAAGAAAATTAATTTAAGCAATTCAAATTATAAGTCTGCTGCAAATGTTCATTGCAAGTATCAAGAGTTTAATGAGAATGTTATACATCATTTTTCTGTCTGCGCACATGTATTGTTTTTCTTACGTACTTCCTTTGGTATATGGGGACTATTTGGTTTAGATTTTCAAGAACAATTATATGACTATATTTCTATTGCCTTGAGGCTTCAGGTGAGGTCGCCGACAATACCACAACTACCCCGGCATAAGGAGTTATATTCGTCCTTAAGTCCTTACCATGCAAAGCTTGTAGGGGAAAGTTATCTGGGGAGAAAGCGACCAATTTATGAATGTACTGATGTACAGGTATTTTTTTGTGTTATTGTCCTATATATCCTCATTTCTTCAAGATTTTAATGAGAAGCTAGTTATGGAATGATTACAGTTGAGTTGACCATTTTTGTTAGGTCCTAGTTCCACTGATGTATTTGTGGATGCTAATGTTCGTACGGCTTTTATCTATCCAAGGAGCATGCATCAATTTTTTATTATTAAATTAATGCATTCTTGGTTTAGTGCTTGGCCCCTTGATGAAATTGGTGGGACATTAAATAGCTCACTTTAAGTTGACTTTTATGACTCACAATAAATATGCTTCAGATTCAGCCAAGGGAATGTAATCTGTGTATGGTTGGTGCTATTGGTACTTCTATAGTTCTATGATTGCCATAGGCAGTCCTCCTTCATTGTTTTTCTTTTACTAAGAAAAAGAGATTAATTTATTGATGGTCTTCACATGAATAAGGAACACATTGCAGATTTAGTTTGTACCCTTTTGGTCTAGAAATAATAATTGCGGAATTGTTTTATCTGTTTAGTAGACTAAACAGTATGCTATATGATGTGCAAAAGTGATGTTGTAAACATTCAACTTATTGGTCTTTCAATTATGCAGGCTTTTAGGAGAATTTTAGAATAACCAATTTGTCTTTCCATTACTAGTTATAACGTATGTTAAGTCACCAACTCATCTAAAACTCAAGTGGTTAGTGAGAGACCTCAACAATCTATATGGAGCTAGCACTCTCCTTCACGTGCATATGCGAAGAGAAATTAAACTATTGTATCGAGCCATGCATCTAGGGTTATGGATACTTTATGTTTGCATCAGCCGCAAAGTTTTCCAGCCTTCCTTTTTCTAGTAATATATTTTCTTAAAAGTACTAGATGCATTCTCTCAAAAATAGTTGTGCTTGTGGGTTTATTAGGTACTCGGTGTTGGCTTTATTCTTGTTTCACATTCTTTATGGTTCCATTTTTTCTAATGTAAAACAATAATTGATTTGAGAATGTTTAAATTTTGGCTTGTGGTTTGTAGTCATGCTTTTCCTGTTATTTGTAGGTTGAAGCTGCTAAGGGTTTCCTTGCAGTGTTAAGATCCTACTTGGATTCTCTTTGCTCCAACTTGCGTTCCCACACCATTACAAATGTTCAATCCAATGATGATAAAGTCAGAATTCTTTTCCCCTATCGAGCATTGCAAAATCAGTTTATTTGACTTGATCCTAGCAACCTGTTATCTTTCCTGTAGTGAACTCCTAATATTTTCTTCCTGTGATCTCAGGTATCATTGCTTTTGAAGGAGAGTTTTATTGAGTCCTTCTCTAGTCGCGATCGACCTTTTATTAGGGTGTGTTTCTTGAGCTTCATATATGACATAGCTTCTTCTTTTTCCATTTTTTTATTAAGAAAGTTAGCAAGGAAATTTAGTATTGCAGCCAAACAACATAATACAAATGAATAAATAATAGTTATTGGTAAAAATATACTGTGAATGAAACTTTTGTTTTTGCAACTTATGTTACACGGACTCGGATGGTTTCCGGTTGGACATGATATTTTGAAGAGTCCGACACAGGTGCCCTCAATTTTTACCAATTTTTTACACTAAAATGAAGTGTCCAGTACCTATACCTTGTCCGATTGTCGAGTCGGACACGGGTAACTTAGGAAGAGTCCGTATAACATAGTTGCAACTGCTTGTTTGTTTCCGTGTATGCTTTAATGATCACCTAACCTATTCTTAATTTGATCTGGTGTGTAAGTTGAGAAACACGCTAATAAGCTATTTCTTTTCCTTGGACATTGAAACAGCTTTTCTTGGATACACAGCTCTTCTCTGTACATACAGATCTTGTACTCTCTTTTTTCCAGAAGGAATGAGATGCCATTCAAGGTTGGCCTGGCAATGTATAATTTTATAATTTATAGACACTCGAAAGCAAGTTTTGTAACTTAGTTATTGTTTCTCAGCTTATATTTAATATACATGAGAATTTTCTCTTGCAAAACATCTGCAAGAATACAATAATATCAACCAGAGCAGTTTTACAGTGTAACCCATATTATTATCTCAAATTTGAGGGACTTGCTGAGGCATTTCAGAAACTAAAAAGAAAAATAAGAAAGCAATTTTAAACACTGCGGCCATGTTTGTTTGCAAAAAGCAAGCTTGGGATTGGACTATTTGTCTTAACTTAATACTACTTTAGACTATTTAATCCTTTGACAGTGGGCTATTAGTCCCATAAAGTCATTTGATAGCTTAAAATGGGGGATTATTAATCCTATATTTATCATGAGATTATATAATCATTCATAAATAGCTTTAGGAATGACAAAAAATGGTCCATAAGACTATTTAAAGGACTATTAATCTCCCATCATAGGATAAAATAACTCAAAATAGTATTAAATTAAGAGTAATAGTCTAATCTCAAATATATTTTTTGCAAAAAAACATAACCTAAATGAATTTATTGCATTTTTGGCTTCTTTTGAGTGTACTTTTGCTGCTGTTGACAGTTTTATGTAGGAAGGGAAGTGTGGTTTAGTAAGCTGGTCAAAGTGCAATGAAAGTCTTTCCTCTACTCTTGTTATAATGTGGGTGTTTAATTGCATGAAATCTTTAGTGCTTTCCATATTCTCTGATCTGGTAGGGGCCTTTGTGGGTTTTGGTACTGATTGTTCATGTAAATGCAGTAATGATATTTCTTGTCTTAGCTGGGGACAGTGTTATGTTGAATGCATTTTATATTTTGGCCGGTGTCGTGGAGGTGATTTTGGTGGTGTTTGATTACATCTTAATGCATCTTAATAGTTCATCTCTTAATGTATCTTAAAAGTCCACATATTTGTATTAAGAGGTCATCTGAATAGTTTAGACTCATATTTTTATCTTTACTATTCAGAAGTCTTATGTGGGTTTTTAAGATGCATTAAGAGGTGAACTGTTAAGATGTATTAAGATGCAATTAAACAACACCTATTAGATACTTTCATAGAGTAAGAGAGTGTTTGTTTAGAGCTGAATGGAGCTGTATGGCTGAATCGGTTAGTGCGTTTGTTTTGGTCTAAATGGTTGAATCGGTAAGTTAGACTAGCTGAATAGTTAAAGCAGATTTTTTTAGCTGAATGAGCAGCTGAATGAAGTAAAAAAAAATTAAAATAAAATAAAAAATTAACTATTATATCAAGTAATATTAAATAAATTTATAACAATTTTGAATTTTTTTAGAAGGGTAAAATAATAAAGTTTTGTCATTACATGTCAATTATTAAATAAATTTTTTTATTCAGATTCAGCTCATTCAGATTCATTTAATTTTTATCAAAGACTCCCTAAATCGTAAGGTTTTGTGTTACTTATGCTATGAGGTATTAAGACATGAACATGCCATTTGTTATTATGGGCATGGTAATTAAGTTCTGGAGAATAGACCATGAAGTTATGAAAATAACTAAAGATTCAAAATGAGCATTTTGATGAGTAACCGAGTAAGCCAGATGAAGATTGTCAGAGTTTGCCTTGAATGAAAATCTTTCTAAATAATCCAGATGGTGGTGGAAAATTGGAACAATAATGATAAGGTGATGTTATACGTACACCATATATTAATAGTTGCACATGGTAGCGAATGACAACGCATCCCAAACAATAGTAAAGAGAAATCGAAAGAGAAACAATCACATAAAAACATAATTTCATACATAATACTCTCTCCGTCCCACGATAAAAGTCTTTATTATTATTTTAGGTAATTTCAAGTTAAATGTCTACTTACTTTAAATAATCTATTTTTTACAATAATTTGCCTATAATATCCTTATTATTAATTGTTATATTTATATTCTCTATGCATATTTATAGAGGATCACTAGTAATGTACAGAAAACTATGCAATTAAATAAGAATTTAAATATGGACAATTTTGTCATTTTATCCTCTTTTTAATATGCGTAAAAAGTCAACCAAGACTTTTATTCTGAGACGGAGGGAGTACTACGCAGGTAACTCTTTATACTCTATAATGTAGGGTTTTCTTAACATGTGCTCTAAGGGCACATGCTAAGCACGGAATTCAATTCAAGGGATGATGTTCATTGAAATATAATTTTTAAATATATATGGCCCCATTGAAAATATTATTTTATGCATTTAAAAATTAGCCCATCCTTTGAATTCCGTGCTTAGGATGTGCCCTTAAGGGCACGTGTTAAGAAAACTTAATGTAATATAGGAACCCGAACTCGTTTGGAAATTTATCAACCTTAGGCTTCAGGAACAAGCCTAATTATCTTTTGTACTCTACATGTATTGTAGTGTTGACTTGTTGTACATAATGCTTGATGGTGCTCATGTAGAAATTAATGAAGATTACTTATTGAAGAAATGCACCTGGAGCTGGAGTAAGTTGGGTGGATTTAGTAGTAGAATAGCACTACAATTAAAAAGGAAGGAAGGAGTATGTGTTGTTGGGATCCAGTTAGTATGAAGTGAATTTAATGGAAAGTGAATTTCATGATCAATACAGTGCTGACACATAGGCGGAGAGATCACCCTCCTGTCGCCAGATCAGATGTATGACATTGCGTTAGACATGTGAACTTACCACGTAAGCTTCACTTCACGCTACTACTCCTTCCGTGTTGTTGGTTGTGAATTTGTGTTTGTGCCACCTACCTCTCCCTACACGTGACCCTAACAGCCCAGCACGCGAGCAACCAAAAGTGCAAGTGTTTTTATTCTTGTCAAAGGCCAAAAGAAACAAAAGATAGTTGGTCTATTATTTATGATTATCTACCATCTTAATTTGAGCTTTTCTTTTAAGCTTTTTTTTGTCTTTAGTGATTATTTTTGTGTCCGTGTATACATTAATTCTATTCATAAATTTAGTACTCTTATTTAATTATTTTTTTGATAGATTTTTGGATGCTCATTTTTCATTTTGCACCATAGTTTTTTGTGAGAATATATATATATATATATATATACCTATTACAATTATAGAAAAGGGGGAATTAAAAAAATAAAGGGGAAATTTTATAATTTATACCAAGAAATAAACTTGAATATATCAACTTGCACAAGAAACTAAAACACTTGACTATTTTGTTTTTTGATTGGATGGTTCATGTTATGTTCACTAGTTGGGTTCAAAAAGTTACTAGGGCGCGCGGGCAGTGGCAGTTACTAATTTTCTCATGATCCAGGGTGGGCATACTAATCTCTGTTTCTTCATAAAATAAGACTAGTATATAGGTAGCCCTTCGGGCACTGCCATTTGCTCTGGTTTGGCCCTTATTGTTTATGGGTTTCCGTATATTTGTCAGAAACAACAGCTGCCATAAAGGCAGAGCATAGTATCAGAGATGCAACAGACTAATGTCACTCATATTATGACTGCCACAGTACATATTTCAGAAAACTCCTCAGAAGAGAGAGAAAGAAATAGATATATATATATATATATATATATATAGTGTGTGTGTGTGTGTGTGTCTGTGACTGTGACTGTGCTTTTCACAGAGAAAGGAAAGAAAATGGCAGGAAGCAGGAGGAGCAGCACCATGATCAGAACCATTAGTTTTATCCATGTACAGAAGATTCTGCAACCCCGATGGTCCCTGAATTAAATATATACCTACTACTACTTCTACTACAACACCACTTGCTTACATTTTCTCTCTGTAAAACTAATACAAACACCACTAATAAACCAAGCTTAGATTTCCTCTCTTCTTCACAATCTCTAGTTCTTCGATTCCTCTGAAACTAAAGATTTTCTCTCTCTTTTATTCATAATGATGAGTACTACTACTGCTAGGAATAACAAGTTTCCCTTCACTTCATCTCAATGGCAAGAACTTGAACATCAAGCTCTGATATTCAAGTACATAGTGTCTGGTATGCCCATCCCTCCTGATCTCCTCTTCACCATCAAAAGAAGCTTGGACTCCTCTCTCTCCTCCAACCTCATCCTTCACCAACCTCAACACAGTAAGCCCTTTACTTTTTTAATTTATATTTATAAATAAAATTGAGTTCTTGGCTTCTTGATACATCTACATATGCATATACTTCTTTTTTCTTCATTTTGGTTGTGTGAGTTTTGTTGTGGGGTTTTAAAAGACATGGGGTTTTGGGTATTTGAGTAAAACTTTAAAGTTGAGTTCTTGGCTTCTTGGTACATCTACATACGCATATACTTTTTAACTTTTTGTTTTTTATTTTGTTGTCATTTTGGGTTTTTGTGGGTTTAAAAATAAATGGAGTTTTGGGTATTTGAGTAATGATGTTAATATTTTGGTGCAGTGGGATGGAACTGTTTCAAATGGGGTTTGGGAGAAAAATAGACCCAGAACCAGGAGATGCAGAAGAACTGATGGTAAAAATGGAGGTGCTCAAAAGAAGCATACCCAGATTCCAAGTACTGTGAGAGACACATGCACAGAGGCAGAAACCGTTCAAGAAAGCCTGTGGAAACATCATCAACAAACAACATACCTACTAGGGATATTGCTTTGCCAACAGCAATACCCATCTCATCAATCACAAGAAACAACCCCCAAATCCCACCACTAGTCCTTATAATGTCCAAACCAACTCAACTTCTCATCAATCTCTCTCATCAATCGCCTCTTATAACAGCACCCCACTTCAAAATCCTTTCCTTTATCCCAACTCATCATCCTCAAGACCTTCAGGAATTGGCTTGGAATCTAGTCCATATTCCCACACAGACAAAGACTACAGGTTTTTGTATCATATTGTCATATTCAAGAATTAGTAGAAAAAATTCTAACTTATAATAGTAATGATTGATTTTCTTTATTTATGGTAATTTGTAGAAATTGCAGCTATGGTCATGGGATGAAAGAGGAGATTGATGAGCATGCTTTTTTCTCAGAAAGTTCAGGGACTATGAGGAGTATTTCTGGTTCTTCAGTGGGTGATTCTTCTTGGCACTTAGAGCCATTAACAATTGGTGGTTCTACATTGAAACAGAGGACTTGCTCTGGCTTACAAAGTGGATACTCTTACTTGCAGCTAAACTCAAAGAGAAACAAGATCAACATTATTATTATGTACTAGATGATGATTTGCCATTGAAAATGGACAGAGATGATGAACCCCAGAAAGTAATGCACCATTTCTTTGATGAATGGCCAAAAACCAAAGATTCATGGCTTGAAACAGAGGATAAATTGTCAAACCATGGACAAGTTTCAACAACTCAACTCTCAATCTCCATGCCCAAATCTTCACATCATGACTTCTTCATGACCCATAAATGGTACTTACATACTTTAGATTAAACCCATCGCCACCAAGTTTCAGTCTTTTTCATCATAATAGCACCTGTTCTTGAATTAATACATACTTCTCTTTGTTTTGCAGAAAAGTGAGAGTTTTGCAATTGTGGGTTTCTGAATCGAAGGCCAAAAAAAGTACTTATATGGTGGTGGGTCAGAGCTTTTATATATGTATATGAAGTCTGATTATGTATGAAGTCTGAACTGCAGCAGCAGCACAGCTCTTTCTCTTGTTTGTGCAAAGTGTTTGTCTTTGGCATGGTTTCAATTGAATTATGTAATTGTGTAATTGATCGAGTTCTGCATGTGATTTTCTTGATTTATATTCTCTTTCTACTTCCAATAATCTTGTTTCAACTTTTAAAGAGTTTAAAGGAGTCGCGGCCAAAAAACTATGAGATTTTGTCACATGCTTACTTGTTTGGATGTTTTATAAGTAAAAGCAAGCAAATTGATGACATCTTGAATGTCTTTTGGCTTTTTCTATGGTTGCTTTCAAACACTAGTTAAAGCTTCTGCAGCTGTTCACTGTAAACCTACTGAAGCACTGTGGGGGGGGGGACCACTGAATAATTTGGCCTTTGTTAATGTTTCATTTCTTATGTTGTTATTCCCCCAAGAAAATTTATGTTATCAAAGTTGAGCGGGGTGAATCTACCTCCCTAATATCTGTTCAGTGTTCAACTAGTCTATACATTTAAATGCATATCCACCAACTTAGCAAGTGATTCTTGTGGGTTCTTTAGTATATATATATATACAAAATATTTAAAAACGATCCATAGCAACAATATATGAAGCAACATGGCCAAAGATTTAAAAAGTAAATTCTTTGCAATAGAAGATTTGATTACTTCTTGATAATTTGTTCCTACCTAGTATTAAGAGAAAGTTTCATATGAATCATGAATGAATGTAACTAAAGAAGAAGGGTCTCAAGCCTCAACTTGAGGGTAATGATTATAATTTGGTCAATGTAACTGGAATTAGGAGGAGAGGAGGGGTATAACTCTGTTATGGGAATGGGGTCAACCCTGATTCAAAAGCCTGTGGCCAAATGGCGTTTCAGTCCAGTCATGTCATGAATAGGACTAGACCAGGTTGGTTTGTTCAGTAGGTGCTGAAAGATGCTCCTCCATTACGTGCGTGCCTGAGGGACACTGTTTCTTATCAGTTACTTTTACAGACTTTCTAAATTACACAAACGCAGACAGAGTAATAACTAATAATAGATTCATATCTAGTTTTATTGGCTACTGTTGTTGCTGCTCCCATTCTCAGCCCATGAGCCCAGCCCAGCCCAGCCCATCCCATGCCCAATCTATATTAACATTAATGCCCAGCAATCTAGTCAAACACAGTCAGTCAACACTCAGCAGCAGGAGGAGGCCCACCATTTGTCTATAAATGTGTCATGTCAGATTGTCACTCCTTACCTTAACCCCCCCCCCCCCCCTCCCGACCACCTCTCCCTCTCTCTCTCTCTCTCTCCTCACCTCCCCTCAGCAGCTATGACTAGTAGTCTAGTAGTATCATCAAATAGTACTGGTGGTAGTATCTATGACAATCAGTCACCGCCCCATCTTCTTCAACTTTACTTTTAACTTCAAAACAGGATGCCATCAATGTGTTGCCACTTGCCACCCCCACATCAACCCAAAAAATATATAATTAAAAAATAAAAATGAAAATTATCCATAGGCCATCGATGCTAAACAAAGAATTGTTATTTTCATATAATTTTTTAATATTTTTTTGTCAATCAACCAACTTACCCAAAAATAAACTATAACCTAATCCATATAAAAAAAAGGAATCGTTGATTTTTAATATTTTACATAAAAACCGTCATATATACTATATACGATAATTTTATACATTTATAACTTTTCATATTAAAATATCAATTTAAAAAAAATTATATCCAAATATAACAAAAGTCTATAACTCCTCCGCTCCATGATAAAAGTCAAAAGTTCAATGTTGTTTCTTTTAATATCAATACAAAACATTAAATATCTCATATCCAAAGTGTATAAAAAGAGTTTGTATAGAAAAGTTCACCTAACCTTGGGTGGAAAACAAATATTATATGAAAGTGTCTATAACAAAAATACATAATTTTGTATAGAACCCTGGCCTTGGGTCGCCGGGAGTATATGAAAATTCTTTGAAATTTTCATCTCTGAACCTTTTCGAGTGGGAAGTAATTATAGAAATTTAATGGTTGGGAAACTTTAAGAATGTCAATACCCATTTTGGTCTCCTGTAGGCTGCACAAGTGTAGATGCCACGCAATGGTAAAAAACAGATGCAACCATAAATTAAGTGGTGCACGGTAAAAAAAACAGTATATTTAATGTCAACAAAAACCTAGAGCCTTCAGGTGCTGCATTATTCTTGCCAAAAGCATGAAATCAGATCAGATTGCAAAATGGTATATTATGGCTTTATTTAAAAACTAAATATTTTAATGTCGATCTTATTTATGATGCTTGTTTCCTGTGGAAAATGACCCACCATTTGCTATCCCCACGGATAGATCAACAAAATTTTGAAAAAGGTTGAAATCATAATGTTCCCCCAATAGTTGATTGTATGATGAAATAGACCCTGAAAGTGCAGAAAATGTTGAATGCTTTAATGACGTCCAGCAATGTACCAAAATTCAGTTTAAAAAAAGGCTAACAAATATGAAATACATTATTATATATTGAACAACTAGGGGAACAAACAGCACCTATAAAACATGTTGCTATTCTCAGTGAATGGGTTTTCACCTATTAACTGTGTCGGCCAGAGTCAATTTCGATATACAAAACAACACAAACTCTCTAGAAGAAAACCTAAAACGAAGCTCTAAATCAGACTAAAAACCCCAACCGGCCTTGCGGCTCCTTAAATTTTTCATCCTAGTATTTGTAGTCACTCTTAAGGATTTTTCTGCTCATCTTTCATTACCTCTGATCTCAATCACTTTCCTGCATCTCCACTGAATTTTCTCTTACAGGACTCGACTCTGGCTGTCTCCGCAATCGCTCATCATCATCAGATTCTGACCATGCCCGCCTCCGTCTTGTAACTGAGGGATTTTCCGCCTTCATCAAGAGAAACAAAAAGACCTCAGGCAAAAGATAAAAGAGGAAGAAGGGGGAAACAAAGAAGAGAAAGACAGAGAGAGATTATGAAAACATATAGAGAATTGATATTTCCACAAGTAAAAATGTTAGTTCTACAAGGTCCAGAATAGTAAGTGGGGTCCGAGAGAGGACCTTGTGGAAATATCAATTCCCAACCTATATCTGATTACCCGTTTCAACAAACATACTATTTCATGAAAATGATGAATTCACTAGATACCGTACTTGGAAAATAAAAAACTACATGTAAAGATTCAAGAATAGGCTTGTCCATATAGTTGAGACCGTTAAATTCTTTTCATTTAAAGTGCTAATTTAATATAAGAAACCTGCCCAGGGGCAGAACACCCAGATAAGATCTGAAGACTTATTGGAAGGATCTGAGCTATAAGGAAATAACACCTGATACGGGAACGGACCCTGACCCATACAAACACTAAGATGCTTAGAATCAAAACAAACAAAGTCTGCAAAGATACGCTATAGTCTTCCCAAAAGTACATAGACAGCAAATGTTCATAAACAAAGCAGTTGCATAATACCACAGCATCTCAGGTAGAAGCAATTTAACCTTGCTTCTGCAATCAACAATGACAATTTGATATATTCCACTTATCATAGCCATAAACATAAATTTGCCTATAATATTAATTGACATAACATAGTTGCAAAGTAGATTCAGTGCTAGTGCCATAAATCACAATAAACAATAATATATGTGTGTGTGTATTTATCAGCCTCAGAATCTTCAAGCCCAGCTGCTGCAAGAAGATCTTGTGGATTCTCTTCAACTTCATTGCTATATATATATATATATATATATATACACACACACACACACACACACACACATATATAGAGAGAGTGAGAAATTACATTATCAGCCTCAGCGTCAGAATCTTCAAGCCCAGCTGCTGCAAGAAGATCCTGTGGAATCTCTTCAACTTCATCGCCGTAATCATTCAGTTGCATTATCTGTCTGCCTGTAGTTCATATTGGTATCTTCATCTTCCATTTCTTCATGATCATCCATGTCACCTGCTTCCTCTGTCTCATAATGTGACTTCTTCTCTCTCTTTCTCTTCTTTTCCCCCTTTCTCCTCCTCTTATCACCACGCCCACCATCCTCATCTTCAGCATGTGGCCTATCCTTGCGCTTAGAGGCAGAAGTGCCACTCTTCCATTGTTCCTGGAGTTAATCAAAGTCATGTTTAAATCAACATTTGAAACAAACCGATAGCATTACCTGAAAGATCCAGATAAAGACATCATATCATGCAATAACACCCCTTGCAAAACATCGGCCTTTGGCCATGTGATCACTCAGACATATGAATTAAATCCTTGTTAAATCTTTCACCTCAATTGCACATTCCAATATATCAACATTTTGTCATTCCCAACTGAATATGTTGAATGTTCTATATATAAATCAAAATTTCACTAATTTTTCTTTGGTATCGTTATACAGAAGTAATAAACTGTGCCCTTGTAGGGACTTGAACATTTGAATCATTCACTTATCTCATGGGGATCTCACAAGAGATACTAAAGCTATGCCATGCTTTGAATCTTTTGCATTAACTTGCATGATCAACAAAAATACATTTAACTTGAATTAAGGTTATAGCTAAAGTAACAGTCCCCATTACCCTAGTTCAGGAACCATTTAGGCAATGCAAATTTGAAGGTGCAAGTCACAAATTATGTTTGTAAATGAATTGAGTTAAATTAAATGACGAATAATGCTTAAATTTGGTGTGACATAAGATTCTGGAATAATTTACAGATCCCATATAATATTGGGAGTCCAAATTGAAAGAAGAAAGACTATAAATCTATAATGCAAACAATCTAACATGACAGACATACACCATGCTCCAAATGTAGTCACTACTTATAAGGATGGATCCTATGATGCAAATGACAGTTAAATTTTATTACCTTTATCCGCTCTAAATGCTCCTCCTGTTGCTTCATTTGCTTTAGCTCATCCTCATGTTTTCTTCTCTCCAACTGTTTCCCGGACAATAAACATGAATGAATGGGCAAATAAGTAATATAATATGTACGTAACATAAAAAAATATTATGAGAGCTGACCTGCAGTTTCCTTTGTTCTTCAGCTTTCCAACGGTTTTCCTCTGCCACCGTAACCTGGCGAGCGAGTTCTTGTCTCTGCTTATTTAGCTGATCTTCACGCTCAGCTGCGTCACAATGAACTTTTGCAACCTCAAGCAAGTGCTTGCAATATCCAACATGTGTTTCAATTTTCTTCTCATCAAATCCATGAATGTGAAGGTTTGAAGCTGCAGACAACTGACTAAATAGACGAACTGCGTTCTTAAGTTCATCAACTGTTGCACGCACCTATCATATCAGAAAATGATCCCACTGAGTGCATGCACAAGGAAGGAAAGGAAAGACGGGGAGAGATAGAAAGAGAGGAGATGAACATGGCATTCAATTATTCAACATCCTTGAACTTGCAGTGATGAGTCTACGATAATAAAAGTATACTCTGTAATGTTGCAACTAGCAAACTGTACAGTATGTCAGTAACGAAAAAGTCCACAAGTCCTATTTATTCAATAATGCATGACCTTAAATCTACAATAGAGCTTCAATATAATCAGAAGGTACAAAAGACAGGACACTGCTATTAAGAAAAAACAAAAACAAAGCTGTAGCCATCATATGTTTACATTGGAGCACATGCAAGCCTTAGGATCCATAACAAACCCTCCCTCCTCCGAGAAGAAAACAGAAATGGACAAAAATAGTTATGTTTCAAGAGCATTAATACTAGATTGAATATGACAGGAAATTAAAAGGTAGGTTGCATTCTTCACCTCTTCCACCGTCCTTTTGTCTTTTGTAAAGTTGATGCTGAGAACTTCTGCAACGTCCACGCCAGCATCAAATCTCAAGGTATAATTTGAAGGAGCCAAGTGGATGGCTCTTAGTAAAGTCTTCTTGCAGTCCTGCCACTGTTCAGCTTCATAATGTGTACGTGCTAGATAGAGAAGAACATGACTGTCTGTGTTGTAATAGAACCTTCGTAGGCAATTTTGATACTGCAAAACAAATAAGAGCTATCAACACATGCAAAATATGCAGCAACAGAAGTTCTAAAATTAACAATAAGCAAAGGAAGGAAGAGGATGTGATGTTGTAACCGACCATTTTAATAGCCAGTGCAAAATTTCCCTGAGCAAAATGAATATGTGCGAGATTTATCCACACATCTGGCATCTGGACGAAAATGCTTCCACTTGCAGCTTCTTGAACCTACAAAAAAATAAAAAATAAGTTGAGAAAAACAAATGTGTAATTTTTCCTATGATAAGGTCTAACATATTCAATATTGAGAATATCATAAGATTTAGCTGACCTGTGTAAAGAGATCCTTTGAAACATCAAAGTGACCTTTTTCAGCCAATACCACACCAGCACCATTGGCAGCATATAAATTAGCCGAATGCTGAAGCAGAACCTGGTAAAATGGAATATAAGAAATCCATTAACATATTTGAAGATCTTTTACGATGACATATGCGGTCAACAAAAATCCATTAAAAAGCATACGAGACGAATATTTCCAAGAAAAGAATTGCTAAAGCATGGTAACCCAAGCATGAGCATCAATTATCTATTCAAATGTTATATGCGTTTGAATTACAAATCATAGTCCAAAAGTATTCTTCCGTAAGCCAAAGAAATTTTATGTGCCAAAGCCAACTATTTCACAGCAGTGTTTCTATAGATAGAGAAAAAAAAAATTATTGATAGAAGAGGAAAGATAAAAAGGTGGACAATGAGTCTGCCCAAAGTGGAACACAAGAAAAACTAAAGCACTTAAGGTGCAGACTGCCAATCCCTCTGTAAATTTGATATGGAGAGGCCACAAAATAATCCCGTAGAAGTCAACCATCAACAGGGAAAAACAATCCTCTTCCTGTACAGATGAAAAGGAAGATATCCTTGAATAGTCCCAGTACCCAAAGAACTGCAAAGCCAACACATCCCCGGAGCATCTTTGCATCCCTATTCTTTCCAAAACTTGATTAAAGGCAAATCCTCCAGACTAAGGACAGAACCAAGCTCCCCCACCCAAAAAGGAAAAAGAAAAGGAAAGAAAAGAAAAGAAAAGAAAAGATGGCGAAATTATAAGCCCACAAGTTCCAAGCAACAAGACAGCGTAAATGAAATGTCATACTTTTGAGTAAAGCTCCTTAGCTTTTTCCAGATGTGTTGCTTCCAACTTTGCATTTCTCTTCTCAGAGCGAACTGCAGCAAAGTAGTTCCAATTTCCCTAGTCAAAAGTCAGAGCAAGCGAATGAGAAGAAACTTATAGAGTTAGTAAATGGTAAATTATGACAACATAAACCTCCACCGGCACTTAAAAACACAATAATTAATCTCAATTCCTTCAGGTTCTCATAAGCAACATTCTCAAGAATCTGGGGATATTTCTTGTCAAAATGATGAAGTAGTAAAAAATGATAACAGAATTAAATGACGCACATTCTGATCATTTACTTAAGTCACAAAAAGAACAACTTAAATTGTTAGAGTGGGCCAACAATGTATCAGGCTTTAACATACATTATGTTTTATCATTTACGCACCAGACAAAGAGTAGCATAAGAATCTTTTCCATCAGTTGCATCCTTAGCAGCTTTGAATGTATCTTTTGCCTTGACCCAATCATCATTTTTAAGCTCCAAGTCACCAAGCATTAGTAATGCGTTTGGGCACTTCTCATCAATATTTAGAGCATCACGAATCTAGCACATTAAAAATCACATTATGAACAATAAAGTCCAAAGAAGCATCAATATAGAGGACTAGACACACATGGAAGCTAGAGAGGCATTAACAACCAGTTGTATGCTTAGCTGAACATTGTTTCGAGCTTTTGCAATGGCGGCAAGCCGTAGATAAGCGTCTACGTAGTCTGGATACTATAAAACATATATGGTTAGATAAATTACAAAAGAGTAAGAACTAAGTTGAACAATAAGAATTAGTAAACAAGTAAATAATGATTCTGGGGAAATAATTGATTTTGTTGATGTTATACACCTGGTTACAAAATTAATATTCTAATGCCCATGGGCTCGTCAGGAAAAAGTAAAACAAAGTCTAGGGAAAGTGGGAAACAACTCCATTGATGCACTGCTGCCTTTGTTTTGGAAATTCTTATCAAGCTCATGGCACGTAGATCTATCTTTTCACTTATCAGTTTGCCTCCATCCTTACATTGTTGTCCTCTTTTACTCTGAAAAGTTTGCACGCCAGTTCAGTGCACTTATGCACTAACATATGTGGTTTTCCTAACCCATTTCCCCCTCATTATTGATAGGTGTTTGAAAAGGTAGTATTAATTTCTTGCATAAACTAACGTGTATATATTCAAAAATAAACAATAAGGGAACAATATATCAGAGCCACATCAAAACCAGAATGTGGGGAATTTTTACAGGGAGGAAAACACACACACATACTTACGGTAGTAAGTAATTTCATAAAAAGGGAGAATACCCTCATACAGGTGCACCCACCATACAAAGCAAAGGGGAAATATAAGGCACGACTATGCCCCCAACAATACACAAAGACCCCTCCCTATAAAGGAGCCCCCCCCCCCCCCCCCCAAACGAAACCGCGTGGGGAAGGGGGAACCTACATTAACCTCCTAGAGAAAATTCTCCCAAGAAATCAACAAAGTGTACAATTGTACTCGAAAATCCTCGTGAAGCCAAAAGAAAAGAAGGCTCGGGAAAGAATGTGAATGTTGTTAAAATACCAATACCGATTATTTTATTCAATCCAAATCTCATGAGGCACCAAGTCACGCCACCTTCTCCACTCCTTAGTCCTTGCACAACTTCACACGCCCCCAAGCTCAGTAACACATTGCTGACTGATCTTGGCATCATTCAAGCAATCCCACACAGATCACACAATGAGAAAACAACCATTAAGGCATCTTGAGGCCTCACAGCGATGAAGAAGATGAACCAACATCTCCTAACAACTGCACATGATACACCAACTCGTGAGACGGTGTTCCCTCTTCTGCAAATTATTCTGGGCCTTTCATTAGGAATCCATATCAAAGCGCTTCATTGTTATTAGTAAGATGGTTGTGAGGGTTGCTCCCAAAGCCACTGTCCTGGGGCGCTCCCACTCTCCAAATGCTTCTCCTGAGGACCAACCTAGTTCCAACTTCCAACCTAGAAGCAACCACAACTATGGTCCATCCTACAAATTGAGTCGCTATGCATATACTTGACATTGTTAACATAATTACTTATCTAAAAAAAAATTCTTTTTTTTTGTCCTTGTAATACAATCTTTGGCTCCCACCAAAGAAAATGTCCAAGGTCTACCCCTGCAAAAAACCTTGTTAAGTTTCTTAGGCATTACCATGTTTGCTCAAATACTGAGTAATAATTGAACCCCGAAACATTATTAACTCATTTACTTTCTGCTCATAAAACGGATAGATCTAAAGTAAAATAATTTACTTTTGGAGATTCTATTAAAAGTAATACTACACGAAGTTTAGAACATTATGGAAATAATCTGGAAAAGAAAAGTTGAAAATCCTATCCCTCCATAATTTTATCTCTGTAAGGTATATCTTTTCCATGAAGTGCATTCAAGACGAACAATGCGTCAGATTTTAGCAATCTAAAGGTATCTTATCATGTTGATATCAAACAAAACCAAGTCCTTAAAATTAGATTTGAAGCCAACCTGTCAATAACAGCTTTTGACCAAGTAGGTATTTATAATGATCATAAAATACAAAAATAATTAAGAAAGTAATAACTTTATACAATGAGTCATAGTACCACAGTAATATTGTGTTAATATATACAATCAAAATTTCACTAATACTGTAAATCTAAGATAGCAAAACCGAAAACAAGATCAATGGCATACCTTAAACAAGATTAGACGGTATAATAAGCTAGCGATTTCAGTTTTATTTAATTGCTCGAGCAGTCTACCAAGGTTAAATAGTGTTGAGATCTTATTCCAAGGCAGTTCCACAGCTACACCATCTTCCTCAAGCCGATGAAATAACTGTGTGTCCTTGTACTTTTCAACAGATGCACTAGCATCCAATGGTTTATATACTGATTCTTCAATAGGATCAAATTGTACTTTATTAGCAGGATCAGAATGTGAGTCATCAACAGGATGGTTTTTATTTTTAGTATCAATAAACTTGAGCCAAATGCCATCACCTAAAGCCTCTTTGAAAGCTTGATCAGCAAGCTGAAAATAAAGAAGAGATTGAAGATATCTTATAAAAAAATTTGTCAATTTGTAAAAATGTTACAAGTCATTCAATAGATTGATTCTTTTTATATACAAGTCAAACAATAACGAAGTTTCCAACCTCATATTCTTCCCTTTCAAAATGAAGAACTCCAATATTATTAAGCAGCTCTATCGGTATTTCTTCACACCCCTTTTTCAATAGACCACGTGCCTTTAACAAAATACAACTCTATTTAAGTGAAATTGGGAAGGGGAAAATATAAAAAGAAAAAGAGAGCATAAAATGAAAATAAGCATAAAGTAAAAATAAAACATATCAATCAGAACATAGGGAAAATAATGTGACTACGTGCAGTAAAATTATAAAACTAGAGCATTAACAAATCAACAAAATTTACAAGGTATAAAAAGATCTTACGGTTTTAAAGGCATCTAAAGCAGCTCCAGCATCAGTTGAAATCAACAACTCTCCCAGATCAAGAAATGCCTGTATCAAGGTTGAATGAAAGGGGGAAATGACAATTATTAGTAAATGTCGCTGTTGAATGAGCACAATCATACAATTCTATTCCACATTATAAAATTATACGACTAAAGATAACCGGAGATTTCAAAGGAAAGGTGAATGGCAATTTTCAACATGACAGAGTAGTGAGTACTGAAGATAATTAATTAATTATAAACAAACACTTTCCAAATCCCGGTAAGGGAAGCTACATAATTGTATGGCATAAAATAAGGAGAATCCAAAGAATAAAAAATAAAACAAACAACATAAAACTGAATTTAGAAAACATAAAACCAGGAACAAGTAAGGACTCCAGGGCAATAATATGAGTTTCCAAACAGAATAGGTGATGAAATCCCTGTGCCAGTGTATGTGTTTGACCCAAAACCACCATTTATATGGAAGTTCATCATGAATAATTAAAACAATGAGCTACTTCACCTCAGGATCACGAGGATCAAACTTAGCAGCTTTTTTCAGGTACTCCAAGGCTTTCTCAGTCTGTCCAAGCTGAACATATATGTGGCTAAGAGCCTGTATCATGAAAACTTATAATTAACCCACTATGGTGATTAATGGAGAAAAGTATTTATAAGAAGATATCATTTAGTAAGTGAAAATGGGAACTACGTTCATTATCAGAACATAATAGAAAACATATCTTTTTCTAAAACTCACTTTTAGTGTCTCGCAGTTTTCAGGGTAAACCTCCAAAACTTTTTCAAAGTTTGAAAGAGAACTTCTAAAATCTCCCAACTTTAATTGTACTTGTCCCAAACCTGTTAAAAAAAAAGCAAAAGAATTTGGTGAACTGACATAAGAAAGGATATCAGAATGACATGAAGCCCACATTTAAGTAAACAAAATGCTGCAATATTATAAGATAAGTCAAACAGCACTCCATTTAAATTTATATATTGTTAAACAGTCTGATTATGATTGATCTAATAATATAATAACAGACATCCAACCTCCTTATACCACATTCGTGCAAAACCCAAAGCCCGACCCATGGCCCTAAGTTTTGAAAAGTTTTCATCAATCAGTCTTCCCCCTGTCTCTGCAACTCCTTTTAAGGTCCCTTGCACCTTCACAGATGGGCAACGCCATGTTACTGTTTCAGCTTACGCATAAAAGTTGTATCTTAATTTCAGCTTATGCATAAAAGATGCATCTTAGAAGACCAAAATCATGGAGAACTTGCAATGGATTGTCCTTGGCAAAAGGAACAACACTTTTGCTCAAGAAAATGGCATAGCAGGGTGTTTCTTCATACTAAAAGAAGAAAAAAAAACGATGATACATGGTTCCTGATCTCCTTAAATGCCTCCTCCCACCCCCAAAAAAGAATAAGTAAAAGAAACAGAAGCCCCAATGCTCTAAGCACGCTGATGTTGGCTTGAAATTCCTCTCTTTACAAACAACCTAGAGAATACACAAATCCGAGAGATAGGAATAACCCCTCGCTGTCGCACAAGACTGCACAACAGCCTGTTCTTATTCCAGTAAAATATCACAGCCTCTGATTGGATGGAGAGCTGAGTGAAAATAGGACTCAATAAGATCTGGCACTATAATAACATAACATGATTTTTATACCTCCAAGCACATGGGTGCTAACATTCAACTGTTATTAATGGTGAGAACAGCGCCACATCTAGAATGAAATGATATATGGTGAAACCTAATGATACATAGTCTGAAAATTTTACTAACCGTAATAAGGTAAAACGAATTCTCTAGGCTTATTGATTTCCTTTACTGATGCCATGTAGTACAGTCCAGCCTTATCATAGTCCCCCTGAAAAAAGGGGAAAAACAATATCCTCACATCAGCACACAGTAAAAGGAAAATTGACTTCATCATGTTTGAATTTAACACTGTAAACAGCTAAAAAGTATGAGTAGTAACAACAACAAAAATAGTTACAAAGAACGAGAAAGTAGTATGTAATCAAAGATTTCCATCCATAAAATCACAAGTCATATGGAGAACTGACCCACCCTTTAAAACAGGGAAAATTAGAAAGAAATATAGGTGACAACCAGATATGATCACTATCCGTCAGCAACTACAATAAAAAGATAAATGTTGAGGTAACATGTGAGTGGGCTGAAGTTCATATGCAAGATTGGCCTAAGACCAAACACATTAAGCTATTGGGTCAAGTTGGGACCAATTAGGGCTTTGGCTCAGAATTCTGAAAAGACTCGCATAATTGATCAAGTTACACGCAAGCCTGAGAGTGTCGAGTGTATATGTTCAGACTTCACACTCAAGGGGGAACAGTTCAGCGATGTTGGCAGTCATATGTGAAGGGGGAGATTTGTTAAGCTAACATGTGATTAGCTCAAGTCCCACATAAATAAGAGTCTGAAGTGAAGATTTATTATAAAAGTTTAGGCCAAAGATCTATCAGCTTAAGTTTTTGTGTCAAGTTGGGACCAAAAGGTGTATTAGGGCCTCCGTTATCATACATGATACCCCATAAAAGGGTAAACAGCTTGGAGCATACTGGCCACTGGGAGGAAACAAGTTGATATTACACACCTTGCTGTGGTATGATCGTGCCAGATTATAGTAAGAGTGTGACTTTGTTGGCCCATGATTAGTTACAGCAAGAGCAGTTTCAGTCAATTGCTCAACTAGGAAATGCTGACCAGTGAAGAAGAAATGATTAAGCCAGATAATTAGCGATGTTGCACAATAGGGATATAATTCGAAAGCTCTTTGCATTTTCTCCATTCCTCTTCTAATACCAGCAGCTGTGAAGATAAAGTCGGTGCCAAAGTTAGAAATCAATGTTTTAGTGACCTCTATTATAAATAAGTTAAATAACAAGATAGATATGAGTGCATGAATTTTATGTTGACATATGTAACTATAAAACTAAATGTGTGATGTATATTTTGGCCTATTTATAGTTATTTAACATGACTCACCTTCATTAATTTGCAAGTCCAAAATTCCAAGTGCCACAAGAGCCTCAACGTTTTCTGGATCCAACTACACTACACAATAAAACATTAGCATCTGTTCACACAGCAGTTTATGCAGTAGATAATATTAATGCACAACTAAATGATAATTTTTGGCTTGCCTGCAAAACACGCTGAAATGCTTGCTTAGCCTTTTCATGTTGACCCAATTTGTAGCGACACATGCCTATGCCAAGTCTTACAGCTCCAGGGCACTGTGGATATACTTGCAAGGCCCTCTTTCCAAAACACACAACTTAAAAATCAATAGAGAATTTTAAAATGATCTATAACTAAGTTAATCAAGAGAATTCTCTATCCCCCACCCTCCCGTGCCCAACGCAAAAACCTCCCACCCCCATCAACTTTAATTTAGATATTGAACCACAAACTGACAATTGTTACATTGCATTTGAAACATAATAGAATGGGATGCAGACAAACCTTGTACAACTCCAATGAATCAGAATATCTTCCACGGCTATACTGAACACATGCCTGCGGAAATCCAAATCTAGACATTAGGATAAAAACAACATATGGTTAACAATTATAAACTGCTCTCTGAAGAGAAGAAAAGCTACAACATTTACAAATTACAGCCAACAGCCCAGCTCTGAAAAGGTAACATAGGGCTTATAAGCATTACTTTCTTGGCTCAGCGGTTATAATAAACTGAGATTGCATGTTCTAGTCTCACCCTTTCATTCTAAAAACTTTATTTACCTCGAAAGGGAACAAAAGGAGGGGGGAGAGAGAGAGAATTTATAATGTTTGTGCTAGTTTAGCAACATTTTTTTGGTATACTAACTTTCTGTGCAGTAAGATGATTTCACATGCATACAACAACTAATGACAATCATAAATGTCTTTATCTTCTCTTTTCACAAGCTACTCAATGTGCTATCAAATGACATTACCAATTTGGCAAAATAAAAGGTTACACAAAATAAGATAAATTTCATATGCATGATCTAGAACAACTAATAACAATCAAAACGCAATGTGTTGGTGTTAACAAAGGAATCAGGCAGTGTAAAGTACCTGACCAAGAAGAGCAGGAACGTTTTCACGATCTCCATCCAATACAATCTTGAAAGCGGAAGATGCCTGTTCTAAATCACCCTTAGCCAGTAAAAGCTGACCTGCAAGCGAACATAATTGAAAGTACGGTGGTAAATGAAGTGCATATCGAGACAACACATGTTAGATTGGTAGATAGTTCATTCAAATGTACAGTTAAAACTTACAGCAGCAGACGCATGCTGTTCTAGAATCTATCATCCTTCCGAACAAGCCAATTAAAAAAATGTCACTAACCACGCCCACCCAACAATAAGTTTCAACAATAAACCAAAACTGAAGATCAAACATGCTTAAATACTTGGAACAAGTAAAGGATACACATTAAACCTGTTGATAACGATATTAGTGTTTTTTCTTTGACGCAGCAAGGGGGATGAAAAAAGAGTAGCAGAATGAATCCATGGTATTTACAGAGTGGATCTTGTAATCAGAAGAGAAATTTAACACACTTTAATTATCCCAGTCCTCCAATCTGATGCACACCACTAATAATAATGATTGCAAGTGCAGACACTAATAGAGAATAAGTAACTCTAAGTTTTAGCTTTTTACACAAATATTGTAGTCTCCACTAGTTCAAATAGAATTGAAAATCGAATTGTGAATTGAGAATTGAGGCTTTATGCAATTGTGGCCTTTGGGCACAGTTCCTCTACCATTCTTTCTTCCTCCTTTATCCCATTCCCATGCCATTCTAAACCTTGTCCTGCATCATAACTGATTTACACTAGTATCGATAATGCTTAATGGTGACAGGTGAGACTCTGATGATGCTCTCTAGGGACAAATTTAAGTCTCCTTTCCATTAAGTCTAGCTTTAAATCTTCACAGCCTTACTCCAATTAATCTGCCACTTAAACTGAACGAAACCATAGAAAGTCCCAGATCCCCTATTATATTTTTCAAATATATAGGAAAAAACTTAATTCTGACCAACACATGAATTTTACGCTTCAAAAAGATAGATACCACTATAGAACAACAATCTACTTCCATGATCCGTTCAGGTATAGAATCCATGAACAAAGATTTCAAAGTCTACTTTCAAACTCAACCCACCGCTGGACTTGAGTACATATTTCCCTTCTTATGAATGCATAAGAATGAGGATAGGCATGCATACAGAAATGTCAAAATCAATTTCTAATAACATAACTACTAAAGCAGTGGAGTGAAGTCACCTTTGCCAACCCAAGTAGAAGACTCGTGCACATCTATTCTTGACGCTTTATTGTAGTATTGTGTGGCTTTAATGAAATAATCATCCTTTTCTCTTTTTGTCTCAACTTTTCCAAGGTGGCTATAATAGGCTCCTAGAGCATTTAGGATGGCAATCCTCTCATATCTCACATCAGAATAGTATTCGTCAATCTCTGCAACTCATAAATACCATTATCAGATCACACATCTTCAAAAGGAAAAACAACAATTACAGCATCTCATTATCAGAGACACTATAACAGAAAGCTATGCAATATAGTTCCCATAGAAAAATAAAAATAAAAATAAAAATAAAATATTGCCAAATAAGAAATACCAGGACTAGACCCTTCCTCCAAAATTTGACGAAATTGTTCAACCTTTCCTTGTTTGAAGTACTCCCTCTGCATGAATATTAATTGAAACTATAAATCATAAAAAATAAAAATTAAATTAAAATTAAAAAAACATGGAAATTACAATGCGTTTGTAATTCAATCAGCTTTAATATTCAAAACAACTCCACATGTACCAACCCAGATAACCATACCGCAATTCCACATAGGTCACCAAATACAGAGAGACAAAAAAGGTTAATAGTTCCAAAAATCATAACTAATGCACAAAAAAATAGTTAAAACACTCTACAAAGCATTCAATTACAATTAGATAAAAAGGATTAACACTTCCAAATATCAAACTACCACAATTTAAGCATAAATACTCAAAAAATCCAACAGTGGGCAAATTCAATTAGCGTGGAAGACAAATTCAAACATTTACAACAGCCTCAACTAATTTTTTACATATAAACTTAAAAAGAACACAAATTTATTAAAAGTAAATATAAAACGCTATATGCAATAAATTAAGTGAGAGAGGTAGATAGAACAAACCGCAATGATAAGCCAGAGATCGAGGGGAGCTTGTTCAGCCTTGAGGATGTCAAGAATATCAGTAGCGTCCCTGGGAAGTTGATCGAGAGCAACTCTGACCTCCTCCTCGGAGTTTTGTACCGGAATGTACACACACGCCATTGGATTTCGAACTAACAACCGAAATAAAACCCTAGGAATTTGGGTTATTTAAGTTCGTATATTGAGAATAAGCATCAGGCGAAAGAGAGTATTTTATTGAAAATCAGTGGTAATTCAAAATTACAAGCCGCGAGTGGATTTTTGTTCTGTTGGATACTCTGAATATATATAGAGTGCAGGTGGTCGGAGGTGAAGTTGTGTAGGCTCGCTCATTGTTTCTTGTATTAAGCAGAAACATCCTTTGAATTTTAGTAAATATTTGCTAATCTAGTAAATCTTTGGAAAAAAATCAGTTTCCTCCTTGTTTTTTATTTATTTTCTTCTTGAATTTTGTCAATTTTAAAAAGAGAGTTACATCAAAATGTTGATAGATAATAGTACAACTTTAGCTAAACAAGACTATAATTTTTCATAATATTATATTTTTATTCTATAAGTTTTAATAATACTTCATCCGTCCCCAAAAAAATGAGCAAAACACAATTTGCACATATATTAAAAAAAAGAAAAAAGAAATAATAAAGAGAAAATTATATATATTTATCCTTAATTACCCACGCCCAACAAATTATACAAAAATGATGAGTATTTTTATTTTTTATATTAATGAATCTCGCCAAATCACATATCTACCTTTTATTTTATGTATTTTAGTTCTTTTTTTTAATTAAAAATATTTTTAATTGTTCTTTTAAAGATGAGTAGAGTAATTGTTTTGAAACATTTTTATCATGCAAAATATGTACCCTAAATCCTAACATGACAACACCATAATCAAGTTAATGACATTGTTGTGGGACTCCAGATTTTATGAATAAAAATTTAATTTTCTCAAAATAATTTTTTTTATATTATGGTGTTGATTTGATGTAATGTTATAGTTGTGGGTAATATTTATAAATTTTGTAAAGTAAGCAAGTGGGTATATTATATTCGATTGATCGGGGAATATTTGTTTTAACAGGAAGTATTCGTACGACGACACAATCATTGGTGGACCCCCACAACGAAATTATTGTCGGATTTAGAAAACGACAAAAATACTTTATGAAAATAACGGCGGAGGTGTTACTGTTAAAACTATTGAACTACCCATTAGTAAAAAGTAATGATGTCTGGCGTAGTTACGATGCAAGATTACGGTATTGATTATTGATCTTTACTGTGCGAGAAGTCACTTAGTTATACTCGATTATTCTACGATAATTCTTTGCGTCATATCTCTCGTATTATTGATTCAATTATTGTCACAAAGATCATCCTCGCATAATATGTTATATTATTAAATCAATAATTGAGACGACAAAGTTATTCATATTATTATTTGCAATATTGACAATGTCTGTAGAAGTTACATCGAGGAGAGGTTTGGTCACCTAATCAATTGCACCAATAAGGTGAAATCATTATCGGAAAGCCCTTCTTTCACAGGAACGACTGGTTGTTAAATATTATGAGTTATAATATTAATGATGAATAAGTTGTGTTGATTAAAGATGAAATTGATTGTTTCATTGTAAGACCCCAAATTATTAATAAATGAAATTTAGTTTCCTCTATTTATCATTTTGAAATAGTAAGGGTTGATTTGATTAATGTGGTTAGTTATGGATAAAATGCGCAAATATTTTAAATAAACAAGTGGTGATAAAATATTCATTGTTGTCGGGGAATATTCGTTTGGTGGTGGAATATTAAATGCTTTGTTCAGGAATATTAAATGCGACGAAGCCGCGACCTTGTGTGGGCCCCATAACGGAAAGCGATTGGATGAAAAAAAACGACAAGTATAAGTTGTTTATAAATAACTGGCGTAGTTATTACCAATTAACACTTGTTGGAATACCACAATGGTTAAAACAAAATGTCTACGCGTTGTTGCAAGAAGATACCGGTATTGCACCAATTATTAATTCTTCGTAAAGAAGGCCTTTTCGATAATTATTACGATGAGTTCTTATTCAAAGATTTTATTTTATTGATTCAATAATTCTTTGCGTTGATATTTTATATTACATTGTTGTTTCATAATTGTCACTACACGATATTTTCCATTATCGAAGCGATAATTCATATTATCCTGAATAATATTATTAGAAAATATTATTGGCAATGTCTAGAAAGTTACGTCTAATGAGAGGTTTGGTCACCTAATTGCTTGGCAGGTGAGGAGAAATTCTTATTGGAAGCCCTCTTTTCACGTAGGAACGGCACAGTCACAAAGATCTTGTGATTCTGTAATATTATTTGTGAATAATTAATTATTGATTTATATGATGAGGAAAATATTCATTTTATGTGGATATAGATGGAGAAAATTTTTAAAGTGACAATTGTTGAAAATCGATATTTTATCTTTTACGATAAAATAATATTTTATTATATTATTATAATATAACAATGATGATATTTTTACAATGAATGTGGGATATATGAGTATATGAGGAAGAAGAGTATTTTGTGTAGCAAAAGTTGTTTAAAACATGTTAAACATGTATACATGGGCCCATTTCTTGGTTGAAATTTGATTATAGCACATAAAATCGCTTGGCTTGTGGATTTCGGTTAATTTACATTTGGAATTTGGAAAAAATTTCTTCTGCAAAGTTGTAGATAATGGAATTTCCTATAGAGAATCAAGAGATTCGAATTTTCTGATAAAAGGGCTATTTATTATGAATTATAGAAGTTCTGAAGTTCCGAAATAATTGATTTTAGAAGTTTTAATTATTTTTAGTTAGAAAAACGTTTTTGTTATTTATAGCCATGTGTTAAGAGTTAGAAATCAGCTGGTATGAGTGCGTAGAAAATTTTAATATATATATTAATATTTTATTAAATTTTCTACTTGATTATTCTAAGCATTTTCCTATAAATAGGTGCTTGGGTTAGAATTGAAAATCACACCGAAACTACAGATTTCTCTCTCTCTTTCTCTCTCGATATATTGAGCGTATTCTTGTGAGTATTTTAATACTTTGAGTGTTGCTATACTGATTGTAAGTTCAAGTTATAGCTTATATCCTGTTTTTACTTAAAGTCTTGTCTTCATGAGTAAGGAATATTTTTTTTAAAATAATGATATTATTTCTTCAATATCTTTATGCAAAATATTAATTGGAACTTTTATCAAATTTAGAACTTTTTCATGTCTGGGGTTCTTTATTCACGAGTTCTTATTCATGAGTTATTATTCACGAGTTCTTATTCACGAGTCTTATTCACGGCATGATGATATTTTTTGTGAAATTTTTCTCTTTTAGTGTCGAGTCACTATTCATGTATATCTGACTTATTCACGTATCTGACTATTCACGAATACGGTACTATTCACAGAAAAATTAAATTTCCATTTTTCGTCCAAAATATCTATTATGGATACTAGCTTTGATTGTATCCATGTTTTGATCATTCTTGAATTTTACTCCACTCTGGTTATTTATGAAGTATTTTTAAACTTGGATTATTTAAAGTACGAATCCTTAATATTTGTTCTTTTGTTTCACTGGATTCGTTTTCTTTAAAATATTTTTCATCATCCTCAGTCCTAAATGATGATATAATTGAATATCTTTGGCCTGTAGTGCAAAGATTAATGATTTCTGATGAATATCTTTGGCCCGTAGTGCAAAGATGAACAGGTGTTTAGATGAACATGACCAACTGATGAATATCTTTGGCCTGTAGTGCAAAGATGAATATTTGATTCCAGATATATATTGATTGATGTTACAGGGATAAAAGATGAGCGATGAACTTTTAAATTCATGTATAGAAGATAGTAGTTTGCATTCTCTTTAACTCTTCTAATGAATTATTATTTCATTGCGAATATTGATTTAAAACTTGTTGTCTATTGTATTCTATTAGATTTTTCTCTGTTGAAGACTAACGATAATTTGTTACGTATTATCTTAGTCATAATGTTCTTCTCTCGGGCTAGTTGAGCTCACCTTTTCCTTTTTGTTCCATTTTTCTTCTCAGGAGGCGAGAATGTAGCAAGTACTAGTCGGGGTATGGAATGATGGTTCTAGAAGTTATTTTAGTAGTCCTCACAATTTTTGTAAAATAATGTATCAATAATTGGAATGAGGACTTATTTGAGTGTGGATATTATCTAGATGACAATATTTGTATTTAAACTCACAGTTTTTATGTTGTATTAATAAAGTTGTAGTTGTTTCTGTACCATGTATTTGGCAACTCAGAATGGGTGTTGTATACCTGTTTTGGGGGTGTCACATCCATTGTGTTGGGATTATTAGTGTTAGTGGAAATTGACATTTATTTCGATGATAATTGATGTCTGGAGGTTATATTGTTCACTCGGGTATTCGGAGCACTTTTCGTGTCGGAGTTACTATTCACGAGTTACTATTCATGAGTTATTATTCACTCTAATATTGTGCATTCGGGTATTTGGGTATAATATTATTCCATGAGGAGATGTGTCTTTAATTTTTCGAATAGTTGGTTGAAGATATAATAAGAAGTCAATATGGACCACCGGTGGAGTTATAATAATAGTAAATCAATATGGATCGGGTTTAAAGTTTTAATAGTAAATCAAGTATGGACCGTTGTTTTAAGTTTTAATAGTAAACCAATATGGACCATCCGTTTAATAGTAAATCAATATGGATTTGCTTCATGAATTAGTTAATATTCATTCCATTTTCCTATAAATAATAAGCTCATTCCTTCATTATTTCTTTCTTAATTCAATGAAACTCTAGAGAAAAGAAACTATAAAGAGAAAGAAGAAAAGTATTTTGTTACTTCACTTTTCCAATATCCAGTTTCTTCTAAGGTAGGGAATATTATTTGTTGTACCCGTAAGGGTTATTTTTTTTTTGTATTCGTGAAGAAGAACTTACATTATTCTATTCTTTATTATTACATTGGAATAACTTTTGTATACGCTGAATACCTATACTTGGTGAAATTCTTCTAATATTCCGTTCTTTATTATTACAGCTTCGGAATATCATGTATATGCATTTACGTCGGACTGGTTCCATTATTTATTATTACGTCGCCATAATATCCTCATGCATTCGTTTCTGCCTTGGCTCGGTTCCATTATTTATTATTCGTCGGAATATCACGTGCTGCGTGCGTTCTGTGGGACTGGTTCCATTATTTATTATTCTATTGGAATATCCCATGCATGCGTTTCACGCCGGACTTGAATTCTTTATTTATTATTCATTGAAATAACTTTTGCACTGCATTTACATCGCGCATTTATGGTGATTTCTTTTGTTATTTCATTCTTTATTATACTCGAGTTGGTTAAAACTTTGACTTCTATACTCCATGAAATTTGTGGAATATCCTTGATATTTGCGGCTTCATCCAAAGATCTTTTCATGGAAATATTCTTCTGAGCATTCTTGAATTTTACTCTACAAAAAAGTATCATGTTGACAATTTGGACGTTATCCGTTCCTAGATAAATTAATTCTTGAACTTGTTTTAATTGAATTCTTATATCATTGTCATCATCCTCATGTTTATATTTTTGAAAGTCATCTGTGGCCTGTAGTGCATAGATGGACTTGGTATGATTATGACCAGGGATTATTCGGTGTAATCATGACCGTAATGCTACAATTGATGTGGTAAAAGTCCTCATTGGCCCGTAGTGCATTGATGGACAGTTGTTGGCATGATCATGACCATTAATGAATACAAAAATATTCTTGGCCGTAGTGCATGGATAATTGTGGTCGTGATACTAAAGAATATCCTTGGCCGTAGTCATGCGAGGGTGATTCGATGATGTGGATTATTTATTAAAATTTGAGTCCCAATGATAAAAATGATGAAAAACCTTTTAAATCATAAAAGATAGTAGATTTCATTCTCTACTTGACTCTTTTAATGGATTGCTTGTTCATTGCATTAAACTTGATATTTATTATATTTTATCAGTTTAACATTGTTTAAGGTTAACGATAAATTATTACGCATTATTTTAGTCATAATATTTCTTCTTTGGGCTAGTTGAGCTCACCCTTTTCTTTCACTTTGTTCTCTTGAGAAATGAAAACATAATTGGGACTAGTCGGGAGAGCAGTGATGGTCCTAGATGGTGCATTAGTAGTCCTCACTATTTTGTGAAATAGTGTGATAATAATTGTAATGAGGACTCCTTTTGAGTTTGTATACTCTCTAGTAGACAATATTTGTATTCAAACTCATAGTTTATGTTTTGTCGTATTGTACACGACAGTTGTATTATTAAGTTGTATTTGAATTATGTACCATGTATTTGGCGACTCAAGTTGGGTGATGTATACCTAATTTTGGGGGCATCACAGTTGGTATCAAAGCTTAGGGATATGATCCCTGGCTAAGATGTGAGAATAGAACTAGGATGGGAGAGACGGGGAATTCCTTCACTAGTATGACCTACCTAAGTTTTTTTTGTATTTAATTGGTCGGTCAGAATATAGGGATAATATTTGACATGTTAATTAACCTTTTGTTTTGTGGCAGTATCTGAAAATGACATTCGAGAATGTTGAGAATATGATGGAGCACGAGAGAGACCGTTGATTCTCCATGGATCAATAATCGTGACAATGTCTGCAACGGGATGGCGATAATCCTCCTGTAAATAACAACACTGATCAATTGAGGAACAACGGCTCCTGTTCATAATGCAGGAGGAAACAATGGCAACCCACGGTTGGTCACCGCTAAGCAATTCAAGGAGCTGGGACCACCAGAGTTTTTAGGAAAGCCAGAACCACTTAAGGCGAAGACGTGGTTAAAGCAGATCACTAAGATATTTGATATCTTGGGATGCTCCGAGGAGCAAAAGGTTCTATTTGCCACGTATTCACGTATACGGTACTATTCAAGTATACGACACTATTCATGAATACGGCACTATTCACCGAAAAATAAAATTTTCTTCTTTTTGTCCAAGTTGTCTATTATGGTTACTATCTTTGATTGTATCCATGTTTTGATCATTATTCTTGAATTCTGTTTCAAAATTGGTTATTTCGGAATATTATTGAACTTGGATAAACTGTAATATAAATCCTTAGTATTTGATCTTTTATCTCACTGGATTCGTTTTCTTTAAAATATTTTTCATCATCCTCAGTCCTAAATGATGATACAAATGAATATCTTTGGCACGAATGATTACTAATGAATATCTTTGGCCCAGTAGTGCAAAGATGAGCAGTGTTGAGATGAACATGACCAACCGGTGATACAAATGAATATCTTTAAATTGTAGTGCAAAGATGAATATTTGATTCAAGATGTATATTGATTGATGTTACAGGATAAAATATTGATGATGGACTTTTAAATCTTAGAAGATAGTAAAATTCTTTCTCTCTTGACTCTTCTAATGGATTGTTGTTCATTTGCGATTATTGATCTAAAACTTGTTGTCTATTATATTTTATCGATTTTTTCCTGTTGAAGACTAATGATAATTTGTTGTATATTATCTTAGTCATAATATTTTTATCGGACTAGTTAAGCTCACCCTTTTCCTTTTTGTTCCATTTTTCTCGGGAGGTGAGAACATAGCGAGGAACTAGTCGAGTGCGGGAGTGATGGTTCTAGAAAGATGTTTTAGCGATCCTCACTATTTCGTAAAATAGTGTTTGAGTAATTGTAATGAGGACTCCTTTTGAGTTTGTATACTCTCTAGTATACAATATTTGTATTCAAACTTATAGTATAGGCGTTGTCGTATTCTGCACGACAATTATATTACTGAAGTTGTATTTATTTTTGTACCATGTATTTGGCGACTCAGAATGGGTGATGTATACCTATTTTGGGGGCGTCACACCACCTATCATATGCTTCAAATGCGGAGGGGAGGGACACATCAGTCCAAACTGCGCGATGCCGCATGCTATAATTGTGGAAGAGAAGGTCATTTAGCCCGATTTTGTCGTTCAACGAAGACAAGTTCAGCTAGGATGGAGGCACCAAAGGATATCCCAGATAAGCCAAAGCTAGTAGTTTAAGAGAGCGTTTTTTTTCGTGACGAGGAACCTGAATAAAATTATCACGGGTATTTTAGTCATAAACTCTTGCGAAGTCTATACCGTGTTGAATCTGGGATTCTACTCACTCTTTTATTTCACCTAGTTGTGTTCAATGTTTGAAGTTAACTCCGGAGAAGTTAGACTTTGATATATTTGTTTAAACTCAGTTGGAAGAAACCTTCGTTACCTCCACTAATTATAAATCTTGTTCAAATAAACACTTTCACGTTACCTGTTGATCTTATCTCTTTGAAAATGCTTGCCTTTGATGTGATTTTTGGAAATGATTGGTTAACTACTCATCATGCTTTTCGTAAGGTTGTTAGCTTTCATACTCCTAACCAACCTGTTATGCGAATTCAAAGTAACCAAACCACTAAAGTCAATCATTGTCATATCAAGCCATAAATAAAGAGCCCCGATCCTTTCGTTGTTGACTTTCTTGTGTGGAATGCACCGAAGTCAGACTTTCTGTAGGCAACGTCGTGAATGATGGTGACAAGTTGATAGGTATCAATGTGACGTGTTATTCAAGTCTTGGATGAGAGTCACAGTTTTGAATGATAATTCTATTGTTAATAAATTTCCTGACATATTCTTGAAGACTTCTTAGCCTACCCCTAGAGCATGAAATCGAATTTTGTATTGACCCTAGTACAAAACCCATTTCTAAAACCCTCAAATATTTTCTTCACCTAAAACGAACGTGTAATGTGCCAAAGACGTTGGCTCGAGCTGTTGAAGATTACGATCGTACCATTCAATATCATCGTGGGAAAAAAATGAATGTGGTAGCTGACGCGTTGAGTAGAAGATCGTATGCATTTACGAGTGTGATGTTGTTAACACAAAGTCCCATTTCGTATAACTTACAAATAATGGAGATAGAGTTAAAGACTCTAGGGACCCACGTGATGATAACGAATATACGATTAGAATCGACTTTAATCGATAAAGTTAAAGCCACTCAAGCTATATACTCAGAGCTAATGAATGTGAAGAAGAAGGTTCAAGAGGGCGTTATTCTAGAAGCAAGAATCGACGAAGAGAGGAAATCTTAACCCTTGATTTAATTGATCCATTTTAAATCCTCGATCAAGTAGGCTCGCGGGCTTATAGACTCGTTTTTATCGCCAAGTATGTCGTGTTCATAACGCTTTTTAACGTGTCGATGTTACGTAAATATGTGGACGACCCAACCACATTATTAATTTAGAACCCATTTGAGATAGCGAAAGATTTAAGGTATGAGGAGATACGTGTTAATATCTTGGATAAGAAGGATCATATTTGACGCTCAAAGGTTATACCTCAAAAGTTAGAATTTGAAGTGAAGTTAAGGTATCCTCACCTGTTCGGCATACCAGGTACGTACGTAAATTTCGAGGACGACATTTCATAAGGAGGGGAGATTGTGAGACCCCAGATTTTATGAATAAAGATTTAATTTTCTTGAAATAATTTTTTTTATATTATGGTGTTGATTTAATATAATGTTATAGTTGTGGGTAATATTTATAAATTTTGCAAAGTAAGCAAGTGGGTATATTATATTCTATTGGTCGGGGAATATTCGTTTTAACAGGAAATATTCGTACGACGACACAATCATTGGTGGATCCCCACAATGTAATTATTATTAGTCGGATTGAGAAAACGACAAAAATACTTTATGAAAATAACTACGGAGGTGTTACTGTTAAAAAAGCTGTTGAACTACTCGGTAGTAAAAGTATAATGTCTGCCAGCGTAATTGCCTGATAGCACAGATGTATTGATTATTGATGCTTCACGTGAGAAGTCACTTAGTTATACTCAATTATTGCTACAAGATAATTCTTTGCATCATATCTCTCATATTATTGATTCAATTATCATCACAATATCATTTGCATAATATGTTATATTATTAAATCAATAATTGAGACGACAAAGTTATTCATATTATTATTTGCAATATTGACAATGTAAAACCACGAATTTTTTTAAATAAAAAGGAATTTCCTTTATTTATTATTTTGAAATAGTAAAGGGTGGATTTGATTAATGTGGTTAGTTATGGGTAAAATCTTGAAGATTTTAAATAAGCAGTGATGATAAAATATTCATTGTTGTCGGGAATATTCGTATTGTTTGGGAATATTCGTGCGACGGTAGCGATCTTTATGGGCCCCATAACGGAAAAGCGATTGGATGAAGAAAACGACAAATATAAGTTGTTTAAAAATAACAGGCGTAGTTATTCTGAATTATCTTGTTGGAATACTTTATGGTTAAAAACACACTAATACGCCGTTGTTGAGCAAGAAGACACCAGCAGTATTGCACCAATTATTGATTCTTACGTGAAAGGCACTACTCGATAATTATTACGATAATTACTGCTTCGATATTTTATTTTATTGATTAAATAATTAATGCATTGGTATTTTATATTCTTGTTGTTTCAATAAATTGTCATTACACAAGATTTTCCATTATCGAGAGCAATAATTCATATTATCTGAATAATATTATGGGATAACATTATTGGCAATGTCTCTAGAAAGTTCTCGCATACAGGAGAGGTTTGGTCACCTAATCAAGGCGCCCAAAAGGAGAGAGATCCTTATTGGAAAGCCCTCTTCTCATGAACGGCTGCTTTGCGATCTTGTGATTCTGTAATATTATTTATGAATAATTAATTATTGATTTATATGATGAGGAAAATATTGATTTTATGTGGATATAGATGGAGAAAATTTTAATGTGACAATTGTTAAAATTAATATTTTATCTTTTTCGATAAAATAATTCATTTAAATATATTATTTTAATAATATATTAACAAAGGATATTTTTATAATGAATGTGGGATATATGAGTATATGAGGAGGAAGAGTATTTTTGTGGCATTAAATGTTTAACACATATATTTTGTGTGTTGGTGGACACAATTATTGATCGAAATTTGATTATAAATTTAGAAAAATCGTCTGCTTTGTAGATTTCAGTTAATTTCTGTTTGGAATTTGGAAAAACTTCCTTCTGCAAAGTTGTAGATTATGGAATTTCCTATAAAAAGTTACGAGTTTTGAATTTTTCTGATAAAAGAGCTAATTATTATGAATTATTAAAGTTCCGAAGCTCCGAAATAATTGATTTTTGGAAGTTTTAATTAACAAAAACGTTTTTTGTGTTTGGTTAGCCTCATTAAACACATGCAAGTTGCTTGAATTCAGATGGTTCTAGGTGCGTGACAAATTTGTATATATATATATATATATTATTATTATATTAAATTTTCTACTTTGGTGTTCTAAGTATTTTCCTATAAATAGGGTCTTGGGTTAGAATTGAAAATCACACCAAAAATCAAGTTTTCTCTCTATATTATCGAAATGTATTCTTGTGAGTATTTTGAGTATACTTTGAGTATTGCTATACTGGCAAGTTCAAGTCATAGCCTATATCCTGTTTTTACTAGAAGTCTTGATCTTTCGAGGTAAGAGATATTTTTTTCTCGTAATGATATTATTTCTTCAATATCATTATCTTTGATATATTGATCCGAAGTTTTATCAAATTTGGAACTTATGGTGTCTGAGTTCTTATTCACGATACTCTGACTATTCACGATATCTGATCTATTCACGAATACGACACTATTATTCATCAAAAAATGAAAATTTTTCTTTTCGTCTAAAATATTTATTGTGGATACTAGCTTTGATTGTATCCATGTTTTGATCATTCTTGAATTTTACACCACTATGATTATTTTTGAGGTATTTTTGGGCGTGGATAAAACGAATCACTTAATCCTTAATCCTTAATCCTTAATCCTTAATCCTTGTCATTTTGTTTCACTTTGGATTCGCTTTCTTTTTAAAAATATATATATTTTTCATCATCCTCGATCTTAAATGATGATATTATTGAATATCTTTGGCCTGTAGTGCAGAGATGAATGATTTCTAATGAATATCTTTGGCATGTAGTGCAAAGATTAATGATTTCTGATGAATATCTTTGGCCCGTAGTGCAAAGATGAATAGGTGTTTAGATGAACATGATCAACTGGTGAATGTCCTCGGCACAGAGTGCAAGGATGAATATATGATTCCGTATATATATTGATTGATGTTACAGGGATAAAAATATTGATGATGGACTGTTAAATTCATAGATATTAGTAGATTTCATCCTCTATGTAACTCTTCTATGAATTAATAGTTTTCGCTGCGAGTATTGATTTAAAACTTGTTGTCTATTGTATTCTATTAAATTTTTCCTGTTGAAGACTAACGATAATTTGTTCAGTATTATCTTAGTCATAATATTCTTTATCTTTGGGCTAGTTGAGCTCACCCTTTTCCTTTTTTGTTCCATTTTTCTTCTCGGGAGGCGAGAATGTAAATGAGTACTTAGTGGGGTATGGAAATGAAGGTTCTAGAGAGAGTTGTTTAGTAGTCCTCACCATTTTGTAAAATAATGTATAAATAATTGTGATGAGGATTTATTTGGGTATGTATATTGTCTGAAGACAATAATTGTATTTAAACTCACAAGATATATGTTGTCGTATTTTGCATTTCGACAAATGTATTAATAAAGTTGTAGTTATTTACGCACCATGTATTTGGCGACTCGAAATGGGTTGGATGGAATGGACCTATTTTGGGGCGTCATGGTTGGTATCGAGCTTAGGGATATGATCTCCAAGCGAGATCGGGGAATAGAACTAGGAGGGAGAGACGAGTAAATCCTTCGCTAAAGGTGTCCTACCTAAGCTTATTTGTTAGTTGGTTAAGATATAGGGATATTATGTGATATATTGATTTCCTTAATTAACCCTTGTTTTATGATGATTTGAAGATGTCGATTGAGAATATTAACAATGGAGTAAATGAGACCAGTGGAGATGCCTCGCACTTACCAACGAGGAGAACGTGCAACAGTCGGCAATGTACCTCTGTGAACAACACCAATCGAAAGCGTGATGATGAACGAGGGGATGTTTAGAAGCTTTTTGCAGCTTCATGAAAAATCGACGAGGGAGACTCGTGTTCAAAATCTGAGGAGGAAATGATAGCAATTCACGGGTGGTCACAACCAAGCAACTCAAGAGTTGGGACCACCGTAATTATGGGGAAAGCCGAATCCGATTAAAGCGAGACGTGGGTCAAACAAATTACCAAGATATTCGATGTCTTGGGATGCACGGAGAACGAAAGTTCCATTCGCTACTTTTATGTTCAGAATGAGGCGTATTCTTGGTGGGGAATCAGGAAGCGTACCCATCCATCCACCGCACTCGGCGTATGTCATGAGAGACATTTGAAATAGTTCAATGACAAGTACTTCCCTGAAAGTATTCGTCATATGAAGGAAGTGGAGTTTATTAGACTGGAGCAGAATAACATGACGGTGTCCCAGTACGAGGAGAAGTTCGCGGAGTTATCCAGGTTTGCACCTCATTTGGTGGAGAATGAGGAACGTATGACGCGGATGTTTTTGAGAGGTTTGAAACCCGACATACGTCAGTATCTCATTTCTCATAAATTTTCTCTCTATTCAGATGTTGTCAATGTGGCTCGGTTGTTAGAAGAGATACTAACGAAAGTACGTTCAACCGAGGGACCATAACCAGGATCATACCAAGATAATACCATCGTAATAACGATAACCAAATGGAGAAAGAAGAATACGGACAAAGGCGGTAACCACTCGGTGGTAATCGTGGCCATGAGAATAATAGAAGAAGCGAGTGGGAGGAGATTTTAAAAGAGGATATTCAACAACGACTATGTGAAGACGTCGCCAAAGAAAAGAATCGGTTCCAAGGAGAGAAAGACCACCGGTCAGATATGTTACAAATGCGAGAAAGAGGGACATATCATTGAAACTACCCACAACAGCTTTAAGGTATGCTATAATTGTGGAAAGAAGGACATATCGCTTCGAGATTATGCGGTATCGAAACCCATCCAATGGAATGGTGACTCAAAAGATGTCCCGAGAAAAGTCAAAGTCAATCGGTTCTCGGAAGAGCGTTTGTCATGACCCAATTCGAATCGAGGAACCCGAACGAGTTTAGCACGGGTTAGTTAATTATAAATTCTTGCGAAGTTTATACCTTACTAGAATCTGCCTTCTACCCGTTCTTTTATCTCTTCTTCTTTACCAACGCGTTTGAACTTGACTACGGAGAAATTAGACTTTGACCTTATTTATGGAGACTCTCGTTAGAGAAACTTTCATTACATCTGTTTGTTTAGAAATCTTGCTTGATTCAGTTGGCACTATCACATTACCCGTTAACCTTATTTCTATAGAGATATTTGTTTTTGATGTGATTTTAAGGTTAACTACTCATCATGCCGAAATTGATTACTTTCGTAAGGTTGTTAGTTTTCATATTCCTAAGCAACCTGTTATTCGAATTCAAGCAATCAAACCATTGTAGTCAAACATTTTCATATCAAGCCATGAAGTCATTCGTTTATTACGGATGTCAAGTTTTCTTAGTCCATGTTATGGATTTGAATAAAGACACGTCAGATTTGAATAATATTCCTGTTGTTATTGATTTTTCCTGACGTATTTCCTGAAGAATTTCTTGGTTTACTCCCAAAGACTGATATTAAATTTTGTATCGACTTTGAACCCGGTACAAAACTCATTTCTAAAATCTCATATCGAATGGCTCCTATTGAACTTCAGGAGTTAAAAATTCAACTATAGAATTTGGTACTGAGCCTTTATCTGGTGACTTCCTTTGTGGAATGCACCGCCGCATTCGTAGGGGACACCATATTCGCGCGATAAGTAAACCGATAGGGTGTCATTGTAACGTCTATCCAAGGTTGGGATATGAGTCACGATTGAGAACAACCTAAGTCGGTAAATCAAAATACGTAGCTTTCAGCTTAGTTGGTTATTATCGAGATTCGTTGAAGGATATTCTCGAATCGCTATTCCATTAACGCAAATTGACTCGTAGAGATACAAAATTCGAATGGAGCAAAGAATGTGGGAAGTCTTGAAGAACTCAAGAGGAGACTCATTTCAAAGACATGTTCGCACCATGCCATCCCTAAAAGCGAACGTGGTAGCTGACGTGTTGAGTAGAAGATCGTATACAAGTATGAGTACGATATTGTCAAAGACTCATTTCCTATAATTTACAAATAATAGAGATAGAGATGAAAACTCTAGGTACCCACGTGATGATATACGAGTATAATCGACTTTAATCGATAAAGTTAAAGTTGCTCAAGCTACACAATCGAGTGATGAATTTGAAGAAGGAGGTGCAAGAAGTTGTTATTTCAAAAACGAGAATCGGTGAGGTGAGGAAAGCTCAAACCTTCGATTTATTAATCCATTTGAAATTCTTGATCAAATAGGAACTGTGGCCTATAGACTCGTTTTACCGCCAAGTATGACGCGTGTTCATAACGTTTTTCACGTATCTATGTTACATAAATATATGGACGACCCGAACCACGTCTATTGAAGTTAGAATCCGACGACGAGATAGCAAGACTTAACGTCACGAGGAGTACATTCACAAGATCTTGGATAGGAAAGAACATGTCCTATGTCTGAGGTTATACCACAAGTTAAAGTTTTGTGGAGAAACCATGCTATTTATTGAAATGACACGGGAGTTGGAAACGGAAATGAAAGCGAGGTATTCTCATCTTTTCGAAACACCAGGTACGTACGTCAATTTCGAGGACGAAATTTCATAAGGAGGGGAAATTGTAAGACCCCGAATTTTTTTTAAATAAAAAGGAATTTCCTTTATTTATTATTTTGAAATAGTAAGGGTGGATTTGATTAATGTGGTTAGTTATGGGTAAAATGCGCAAATATTTTAAATAAGCAAGTGGTGATAAAATATTCATTGTTGTCGGGGAATATTCGTTTGGTCGTGGAATATTCGTATTGTCGGAGAATATTCGTACGACAGCGCAGTCTTTTGTGGGTCCCATAACGGAAAGCGATTGGATGAAGAAAACGACAAATATAAGTTGTTCAAAAATAACGGCGTAGTTATACTGCTTAAAAGCGTTGGAATACTCTGCGGTTAAAACACACTAATACGCGTTGTTGAAACAAGAAGACACTTGATATTGCACCAATTATTGATTCTTACGTAAAGAAGGCACTACTCAATAATTGTTACGATAATTAATGCTCAAAGATTTTATTTTATTGATTCAATAATTCTTTGCATTGATATTTTATATTACCGTTGTTTCAATAAATTGTCATTACACAAAGATTTTTCATTATCGAGCAATAATTCATATTATCCTAATAATATTATTGGATAACATTATTGGCAATGTCTAGAAAGTTCATTTAAGGAGAGGTTTGGTCACCTAATTGCGCCCAAGTAGTGAGAGATCCTTATTGAAAGCCCCTCTTTCCTGAAACTACCGGCTGCAAAGATCTTGTGATTCTGTAATATTATTTATGAATAATTAATTATTGATTTATATGATGAGAAAAATATTGATTTTATGTGGATATAGATGGAGAAAATTTTTAATGTGACAATTGTTGAAAATTAATATTTTATCTTTTTCTGATAAAATAATTCATTTAAATATATTATTTTAATAATATATTAACTTGTGATATTTTATAATGAATGTGGGATATATGAGTATATGAGGAGGAAGAGTATTTTTGTGGTATTAAATGTTTAACACATATTTTGTGTGTTGGTGGACACAATTATTGAATCGAAATTTGATTATAAACAAAAATCGCCTGCTTATAGATTTCGGTTAATTTCTGTTTGGAATTTGGAAAAACTTCCTTCTGCAAAGTTGTAGATAATGGAATTTCCTATAGAAAGTTACGAGTTTTGAATTTTTCTGATAAAAGAGCTAATTATTATGAATTATTAAAGTTCCGAAGCTCCGAAATAATTGATTTTTGGAAGTTTTAATTAACAAAAACGTTTTTTGTGTTTGGTTAGCCTCATTAAACACATGCAAGTTGCTGAATTCAGATGGTTCTAGGTGCGTAGACAAATTTGTATATATATATATATATATTATTATTATATTAAATTTTCTACTTTGGTGTTCTAAGTATTTTCCTATAAATAGGGTGCTTAGGTTAGAATTGAAAATCACACCAAAAACTGAAGTTTTCTCTCTATATATCGAGCGTATTCTTGAGAGTATTTTGAGTATACTTTGAGTATTGCTTTATCTGGTGCAAGTTCAAGTCATAGCCTATATCCTGTTTCAACTAAGTCTTGATCTTTCGAGGTAAGAGATATTTTTTTTTTCTCGTAATGATATTATTTCTTCAATATCATTATCTTTGAAATATTGGTCCGAAGTTTTATCAAATTTGGAACTTATGGTGTCTGAGTTACTTATTCACGATATCTCACCTTTATTCACGATACTCTGATCTATTCACGAATACTAAGACTATTCATCAAAAAAATGAAAATTTTTCTTTTCGTTCAAAATATCTATTGTGGATACTCGCTTTGATTGTATCCGTGTTTTGATCATTCTTGAATTTTACACCACTATGATTATTTTTGAGGTATTTTTGGACGTGGATAAAACGAAGTACGAATCCTTAATCCTTAATCCTTAATCCTTGTCATTTTGTTTCACTGGATTCGTTTCTTTTTAAAAAAATATATATTTTTCATCATCCTCAGTCTTAAATGATGATATTATTGAATATCTTTGGCATGTAGTGCAAAGATGAATGATTTCGATGAATATCTTTGGCCCTGTAGTGCAAAAGATGAATGATTCTGAAGAATATCTTTGGCCCGTAGTGCAAAGATGAACAGGTGTTTAGATGAACATGACCAATCGGTGAATGTCCTCGGCCTCAGAAAGTGCAAGGATGAATATATGATTCCGTATATATATTGATTGATGTTACGGATAAAAATATTGATGATGGATCATTAAATTCATAGATATTAGTAGATTTCATTCTCTACGTAACTCTTCTATGAATTAATATTTTTCGCTGCGAGTATTGATTTAAAACTTGTTGTCTATTGTATTCTATTAAATTTTTCCCTGTTGAAGACTAACGATAATTTGTTCTATATTATCTTAGTCATAATATTCTTTACTGGGCTAGTTGAGCTCACCTTTTTCCTTTTTTGTTCCATTTTTCTTCTCGGAGGCGAGAATGTAATGAAGTACTAGTCGGGTATGGAATGAAGGTTCTAGAGAGAGTTGTTTAGTAGTCCTCACCATTTTTGTAAAATAATGTATAAATAATTGTGATGAAGATTTATTTGGGTATGTATATTGTCTAGAAGACAATAATTGTATTTAAACTCACAGTATATATGTTGTCGTATTTTGCACGACAAATGTATTAATAAAGTTGTAGTTATTTATGTACCATGTATTTGGCGACTCAGAATGGGTTGGATGGAATGGACCTATTTTGGGGGCGTCACAGACAATGTCTAGAAGTTCTGTCAAGGAGAGGTTTGGTCACCTAATTGCGTGCCAATAAGGAGAAATCTTTATCGAAAAGCCCCCTCTTTCCTGAGAACGACTTGGTTGTTAAATATTGTGAGTTATAATATTAATGATGAATAAGTTGTGTTGATCAAAGATGAAATTGATTGTTCCATTGTGTTGGAATTATTAGTGTTAGTGGAAATTGACATTTATTTCGATGATAATTGATGTATGGATGTTATATTGTTCACTCGGGTATTCGGAGCACTTTTTGTGTCGGAGTTACTATTCATAATTTACTATTCATGAGTTACTATTCACGAGTTACTATTCACGAGTTACTATTCACCCGGTTACAATTCACTCTAGTATTGTGCATTCTAATTATTTGGGTACAATATTATTCCATGAGGAGATGTGCTAATTTTTCGAATAGTTGGTTGAAGATATAATAAGTAAGTCAATATGGGCGTTGGTGGAGTTATAATAGTAAATCAATATGGATCATTTGGTTTAAAATTTTGATAGTAAATCGGTATGGACCGTTGTTTTAAGTTTTAATAAGAAACCAATATGGGTCGTCTGCTTAATAGTAAATCAATCTGGACCGCTCATGAATTAGTTATATTCATTCCATTTTTCTATAAATAAAGCTCATTCCTTCATTATTTCTTACTTAATTCACTTTGAAACTCTAGAGAAACTATAGAGAGAAAGAAGAAAAGTATTTTGTTACTTCACTTTTCCAATATCCAGCTTTCTTCTAAGGTAGGGAATATTATTTGTTGTACCGTAAGGGTTATTATTTTTTTTGTATTCGTGAAGAGAACTCATTATTTTGTTCTTTATTATTCATTGGAATAACTCAGATCTGCTGAATACCTATACTTGGTGAAATTCTTCTAATATTCCGTTCTTTATTATTACGCTTTAATATCCTCATGCTGCACGCTTACGCCGGACCGGTTCCATTATTTATTATTCGTTTTAATATCTTGTCTGCAAGGCTTCTGTGGGACTGATTTCATTATTTATTATTCTCATTGAATATCCTATCATCATGCATGCGTTTACGCGGGACCGGGTTCCGTTATTTATTATTCTCGTTGGAATAACTCACTGCAAGGCCTATCACATGCATGGTGATTTCTTTTGTTATTCCATTTTTATTATACTCAATTGGTTAAAACTTTGACTTCTATACTCCATGAAATTTGTGGAATATCCTTGATATTTCAAGCTTCATCCAAAGATCTTTTTATGGAAATATTCTTCCGAGCATTCTTGAATTTTACTCTACAAAACAAAGATCATGTTGACAATTTGGGCGTTATCAGTTCCTAGATAAATTAATTCTTGAACTTGTTTTATTGAATTCTTATATCATTGTCATCATCCTCATGTTTATATTTTTGAAAGTCATCTGTGGCCTGTAATGCAAGATGGATTTGGTATGATTATGACCAGGGATTATTCGGTGTAATCATGACCGTAATGCTACAATTAATGTGGTAAAAGTCCTCATTGGCCCGTAGTGCATTGATGGACAGTTGTTGGCATGATCATGACCATTAATGAATACACAAATATTCTTGGTCCGTAGTGCATGGATAATTATGGTCGTGATACTTAAAGAATATCCTCGATCAGTAGTGCGAGGGTGATTCGATGATGTGGATTATTTATTAAGTCGAGTCCCAACGATAAAAATGATGAAAAACCTTTTAAATCATAAAAGATAGTAGATTTCATTATCTACTTGACTCTTTTAATGGATTGCTTGACTCTTTTAATGGATTGCTTGTTCCGCTGCAGTTAAACTGATATTTATTATATTTTATCAGTTTAACATTGTTGAAGGTTAACGATAAATTATTCTCGCATTATCTTAGTCATAATATTTTTTTTGGGCTAGTTGAGCTCACCTTTTCTTTCATTTATTCTCTTCGTGAAATGAGAACGTAAATTTGGGACTAGTCGGGAACAGAGTGATGGTCTAGATGGTGCATTAGTAGTCCTCACTATTTTGTGAAATAAAGTGATAATAATTATAATGAGGACTCCTTTTGAGTTTGTATATACTCTAAGTAGACAATATTTGTATTCAAACTCACAGTTTATGTTTTGTCGTATTGTACACGACAATTGTATTATTAAGTTGTATTTGAATTCTGTACCATGTATCTGGCGACTCAAGATGGGTGATGTATACCTAATTTTGGGGGAGTCACAATTGTACTTTCAATCATCTATCTATATCTATATTGTCTAGGCTTAAATATAAATAATTACCCTAAATTATTAATCTTGTTCATTTTAGTGATCAATCTTTTAATTATTTCAATCAGTTTCTTAAACTATCAACTTTTTTATTGAACCTGTAACGTTATAAATTGATGACATGGTCTCGCTGATGGCTAATTGATGTGTACGTGTATTTAAAAAAGTAAACAACTTAAATATAAATTACTATCTTGAACTATTGATATTTTTCCACTTTGGTGATCGATCTTCTAATTTTTTTAATTAAATGATTAAATCAAAGTGGAAAAAATTAATAGTTTAATTACTTGATTGAAAATTTTGAAAGACCGATCACCAAAGTGAAAAAACTTATATTTAAACCTAATTTATAGTTACATGTATACATTGATTAGCCTAGTTAGCGGGGTCACGTCATCAATTTATGATGTGTTTGACTTAATTGAATGAAAGCGAAAAAAATTATTAGTTTGATGACTTAATTGAAAAAGTTTAAAGGTTGATTACCAAAGTAGAAAAAGGTTAATAATTTTGGGTAGTTATTTATATTTAAGCTAAATTTAATACACAAGTGAAAAATACTCTTCAAAACGTACCGCGAGGTTTATGTCAAAAAGAGAGCTCCAATTTTGCTTCACTGGTTCATCTTTCCTCACTGCTGTAATCTCTCGTTGATACACAAAATGCCCATCAAATGGTAACAACCACACCATATTTCAATTGGGTAATCTCCTATTGTTCCTTTGACCACTCACATTCAACCTCTGTTTTTCTTTCTTTCTAGGGTTTTGCACTGGCATCCAAATGCCGGAACCACCGTCAACAGTCAAATCCTCACAGAAGTCTCTCAGTGTGTTGAGAGCATCAATGGCGTCAAAGAAGGACGATGGAAAACTACTCTCACCTTCTACAGACCCCTGCTTAAAGGTAGTACTAATTTCCCTCAATTCTTATCTCTATTTACATGTAAATGGGTTAGTTATCATATTGTGTTTAATCCATCAGAGCAAGCGAATCCCGCAGAATTCCCCGTGATTTTCTGGGGATTGCGCTTCCAGAACAACCCAGTAAATACTACTTTGTGATTCGGGGGCAGCAGTTGGTTCTTGAGGCGGATTCTACAATTCAGACGATAATGGAGAAACTTCAGTCCTATAAAACGAGGGTGGCCCTTAATTTTGAGGTTAATATACTTAAACTTACTTGATTTTCTGTATGTTATTGCTAATTATGTTGCTATAGGATGCTTGATGGTTTTACAAAATAAAATAGGGTTGCTCATTTGAGCTGAATCTGACTAATTGGGTATCCTTCTAAAGATATGTTTGATAGAGTATAATAGATTATGTTCATTTCTTTCTTTCTTATGAAAATATGTTTAATAGACACTATAATAGATTATGTTAATTTCTTTCCGTTAAAAAGGGGTAGTTACCTGCTACATTCAAATTTATGCTGTCATTGTGTAAACTATGTGATAGTCCGTGCAATGCACATGCCAGTTTGAAGAATAGATTGAATAATTTGTCAAATATGCGATGAGAATGATATTTTTTATAGACTTTTCAATAACCGTAGTCGAAAATTAAGAAGGAGATGAAATTAGAAAAATTAATACATAAGATGAGTGATTGTTAGCTCAAGCAAAGAAAGAGAAAAGATGATTGGGTTAATTGAGAAGATGGAAGAAGCGAGAAAGGGAAGACCCGATGTATTAATTGAATGAGTTATCATCCGAGACAACTCAGAAGAGTTTTTCAATTGAAAGTTGAGTTTTCCAATTGAAAGTTGAGACTAACCTAAACCTGACCTTACATGTAAGGTCATGCATAAAAATATTAACAACAATTAAACATTGAAGAAACGACATAAAAAATTATGCAAAATTTGGGTGTAAATATAGATTGAAATGGGTTATGCTTAATACACTTTTTAGGTCTAATTCACTTAGGAACCAAATAGAGCATTAACACAACAAAAGAAAACATACATAAATATATAAAATACGATAGAATTGAATCAAGAAAATTACGTTGATGGGAATTTACAATTACCATAACCTAAGATTATAAAGGAAAATAAGAAAACCAAAATTCATCGAAATCACAAAATTAAGCAAACATGTTTAGCAAAGTCCTATTTTTGATGGAAAAGTTAAAACTTTCTTTGGGATCGAGAGAAGTCAGCGTTACTAAAATTACGCCTATCTTTCGTTAAGCCGTACTTGAGGAAGTAATTGTTGAATCTTCTTTTATCTATCCATGTATGTGTGTGTTGTAGTTAATATCAAAAGAAATACTATAAGGTACAACTGGATCAAATGCACTCACATATCTTCCCTTGAATGCCCATTCGAGTAAAACTATTAATGAAACTTATCATCCATTTCAAGCCAAAACTTTTCTTGCCCAAGATCCGGTCTCGCTTTACGTAAATATAGGTAAGTGTACAATTGTACATAATTACTCAGAGGTTCCATGAACTCCTAATATCAATAAATGTTGTCCACTAAAATTGAATGTACGATCCCACATATAGCAAGCTGAAGCGAGAGTTTCCACCGCGCTTAAGCTTCCATCTATATACAAAAAGTGACTTGTCAAGGCCCTCCATCACATCCGCATACTACTCAAATAAATAGGCTAACCCAAGGTGTATCAAGAATGCAACTTCTAAATTGTGTTACTATATCGACCAAATAAATATAATAAGAATAAATATATGACTAACCCGTGTCTCTACTAAATTGCTCTCCAAACGCAATGACCGGAAGAGTAGAGACAGAGAATATATAGGTTGTTGGAGACAAAATCCTGCTTAGAGGAAGGCGAGATTAGATTCCAATAAAATTTCACTTCTATCAAAGGTAAAAGAAAAAACAAAAGAAGAAACAAAACCTGCCCCTTGAGCGAAGTGTGTTAATCCAGTCTTGCTTGTAGCAAGCTTTTCTTCCTCTAAAGTCATTAATAATTTCCCTGACTGGTGTTTTGAAAATTTCCATTGCCGAAGGCTAGGACGTGTAAAATCAAATAACATTCTGAGAATAGGAAAACCAATGAGAATGATAAGTCCCCACGCATAGTACATTAATTTATGCCAATGCTCCCCGAGGCCTGAGAAACATGGTAGGTTATCATTTCCAGAAAGTGCAAGAAAAAAGAGATAATGTTATGTCTTGTTGGAAAGGGGTGAGAGAACCAAATTTGTAATTAGAGTTTAACGGTATTATGGAAAATGAGTTATGAAATCTTCTTGATATCTAAAAAGAACATAAAGGTAAAGAGGAAGTAACAAATATTAATACATATAACACATAGTTTCTTGATGCTCTTGACAGCAACAACCTTCAAATTTTCCATAGTCCCTTGATATTCAGGGTCGGTCTCCCCACGAAAAGTAATCTAGCCACTACCGGAACACTAACCCAAAAACCTTTAATTGAGAGAGAAAAAAAGTCCTTTCATATCAAAAATAAAAATAAAAAACTTTCTCCTTCTAATCCAACTCAATACCAATTCATTTAACCATATACAATTTATAATACAATTTAATAGAGAATAAACATGATACCTGACATTCCAACTTTGAGGCATCCATATATAACGTCAACAAATCGAGACTTAGGGCCCAAGGTCACTACAATCTTTGTCATGGTAGGAAAGAAACTCTGTACATATACATCCACATCAATAATTTCTCAAATCAATCTCAAAATCACAAATATACATATCAATAGGTTCGTTCGTATGCAAATTACATATCCAAGTGTAATTTTTTTAAAAGAAGTGAGAAATATACAAAAACACTCACAAATTTTGAAAGCTCGAGAATGGAAGACATAACCTTGAAAATTATGCGGGTTGACAATCCTCCGAATCAGTTTTTGCACTTATATTATATTTCAACCCTATCTGATATTGGATGTCTTGTGTCGGTTCATTTTTGCACATAAATAACTGTCATCATCCTTTCTTTCTCATCCATCATCTTCTCTGATAGAAATGTATTTATTGTTTTTCTAAAAAAGGAACTTGTCAAGTTCTTCTTCATGTGTTCATGTGTGTCAATACATTAAAACATATGAACATTTTCTCAGATTTATTTTATCAAACACTTAAAATGCATTACCTAACATAAACAAAAAAAACATCTCAAACAATTACACTATTTAACAAAACAGAAGGTCAATAAAATCATTTCAGTTGCATACTTGTATGTATTACCCCCAAAAAAAGACATTAAGTCAATAGAAATTAATATAACCAAAGATCAAACCTACGAAATCGAAAAAAGACTAGTATTCAAATTCACTCAAATTAAACAAAATTAAAAGTTGTAATTACCCATTTTCAAGGCAGAGGACTCCAATCCATTCCTAAACGCAAAGGCGAAGTTCCATCGTGTTTGTGCTTTGGTAGACTCCATCCTTGCATCTTTCAATTTGATATGTAATTCTGATTTTCTAGAAATTTAGAAAAAAAATCTCGCCCCTAAAAACTTTACATCAACCACCTATTTAGCTTTCATGAGGTTGTGGTTTGTTTTGGATGTGGTTTCAATTTCTAGAGATATAGGTATATAGAGACAGAGAAATTGGAAGTGAAAGATGAAAACGAAGAGAAGGTGAAACTCTGAAGTGGAAAGGAAGATCAAGAGAGGAATCGTTGAAATCGAGATTCTGTGAGGATTGCAAGTTATGCATAAGATACTGGTTATACATAAGTAAAGAAGAAGAAGAAGAACATGAGAAATTTGAAGAAACACCGACGGTTTTGTGGACTGAAGGATGGAATCGATTCCAAACTCGCGTGAGTTTTGACCGAGTTAACTCTTAATTAATTAAGAGTTCACTCGGTTCAATTGAGGATTCCTTGCCGTCATCTATTTACGTGTATTTATATATAATAGTTGATTGTCTTTCTAATTTATTATAAACTAAATTTTTATTTTTATTTTTATTTCAATACTGTAGGGGTTCCAATATCAACTTGGGGACTTCCGGTTGAGAGTGGAAAAGTTGTTCCACTTCACTCTGAAAGTTTAAGGGAATAGTCATGGAGGTACGGAATTCAGATTCGGGTTGAACTTTTAATGATTTGATTGATTTATGTTCCTACTAAATTAAGTATAAGCTTGAGGTACCCACATCACCAATACTAACAATTATATTGTTTTATAATATGTATTTGGCTTTTGAATGTGTTCTTTATAAATTTGGGTTTTAATTCTTTAGGTAGAGTATCTGTCCACAGAGCCAAAATTGTTGAGTTGAAACATTTTCATACCAAGGAAAACAATAGAAATACTTCAAATTTTGACCTGAGTAGGTAAAGTAAACACAGTAAACACGTGATTGAGGTAGCATCTATTAGTGTACGGATGGGCAGGACTCTAGATCTTGGTTTCAAGAATGCATCTTTGAGCTGGTGTTTTGCATTCAAATTCTTTTTACCAAATTCTAAAGAATGTCAGAACTATTATATTTTCTGGAATCAATGATTTTATTTGCTTTGGAAGATGATCTCTATTTACCTCTATCGATTGAACCACATTCTGTTTTGCAAGATGGTGACGATAAAATTCTATGACATGTGCTAACGGTAGGGGCGGATCCAACCTGAAAGTTCAGTGGATGCAAATTAGAAAAAAAAAATCCCTTAAGAATAAAAATTTAATAAAATGAATCACAAAACTAAATAATACTCAAATATTGTTTACAATAAATTTTTTCGAGATTTTATTGCTTGAAGTTGTTGCATGATAGTCTCATTTTTAATAGCTACAAAAATATCACGCTCAATGTATAAATTCAAATTTTGTACGTTTAGTTGTTGTAACCCAATTACGTAAGTCCTTGCCTGACAATCAATAAATATTTAAAAACTAATTCAACATCGAAACAAGATCAATATACAATATGAATAGTCAAGTGTAATTAGCACCAACAATAAATAATCTCAATTAAACCGCTAGCAAGTAACATTACAAAATAAATTACAAAATTTAAAGAAAGTAAAAATAGAATAGAACACATAATAACTTTTATTTGATGGAGTTCTTCATTGTTGCAGTGTTGCTTTAAGAAGTAAAAAAACCTTAATTTTATAAAAGTACAAAAAAGAAGAATCCATAAACAATTACAAAAATTCCTAAAGCAATTGTTAAATTTGTGAAATTAGAATATACTTTTTGAAATTGCTTCAATTGCAAATCGTGAATGCCTATTTTAATTTACCTGATTGGAATTTGGAGACTTGATCCACTTGAAATTTACATCGTGATCGCCTAGTTGCTCTATTGCGATTTGCTAATTTGGAGACTTGGAGTCTAGAGACTTGGAGTTGGCGAGTTGCTCCCTTGTTGGCTTGTTACTCTGTTGCTGTGTGTTGTTGAAGCTGATTCGCTGAACCATACGTAAGTAAAGTTAGAACACTGAGGCAGTTAGGCATAACTTATTCCAGATTTCATACCAAAAATCATGAGAGAGAAAGTAAGGACCTGGGTGTGGGAGGAAAAGTGTGTTTGGAGAACAGCCTTTTAGGAAATTACAGAGATGAAGATGTGGGTGAGGTCCGTGAGGGAATGTGGGATTGGTCCTTTAGGAATTATAATAGTTTTTAAGTATGAAATTTCATTTTAACATCCTCCTAAATTTTTTTTAATATCCCCCCCCTCAAAATTCAGTGGGGACAAGTGCCCCGCTGCCCTCACTGTGATCCTCCCCTGGCCAACGGTCCAAAGAACACAGACTTGGATGGTAGTGAGATTTGTATAAATTTTAAATTAATGTACACCAGGTGATGATCAATTTGACATTAATAATATGGTGAATGCTGCTACCACCCATTTTTTTCACGATGTATCTAAGCTATTAGATTTCCACCTTTGAGCTTGGTCTTTTTTGATCTTTCTAGACATTTTGATTGCCTTTCTTCATGTAGGATTTATTTGTATACTTATTTCTTCATGTCGTCCCCATTTTTGTGTTTATTTTGTTTTATCTTACTTGAGTATCGTGACTCGTGATCAACATGGGACATAGTTTCAGAAATACTTTTGACCAGCTTGTTCCTTTTATACCCTCCTATAATAAAAGGATAACATGGTTTATTTGTGGTAAAGTTGCATTTGTTGTTGAATGTTGAACTGTTCAACAACTTTTATATTTAACGCAAGTAGTGGTTACATGTTCACATGAGGATTTTGTATGTTGCTCAACCTCAATCTTCTAAGAGTTGGTTGTTTGTTTTGCAGATGGAGTATTTGCCCATCTCGTCCTGGGAAAAGTCGCATCAAATCATGGCAGAATTCAATGATATATGGCAAGAGGCTCTGCAGAAAAGATCATTACCTGGTCGCTTCGCTCAGTATAGAACCAAACTTTGCGGACTTTGGCCTCACAGACAATTATATTTCACCAACACAGCTGTTCAGTATGCTTATATCATGCTTCAAATGATTGCAACGGCCCAATCTGTGAGAAATTAGATGAAGAGAAATTCCTTTTGGTACCAAATTGATGATAAATTCTGACCCTCTTGGTTTTGTTTTCTTCTTGTATCACTGGCCTGTTCTTTGTTAAGTGAAAAAATGTATTCACTGTTTCAGTTAATATATTTATCAACTTGTGCTCTCATTGAGATTAATCATTCAAGATTAAGCAATGCATTACACTTTCAAATGAGGCAGGTTACTGGATATCATCATCTACATCTTAGCAGCGCAGCTTGAGAATGCAATGTAAACATCAACCATTGCTTGTTCGATTGAGCAAAAAGTTCCATGTCTTTGCATAGGAATATCAGATAACTGTCCAGAATTTCGCAGGATTTGTCTTCAGTTATAATATCCTAGCTCGAGCTAATTTGGTGCGTTGTGTTTGATCTCAAAATGTTGCGAGTTAAATAAATTGTGCTTGAAATAAGTTACTTGTAAACGAAAAATCTATCTAATAAAATATAAATGATTTTGAATTTTTCGCTTCACTCAATAAATCATCTGGCCATCCAAAATTTAGGATAAATTTCAATCGTCCATACAAAGGTTTGGAGATGCGGGATACAACTAGTATTTTATATTACCGTTTGGATCTATAAACATATCAAATGCATCATAAGGATACAAATCTCTAGTCATATTTATCTTAAATTTATGTTTATGTTGATTTATAATTGTGATTAGTATGAATTATAAGATCTGTAACTAACAATTAAATAAGATACATAAAATATATACTTCCTTCGTCCCCATGATAAAAAGTCCTTATTACTATTTTGGATAAATTCCCATGTTAAATGTCTATTTTCTTTAATAACCAAACTTTTACACATATTTTTTATTATACCCGTAGTAGCATTAAATATCTCATACTTTTCTTATTTTAATTTTCTCTCCATATTTAATGACATTATTATAGATAATTTTGTCATTTCATTCATCTTTTAATATACGTGAAAAATTCACCATTACCTTTATATTGGGACGGAGGGAGTATATCATTATAATATACAGTATGTCACACAAATTTAAGGAGAAGAGAGTATCAATTTTGTCTTGGTGGATCCCATGCAAGTACACCAATAAATCTTTTTCTCTCTTTATATTTAATGGACCTCAATTTAATAATAAACTAGTCTTTAAGTATATTATTTTTATATTTGACTCGTGTATTTTTTAACATTCTTTTGGATACAAAAATTTTATACTTAAGACTTCAAAACGTAGAGAGTAATAAATAATAACTTCTAATTTGAGGAGATTCCATGAGCTTAATAAATTGAGAATTCAAATATAATCTATAAATATTTAGGGTTGTTTGTTTTTTATTGAATGGCTATTCAGTGTGTTTATTTTTTGAAAAAATTGTCCGAATGATTGAGTTATTAGTCATTCTCGGACCGATTTGAAACTTAATGATTTAGTCCCATTTTTTTAACTGAATGGACTGAATGATTTTTTTTTATAATATTAACTATTATATTAAATAATATTAAATAAATTTATAATAAATTTTAAATTATTTTAAAGAGATAAAATAATAAAATATATTATTTAAATATTTCAAACATATAAATTATCAAATAATTTTTTATTTAAATTTAATTTTATTCAAATTTTACCACTAACTACCTTAGATCGACTGTGTTCGTACGTGATAATATTTCTATGATTCTATGAACGTGGTAACGGTTTCCCAAAAAATATATCTATAAATACATTAAACATAAATTAATATATTAAAATATAATGGGCAGATATTATGCGGGTAAAATGAACTGGGAAATCAACAAAATATAACCCACCATTAACATCCCATAAAGTCCCTACATGTATTTTAAACCATGGCCAACTTCCATCTTCTATAAATTTCAAAACCCACTTAAGAAAACCCTAGCAGACAATCTATTCGTGGCTTCTCCGTCTTCTCGCGCCACTGTGGTAAACCCTCTCGGTCTCTCTCTCTGTATATATATAATATATACACATGCATCTATGTATGTGTATCTGTATTGAATGATATTTTGAAATTCAGTCGAGTGGATTGAAATGGTCCAGATGATTCTATGAACCAATGGGTTTTATGCCTGATCAAATTTCGATCCTGAGTGCTTTATTGACAAACAATCAAAAATCACAAAAGTTCAATATTTTTCTTAATAAGTTTTGAATTGTATATCCTTCAACCTGAAGAATGGTTTATTCATTTGTCATCGGCAGAAGCCAATTAGCATTGAGATATCAAGTCTATTAATTACTGAGCCAATTTTCCGTTCTATAGGGATCAATATTCATTTATTGTGATTTTTCTTACCAGAAGTTGATCAAGTATCATTATAATGGATCCGGATTCCCTAGGCAAGAGCAATGCCCTAGAAAGGTCTAAATTTGGTACCCTTCATTCAGATGTAGCTAAATTCACATATTCATCCTCGCCCCAAATTTTTCTGATGAATCGTCTTTTCACTGCTGCTTTAGGTGAGGTTTGCTCCGAAAGCTCCTCCTCGTAGAGACCAAAAGCCCATTTTACCCAAAGTGTAAGAATTTATGTTGTTTTTACTTTAAGCTGTAATTATTGCTTGCTATAACTTGTGGCAAAATTCATTGCCTTTTACAGTGAAAAGGTTGAAGATGCCGATGATGCTGCCAAGGCGCAAGAATTAATGCAGCGTTTCAATGTATTTCTTGAGTTTGTTATATTATTTTATTGTGGAAAAAAGAATACTTTTTTTCATGCTCCTCTTTTTCTAAAATCAAACATGCTTCTCATTTATAGGAAGCTTCTATGAATACAAGGCCTAAGCTTGAAAAGAAACGTAAGTTTCTTTTCATAATATTTTTGCCAAGATAGATTAAAAAAGAATGTTTTTTTTGTGGTTAAATGCAATCAACTTATTGCTTACTTTTTGATGGAATGGCATTGAATATAACCAATTTTTGAAGAATTTAGTTATTGGTTATATGGAACTTAGTTGTTAATATCTTGTTTTAACAATCCGTTACATTCTTAATCCTATAGAAGAAATTTAAGACAATAAATTTATATCATTCTGGTACCTAAGAATTGTAGTTGGAATACGCTCAACATGTTATTAACTTTGTGCAATGCACGGCTGGTATACATCCACAAGAAGAGTTCTCAAAATAAATTTTTGTCTGAGATATTCAAAGTGAATAAACCATGTATCCTTACATCGATTATTTGTGCTTTTCTTGCATCCTCAATCAGAACCATATATTGGAAAATCAGCTTCTTGTGATTAAGTACTTCAAGCAGTGAATAACTATCTACAGTGTACACATGCATTATATGTTTGCTCCAGTTAAGGTCTATTTCAGCTTAATATTTTTAAGTTCCACTGCATCACGCCTTTGCTTTACTGATTTTCACTCAACCTGTTAATGATTTAGGAGATTGTATGACAATATATGACCATCATAATATATATGCATATTGTATATTTAGCATACAAGTTTTCTAGAAGAAATTGTTACCTATCAGAGTTCAGTCTAAAACTATCTATTACAAATGAATGTTTAAGGATTCTTTTTGCTTTCACAATTTGCAGCCACACAAACCCGAGTCACCTTTGGTTATGGAGGTGGATCTTCTTTAAAATCATATGGTGCTCCAAAGGGCGGGATTGGCATTAAAAGAGTCAAGGTTCATCTTCTGAAGGCAAGTGACCCTTTTCCTATACATTTTATTTTAGCTGCAATAGAGTTCTCAGTGCATTTCACTGGAAATGTGTTTCTACAGGTGGAGGTGCCCATGCGCCTGGAAGAGAGATCAAAGAATATAAGGAACCATGGGTTGGTATAAAATACTTAGATTCACAAATTCCTTCTAAGTTACTATTGCCCTCGTCTGAATTGTTCCCCTCATTGTTTTGGTTGTTTGGATACTACTGCAGGATTACTATACTTATTATCCTGTGACTCTTCCTTTGAGAAGGCCATACTCAGGAAACCCAGGTATGATTTGAGGTGCTTTTACTTCATAACATAAAATACAGGTTAATGCTGCACATATTGTGTGGCATCAAGTAATGGTCCAGGCATTGCTATTTTTGTTTAAATTGGTCATATCTTTAGGTGCATGGCTAGATTAATTTCTCTGCCTTGTCTTTCTAAAATTTATGATTTATACGCCATCCTGATGCAGCTTACCTTGTGTATGCTTTGGAGGGATTTAATTTGGTTCGTTTCCTTGTAGAATTTCTGGATGAAGAGGAATTTGGAGGGACTTCAGAAACCATTACTTCCAACGAATCTTCCACAGGTCCAGCTGTAGAGCTTGACCTTATGGTTGGTTTTTTGAGTAGTTGTAATCTAAATTCCTTTCAGTTACTTGTTATGAAATCCTTTGACATTTACAGAATGTTTCAGGAGGAGAATTTGGAAGCAAGTATGATCTTCCTTCAGTTACCAGAAAGTTTACCCGTGAAAAAGCAGTCCGTTAAGGAGGGCCACGAGGTGGGAAGCACCTCTAAATCATTGAAAAGTTCAGGACCTTCAGGAAAAGCCTGTGGTTTGGATGAGCTACCAGCTGGCTTCATGGGTAAAATGCTCTGCTTACAAGAGTGGTGCCGCAAGCTGAAGCTGGGGGATATCCTGTATGATGTGAGTGCGCAGCCTAATGATAATTGAACTGTTGATTTTGGTATAAGACAATTATTTTCTCGATGTTTGATTCTTTTCTTTTCCTTTTTCTTTACAAACTAAGGAATGTGTGAAAATTCTATTAACAATTTTCAAGTATGAAAATATGGTGAAAATTTGAAGTTATTAGATAATGAAGTCCAGACAGTGTAGGATCCCTTGTCTTACTGTCATTGTCATAGTTTTCATTCCAAAGTAAGTGTTCAAGGTTCCTATCAATGCAAACTTATGATCCCTCCATTTCACAAAAAACCTGTCAAGTATGTGAATGATTGCAGAGAGAATCTATTAATTTCTTGTGAGCTATCTAATATATTTTACTGGCATCAGGTTTCTGCAGGATTGAACTGTGATTTTGCTCAGGATGTTGTTGCCATCAATACAGAAGAGAAACATTGTTGCATTGTGGGGGAACTCAATAAGCGTGCCATTCTAATCCCGGATGTAGATTCAATCTTAGAGAATATATCTGATTTATGATAATTTTGGTTGTTTGCGGCAAAATTTTGTTCTACACATGGCGGAATCTGACAGTTGTTGAATTTTCTATGAAGAAATTTGTAGGGGCTTCGGTTACAATCATTTAAATGCTTCATCAAAAACATTTAAAGTTGAAGGATGAGATTTACAAAAGAATGTTGTACTTGTACATTATTTTACATATAGAATGAAAAAGAGGGAACTCTTTAGTTACTATTATTATATGTATGTTCTATAGATTCTTTGTTTACAGACATGCAATTAAGTTAGCTGCAGAAAGATCTGGAGTTCTACTGTGCTTGTGCATCACATCAAGGAGTTGGATAATTTTTTATTAACTGTTTTTTTGAAATTGTTTAATAACATCTACGATGTTCCAAATTGCATGTAAAAGATATGGGGTGATGATTGTAACTGGAATTCATTAGCAACATCTTGATCATAGCAATTTTATTGACCTGATTATTTTGAGACTTGCATATGATTCATATATGGAACACTCTTGTTTCTTTAATTTATTTGGTCATTTTTGCTTGATCATGTATTTAGTTCCCCCCCCCTAGATTACTGCTATGTTACACTTGATTTTTTTCAATAATAAGCCTGATGTAATAACATAATCAAAACAAAACTTTTCAAATCATGAGAATTACAATTATTTCTTGCATTATAGTTGTTGATAAATTTATAAATATGTATGTATATGTAACAATCAGGAACAAACCATGTGTAATTCAAATAGAAGTTGTGATAAATCCACTTCATTGTAGTTATAACAACATGCTTAGAGAACATGTAAAAACAATAGAATGATAAATTCTTCTGTGATGTGAAATCACATTATTGTAGTGTTTGAAATTCTACTGAATAGTGCTTATTGCTTAATATTTAAAGTTGGTGCAGTGTAATCTGAGCTCCATGTTGTGGTTGAAGAGTCATAACAGTGTGAGGCGCATGAGTGTAGGATGGAGAGAGCTTGAAGGAGAAATGCTGTAAAATCACTGCCAATGCAACCTTTACTTCTATTGTAGCAAAATGCTGGCCAATGCAGGTCCTTGGACCCCATCCAAAAGGAAAGAAAGCTAGCTTATCTTTAGATGCCTTTGCAACTCCTTCAGAAAACCTTTCTGGTTTAAATTCCTCTACATCATTACCCCAAAGTTCTGGATCATGGTGGATATGCAATATAGGTAATGTGATATCAACCCCGCTGGTAAACTGATATCCCCGATCTTTGTTTTCTGGTATGTTCATAGATATAGAGAAATTACAGGTGAATATAACCTTTGGACTTCACATAGTATCATGTTTACCTACAGGGAAACAGGACTTGTATATTTGTATTAGAGATACTTGATAAAATATCAGCTTCTTTGAGGTTAATGTTAAAGTAGAATGGACTAATATGTTTTGGATCAAATAAAGACGGACACCTACATTTTGAGGTGGCTTATAGTCTCGAAACTTGGATTAGGTGCATGGCTAAGACGATGATTGTCCAAGTTAACCAGCTTGAAGTTGTCTCATGGCCAGCAAGGTAGAACAGCTTGCATTCCTCTATAATCTCTTCTATGGTAATTTGGTTACTGTCTGTGACACTCGCATTATGTTGTAAATTGTTCTGTTTATTGGATTGCAAGAGCAGGCCTAATAAGTCATCACTCCGGGATTCCCCAGCTCTCAGTGCTCTGTCTTTCCTCTCAACCAATGTTCTGAGCGTTGAGGTAATCCTTTTATTCAAGCTGTGTCTTTTCTTATTCTTTTTTGTTGGGATAAATCTGTACAACATAAATCAAATTAAAAGTGACAATATGGCTTCTATACAAAAAGTAATGCTAGGGGGTCATTTGGCATTGAATATTTTAATAATAATTTATTGCATAGTCAATCAAATGACATCTACCCAACTAATGTTATGGCGACACATCATTTGAGAAACTTTTTGAGACCCCTAGCATCACCCATCCAAGAAACATTTTTGAATTGATATTTAATTCTTGCTGTTGAGAGAAAGTTGCATTAAAGATTGAACAAGTATGAGTCTGATAAGATACCTGAAACCAGGAATATATAAGGTTTGCATGGCTTCCATAACTAGCACTTGAAGCTCTTTTTGAAGCTCTAGGATCTTCTTTCCTTCTTCGTAGTTGCTTCCAAATGCTGTTCGAGAAATTATATCCCCTGTAAGATCTTGAAATTCAGGCCAGACATCCATTTCACAAGTTCCTTGAACACCAATAGATTTCTTCCATCGCTCTACCAGAATCAAACAACTGTCTGAGAATACTGGTAACATCCCCTGTTATAAAAAACAAAAAACTTCAAAAAGATTCTTTTTCATAAGATGAACAAAGACATAGCACACGTGTGAAATTACTTTGTGTTAATTAATTGTACATTTTCTCCTTCGTCAGCAACTTCTTTCCAACATTCAAACAATGTTGAGTTCAAAATCTTTTTGGAGAAGCATGTTTTAGAGCATCTCCAAAAAGGTGGACTATATTATGAACTATATTTAGTCCATATGACATCCATAGGATAGTCTCAAGCAGATGGACTATCCCATGGATTATGATATTACTCCTCCTCATCCCAAGTTAAAAGTCTTGGTGAACTTTTCACGAATATTAAGGAGAGGAATGATATGACAAAATTGCCCATACTAATATGTCATTAATCATTTCTAATGTAGGTGAGAGAGAGAGAGCGACTTTCTAACTTTTCAATTCAAAATATATGGAGAGAGAATTAGAATAAGAAAAATATGAAATATTTAATGCTAAGAGTATAGTAGGAAAAATTGTGTAAAAGTTTGGTTATTAAAGGAAAGTGGACATTTAACATGGACTATCTAAAATAATAATAAAGACCTTTATCCTTGGACGGAGGGAGTAAAAGATTATATTAATAAATTATAGTCTATCAATCATTCTTCCACACTTTCATTTAAATATATTTTAAATTATAGTCCACCAAGATCAGATTCCTTAATATAGTCTTTTGGGTTCATCGGAAAATCTCTTAGACTATATTTAGTCTCACTGCTGGAGAGGGAGCATGTCCTAGACTAAATATAGTTGATGGTGCTCCGGTCTGCTGGAGATGGCCTAACACTTCTAATGTAAAATCAGAAGAGCTTGCAGACAGGATGGTAAACCAATTGTCAAGGCCAAAATCTTTTACTCCATTCCCCCCTCCCCCTCTCCCCTCTCTCTTTCCCAGCATATATAAATCAAAGATTATACATTCTATTTCCAGAAACGTCCTCATCTGTTAACTACAAAGCCAAAGAATTTAAGGAGTCAGAGTGTGAAAGCAGAAAGAGACATCAGAAAGAAACCTTCAATTTATCTAGGTGGAAAGCAGGATTGATTATCCTCCTATGTGTAGCCCATTTTTCGCCTTCTAGAGTTGTTAATCCATTTGTCAAAATCAGTATAAGAGGATTAAGTGACGGCTTCTGAAAATGTCCTAGCTTGTTAGAAAACACTTCTTTCATCAACTGTGGGTCCATAATGTTCAGTCTAGGCTTCGTCCCTAACCAAAACAGTGATATCTTCCCTGTTTTCACATACAAGTACTACTCAACCATCAGCTGGTAAAAAAATACATTCAAAGTTCAAACATCAAGTAACTGAAACTTGAAATCCAGAACATAATACGAGTCATTTGTTTGTTATGTATCAAAACTAAATGAACACACAATTATACCGTATTTTTGCACAAGATTATGGGTGAATGGGTCTACGCGAGACACAATCTGGTGACTTAGGCTAGCTGGTTTAGACCATGCTTCAGTTATTTGCTTCACAAACTCTTTCATGTCTCCAAACAATAGCTTATAGGGAGTGCCATTGATTCCTTGCAGCTTTAAGTACTTCTCCAGCCTTTTTGGTTTCCACCAAATGGAGTAAAATGCTTTTAAAACACAATAGAGTACCAGGAACAATGAAGAGTAATATAGAGAAAGAAGCATAGTTTGCTCCATTAGCTTAAAACTTGAAGAGATTGCTTTTGTGATTTGTAGGTATAATTGATGGAATTCAAACTTGAACTTTGCTGCTGCTGCTGCTTTTTTTTTTTTTATATGAAGTTTATTGCATTATTTGTATTTAAGATTATCTTGTCTTGTAATAATCCTTGATCTATTATGATATTTTCTTGGAGAAAGGGTAGACATAAAATATAGTGGATTTAACTGCCGAAAAGGATGATTGTATCCGAAAAGACTAAATAAATTGCCTTTTCGTGTAGATCAAGTATTGAGCTTATTTTATTGAATCAGTCCATTGCGAGTTTGGCTGGCCCATCGTGGCTCTTACGAGATAGATGAGATTATAATTTTAAAATTATTAATGTTAGGGTTATAATATCTGGATTATAATTATAATTTCAAGGTTATTAAGTCATTTTATAATTCTAGACTAAGGGGGTGTTTGATAAAAACTGAATGAATTTGAATATGAATGAAATTAATCTCGAATGAAAAAAAGTTGTTTGATAATCGACATGTATAAAACATCTGAATAACATATTTTTATTATTTTTCTCCTCTAAAAAAATTTAAAAAATTGTTGTAAATTTATTTAATATTACTTGTATAGTTAATATTGTAAAAAAAAAAAAAGAAGATTCATTCAGTCGCTCATTCAGCCAAAAAAATTGGACTAAAACATTCAGCTCAAAATCGTCTGAATGGCTAGCCGATTCTTTTTTCAAAACAAACGCACTGAATGGCTGAATTGGTCAGCCATTCAGCTGCAATCAAACTGTCTCTAATACTTTCAAGTTTAAATTTAAAAACAAACAAGATAGTTCCAAATTTTTTTGAATAGGATTTGGTTCCAAGCATGAAGCCTGATCTAGATCGATTGGGCCTTGTCTAAAAAAAGCCTAGTCTGGCCTGGTCAAGGCGTCGTCTAGAGGGTTCAAAAAGGCCACAATTTTACGTCAATATCTGGCCCAGTCTGTCTTGAAGAAAGCCCGTGTCCCTCCTTCTCAAATAATGGAGAGAATTCAAATATACTCTAATGTGCAAAGTCAAACCTTGACCCTTATCAATCTAATTATTAATTAAATATTATGTAATTGTCAATCATCTTTTTAAATTTTGGCTTCTTACAAGTTACAACTATGTAATCATTGGTTCCCCAAAACAAAGCTATCTAATCGTCAAATCATTTTAGGATATTTTTGAACACACTTTTTATTAGGAGCTTATGATGGTTGAATTTGAAATCGAAAATTTTATTAAATATAATTTTCATTTATTTGAATCTTAGATAATCGTCAAAAATATATGTATATTTTTTTATGTTACGAACTATGTCGATAAATAATTTCATGAAGAATTTTATGGGATGGGGGAGGGAAGGGGAGGGAGAGCAAAATTCCTCCTCAATTAGACTTATAAGATTTTATATAACTTAATAATAAGTAAAATTTTCAACTCTTTGTACAAAATTCCGTGGCAAGATGAAATTCTTTTGTAAACTACATAACATTGGGGGGACAGCTGATTTTGATGTTTTTACAATTATATATACAGCTGATTTTGATGTTTTAACAAATATATATATATATATATATATATATATATATATATATATATATATAAATGCTTTCATCGTGCGATGAATTTTTTAATGATTTTTTAAATTGCGACAAATTACGAATTAGCCATTAAACCCATCATAAAGTTATAAATAGGGTTATAGCGGCCATTACAAATTATCATATGATTCGAGACGCATTATGACGACTTTAGTTTAGTTACGATTTTGTCAAAATCGCTAAAGTAATCTATTCGCGTTGCCCACCCGCATGTAAAGCTATATATATATATATATATATATATATATATATATATATATATTTCGTGTTTGGTTTAAAATAATAGTCCGTAGATTACACTAATGATGTTTGTGTATGTTTTAGATGGAGAAAAATTAAGTAATCCATCACTTCAGCAAAAGAGTTTTATCTATAAAATTTGTAATGGTAGTAGAATTATATTGTTATATATATACTTGAAAACTTTATATTATGGTAGATTTGTAATGGATTATAATTGTAGAATTAATTATATTATTTTTTGTCTTTTTTATTAATTTTTTATCTTTTATTTAATTCTCTAAATTTTATAAAATTTTTATTTTAAACTACATAATTTATCCACGCACTGCGTGTAAAAAATGTGTCTTATTCGTAAAGTTGTGTGTTGTTCAACATAGGAAATGTAGCTTTCAAACAAGTGGTATTGGTTTGCGATTTTTTTTTTCTAATTATTTGCTGAGAACAAAATCAAGTAGATTTTTTTTATTAAAAATATTATAACAGATGCCAAAACTAGAAAAAAGAAATAAACATTGGGAGGGGAATATATCTTTTTATTTTTTTAGGTAAAAATTATAATTCCAATATTATTAATCAAAAAATTATAATCCCGAAATTATAATTATAATATCAAGCTATTAAGTTATTTTATAATTCTTCAACTAATAGTTCTAAATTTAAAATAAATAAAATATTTAAAATTAATAATTTTATTCCAAATATAATTATTACAAATAAATATAATCTTTAACATATTGATTTAAAACAAGAACAAGCTGTGTATTAGGACTTGTTTGTATTGACAGCTAAAGTAACAAAAGTCATGGATATAGACACCGCCACAATGCCAAAAATTGACTGATGCCTAACTATTATTATTATTATTTCATGACTAACTTATACTAATATGAAAACATAAAATGATAATCTTCCAAACAATTCAAATAAGAGATCAAATTGAGACACCAAATCTCTAAAATCATGTATATTCTTTTAATCTAGAAGCTGCTAAAATATTTTCTATTCATTACCATTCCGTGTTGAAAAATGGCTCACATCTGCGTATTTTATTATGATTTAAAATTTTGATTGTATTTTAAGAGTGAAAGAATTACTATTTCAATTATTTTATTATAATATGTTAGAATGTAAAATATTCTGTAAATCTGTTAGAATATTATTAGAATGTAATTATTTAAGGAATATAGTATTTACCCTTGATTACAGTTCTAATTAGAGCCTTAATTATAGTTTAATTGTAATGTAATGTAGTATATATACAATGAAATGATGAGAATGATTTAACGTCTCATATTCACCAATTTCTTTATTTTCTCACAACCTTAAATATGGATTTCAACTTAGTATCAGTCTCATCGATACTATAACAAACCATTGTTCATTGACATTGTAGTAAAGTACTGTTCATCAGTATTGTTCCTCAGTACGTGATAAGTTTTAGAATGCTCGCCTATCTCCCCCATGGGCGGATGTATATGGAGGGCAACATAGGCAGCCTATGCTAAGTTTTTTATTTTTATTTATTTAAGTATCGAGATAAGGGTAGAAATACAAGTTAATAAACTCAAGGGGTAGATTAATGGAAGATTTAAGCTTGAAGCAACAACAAAAAAGTCATTCTTAATCTAAATACAAAGTACAAACTCTACAAAGTTTCATTTGACATTTACCTTCTCCTGATGCAGGTTCATTCTACTTCTTTTACATCTTCGCCACTACATCTCAATTTTTTCACGACTCCCATTGCTTCTGCTTTACTTCTCTTTTTTTAGCGTCGGTGGCGACCACCGAATCCAGTGTGTGTCGACCCTCGTCTTTGTAAGAGTGAGACTCTGACTTTGACTATGTAGATCAAACTTAAAAGGTAACTAAATTAAGACTTTTTTTGTTTGATAATCTAAAATTTGTAGTTTGTCTGAATTTGTTGTTAGTTGGAGACTTGTATTTTGATTAATTTAGGCATTCATGATATGTGGTCAAAATTCAAACCTTATAAAAATGAACCATCAATATCACAAAAAAAATAGTTAAAATTCGCTTCTGCTAAGAAAAATTCTTGTATCCGCCCCTGCTCTCTCCTTCTCATCTACAATAGTCGTATTGTTTGGTTCAGATTTTTTCAAATTTTCTCATATACAGTGGTATTATCTCTATTTTTTTTGTCGTTAACTTTATTATTTACCTAATTGCCATATAGTGTTACTTGAGCCTTTGAATCATATTTGTGTTGTTTTTGTTATACCATATCATTGCATAATCTAGTTCTATCTATAGTGATGATCTTAGTGGTCTCCTTCTGAGAAAATATTAGCTTTTCGGACAGTTCTTATCCATTCCTAGCTCCGCTCATCATGCCCCGTCATACACTTAATGTTTCTTATGCATGTACTTGTTGGATTATTAATTCAAGTGCTACAGAACATATGATTGGTTCATCTAAATTATTTATCACTTATACTCTCTTTCCGACAAAGATAAAATATTAATGAACGATGGTTCATTTTCTCCCATCTCAGGGAGAGACTTTGTAATTTGTACTTGCATTATATATTTAATTATCCTTTGTTTTTAATGTACCTTTTTTTTTGTCGCAAATTTATAATTTGTTTCATGTCTCATCAAGTTTCTAAATTGCTCGATTATTTTTTTTTTCTTTCCCTTTTTTATAACATATTATAGTTTTAATATATTTTAGCGTTTTAAATTATTTGATAAATTTTTTTTAATACTTTTATGACAATAGTTGGTGAGTTTATGTCAACATCTTGCCAGTCTAATGAAAAACAATTAAGTGTAGTGAAATTAATAAGGGGGTGAGTTTTCATATTAAAAGCTCGCCCACAGCTTCAAATTACTGACGTATACTCAATTGACAATGTTATTTTTCTAAAGGAGTGGCGCCCACAACAACCATAATATTAAATATCCCTCCTCTACTATTTGTAATTTCTTTTCGCAAGAGTTTTATTTCTTTTGATTTTAGTATAAAATAACACAAAATTATTCTGTAAATTATTTTTATTTTTTTTTGACAAAACTCTGGAACAAGAACGAGATAAATTCTCATTAATAAGTAAATCGAATTATAAAAATATTAGAATCGAGATGATACTTCTTCTCGAGAACATATATATTTCTAAAAAATATACAAATTTGCGTAAATTATATTATAATAGAGATAGGTAGATGGTAGTAGTCTTATTTTTGGACAAATAAAATAATAAACTCTCTACAACAAAGAGCAAGAAGATAGAAGAAGCCAAAGCCTCCCTCTGTAGCTACATAAATGTAGTAATTGGAACATCAAGACAGCCAATCTCCTCCGGACTCGGAAATATTATTAGCAAAATAATGATGAGTGGAAGCCACAATTGGATTTGGATGAACAAAATCACCGACATTCCAATTAGCCTCCGGGCTCTCAAAAAAACCCCAGAAATCCGAGTTTAAAAGCTCCGTTGAGCAAAATTCGACATCCGGATGCTCCAAATCCAATGCTGCTGGACTAACACATTCATATTTTTCTTCTGCCTTTGAACTGGAAGAATCAATTTTATTATCCGGCGACTCATGCGCCGATCTGCTCCGAACCAAATGCTGCTGCTGCTGCTGCTGCTGCGTCCAGTCTTTCTTGGGAGGAGCTGGAGCTGGAGCTGGAGCTGGAGCTGAAGCAGAGGAGGAGTGATTGTCATGAACCTTTTTCTCAAGGTTGTGTTCCAGTAGTTCTCTTGTGAAATGAGAACGTAATTTTTACTAGAAATCGAAAAACAGTGATGGTCCCAGATGGTGCAGATTAGTAGTCCCTCACTATTTTGTGAAATAGTGTGATAATAATTATAATGAGGACTCCTTTTGAGTTTGTATACTCTCTAGTAGACAATATTTGTATTCAAACTCACAGGTTTATGTTTTGTCGATTGCATACTGCGACAATTGTATTATTAAGTTGTATTTGAATTACGATCCCATGTATGTCTGGCCACTCAAGATGGGTGATGTATACCTAATTTTGGGGGAGTCACAATTGTACTTTCAATCATCTATCTATATCTATATTGTCTAGGCTTAAATATAAATAATTACCCTAAATTATTAATCTTGTTCATTTTAGTGATCAATCTTTTAATTATTTCAATCAGTTTCTTAAACTATCAACTTTTTTATTGAACCTGTAACGTTATAAATTGATGACATGGTCTCGCTGATGGCTAATTGATGTGTACGTGTATTTAAAAAAGTAAACAACTTAAATATAAATTACTATCTTGAACTATTGATATTTTTCCACTTTGGTGATCGATCTTCTAATTTTTTTAATTAAATGATTAAATCAAAGTGGAAAAAATTAATAGTTTAATTACTTGATTGAAAATTTTGAAAGACCGATCACCAAAGTGAAAAAACTTATATTTAAACCTAATTTATAGTTACACGTATACATTGATTAGCCTAGTTAGCGGGGTCACGTCATCAATTTATGATGTGTTTGACTTAATTGAATGAAAGCGAAAAAAATTATTAGTTTGATGACTTAATTGAAAAAGTTTAAAGGTTGATTACCAAAGTAGAAAAAGGTTAATAATTTTGGGTAGTTATTTATATTTAAGCTAAATTTAATACACAAGTGAAAAATACTCTTCAAAACGTACCGCGAGGTTTATGTCAAAAAGAGAGCTCCAATTTTGCTTCACTGGTTCATCTTTCCTCACTGCTGTAATCTCTCGTTGATACACAAAATGCCCATCAAATGGTAACAACCACACCATATTTCAATTGGGTAATCTCCTATTGTTCCTTTGACCACTCACATTCAACCTCTGTTTTTCTTTCTTTCTAGGGTTTTGCACTGGCATCCAAATGCCGGAACCACCGTCAACAGTCAAATCCTCACAGAAGTCTCTCAGTGTGTTGAGAGCATCAATGGCGTCAAAGAAGGACGATGGAAAACTACTCTCACCTTCTACAGACCCCTGCTTAAAGGTAGTACTAATTTCCCCTCAATTCTTATCTCTATTTACATGTAAATGGGTTAGTTATCATATTGTGTTTAATCCATCAGAGCAAGCGAATCCCGCAGAATTCCCCCGTGATTTTCTGGGGATTGCGCTTCCAGAACAACCCAGTAAATACTACTTTGTGATTCGGGGGCAGCAGTTGGTTCTTGAGGCGGATTCTACAATTCAGACGATAATGGAGAAACTTCAGTCCTATAAAACGAGGGTGGCCCTTAATTTTGAGGTTAATATACTTAAACTTACTTGATTTTCTGTATGTTATTGCTAATTATGTTGCTATAGGATGCTTGATGGTTTTACAAAATAAAATAGGGTTGCTCATTTGAGCTGAATCTGACTAATTGGGTATCCTTCTAAAGATATGTTTGATAGAGTATAATAGATTATGTTCATTTCTTTCTTTCTTATGAAAATATGTTTAATAGACACTATAATAGATTATGTTAATTTCTTTCCGTTAAAAAGGGGTAGTTACCTGCTACATTCAAATTTATGCTGTCATTGTGTAAACTATGTGATAGTCCGTGCAATGCACATGCCAGTTTGAAGAATAGATTGAATAATTTGTCAAATATGCGATGAGAATGATATTTTTTTTATAGACTTTTCAATAACCGTAGTCAGAAAATTAAGAAGGAGATGAAATTAGAAAAAATTAATACATAAGATGAGTGATTGTTAGCCTGCGCAAGAAAGAGAAAAGATGATTGGGTTAATTGAGAAGATGGAAGAGCGAGAAAGGGGAAGACCCGATGTATTAATTGAATGAGTTATCATCCGAGACAACTCAGTGAGTTTTTCAATTGAAAGTTGAGTTTTCCAATTGAAAGTTGAGACTAACCTAAACCTGACCTTACATGTAAGGTCATGCATAAAGTATTAACAACAATTAAACATTGAAGAAACGACATAAAAAATTATGCAAAATTTGGGTGTAAATATAGATTGAAATGGGTTATGCTTAATACACTTTTTAGGTCTAATTCACTTAGGAACCAAATAGAGCATTAACACAACAAAAGAAAACATACATAAATATATAAAATACAGATAGAATTGAACTGTGAAAATTACGTTGATGGGAATTTACAATTACCATAACCTAAGATTATAAAGGAAAATAAGAAAACCAAAATTCATCGAAATCACAAAATTAAGCAAACATGTTTAGCAAAGTCCTATTTTTGATGGAAAAGTTAAAACTTTACTGGGATTGAGAGAAGTCGCGTTACTAAAATTACAGCTATCTTTCGTTAAGCCGTACTTGAGGAAGTAATTGTTGAATCTTCTTTTATCTATCCATGTATGTGTGTGTTGTAGTTAATATCAAAAGAAATACTATAAGGTACAACTGGATCAAATGCACTCACATATCTTCCCTTGAATGCCCATTTGGAGTAAAACTATTAATGAAACTTATCATCCAGCCCAAGCCAAAAACTTTTCTTGCCCAAGATCTGGTCTGCCTTTACAGAAATATAGGTAAGTGTACAATTGTACATAATTACTGTAGGTTCCGCAACTCCTAATATCAATAAATGTTGTCCACTAAAAATTGAATGTACGATCCCACATATAGCAGTTGAAGCCAGAGTTTCCACTGCGCTTAAGCTTCCATCTATATACAAAAAGTGACTTGTCAAGGCCCTCCATCACATCCGCATACTCAAATAAATAGGCTAACCCAAGGTGTATCAGTAATGCAACTTCTAAATTGTGTTACTATATTGACCAAATAAATATAATAAGAATAAATATATGACTAACCCGTGTCTCTACTAAATTGCTCTCCAAACGCAATGACCGGAAGAGTAGAGACAGAGAATATATAGGTTGTTGGAGACAAAATCCTGCTTAGAGGAAGGCGAGATTAGATTCCAATAAAATTTCACTTCTATCAAAGGTAAAAGAAAAAACAAAAGAAGAAACAAAACCTGCCCCTTGAGCGAAGTGTGTTAATCCAGTCTTGCTTGTAGCAAGCTTTTCTTCCTCTAAAGTCATTAATAATTTCCCTGACTGGTGTTTTGAAAATTTCCATTCTTGAAAGGCTAGACGTAAAATCAAATAACATTACGAGAATAGGAAAACCAATGAGAATGATAAGTCCCCACGCATAGTACATTAATTTATGCCAATGCTCCCCGAGGCCTGAGAAACATGGTAGGTTATCATTTCCAGAAAGTGCAAGAAAAAAGAGATAATGTTATGTCTTGTTGGAAAGGGGTGAGAGAACCAAATTTGTAATTAGAGTTTAACGGTATTATGGAAAATGAGTTATGAAATCTTCTTGATATCTAAAAAGAACATAAAGGTAAAGAGGAAGTAACAAATATTAATACATATAACACATAGTTTCTTGATGCTCTTGACAAAGAATAACCTTCAAATTTTCCATAGTCCTTGATATTCGTGGTCGGCCTCCCCACGAAAAGTAATCTAGCCACTACTGAACACTAACCCAAAAACCTTTAATTGAGAGAAAAAAAGTCCTTTCATATCAAAAATAAAAATAAAAAACTTTCTCCTTCTAATCCAACTCAATACCAATTCATTTAACCATATACAATTTATAATACAATTTAATAGAGAATAAACATGATACCCGACATTTCCAACTTTGAGGCATCCATATATAACGTCAACAAATCGAGACTTAGGGCCCAAGGTCACTACAATCTTTGTCATGGTAGGAAAGAAACTCAGTACATATACATCCACATCAATAATTTCTCAAATCAATCTCAAAATCACAAATATACATATCAATAGGTTCGTTCGTATGCAAATTACATATCCAAGTGTAATTTTTTTAAAAGAAGTGAGAAATATACAAAAACACTCACAAATTTTGAAAGCTCGAGAATGGAAGACATAACCTTGAAAATTATGCGGGTTGACAATCCTCCTAATCAGTTTTTGCACTTATATTATATTTCAACCCTATCTCGATATTGGATGTCTTGTGTCGGTTCATTTTTGCACATAAATAACTGTCATCATCCTTTCTTTCTCATCCATCATCTTCTCTGATAGAAATGTATTTATTGTTTTTCTAAAAAAGGAACTTGTCAAGTTCTTCTTCATGTGTTCATGTGTGTCAATACATTAAAACATATGAACATTTTCTCAGATTTATTTTATCAAACACTTAAAATGCATTACCTAACATAAACAAAAAAAACATCTCAAACAATTACACTATTTAACAAAACAGAAGGTCAATAAAATCATTTCAGTTGCATACTTGTATGTATTACCCCCAAAAAAAGACATTAAGTCAATAGAAATTAATATAACCAAAGATCAAACCTACGAAATCAAAAAAAGACTAGTATTCAAATTCACTCAAATTAAACAAAATTAAAAGCTATAATTACCAATTTTCGAGGCGGAAGACTCCAATCCATTCCTAAACACAAAGGCGAAGTTCCATCGTGTTTGTGCTTTGGTGGACTCCGTCCCTGCATCCTTCAATTTGATCTGTAATTCCGATTTTCTAGAAATTTAGAAAAAAAATCTCGCCCTAAAACTTTACATCAACCACCTATTTAGCTTTCATGAGGTTGTGGTTTGTTTTGGATGTGGTTTCAATTTCTAGAGATATAGGTATATAGAGACAGAGAAATTGGAAGTGAAAGATGAAAACGAAGAGAAGGTGAAACTCTGAAGTGGAAAGGAAGATCAAGAGAGGAATCGTTGAAATCGAGATTCTGTGAGGATTGCAAGTTATGCATAAGATACTGGTTATACATAAGTAAAGAAGAAGAAGAAGAACATGAGAAATTTGAAGAAACACCGACGGTTTTGTGGATGAAGGATGGAATCGATTCCAAACTCGCGTGAGTTTTGACCGAGTTAACTCTTAATTAATTAAGAGTTCACTCGGTTCAATTGAGGATTCCTTGCCGTCATCTATTTACGTGTATTTATATATAATAGTTGATTGTCTTTCTAATTTATTATAAACTAAATTTTTATTTTTATTTTTTATTTCAATACTGTAGGGGTTCCAATATCAACTTGGGGACTTCCGGTTGAGAGTGGGAAAAGTTGTTCCACTTCACTCTGAAAGTTTAAGGGGAATAGTCATGGAGGTACGGAATTCAGATTCGGTTGAACTTTTAATGATTTGATTGATTTATGTTCCTACTAAATTAAGTATAAGCTTGAGGTACCCACATCACCAATACTAACAATTATATTGTTTTATAATATGTATTTGGCTTTTGAATGTGTTCTTTATAAATTTGGGTTTTAATTCTTTAGGTAGAGTATCTGTCCACAGAGCCAAAATTGTTGAGTTGAAACATTTTCATACCAAGGGAAAACAATAGAAATACTTCAAATTTTGACCTGAGTAGGTAAAGTAAACACAGTAAACACGTGATTGAGGTAGCATCTATTAGTGTACGGATGGGCAGGACTCTAGATCTTGGTTTCAAGAATGCATCTTTGAGCTGGTGTTTTGCATTCAAATTCTTTTACCAAATTCTAAAGAATGTCAGAACTATTATATTTTCTGGAATCAATGATTTTTATTTGCTTTGGAAGATGATCTCTATTTACCTCTATCGATTGAACCACATTCTGTTTTGCAAGATGGTGACGATAAAATTCTATGACATGTGCTAACGGTAGGGGCGGATCCAACCTGAAAGTTCAGTGGATGCAAATTAGAAAAAAAAAATCCCTTAAGAATAAAAATTTAATAAAATGAATCACAAAACTAAATAATACTCAAATATTGTTTACAATAAATTTTTTCGAGATTTTATTGCTTGAAGTTGTTGCATGATAGTCTCATTTTTAATAGCTACAAAAATATCACGCTCAATGTATAAATTCAAATTTTGTACGTTTAGTTGTTGTAACCCAATTACGTAAGTCCTTGCTCGACAATCAATAAATATTTAAAACTAATTCAACATCGAAACAAGATCAATATACAATATGAATAGTCAAGTGTAATTAGCACCAACAATAAATAATCTCAATTAAACCGCTAGCAAGTAACATTACAAAATAAATTACAAAATTTAAAGAAAGTAAAAATAGAATAGAACACATAATAACTTTTATTTGATGGAGTTCTTCATTGTTGCAGTGTTGCTTTAAGAAGTAAAAAAACCTTAATTTTATAAAAGTACAAAAAAGAAGAATCCATAAACAATTACAAAAATTCCTAAAGCAATTGTTAAATTTGTGAAATTAGAATATACTTTTTGAAATTGCTTCAATTGCAAATCGTGAATGCCTATTTTAATTTACCTGATTGGAATTTGGAGACTTGATCCACTTGAAATTTACATCGTGATCGCCTAGTTGCTCTATTGCGATTTGCGAATTTGGAGACTTGGAGTCTAGAGACTTGGAGTTGGCGAGTTGCTCCCGTTGTTGGCTTGTTACTCTGTTGCTGTGTGTTGTTGAAGCTGATTCGCTGAACCATACGAAGTAAAGTTAGAACACTGAGGCAGTTAGGCATAACTTATTCCAGATTTCATACCAAAAATCATGAGAGAGAAAGTAAGGACCTGGGTGTGGGAGGAAAAGTGTGTTTGGAGAACAGCCTTTTAGGAAATTACAGAGATGAAGATGTGGGTGAGGTCCGTGAGGAATGTGGGATTGGTCCTTTAGGAATTATAATAGTTTTTAAGTATGAAATTTCATTTTAAAATCCTCCTAAATTTTTTTTAATATCCCCCCCCTCTCAAAATTCAGTGGGGACAAGTGCCCCGCTGCCCTCACTGTGATCCTCCCCTGGCCAACGGTCCAAAGAACACAGACTTGGATGGTAGTGAGATTTGTATAAATTTTAAATTAATGTACACCAGGTGATGATCAATTTGACATTAATAATATGGTGAATGCTGCTACCACCCATTTTTTTCACGATGTATCTAAGCTATTAGATTTCCACCTTTGAGCTTGGTCTTTTTTGATCTTTCTAGACATTTTGATTGCCTTTCTTCATGTAGGATTTATTTGTATACTTATTTCTTCATGTCGTCCCCATTTTTGTGTTTATTTTGTTTTATCTTACTTGAGTATCGTGACTCGTGATCAACATGGGACATAGTTTCAGAAATACTTTTGACCAGCTTGTTCCTTTTATACCCTCCTATAATAAAAGGATAACATGGTTTATTTGTGGTAAAGTTGCATTTGTTGTTGAATGTTGAACTGTTCAACAACTTTTATATTTAACGCAAGTAGTGGTTACATGTTCACATGAGGATTTTGTATGTTGCTCAACCTCAATCTTCTAAGAGTTGGTTGTTTGTTTTGCAGATGGAGTATTTGCCCATCTCGTCCTGGGAAAAGTCGCATCAAATCATGGCAGAATTCAATGATATATGGCAAGAGGCTCTGCAGAAAAGATCATTACCTGGTCGCTTCGTTCGTATAGAACCAAACTTTGCGGACTTTGGCCTCACAGACAATTATACTTCACCGAACACAGCTGTTCAGTATGCTTATATCATGCTTCAAATGATTGCAACGGCCCAATCTGTGAGAAATTAGATGAAGAGAAATTCCTTTTGGTACCAAATTGATGATAAATTCTGACCCTCTTGGTTTTGTTTTCTTCTTGTATCACTGGCCTGTTCTTTGTTAAGTGAAAAAAATGTATTCACTGTTTCAGTTAATATATTTATCAACTTGTGCTCTCATTGAGATTAATCATTCAAGATTAAGCAATGCATTACACTTTCAAATGAGGCAGGTTACTGGATATCATCATCTACATCTTAGCAGCGCAGCTTGAGAATGCAATGTAAACATCAACCATTGCTTGTTCGATTGAGCAAAAAGTTCCATGTCTTTGCATAGGAATATCAGATAACTGTCCAGAATTTCGCAGGATTTGTCTTCAGTTATAATATCCTAGCTCGAGCTAATTTGGTGCGTTGTGTTTGATCTCAAAATGTTGCGAGTTAAATAAATTGTGCTTGAAATAAGTTACTTGTAAACGAAAAATCTATCTAATAAAATATAAATGATTTTGAATTTTTCGCTCACTCAATAAATCATCTGGGCCATCCAAAATTTAGGATAAATTTCACCGTCCATACAGTGTCGGAGGTACGGGATACAACTAGTATTTTATATTACCGTTTGGATCTATAAACATATCAAATGCATCATAAGGATACAAATCTCTAGTCATATTTATCTTAAATTTATGTTTATGTTGATTTATAATTGTGATTAGTATGAATTATAAGATCTGTAACTAACAATTAAATAAGATACATAAAATATATACTCCCTTCGTCCCATGATAAAAGTCCTTATTACTATTTTGGATAGTCCCATGTTAAATGTCTATTTTTCTTTAATAACCAAACTTTTACACATATTTTTTTATTATACCCGTAGCATTAAATATCTCATACTTTTCTTATTTTAATTCTCTCTCCATATTTAATGACATTATTATAGATAATTTTGTCATTTCATTCATCTTTTTAATATACGTGAAAAATTCACCATTACCTTTATATTGGGACGGAGGGAGTATATCATTATAATATACAGTATGTCACACAAATTTAAGGAGAAGAGAGTATCAATTTTGTCTTGGTGGATCCCATGCAAGTACACCAATAAATCTTTTCTCTCTTTTATATTTAATGGACCTCAATTTAATAATAAACTAGTCTTTAAGTATATTATTTTTATATTTGACTCGTGTATTTTTTAACATTCTTTTGGATACAAAAATTTTATACTTAAGACTTCAAAACGTAGAGAGTAATAAATAATAACTTCTAATTTGAGGAGATTCCATGAGCTTAATAAATTGAGAATTCAAATATAATCTATAAATATTTAGGGTTGTTTGTTTTTTATTGAATGGCTATTCAGTGTGTTTATTTTTTGAAAAAATTGTCCGAATGATTGAGTTATTAGTCATTCGGACCGATTTGGGCTTAATGATTTAGTCCCATTTTTTTAACTGAATGGACTGAATGATTTTTTTTTATAATATTAACTATTATATTAAATAATATTAAATAAATTTATAATAAATTTTAAATTATTTTAAAGAGATAAAATAATAAAAATATATTATTTAAATATTTCAAACATATAAATTATCAAATAATTTTTTTATTTAAATTTAATTTTATTCAAATTTTACCACTAACTACCTTAGATCGACTGTGTTCGTACGTGATAATATTTCTATGATTCTATGAACGTGGTAACGGTTTCCCAAAAAATATATCTATAAATACATTAAACATAAATTAATATATTAAAATATAATGGGCAGATATTATGCGGGTAAAATGAACTGGGAAATCAACAAAATATAACCCACCATTAACATCCCATAAAGTCCCTACATGTATTTTAAACCATGGCCAACTTCCATCTTCTATAAATTTCAAAACCCACTTAAGAAAACCCTAGCAGACAATCTATTCGTGGCTTCTCCGTCTTCTCGCGCCACTGTGGTAAACCCTCTCGGTCTCTCTCTGTGTATATATATTAATATATACACATGCATCTATGTATGTGTATCTGTATTGAATGATATTTTGAAATTCAGTCGAGTGGATTGAAATGGTCCAGATGATTCTATGAACCAATGGGTTTTATGCCTGATCAAATTTCGATCCTGAGTGCTTTATTGACAAACAATCAAAAATCACAAAAGTTCAATATTTTTCTTAATAAGTTTTGAATTGTATATCCTTCAACCTGAAGAATGGTTTATTCATTTGTCATCGGCAGAAGCCAATTAGCATTGAGATATCAAGTCTATTAATTACTGAGCCAATTTTCCGTTCTATAGGGATCAATATTCATTTATTGTGATTTTTCTTACCAGAAGTTGATCAAGTATCATTATAATGGATCCGGATTCCCTAGGCAAGAGCAATGCCCCTAGAAAGGTCTAAATTTGGTACCCTTCATTCAGATGTAGCTAAATTCACATATTCATCCTCGCCCCAAATTTTTCTGATGAATCGTCTTTTCACTGCTGCTTTAGGTGAGGTTTGCTCCGAAAGCTCCTCCTCGTAGAGACCAAAAGCCCATTTTACCCAAAGTGTAAGAATTTATGTTGTTTTTACTTTAAGCTGTAATTATTGCTTGCTATAACTTGTGGCAAAATTCATTGCCTTTTACAGTGAAAAGGTTGAAGATGCCGATGATGCTGCCAAGGCGCAAGAATTAATGCAGCGTTTCAATGTATTTCTTGAGTTTGTTATATTATTTTATTGTGGAAAAAAGAATACTTTTTTTTCATGCTCCTCTTTTTCTAAAATCAAACATGCTTCTCATTTATAGGAAGCTTCTATGAAGACAAGGCCTAAGCTTGAAAAGAAACGTAAGTTTCTTTTCATAATATTTTTGCCAAGATAGATTAAAAAAGAATGTTTTTTTTGTGGTTAAATGCAATCAACTTATTGCTTACTTTTTATATCATTGGAATGGCATTGAATATAACCAATTTTTGAAGAATTTAGTTATTGGTTATATGGAACTTAGTTGTTAATATCTTGTTTTAACAATCCGTTACATTCTTAATCCTATAGAAGAAATTTAAGACAATAAATTTATATCATTCTGGTACCTAAGAATTGTAGTTGGAATCGCTCAACATGTTATTAACTTTGTGCAATGCACGGCTGGTATACATCCACAAGAAGAGTTCTCAAAATAAATTTTTTGTCTGAGATATTCAAAGTGAATAAACCATGTATCCTTACATCGATTATTTGTGCTTTTCTTGCATCCTCAATCAGAACCATATATTGGAAAATCAGCTTCTTGTGATTAAGTACTTCAAGCAGTGAATAACTATCTACAGTGTACACATGCATTATATGTTTGCTCCAGTTAAGGTCTATTTCAGCTTAATATTTTTAAGTTCCACTGCATCACGCCTTTGCTTTACTGATTTTCACTCAACCTGTTAATGATTTAGGAGATTGTATGACAATATATGACCATCATAATATATATGCATATTGTATATTTAGCATACAAGTTTTCTAGAAGAAATTGTTACCTATCAGAGTTCAGTCTAAAACTATCTATTACAAATGAATGTTTAAGGATTCTTTTTGCTTTCACAATTTGCAGCCACACAAACCCGAGTCACCTTTGGTTATGGAGGTGGATCTTCTTTAAAATCATATGGTGCTCCAAAGGGCGGGATTGGCATTAAAAAGAGTCAAGGTTCATCTTCTGAAGGCAAGTGACCCTTTTCCTATACATTTTATTTTAGCTGCAATAGAGTTCTCAGTGCATTTCACTGGAAATGTGTTTCTACAGGTGGAGGTGCCCATGCGCCTGGAAGAGAGATCAAAGAATATAAGGAACCATGGGTTGGTATAAAATACGAGATTCACAAATTCCTTCTAAGTTACTATTGCCCTCGTCTGAATTGTTCCCCTCATTGTTTTGGTTGTTTGGATACTACTGCAGGATTACTATACTTATTATCCTGTGACTCTTCCTTTGAGAAGGCCATACTCAGGAAACCCAGGTATGATTTGAGGTGCTTTTACTTCATAACATAAAATACAGGTTAATGCTGCACATATTGTGTGGCATCAAGTAATGGTCCAGGCATTGCTATTTTTGTTTAAATTGGTCATATCTTTAGGTGCATGGCTAGATTAATTTCTCTGCCTTGTCTTTCTAAAATTTATGATTTATACGCCATCCTGATGCAGCTTACCTTGTGTATGCTTTGGAGGGATTTAATTTGGTTCGTTTCCTTGTAGAATTTCTGGATGAAGAGGAATTTGGAGGGACTTCAGAAACCATTACTTCCAACGAATCTTCCACAGGTCCAGCTGTAGAGCTTGACCTTATGGTTGGTTTTTTGAGTAGTTGTAATCTAAATTCCTTTCGTACTTGTTATGAAATCCCTTTGACATTTACAGAATGTTTCAGGAGGAGAATTTGGAAGCAAGTATGATCTTCCTTCAGTTACCAGAAAGTTTACCCGTGAAAAAGCAGTCCGTTAAGGAGGGCCACGAGGTGGGAAGCACCTCTAAATCATTGAAAAGTTCAGGACCTTCAGGAAAAGCCTGTGGTTTGGATGAGCTACCAGCTGGCTTCATGGGTAAAATGCTCGTTTACAAGAGTGGTGCCGTCAAGCTGAAGCTGGGGGATATCCTGTATGATGTGAGTGCGCAGCCTAATGATAATTGAACTGTTGATTTTTGGTATAAGACAATTATTTTCTCGATGTTTGATTCTTTTCTTTTCCCTTTTTTCTTTACAAACTAAGGAATGTGTGAAAATTCTATTAACAATTTTCAAGTATGAAAATATGGTGAAAATTTGAAGTTATTAGATAATGAAGTCCAGACAGTGTAGGATCCCTTGTCTTACTGTCATTGTCATAGTTTTCATTCCAAAGTAAGTGTTCAAGGTTCCTATCAATGCAAACTTATGATCCCTCTATTTCACAAAAAACCTGTCAATTATGTGAATGATTGCAGAGAGAATCTATTAATTTCTTGTGAGCTATCTAATATATTTTACTGGCATCAGGTTTCTGCAGGATTGAACTGTGATTTTGCTCAGGATGTTGTTGCCATCAATACAGAAGAGAAACATTGTTGCATTGTGGGGGAACTCAATAAGCGTGCCATTCTAATCCCGGATGTAGATTCAATCTTAGAGAATATATCTGATTTATGATAATATTGATTGTTTGCGGCAAAATTTTGTTCTACACATGGCGGAATCTGACAATTGTTGAATTTTCTATGAAGAAATTTGTAGCGGCTTCGGTTACAGTCATTTAAATGCTTCATCAAAAACATTTAAAGTTGAAGGATGAGATTTACAAAAGAATGTTGTACATTATTTTACATATAGAATGAAAAAGAGGGAACTCTTTAGTTACTATTATTATATGTATGTTCTATAGATTCTTTGTTTACAGATATGCAATTAAGTTAGCTGCAGAAAGATCTGGAGTTCTTCTGTGCTTGTGCACATCAAGGAGTTGGATAATTTTTTATTACCTATTTTTTTGAAATTGTTTTATAACATATACGATGTTCCAAATTGCATGCAAAAGATATGGGGTGATGATTGTAACTGGAATTCATTAGCAACATCTTGATCATAGCAATTTTATTGACCTGATTATTTTGAGACTTGCATATGATTCATATATGGAACACTCTTGTTTCTTTAATTTATTTGGTCATTTTTGCTTGATCATGTTTTTAGTTCTTCCCCCCCCCACCATTACTACTGCTATGTTACACTTGATTTTTTTCAATAATAAGCCTGATGTAATAACATAATCAAAAACTTTTCAAATCATGAGAATTACAATTATTTCTTGCATTATAGTTGTTGATAAATTTATAAATATTTATGTATATGTAACAATGAGGAACAAACCATGTGTAATTCAAATAGAAGTTGTGATAAATCCACTTCATTGTAGTTATAACGACATGCTTAGAGAACATGTAAAAACAATAGAATGATAAATTCTTCTGTGATGTGAAATCACATTATTGTAGTGTTGTTTGAAATTCTACTGCATGGTGCTTATTGCTTAATATTTAAAGTTGGTGCAGTGTAATCTGAGCTCCATGTTGTGGTTGAAGAGTCATAACAGTGTGAGGCGCATGAGTGTAGGATGGAGAGAGCTTGAAGGAGAAATGCTGTAAAATCACTGCCAATGCAACCTTTACTTATATTGTAGCAAAATGCTGGCCGATGCAGGTCCTTGGACCCCATCCAAAAGGAAAAAAAGCTAGCTTATCTTTAGATGCCTGTGCAACTCCTTCAGAATACCTTTCTGGTTTAAATTCCTCTACATCATTACCCCAGAGTTCTGGATCATGGTGGATATGCAATATAGGTAATGTGATATCAACCCCGGCTGGTAAACTGATATCCCCGATCTTTGTTTTCTGGTATGTTCATAGATATAGAGAAATTACAGGTGAATATAACCTTTGGACTTCACATAGTATCATGTTTACCTACAGGGAAACAGGACTTGTATATTTGTATTAGAGATACTTGATAAAATATCAGCTTCTTTGAGGTTAATGTTAAAGTAGAATGGACTAATATGTTTTTGGATCAAATAAAGACGGACACCTACATTTTTGAGGTGGCTTATAGTCTCGAAACTTGGATTAGGTGCATGGCTAAGACGATGATTGTCCAAGTTAACCAGCTTGAAGTTGTCTCATGGCCAGCAAGGTAGAACAGCTTGCATTCCTCTATAATCTCTTCTATGGTAATTTGGTTACTATCTGTGACACTCGCATTATGTTGTAAATTGTTGTGTTTATTGGATTGCAAGAGCAGGCCTAATAAGTCATCACTCCGGGATTCCCCAGCTCTCAGTGCTCTGTCTTTCCTCTCAACCAATGTTCTGAGCATTGAGGTAATCCTTTTATTCAAGCTGTGTCTTTTCTTATTCTTTTTTGTTGGGATAAATCTGTACAACATAAATCAAATTAAAAGTGACAATATGACTTCTATACAAAAAGAGTAATGCTAGGGGGTCATTTGGCATTGAATATTTTAATAATAATTTATTGCACAGTCAATCAAATGACATCTACCCAACTAATGTTATGGAGACGCATCATTTGAGAAACTTTTTGAGACCCCTAGCATCACCCATCCAAGAAATATTTTTGAATTGATATTTAATTCTTCCTGTTGAGAGAAAGTTGCATTAAAGATTGAACAAGTATGAGTCTGATAAGATACCTGAAACCAGGAATATATAAGGTTTGCATGGCTTCCATAACTAGCACTTGAAGCTCTTTTTGAAGCTCTAGGATCTTCTTTCCTTCTTCGTAGTTGCTTCCAAATGCTGTCCGAGAAATTATATCCCCTGTAAGATCTTGAAATTCAGGCCAGACATCCATTTCACAAGTTCCTTGAACACCAATAGATTTCTTCCATCGCTCTACCAGCATCAAACAACTGTCTGAGAATACTGGTAACATCCCCTGTTAAAAAAACAAAAAACTTCAAAAAGATTCTTTTTCATAAGATGAACAAAGACATAGCACATGTGTGAAATTACTTGTGCTAATTAATTGTACATTTTCTCCTTCGTCAGCAACTTCTTGCCAACATTCAAACAATGTTGAGCTCAAAATCTTTTTGGAGAAGCATGTTTTAGCATCTCCAAAAAGGTGGACTATATTATGAACTATATTTAGTCCATATGACATCCATAGGATAGTCTGGCAGATGGACTATCCCATGGATTATGATATTACTCCCTCTGTCCCAAGTTAAAAGTCTTGGTGAACTTTTCACGAATATTAAGGAGAGGAATGATATGACAAAATTGCCCATACTAATATGTCATTAATCATTTCTAATGTAGGTGAGAGAGAGAGAGCGACTTTCTAACTTTTCAATTCAAAATATATGGAGAGAGAATTAGAATAAGAAAAATATGAAATATTTAATGCTAAGAGTATAGTAGGAAAAATTGTGTAAAAGTTTGGTTATTAAAGGAAAGTGGACATTTAACATGGACTATCTAAAATAATAATAAAGACCTTTTATCCTGGGACGGAGGGAGTAAAGATTATATTAATAAATTATAGTCTATCAATCATTCTTCCACACTTTCATTTAAATATATTTTAAATTATAGTCCACCAAGATCAGATTCCTTAATATAGTCTTTTGGGTTCATCGGAAAATCTCTTAGACTATATTTAGTCTCACTGCTGGAGAGGGAGCATGTCCTAGACTAAATATAGTTGATGGTGCTCCGGTCTGCTGGAGATGGCCTAACACTTCTAATGTAAAATCAGAAGAGCTTGCAGACAGGATGGTAAACCAATTGTCAAGGCCAAAATCTTTTACTCCATTCCCCCCCCCTCTCCCTCTCTCTCCCAGCATATATAAATCAAAGATTATACATTCTATTTCCAGAAACGTCCTCATCTGTTAACTACAAAGCCAAAGAATTTAAGGAGTCAGAGTGTGAAAGCAGAAAGAGACATCAGAAAGAAACCTTCAATTTATCTAGGTGGAAAGCAGGATTGATTATCCTCCTATGTGTAGCCCATTTTCGCCTTCTAGAGTTGTTAATCCATTTGTCAAAATCAGTATAAGAGGATTAAGTGACGGCTTCTGAAAATGTCCTAGCTTGTTAGAAAACACTTCTTTCATCAACTGTGGGTCCATAATGTTCAGTCTAGGCTTCGTCCCTAACCAAAACAGTGATATCTTCCCTGTTTTCACATACAAGTACTACTCAACCATCAGCTGGTAAAAAAAATACATTCAAAGTTCAAACATCAAGTAACTGAAACTTGAAATCCAGAACATAATACGAGTCATTTGTTTGTTATGTATCAAAAACTAAATGAACACACAATTATACCGTATTTTTGCACAAGATTATGGGTGAATGGGTCTACGCGAGACACAATCTGGTGACTTAGGCTAGCTGGTTTAGACCATGCTTCAGTTATTTGCTTCACAAACTCTTTCATGTCTCCAAACAATAGCTTATAGGGAGTGCCATTGATTCCTTGCAGCTTTAAGTACTTCTCCAGCCTTTTTGGTTTCCACCAAATGGAGTAAAATGCTTTTAAAACACAATAGAGTACCAGGAACAATGAAGAGTAATATAGAGAAAGAAGCATAGTTTGCTCCATTAGCTTAAAACTTGAAGAGATTGCTTTTGTGATTTGTAGGTATAATTGATGGAATTCAAACTTGAACTTTGCTGCTGCTGCTGCTTTTTTTTTTTTTTATATGAAGTTTATTGCATTATTTGTATTTAAGATTATCTTGTCTTGTAATAATCCTTGATCTATTATGATATTTTCTTGGAGAAAGGGTAGACATAAAATATAGTGGATTTAACTGCCGAAAAGGATGATTGTATCCGAAAAGACTAAATAAATTGCCTTTTCGTGTAGATCAAGTATTGAGCTTATTTTATTGAATCAGTCCATTGCGAGTTTGGCTGGCCCATCGTGGCTCTTACGAGATAGATGAGATTATAATTTTAAAATTATTAATGTTAGGGTTATAATATCTGGATTATAATTATAATTTCAAGGTTATTAAGTCATTTTATAATTCTAGACTAAGGGGGTGTTTGATAAAAACTGAATGAATTTGAATATGAATGAGCTGAATCTGAATGAAAAAAGTTGTTTGATAATTGACATGTCTAAAACATCTGAATAACATATTTTTATTATTTTTCTCCTCTAAAAAAATTTAAAAAATTGTTGTAAATTTATTTAATATTACTTGTATAGTTAATATTGTAAAAAAAAAAAAAGAAGATTCATTCAATTGCTTCATTCATTAAAAAAATTGGACTAAAACATTCAAATTTCAAAATCGTCTCGAATGGCTAGTTCAGATTTTAGACTTTTTTTCAAAACAAATGCATCGAATAGTTTGAATTAATCACCATTCAAATTCAAGCAATCAAACCTGTCTCTAATACTTTCGAGTTTAAATTTAAAACAAACAAAGATAGTTCCAAATTTTTTGAATAGGATTTGGTTCCAAGCATGAAGCCTGATCTAGATCGATTGGGCCTTGTCTAAAAAAAGCCTAGTCTGGCCTGGTCAAGGCGTCGTCTAGAGGGTTCAAAAAAGCCACAATTTTACGTCAATATCTGGCCCAGTCTGTCTTGAAGAAAGCCCGTGTCCCTCCTTCTCAAATAATGGAGAGAATTCAAATATACTCTAATGTGCAAAGTCAAACCTTGACCCTTATCAATCTAATTATTAATTAAATATTATGTAATTGTCAATCATCTTTTAAATTTTTGGCTTCTTACAAAGTTACAACTATGTAATCATTGGTTCCCCAAAACAAAGCTATCTAATCGTCAAATCATTTTAGGATATTTTTGAACACACTTTTTATTAGGAGCTTATGATGGTTGAATTTGAAATCGAAAATTTTATTAAATATAATTTTCATTTATTTGAATCTTAGATAATCGTCAAAATATATGTATATTTTTTTTATGTTACGAACTATGTCGATAAATAATTTCATGAAGAATTTTATGGGATGGGGAGGAGGGGGGAGGAGAGCAAAATTCCTCCTCAATTAGACTTATAAGATTTTATATAACTTGAAAATAAGTAAAATTTTCAACTCTTTGTACAAAATTCCGTGGCAAGATGAAATTCTTTTGTGAACTACATAACGTTAGGGGGACAGCTGATTTTGATGTTTTTACAATTATATATACAGCTGATTTTGATGTTTTAACAAATATATATATATATATATATATATATATATATATATATATATATATAAAACTTTTCATGCGTGGGTTAATGCAGAATCAAACTTTTAATGACGAACAAAAATTATGTTAAATACATCTATAAAGGTAAGATTACAACCAAGGTTATATTGAGCATGCTTCCTATCATCACAATCTGCTCGCACTTTTGATTTTTAGCTTTAGCTTACGTTTATTCTGTTTAAAATAATACTCCAAATTGCCCACCCGTAAATAAAGTATATATATATATATATATATATATATATATATATATATATATTTCGTGTTTATTTAAAATAATAGTCCGTAGATTACACTAATGATGTTTGTGTATGTTTTAGATGGAGAAGAAATTTAGTAATACATCACTTCAGCAAAAAGAGTTTTATCTATAAAATTTGTAATGGTAGTAGAATTATATTGTTATATATATACTTGAAAACTTTATATTATGGTAGACTTGTAATGATAGTAGATTTGTAATGGATTATAATTGTAGAATTAATTATATTATTTTTTTGTCTTTTTTATATTAATATTTTTTATCTTTTTATTTAATTTTATAAATTTTTTATTTTAAACTACATAATTTCCCACGCATCGCGTGTAAAAATGTGTCTTATTCGTAAAGTTGTGTGTTGTTCAACATAGGAAATGTAGCTTTCAAACAAGTGGTATTGGTTCGCGAATTTTTTTTTTTTCTTTAATTATTTGCTGAGAACTAAATCAAGTAGATTTTTAAAAAAGAAAAAAGAAAAAAGAAAAAAAGAAAATATTATAACAGATGCCAAAACTAGAAAAAAGAAATAAACATTGGGAGGGGAATATATCTTTTTATTCTTTTAGGTAAAATTATAATTCCAATATTATTAATCAAAAATTATAATCCCGAAATTATAATTATAATATCAAGCTATTAAGTTATTTTATAATTCTTCAACTAATAGTTCTAAATTTAAAAATAAATAAAATATTTAAAATTAATAATTTTATTCCAAATATAATTATTACAAATAAATATAATCTTTAACATATTGATTTAAAACAAGAACAAGCTGTGTATTAGGACTTGTTTGTATTGACAGCTAAAGTAACAAAAGTCATGGATATAGACACCGCCACAATGCCAAAAATTGACTGATGCCTAACTATTATTATTATTATTTCATGACTAACTTATACTAATATGAAAACATAAAATGATAATCTTCCAAACAATTCAAATAAGAGATCAAATTGAGACACCAAATCTCTAAAATCATGTATATTCTTTTAATCTAGAAGCTGCTAAAATATTTTCTATTCATTACCATTCCGTGTTGAAAAATGGCTCACATCTGCGTATTTTATTATGATTTAAAATTTTGATTGTATTTTAAGAGTGAAAGAATTACTATTTCAATTATTTTATTATAATATGTTAGAATGTAAAATATTCTGTAAATCTGTTAGAATATTATTAGAATGTAATTATTTAAGGAATATAGTATTTACCCTTGATTACAGTTCTAATTAGAGCCTTAATTATAGTTTAATTGTAACAGAATGTAGTATATATACAATGAAATGATGAGAATGATTTAACGTCTCATATTCACCAATTTCTTTATTTTCTCACAACCTTAAATATGGATTTCAACTTAGTATCAGTCTCATCGATACTATAACAAACCATTGTTCATTGACATTGTAGTAAAGTACTGTTCATCAGTATTGTTCCTCAGTACGTGATAAGTTTTAGAATGCTCGCCTATCTCCCCCATGGGCGGATGTATATGGAGGGCAACATAGGCAGCCTATGCTAAGTTTTTTATTTTTATTTATTTAAGTATCGAGATAAGGGTAGAAATACAAGTTAATAAACTCAAGGGGTAGATTAATGGAAGATTTAAGCTTGAAGCAACAACAAAAAAGTCATTCTTAATCTAAATACAAAGTACAAACTCTACAAAGTTTCATTTGACATTTACCTTCTCCTGATGCAGGTTCATTCTACTTCTTTTACATCTTCGCCACTACATCTCAATTTTTTCACGACTCCATTGCTCTGCTACTTCTCTTTTTCGCGTCGAGTGACGACCACCGTCCAGGTGTCTGTCGACCTCGTCTTTGTAAGAGTGAGACTCTGACTTTGACTATGTAGATCAAACTTAAAAGGTAACTAAATTAAGACTTTTTTTGTTTGATAATCTAAAATTTGTAGTTTGTCTGAATTTGTTGTTAGTTGGAGACTTGTATTTTGATTAATTTAGGCATTCATGATATGTGGTCAAAATTCAAACCTTATAAAAATGAACCATCAATATCACAAAAAAAATAGTTAAAATTAAAACTTCTAAGAAGAAAAATTCTTGTATCCGCCTACTCTCTCTCTCATCTCATCTACAATAGTCGTATTGTTTGGTTGTTGATTTTTCAAATTTTCTCATATACAGTGGTATTATCTCTATTTTTTTTGTCGTTAACTTTATTATTTACCTAATTGCCATATAGTGTTACTTGAGCCTTTGAATCATATTTGTGTTGTTTTTGTTATACCATATCATTGCATAATCTAGTTCTATCTATAGTGATGATCTTAGTGGTCTCCTTCTGAGAAAATATTAGCTTTTCGGACAGTTCTTATCCATTCCTAGCTCCGCTCATCATGCCCCGTCATACACTTAATGTTTCTTATGCATGTACTTGTTGGATTATTAATTCAAGTGCTACAGAACATATGATTGGTTCATCTAAATTATTTATCACTTATACTCTCTTTCCGACAAAGATAAAATATTAATAGACGATGGTTCATTTTCTCCCATCTCAGGGAGAGACTTTGTAATTTGTACTTGCATTATATATTTAATTATCCTTTGTTTTTAATGTACCTTTTTTTTTGTCGCAAATTTATAATTTGTTTCATGTCTCATCAAGTTTCTAAATTGCTCGATTATTTTTTTTTTCTTTCCCTTTTTTATAACATATTATAGTTTTAATATATTTTAGCGTTTTAAATTATTTGATAAATTTTTTTTAATACTTTTATGACAATAGTTGGTGAGTTTATGTCAACATCTTGCCAGTCTAATGAAAAACAATTAAGTGTAGTGAAATTAATAAGGGGGTGAGTTTTCATATTAAAAGCTCGCCCACAGCTTCAAATTACTGACGTATACTCAATTGACAATGTTATTTTTCTAAAGGAGTGGCGCCCACAACAACCATAATATTAAATATCCCTCCTCTACTATTTGTAATTTCTTTTCGCAAGAGTTTTATTTCTTTTGATTTTAGTATAAAATAACACAAAATTATTCTGTAAATTATTTTTATTTTTTTGACAAAACTCTGGAACAAGAACGAGATAAATTCTCATTAATAAGTAAATCGAATTATAAAATATTAGAATCGAGATGATACTTCTTCTCGAGAACATATATATTTCTAAAAATATACAAATTTGCGTAAATTATATTATAATAGAGATAGGTAGATGGTAGTAGTCTTATTTTTGGACAAATAAAATAATAAACTCTCTACAACAAAGAGCAAGAAGATAGAAGAAGCCAAAGCCTCCCTCTGTAGCTACATAAATGTAGTAATTGGAACATCAAGACAGCCAATCTCCTCCGGACTCGGAAATATTATTAGCAAAATAATGATGAGTGGAAGCCACAATTGGATTTGGATGAACAAAATCACCGACATTCCAATTAGCCTCCGGGCTCTCAAAAAAACCCCAGAAATCCGAGTTTAAAAGCTCCGTTGAGCAAAATTCGACATCCGGATGCTCCAAATCCAATGCTGCTGGACTAACACATTCATATTTTTCTTCTGCCTTTGAACTGGAAGAATCAATTTTATTATCCGGCGACTCATGCGCCGATCTGCTCCGAACCAAATGCTGCTGCTGCTGCTGCTGCTGCGTCCAGTCTTTCTTGGGAGGAGCTGGAGCTGGAGCTGGAGCTGGAGCTGAAGCAGAGGAGGAGTGATTGTCATGAACCTTTTTTCTCAAGGTTGTGTTCCAGTAGTTCTTTATTTCATTGTCTGTTCGCCCCGGAAGCCTCCCAGCTATTAGAGACCATCTCCAATCACAACAAGAATGTCATTTCATTTCTTAACTAACTGCATCATTAATTTTCTTAATTTATATGTTATGAAATTAACCATGAATGAGGCTCTTATTTAATTAGGACAGATTTAATTAAGGGAGGAAGAGAGAGAAATAAATAATTAATTAATTAATTAATACCTATTTCCCAAGAGCTTGTGAAGGCGGATGATGAGTTCTTCTTCATCAGGGGAGATGTTGCCTCTCTTGATGTCTGGTCTCAGATAATTCAACCATCTAAGCCTGCAACTCTTCCCACATCTCTTTAAACCTGCCATCAACATTTCGACTAATTATCTATATATATAACCCATCTAATTAAACTACTCAATAAATAAAATAGAATAAGTAATGAAATGAAATGAGCATATATGAATATTAATTTAACCTGCTCTTTTGGGGAGGTTTCTCCATCTGCCTTCACCATGGAGCTTAATGTAGTCTCTGAGAATCTTGTCCTCAGCAGAAGTCCATGCACCTTTGTTTAGCCCTACCTTTGCACAGCAAGGGCTCCTCCCCATTTGGTCTGGTGTGACCTTCTGTTCCCTATCAACACTAAAAAGCTACCTACTTCTCTGTAGTTTACTAGTATATTTATATATCTATATATATGTTAAAAAGTGCTTCTACATAAACTATTTTTTTGCGTGCAAGCTAATATAATAATTAATACATATACATTCACCAAGGATTATTAATACATTTAGTCATCAATTTTTGGTGGGCTAAAATGACTTAAAAAAAAATTATTAAGAAAAGCATCAAGTCTTACTCTCTCCGTTTCTAAAAGATTGTCGTTTTAGAAGAAAAAATTTGTTCCAATTTATTTGTCGTTTACAACTTTTTAGTAGAATAAATTATTTACTTTCCTATATCACTCCTACCTTCTCTTATTGTTCTAAGAAATTTGCTGCCTTGTATTAATAGTTTTCAACTTCTCATAAAGGAACAGTGATATAATTTCAAACAAATTTTAATTGTTACTACCTCTATTCCTAAAATATTGTCGTTTAAGGTTTTTGTACATGTATTAAGAAAATTATTTAATACTATCATTTAACATTTAAAATTTATTTGAAATTCCATCACTATCCCTTTATGGGAAATTGAAAACTATTAATACAAGGGAGATAATTTACAATGAGAGAATATAGAGGTGATATAAGAAAATAAATAATTTATTCTTCTAGAAAATTATAAACGACAAATAAATTGGAACAATCTTTTAAAAATGGTGATAATATTATACTATAATTTGATTTAATTTAAATTTAAAATTTGATCCAAATTGTTAAACGTGGCTCACTCTCGTCCCTTCTTAACTACGTCACAATATATATACATTTATTAATATATTTATCGCCAAATATTCATAACCAAAATTGACTATTAGGTGTTAAATAGCCAACTTATTTTGTATCTTCTGTTTTCATTTTCAAAATTGTTACGTTAGATCTTTTTTTGTATTTTTAAAAATTATGTTTATAAGATATAGGTGTAAAATGAGTTAGATCTAGACAATTTTGATTATGAATCATTCTCTTTATATAAAGAATATATCTATCTAACAAAATACAATTGATTTTAAATTTTTTGCTCACCCTAATAAATCATCTGAGCCGTCTAAAATTTAAAATAAATCTCATCGTCCATACAGTACCGGAGGTACGGAACACAGCTAATCTAAATACATTCAAAGACATGTATAAAAAGTAAAATAGTAGTAAAATATTTCTCTCCTCTCTATTACATTTTCTCTCTTCTTTTATTATTATTTAATCTTTTGAGTGTCTTTAGATTTACTTTAAGTGTCTATTACATAAATATATTTTAATATACATGACAAAAAATATATGGTATATTTTTTTTTGATTACCAAATAATTAATGTAATTAATTGGAACTGAAATTTTTATAAAATACAGTGATTTAGGTGTCATTTGGATATATGCAAAAAATAGAGTTGTACAGTCTGTGCAACCCTATTTTTTACATGTATCCAAATGACACCTAAATCACTACATTTTATAAAAATTTTAATTTCAATAAATCACATTAATTATTTAGTAGTTAAAAAAAAAAATTATTTTCGATCGGTCACTACCCCGATTGGAACCCACCGGTCCCCTAGAAGGATTCTTTGGCCAATGTATCTGCTGGCCTCCTAGTCATAGTCTTGGCCTTTATCACCCTATATTGCAATTGATCTGGTTATCATGAAGTTAATTTCGTAATAAGTTGGTCAATTGACTAATACAATATTAACACGTAGAGAAAGATCACCTTCTATCTGCATGACGACACTGTATTAATCAACTGATTAAAATTAATTTCATGTTAATCACTCCTTATTAAAATAACGACGGGTAAATATATATATATATATATATATATATATATATATATATATATATATATATATATATATATTAGAGTCCACAATTGTAATTTTTTTTTAGATTACTGGTTACTACGATCGTAGAGTAGTCACTCCACGATTTGTGAATTCATTCTATGGTCGTGGATTACTATACGATCGTAGAATGAATTCACTCTACTATCTGGGGATTACTCTACGATCGTAAACCGTGTAACTTTAAAAATTACACGGCTGCGTATCTCCATATTCTCCATATATATATTAAAACTACAACATTTTGAAAATTATTTTAAAAAATAAGTAGGGTTGCAGATGACCTTTTTATAAGTAAAAGAAAAGCAAATATAGAATATTGGTATAAATCATGCATATATTATTAATTGGCAAATGTAAACAACATTATTAGATTATATTTCCTCTACGTCTCTCCGAATTTCCCGGTAGAAGATAAATTTTTTAGTTTTTTACGATACGCACTTAACTTAACAATTAATCAATATGCATATACAAATTAGTATTTCCTCTAAGAGCTGTATCTTTCTTAGTTTCTTCACCTGCATGCGGTCCAATCAGATTAGTATTTTAACTTTTTAAAAGTAGTAATTTGTAAAATATTAAAAGTATTTAAATTGATGGGATTAATTCTCGTACGGAAACAAATTTGAATGAGGCTAAGTTTTAAGTTGTACGAATGGCGGCTTGAGGTCAAATACAAATTACTACTTCTATTCAATTACGCAACCAAACTTGAATGAGGCTAAGGGGGTGTTTGATAAAAATTGAATTAATTTTAATTTGAATCTGAATTTGAATGAGTTGAATCTGAATTTGAATTAGTTGAATTTGAATGAAAAAAGTTGTTTGATAATTAACATGTCTGAAACATGTGAATGACAAAACTTTATTATTTTACCCTTCTGAAAAAATTTAAAATTGTTGTAAATTTATTTAATATTACTTAATATAATAGTTAATATTTTTTTAAAAAAAAAATTTAAATTTTTTTTTACTTTATTCAGCTGCTCATTCCCTCAAAAAATCTGACTTAGTAATTCAAATTTCCATCTTCTTACCGATTCAAATATTCAGACTAAAACAAACGACCGAACGCTTCAAATCATTCATTCAAATCCATTCAAATTTCTAAACAAATAGCCCCTAAAATTGCTTAGGATATATCCAAATGTGAACTTGGATCATGAAAGTTATATAGCATTAAAATTAGAATAATGTTGGAGACACAAACTATTTTATAAATTGCTGATGTGGCATATTACACATCAACATATTGTGTGGGGCCGAAGACTACATTGAAATAATTTATTGATCAATATGTTAAGGTGAACTATGTCAAATCAACAGTTTATAAAATAATTTGTATATGTAGCATTACTCTTAAAATTAAATCATTGAAAAACCCTACTTACTAGTAATTGAGAAAAGAAGCTGGGTGTCTACCTCTCTGTCACCTTTCAAGAATTTAAATATATAGGAATTGATATTTTTCTCTTACACGAATGAATAACGAGTCAGTCCCAGCTTCATGTGAGAGGGACTCATGTAGAAATATCATTTTAACACGTAAAAATATCAATTTCCTTTAAATAAAACATCCTAACAAACAAACTTTTTAAAAACAAGCCATTAGTATGTATGTACCTTCAAAACATAACTATATGGCCGTACATTAATTTATTTCTTTCTTAACAGCATCTCCAATAATGTGGACTATATCATGTACTATATTTAGTCCATATGATATCAATCCATGAGATAATTTTTCAATCTTTTCAACAGATGAACTATTTCATGGATTATAATATTAAAAGATTATATTATATTTAATGAATTATTGTCTACCAATCATTCTTCCACACTCTTATTTAAATATATTAAAAATTTATAGTCCATTAAACCAAGTTCCTAGATATAGTCTTTTTATTTTGCCAAAAAATATACTAGACTATATTTAGTCTGCCTGCTAAAACAAATTCTGAATCTTGAACTAAATTAGTTTAGGATTGGAGCATCTCCAGCAGGGCTCCGACCTGCTGAAGATGTTCTAATCATCTACTCGTATGTAGTAGTGTTCAGTTTGGTTTTTGTGAAGTACCATTTCAAAAACTAGCTAAAATATTGAATGCGTCTGGACCGCCAAAAAAAAAAATTAGCTTCAGAATAATTTGTGACAGCCAATATTATTAGACCAATTCATTTAAACCTCCATAGGACTTGTTTTTTACTGTCTGTTTCAGCCTATTTTCTTTGACGAATTACCCTTTTTATTTCAAAATTATTTCTGAGTTCACTACATATACATATAATAGCTAGGTATATAATCTCTTCGTCTCACAAATCAGGATCTTATTTGAGTTTGATAGTAATTCATTTGGGAAATTTTAAATTTTTATTAAAATATTGATGTGAATTTATTTTAATTTTTGAAATAATGTTTTTGTACTCGGTATTATTTATTAAGATTTTATTATTTTAATTATTAAATTAATAATAAATAAATAAATTCATATTAATTTTAAATTAATATTTTGTGATTATGTATAAATGATATATCTAATAATAATTTATTTACTTTGATCATAATAATGGTATGTTTGAAATTTAAAATATGGGTCGACCTATATTTGAACCATAACTATATGGTTCTAACTCACATAACCCATATTAAAAGTGGTTAATATAGTTTTAATTTTTAAATGGAACCATAACCATATTTTGAAAACCAAAACCAACCCATAACCATATTTTTTTGTCAGGGCTATATATATATATATATATATATATATATATATATATATATATATATATGAAATCGATGAGATTTCACTTACTTTGTTAAAATGCTATATTTTTTTTGTTTTTTAAAACAACTAAAAAAAATTATTTAATATTTTATGGAATCGATATTTTTCCATAATATAATGTTTTAGGCATGATTTAAATACCTATACCAAAAAATAGTGGTACATGCGCACGGTATGCATCGCATGCACTGCTTTATTATATGTATCCAAATCACATCCAAAACATTGTATTATGAAAAATTTCAATTCCATAAATATTAAACTTTTTTTTTAGTTATTTAAAAAAAACCAAAAAAAAAAAGTCACATTTTAACAAAGTAAGTGAAATTCTTACTGAATCTGACCTATATATATATATATATATATATATATATATATATATATATATATATATATATAGACAAACATTATTATTAGCGTCCAATACTAAAATTAACGGCCGAGATTATAACTAAAAAATTACGGACGATGACACCATCGTCCACCACTAATAATAACAAAAGTGTAATTTTCAATTTTAATATCAGCAGTTAGCTCTTATATGAAATAATAGAAATTGTATGTGCTCATTTTTACCATATACTACTATATAACAATCAGAAAGATACAAGAAGGGGAAGGAGTAATAGCTTTCTTGTACGTAGTAGCAAGAGGAGTAAAGTCATAAACGTGATAAACGAGATAAATGTGGTGGTTTTTAATTAGATGATAGCATTACATTTTGAATGAGACCAACACTCTTTTTATACAAACACCACTTCAACTAGTCTTGTTTCAATTTGGAACTTGTGATTTATATATTATTTTTCAGTTTTTAAAAGATTGTCATTTTATGAAGTAATTTTAATTTAAAAAAGATTGTCGTTTTGAATTTATCAATACACATTAGCTATTTTTTTCCTACTTTACCCTTATTTATTTAAAGCTTTCTCTTATTTAAAGCTTTCTTCCCTTCCCAATAATTCTTATTCAATTCAATAGTATAATCCAAGTAGTAATTGGTTGAATAAGAAGTAATTAGTTGAATTGAATAAGAAACATTGGGAAGTGAATAATTGGTTGAGACAATTAATAAGAGTAGTATAATATTTGCGCTAGGTATTAATTATATTCCTTAATCTGTGTGCATTAACCTTAAACGATAATTTTTTAAGAACAGAAGGAATACTATGTATGAGAAGTTCTTAAAAAAGATCACTACCGAGCTAAGCACAAAAAAATATAAGGCTCATAGTCATAATGAATAATAAGACCTCATTTTGGCCCTCTAATAAATTGATCCATTTGAAATGTTCCTTAGAGCATCTCTAACAGTCTTTTCAACCACTTTATAATACTCAAATATGTGAGTCATATCAGAAAAATTCTCTCTAACAGCTTTTTCAAACTGTCATGTGTTGTATTTTATACAAAATATATATTACAAAGTTAAATAAAAAATAAAAATAAAAATATTATTTAGTGATGTACCATTAAAAGAGTTTAATGTGTAAATTAAATGAGTTATAATTAATATATTTATTGAGATTTTGTAACGGTTAAATTAATATTAATTATTGGGATATTAATAATATATTACCGTTGCATTAATATAGAGTGTACCGTTGCCATATATCTTTGTGTTAAATATATTACCGTTTGACAGTAATGTATTATTGCTATCTTTGTATATATATATATATATATTTCTGACTAAACACTATTTGGAGGAGATACTTTGGAAAACATTGCTGAGTTAATAACTTGATAGTTTCTGTTGTTAGTGTTATATATATATATATAACAGTGTCTATTCTATTATATATATATATATATATATATATATATATAAACAGTAATTTATATCTATATTTTGTTGTTTATACACAGTTTATATTTTGAGTTTGAGTAAGAGAAATTAGAAGTTGTTCCTGGGTCATTCAACTATTTCAAGTGCTGGTTAGTTGGGTGAAGAGCCGTTGAATCCTGGAGTAGTATTTTGTCAAAATGACCTTAGCAGACCGAAAAGTTCTCCGAGGAAGCGAAATTTCTACTTAAGGACGAAACAAGCTCTTGCATCTCCTCAAAATTGCTTTGCATAATCGATAAGTCAAATTTCTGTCATTCTTTATTTTATATTTGAATCCTATATTTTATTCGTATTTTTCCAATAATCTTAAGTAGAATTTATTTTTTTTGGATTCTTATATGTTCCTATAATGCTGGCGACGAATCTGATACAAAGATTAATTTTCATTCCCTGTGAACTAAAAAAAGTTTTTCCTACTGTGATTGTTACAATCGGTAATCATGTGATGTCAGCCATCTCTTTTGCTGCTCAAAGGTATTATGCATGAGTATTGTGATATAGATAAATAATATTCTATCTTTTATTTCATATATATATATATAGTTAGCAGAATAGGCTATATATATATATAGATTATATGAGTGAGCAATTAAAATATATATATATTATTATCTGCTTTCAATCTCTGCTGAGAAGAAGATATGTCTATATATATGATCAACCTTACTTTTCCTTTAATACAAGAATAGAAGGAAACAACGGTAATATTATGAAAGAAACGGAAATATTATTATTATTATTATTATTATTATTATTATTATTATTATTATTACCTCAACATTTGCAAACCATATTATATTTGTTTAGAAATGGAATCCATATTCCCTGTCTTGGGAAAAGATCTGGTCGGAGCCGGAGGAGAGAGCAGAGTGGTTGTCGTCGATGCAAGTTAGTTCCACATGCCGCAGTTTATTTTCAACATAAGGCTGGTAACCCTTAACAAATTCCACTATTCATATTTTCATTTCTAGGCAATGCATAATAAGCATGTCGACATCCAAACGGTACCTTACATTTCAGGTGATATTGATTATTATGGATGATTTAAAGAATTTTTTGGTATGCCATGCCATATCAGTGATGTTTTTTTAAAATTTTATCCTGATGACATAATTAGAATAGTGATGAGATTTTTGTTATTCTAGAATTAATGAGTCGTGGAATATAATGTAATTTGGTAGGAATGTGTGGGCTTTTATTATGATGTCTAAGGGTTGGTTTAGTAACTAGCACTATAACCATTCCATTTTCAAGAAGTGTGGGTTTGAGACTCATCCTCTTGGCCAGCGAACCTTTTTAAATGATGTTCTTATTTATAGCATTGTGCTAGTCATCAAAAGATGAAACTGATCACTTGGGGACTTGGGGTTTCGCAGAAAACTTTGTTGGTTGGTTAGAGGAAATGTCAAATTACTTAAAGTAGATTGTGACGTGTTTGACAATGGTAATCTCTATTTTTTTATAGAGATTTTTGGCTTTATGTTCTTTAATCTACGTTTAGTGACTCTTTATTGGTGGGCTAAACTGAAAACAAAGTTCAAACTTTTAATTCCCAATATGAATAGTCAAGTTTGAATACTTGTGTGTATAATGTGTATATAAAGTTACCGTTGGTGAAAACCAGAAAACAAATTTTGAGCTTTGGGAAAATCATTTACCTAACTTGAAATACCTTAAGTGTGGGGGTGTCTTACTAAGGTATTGTTACCTCACCCTTTAAAAAGAAAAAAAAATTGGTTCTAAAAGCCGCTAATATGCAGCTTAACAAACTCAAAGAGATACATTCATAATCCTAATAAGGATCATTAGGATCGCTTTATGTAGAATACTCAAGTATCTCATGAGTACTATTGGATTTGGATTGTATTATCGCAGAATCCTGCGCTTCTTGAGGGCTATAGTGATGCCAACCGGATATTTGATTCGATGAGATCAAATCCACGGTATTACATATTTACCTTGCAGGAGAAGGCGCAGCTTGGATGTCTACTAAATGATTCAGATATGGCTCGCTCTCTTATGGAGTCTCGAGTTCTTTCGCTTTGAGAAGGCAAGTTCTAAAGCAGTGGCTCGTAAATCTTTTAAGAAATTTTTCTTTGATTTAGACCAGCTTCTATCTGTGTCTACACATTGTGATTATAAGTCAGTGTAACAATTCGTAAACTTTTATTTATTTAATATTTATATTTATAAATAGCTTGATTATTTATTTTATAAATGCTTACGTGGCATGAGGGGAGTAACTCAATTGAATTAAAATTGAGCTGTTAATGATCGATAAGATGTGGAGAATTATGATAGGTGCATGAAATGTCTTGTGTGACACAATGATGGACTTAGTGGAGGATGATTAAGTAATTGCACGTTTAAAGTCCAAATAATAAATTGAGAGTCTATCCCAATAAGTTAATTGATGGACTTTTGAGTTAGCCCAATAAACTTGGGATATTTAAAATCCAATTCGGAATCCAACAAATTAGTTAACTGATAGTAAAAGGTGTTGGTGAAATAAAATGTGGCGTGGGGCAGTGGGCCTGACCGACTAGCCCCTTGTCTATGTCTGAGATCTACTCTCTTGTCCCCAAATTAGGGTCACCAAGACAAAGAACAAAGAAATTTAAACTCTCTTTACGCAAAACTTTCAAATTCGCTAATCCTGGTATGCGTGGCTAGCTCAAAGGGTCATTTGGTATGGAGTGGTTGAACAACTCCTTAAGTAACCATTGTTCATTTCTATTGCACCATGAATCCCAACATTGGGTAAAAGCAAGTGTCACAGTCCATGTTTTCTCTTTAAATACAAGCCACTAGGGCGACTGCTTTTAGTGATAAAGAGTGTTGAGAAAATCGAGTAAAGAATTCTTAGTTGCTAAGCATTACCAAATAAGTGTGTGAGATATCAAGGTTAAAGCTCGAGAAGGTATAATTTCTACTCCGTTCTTAACTTGAGTCTTGTTGATTCTCATTTTTTCAGATTAATAGGTCAAGTATGATGAATTAGCATGGTATAGGGTGTTTAGAAAGTTTACCTTCGTGCATGAATACGTTAATAATTGTCTGGAATCAAGTTGTGGCTACTACTCAAAAAATGCGAGCATGTTCACCGCTTCGAATTCATGGGTGCAAACAAGACCGCATTTAGGAACCAATTGATGGGTTCGATCGTGTTAGACCATGTATTAAGAAATTCCCTTAGGTTGTATGCATATAGTAAAATCTTAATGAAATTAACCCAACAAACTTAGACCTTGTCGAAATAGTGTGGACCGAAGTCTCTGAAGGAACTGACTTCGGAGATGTCTTCGGACAAAGCGTGATGTCTTCGGACAAAGCGTGATATCTTCGAACGAAGCATGTTGTCTTCGGACATGGCCAGATGTCTTTGGCTTCGGACATGGCGAGATGTCCTGGGACTCGGAGACAGCCTCATAACTTGATATAAGATGGATTAATAAATATCCCTACTGCTATAAACTATTATTACACGAATAAGTTCTAAGTAGAGAATTTTACTAACTTCGGGAAAATAAATCTAATGCCTGCAAACATGCATAGAAAAAGGTCGGTGGGATTAATAGACGTTATGGTCTACTTAAAGCAACGAACCTCCTGGAACTTCGAGGAAGAAAGATTATGAATAAACTAGCGAAGGGTCAATAGATGATGAGCATGTTAAGTATACGAGTTATGAGTTTTTATGGAGTGCAATGAGATAGAAGAAAAATGTGTTATGTGTACATGTTGTTGATATATATCAAGTGTGTTTGGCTAATGAATACCTATACTTACATGAATAGGACGAGGATATAGTTCGTTGAGGTGATTTTCGCTATTAGTAGTAATCAACGCTAAAGGCAAGTTTCTATCCCTAAAACTTGTTACTTATATCATGCAAGTTTCTACCCCCTAACTTATTGTTATTGTTGGGCAAGTTCCCTAACTTCACTCAAATTTACATTGAGCAAGTATCCTAACACTATTATTATTGTGTTGCAAGTCCTTCATTCACACACTTTTATACGTTGAATTGTTGTCATATCAATCATATTTTATCAAGCAAATATCTCGCTTCTATTCAAAATCATTTGTATACCTTGACGTTGTTGTAAGCATTGGACTTATCATTCCTAAATGCATGATGAAAACTATCTAAGCCCTTGATTCTACTAGACTATTATTATGAGTTAAAGAGCCATCCAAACCGATTGACTTGGTACGGACTATCGTAAATCTAATTTGAGATGAACAACCCTCATGTAAGGGAATTATATATTGTCGGAGAACCGACGCGTGATATACGTAGTATGATTAAATGTTATGCATAACATAGGTACTTTAGTCGATCACCGTTGTACTTTGTTGATATTGGATTACAAAGATAATATCGTTAATTCTAAAGTAAGAGTTCTTAGTCCTTAGTATTTCGCTCAAGACTCATTCGTGTTGAACCTCGAAATGGATAAATCCTTAGAGATTTTGTTGATATCCTTGATCCTATAACGACTCTATTGAATACTCTTGATATTCTTGATATCCTTAAACTATCAATTATTATTATACACTTGAAAGATTCAAATGCTATAACCGCTTGTTCTTCCGGCTATATTACTTGGTCGGGCAAACTTGTTGCTCATTCTTGCTTCCTAAAACATTACAGCTTAAGGCGAGAAAAGTGCTTGAGAGAAAGGACAAGGAAAGGGCAAGGCGATGTAATAACTTAGTCCTTAAGACTAGAAGTATTATTATTATTGTTATGATCGTTATGATGTATTCAAGAATGATTAAGCTATGTTAAGCTAATCACGTAATTGTTGTAGTAATGGTTACGGTACCTTGGGACGTGAATATTTATATTACATCAATGTAAATTATTCTATTATTTCCGTTGTTAATGATTTTGTAAGATATTCGTAGTAGCACGTGATGCACCAAAATTCGAGATATGGGTGTTTGAATTTTGGGGGCGTCATAGGTTGGTATCAAAGCCGTAGTTATAAACTTTAGGAGCGAGAGCCCTTAGATTATAACTTAGAAGAACTCAGAAGATAGAAAGGGATGAAACTCATATAGAGTTTTCATAGAAATAGACTTAATACGTGTTCTGTAATATAACTTCATTCTATACAATGAACTTATGATTCTAATGGAGTTGTAGTTTGTTCCATCTTGTGTTGGTGATTGTAGGATGACCGATATGGAAGGACCTAGCCGAGTAGTAGAAGAGAGAGCCGTGACATACATACACGTGGTATATGAGGTACCATTGATGATAATGAGCCTATATCAACTGTAGTTCCTATCGATGATGATGATAAGGAAGAGGAGATGGAGCCAATACCCGAAGAGTCTGATCCAGAGGAGGAGCCTATGGAGGAGCGTATGGTGGATGAGCCCATGGGGGGACTTCGACGAGGCTATTTTTGAGGATAGGATGTTGGGGGAGTATGAGGAGCAGATTTTAGAATTAGGGTGCAGAGTTGAGGAGTTAGAGTCTGAGGCTAAAGACAGAGAGTCCGAATTCCAAAAGCTGAAGGACGAAGACCACCAAAGAAAGATAGTGATGCAGGAGATGGAAGTAGAGATTGCCCACCGTAAGGAGGCAGGAATCCAGATGGGGGCTTTGTTTCACAAGGCGGTGACTAGGAATGTAGAACTGACAGGGAAGTTAGAAGAAATGGAGCAGAGGGAGTTGAGCGAGAGGACGAAGAAGGAAGCTATCCGTACTCAGTTAGGGATGGAGGTAATGGATAGGATCCATTTCGAAGAAAAGTGGAAAGGGGAGAATGATAGGGCTAACGGTCTAGAAGATGAAGTGGGGTGCAAAAGGAGGAAGATGAATAGTTTATGTTGATAGTGTTATATATATATATATATATATATAAACAGTAATTCATATCTATATTTTGTTGTTTATATTTTGAGTTTGAGTAAGAGAAATTAGAAGTTGTTCCTGGGTCATTCAACTATTTCAAGTGCTGGTTAGTTGGGTGAAGAAGCCCAATTGAATCCGGAGTAGTATTTTTCGTCGAAGGACCTTAAGACTTAGAAAAGTTCTCCGAGGGGCTAAATTTCTACTTAAGATACGGTATTTCTGCATCACTCGCTTTCAACATAATCGATAAGTCAAATTTCTGTCATACTTTATTTTATATTTGAATCCTATATTTTATTCGTATTTTTCCAACACCATGTAAGTCAACAAACTTTCTTCTCACTCTTCAAATATACAACCTCCTTCTCACTCTTCAAATCTACAGTTACAGGCTAAAAATATTTATTATGCTTGATAAGTTTGATGTATAATTATTAACTTAAAGAGACTGATTAGGCACAAAATATGAAAATAATAAATAATACTCTTTAAAATATTACGTAGATCAATAAATATAAATTTAAAGAGTTTTTTTATTATTACTATTAGAAATGCTCTTATTTAGAATATATAGAACCTACAAAGAATGAGAATAATAATAACTCAAGTACTCATGTTACATTGTTGATTCTTGTCGTTCAAATAATACAAAAAGAAAAGAAAAGAAAAGAAAAAAGATAGAGATATTTGTTTCTTTGGCCCTACCCTATAGATGTGATACTTTATTCTTTACAATAGTTCTCTATACACATAATTTAATTAACATATGAATTGATTTCCTAAATATAATGTAATTAACATCTGAGTTGACCCAAAAAACATAATGTAATCAACAACTGAGTTGACCCATAATTCCTGCCTTGATTTGAATAGTTCTTGATTTGATTTGAAAGTAGAAACAAATTTTTAGTAATTTTTGTTTTCGGTTAAAGAATAAATATAGGGAATTGTTAAATCCACAGTATTTTTTGTTATTTTTACAACAAAAGTGTCGCTGTAGATGTATAGCGACGATAAAAACTGTAGCTATAGGATCTATAGCGATATTTTTGTTGTGAAAATAACATTTTTGTTGTGGATTTAACAGTTCCCTAAATATATGCATACATGAATTTTTGACATTTGCGAGTATATTCGTAGCGGTCAAGATTTGCAAGGATTATATTTGACATAAGATTATTAATCTCAAATGTCTTCTTTGTTTTTAAATTTAGACTTAAGACTATTAGTTTATAGATTATAATCCTACTATTAATATTCTTGAAATTATAATCTCATAAATTATAATTCCGGAATTATAATCATTGCAAACAAACATAATCTTAAAAAATTGATATTTACATATAATCCCTCTTACATAAATAATGTGTAAAAACTCATCATTTTAACGTATGAAAATACGAGTTTGTATACTTACTACGAATCCGGTTAGTATGAAGTTTATTTTTTGGTAAGTTGGTTAATTGGCCAATAGAATACTGACACACATAAAATTTCGCATGTGTATCAATACTCTATTAACAAATTAATCAATTTATTTAAAAATAAATTTCATACGGACCACTTCTACTTACAACATAGAAAGCTTGATTCTCTTTTAAAAAGGACATGACATACGAGGAAAAAACACATTTTACAATAAAGGTTAGAAGAATCATGAGAAGTTGAGACAACATGAATTTTAAATATAATTTATTGTACTTTAGTCTTTATGGCATAAATTGATTACGTATCACAAATCGAGCGATATCATTTTTAAAACTATTCCGTGACTTGCATAGAAAAATTTTCCCTTTTGTCTTTGTGTATGACTTGACTAAATAACAAGACAAAATCAACTTTAACTCGTTTAAACATGTATGGCTTGACTAAATAAAATTTGTAAAAGAATTATACGTGTGTATATATATATATATAATAGCCCCTCCGATAAAAAATGTAAACTTATTATTGCCTTTTTGAAGACAAATTAAAACATTTTGAAACATAAAATTGACTTAAATTTAATTTTAATTAATACAATTATAAATAATATTACTAATTATAAATTTTATTGTTTCATAATTATTAATGAATTATATCAATTTTTGAGTATAAGATTATCTTAATTTAATTTTTAAATACCAATAATAATTTTATAATTTAAAACGTAGTGCAAGAATGAATAATGAGCTTAACACCTCATGGCAGCCAAAATCTAGTAGTGACTAGCAGCCCCCTCCCCCCTTCCACCAAAAAAACCACGAATAATAATAATAATAATAATTGTTGTTTTTACTTACAAAAGAGCGAGAGAATTCATCTATGATCTAACACCAAGGATCCAATGAGAAAATGAGATTTTGGGCTCCTCCTAACTATTCTAACCCAAACTCAATATCATTCATTATTTTGGGCTAGCCTAACAAATATGTATCGGTATAATGTACGAGGGATTGAGTTCATTATTGGACGTCCATTATGTCAAACCGAACAAAATATGCAAAAATATTCTATACAAATAATAAGCCTCACCAAGACTAGACAAAATATAAAAAATAAATGGCTCGCTGATGCGAGTAAAATATCAACTAATTGGACAACGCCACGTGTATCGATACACCTCCGAACCTTAATTATTAGAAGAAAAATTCTACGCTCACATAAAAATTAGTCATAGTATTTTACGATTTCATGTCTAATTTTTATGTCCGAATAAAAGAACTCTTATTAGTAGTAGTATTATAATCATTCCGGGAGGATACAAAAGCCCTAATCATTAATTAGACTCCTGTAATGATTATAGAAGCACCAATTCTTTGGTAGACATCAAGGGATAAACTCGTACTTGGATAAATGACTTGTGTATAGGTTATATGTTTGATAGAGACGAGTATGGTGCGATTTAGAACTTAAATCGCACACGAACTCGTTTAGGTGTGATTTGACAAATTTAAAATCGCACATAAAACCGTTTGTGATCGGTGCGATACGGTTTCGATTTTACAACCAATTGAAACAATAAAATTTTATGCAATTTAAATTAACAATTTGGCATAACACAATAGTAAAGTTGTAAAATTGATCAAAACAAAGGCACCGAAGTTTTTATCTCTCGTTTTGCCTAATTCCAATAACTTTAATTCTTTTAACCATAAAATATATTGAATCCGAATATACTTATATATATATAATTTATGAAATATATATACTTATATATTTTTTCATGGGAGATTTATTACACAACGTTAAATGAGCAATAGTATTGTATAGTTAAATAATTTTCATTGTACGGTTTGGTTTCGGTTTATGCATGCGATTTTAGCCAGTAATCAAACCGAAACTGTAAATTTCCTAAAACCGTCACATACGCTAGAACCGTTGATGCGATTTATGTTCTAATTTGGTTTTTTGTTTGACCCTAATGTTTAAGCCTATTCCGTACCTCTTGGGAGGTAGGTATCCAGGGAACTCCCCTATGGAGTAGCCTACTTCTGCAACGAAACTTTTTATGCACTAAAAAAAAGATATCGACTTAGGGGTTGTTTGATTAGTACTGAGTGATTAATCGATTCAGCCATTCAGTACGCTCATTTTCGAATAAAATCGCGTGAATAATTGAATTGGTCAGTCATTCAGACGATTTGGGCTGAATGACTAAGACGATTTGGATTGGATGAATAAGTCCCATTTTTCTGGCTGAATAGAGCAAAGTGACGGCTCTATAATTTATTTTTTTACAATATTAACTATTATCTATATATTCAATAAATTTACAACAATTTTGAATTTTTTTATTATTCAGATGTTTCATATATGTCAATTATCAAATAATTTTTTTTATTAATATTCAGATTCAGCTCATTTAGATTTAGATTCAATCCGGTTTTATGAAACAGCACCTTGGACATCCAAGAGTGTCCACAACTCCCTTGATGATCTTTAGATGTTTCGCTGTCCCATTGGTGTTCATCAACACACATGAGCCAATTGGACCAGTTTTTAATGGCATAACTCACTGGATTATACATACATCTTAAAAATGGATTTCATTAGAAAATTGATCCTACAGGCTTCCTTGGATCGGATGCTCAGTAGCTTTGAATCATGCTTGACTAAGGAAGATAATGGAAGAATATGTCCACATTAATCACACAACATAACATCGGGAAGACAAAATGTGTGATTTGCTTAAGAAATTACACATGTGCAAAGCATGGCTTCAAAGTAAAAGAAAGACAAGAAAACCATATCCTCCTGTGGATGGGAAACCCCATTTTGATATCATAAAACTCCGACAGTTTTAGAGAATTTCAAACACAATGGGATTTTTTGTTCAGAACTTAAAAAAGAGGAGGATGCTTTCAATCCTAAATACCACCTGATGCATTTCAAAATCCCTTTTATATAGGAATCACGTAATCAAGCACCAATGTACTCCCTAGCAAATCCCTAGCTTTCTCCTCATGGGAATTCACCAGCTCAGAATTCGAATCCAATTCACTCAATCCAGGTAATACCGCTAATGAAGCAATCGAATATCCCTTAGCTCGATCAGGAGAAAAGTTTTCCCCAAAAGTGAACTGATCAATTGATGTAAACTGATTTCCAATTTCTCCAATCACTTCCAAGACTTGAGCCTTTTCCTTTTCCCCCAAACTTTCCTTCAATTTCGAAATCGCAACTCTGATGGCGGAGCCGGGAGACAGGGCCTCCGGACCGGAGAGGTTTTGAACGACCCAATCGACGGACATGATGTCATCGACGATCGGTGCCGATTCTTTCACGACGCTAACGTGCGCCGGGTGTACCGCATAAGCTTTGAGGTCTTCTTTGGAGTTGTAGCGGCTGTGGAGCATGTGAGTGAAGGTGAGGGAGGAGAAATGGGTGCGGAGGAGCGGACCGGCGGTGAGGTGGACCACCTGGTCGAGTGAAATCAGGCCGTTGAGTCCGTCGAACATGGCGGAGACTTTTTCCTGGTCGGTATCGGGTTTGATTTTAAAGAGGACTATGTGTTCAATGATTTGCGGGTTCGTTGACATGTTCATCGGCGAAATGGATGGTGACGATGAGGTCTTGTAGTGTTGAAGGAAGGGAGAAAAAAATGGTGATAACAAGTATGTGCGTCGGATCAGTCTCGCACACGGCATTCTTACAGTTAACCCACACTGTGCGTGTGTTTTACGGCGGTTGTTGACCCGTGAAAGCGACGGAGAAAAAATTGGACCGGGTTATTGAAGGGTGGGAAGTTGGGTTGGGCGGGCCTCAGCCTAAAAAGATATCAGCAATGTCCAGTCGTGAATTGGATAACCAGAAGTCAATGATAAATGAAAGCAGTTGATAAGATGATTGAAGGTTGGGTTGGAAGGTGAAACTATATTATTATACTCCTCCTTAAATTATGTAAAAGAAATTTGTATTACTAGATTTTAAGTGAATCTTGTAAGATTTTCAATTGATCCAACGACAGAGATTATAAATGAACATGTCTTACATTGTTTTTTTGTTAATTCGGAAAACTTAGGAGCTCCTGCATATTTGCAAGAGGCCATACCAACTGAGTTAGTGCTCTCATTGGTTAGCTAGTGATATTTCTTCTCTCGACAGGAAAAAAAAAAAAAAAAGGAGAAGAAGAAGAAAAGAAAAAGAAAAGAGTATTTAATTAATTTTTGTTAAAGACTAATCACCTCTTTCTAATTTTAGTCATTTGAAACCTCAGTTAGGTACATTGTTAAAATGTTACTTAATGGGGCAATCTTAAGGGCAGTTTGTTTAGGACTGAATACATCTGAATAGTTGAATGATTGAATCGGTCAGTCATTAACTGCGCTTGTTTTAGAAAAAAATCGTTTAAATGGATGTATCGGTCAGATGATTGAGCTGAATGACTAAGTTAAATTTTTTAGCTGAATGAGCAGTTGAATAAAATAAAAAAAATTAAAATATATATTAACTATTATATTAAGTAATATTAAATAAATTTACAACAACTTTGAATTTTTTCAGATAAGTAAAATAATAAAATTATGTCATTCAGATGTTTCAGACATGTTAATTATCAAACAATTTTTTTCATTCAGATTCAGATTCATTCAATTTTTATCAAACACCCCCTTAGAGCATCTCAACATATCGGAGAAACACAAATCCTAGACTAAATAATATAGTCTGAAATTTTTTCGGTCAGCCAAAGAGACTATATCAAGGAACAAGATTTGATAGACTATAATTTTAAATATATTTAAATGGAAGTGTAGAAGAATGATTGGTGGACTATAATTCATTAAATATAATACTACATTCGTCCCGTATTAAACGTCTTAATTTTCTTTTTAGGATGTTCCACAATAAATTTTCTATTTCTATATTGGTAACTATTTTTATCTTATTTTTCCGCTTATACCCTCAAATCTTTTTAATCAACTTTTGTTGAAAACTAGTACTTAAGAAATGATAAAATGTTTATATTAGGAAGTGATGTATTATTGTCATACTATTTTATTTCTCATATTATCATTATAACATCTCTTCTATTTAATGTGAGAATACAACAAGAATGATAAATTAGCTAAAAATATGTTCCTAAAAGATTGTCGTTTTAAAAGAAAAAATTTGTTTCAAAATGTTTATCGTTTACAACTTTCGAAGAGAATAAATTATTTACTTTCATATATTACCTGTAAGACCCCAAATAATTAATAAATGAAATTTAATTTCTTCTAATTATTATTTTGAAATAGTAAGGGTTGATGTGATGAATGTGGATAGTTATGGGTAAAATACGCAAATATTTCAAAATAAGCAAGTGGTTATAAAATATTCATTGTTGTTGGGAATATTAGTTTGGTCGTGGAATATTCGTCTCGTTTGGAATATTATTTATGCGGCAAGCAAATGGCCATGTATGGGCCCCATAACGAAAAGCGATTGGAGGAAGAGAATCGACAAATATAAGTTGTTTAAAAATAACGGCGTAGTTATTACCGCTTTAATCGTTGGAATACTCGGTGGTTAAAACACGATGAATACGGCGTTGTCACGACAAGAAGATACACAAGATTGCACCAATTATTGACTTTACGTAAGAAGGCACTTTACTCAATAATGGTTACAGATAATTATCGCTCAATTATTTTATTAGTTCAATAATTGTCATATTGATATTTTATATTGTTGTTGTTTCAATAATTGTCATTACACAATTTTTCATTATCGAAGCAATAATTTATATTATCCGAATAATATTATTAGATAACATTATTGGCAATGTCTAGAAAGTTCGTCTAAGGAGAGGTTCGTCACCTAATCAATTGCGCCAAGAAGTAAGGAGAAATTCTTATTGAAAGCCCTCTTTCCCGGAACCGTATGCGTTTGTCAATATCAGATTCTGTAATATTATTTGTGAATAATTAATTATTAATTCATATGATGAGAAAAATATTGATTTTATGTGGATATAGATGGAGAAAAATTTTAATGTGACAATTGTTGAAAATTGAAATTTTATCTTTTTCCGATAAAATAATTCATTTAAATATATTATTTTAATAATATATTAATTATGATATTTTTTTATAATGAATGTGGGATATATGAGTATATGTGGAGGAGGAGTATTTTTGTTACAAAAAATATTTAAAACATGTTTTTCATGTTGGTGGACCCCATTTATTATCAAATTTGATTATAAATTTGAAAATCGCCTGGTTTGTGGATTTCTCCCGGTCAATTTACATTTGGAATTTGAAAAACTTTCTTCCGAAAAGTTGTAGAGAATTGAATTTCCTATAAAAACTTGCAAGATTCAAATTTTCCGATAAAAGGACTATTTATTATGAATTATTGAAGTCCTGAGTTAAAATAATTGATTTTAGAAAGTTTTAATTATTTTATAAAAGAAAAACGGTTTTTAGATGTGTGAGCCTCATTTTACATGTGTTAGGTTGCTGATTTCAGATTCTCAAAGGTTGGCGTAGACAAATTTTTATAAATATATTATTATATTAAATTTTCTACTTTGGTGTTCTAAGCAATTTCCTATAAATAGGGTGCTTAGGTTAGAATTGAAAATCACACCAGAAACTGAAGTTTTCTCTCTATATATTATCGAGTATTCTTGTGTATTTTGAGTATACTTTGAGTATTGCTATATCTGGTGCAAGTTCAAGTCATAGCCTTATATCCTGTTTTTGACTAGAAATCTTGTCTTTCGAGGTAAAGGGATGTTATTTTATTTGAAAATGATATTATTTCTTCAATATCATTATCGCCGAAATATTGGTTGGAAATTTTTATCAAATTTAGAACTTTTTCATGTCGGGGTTACTATTCATGAGATTACTATTCACGACTTATTCACGGTTGTGAAGATATTTTTTTGTGAAATTTCTATCTTTTGGTGTCGAGAGTTACTATTCACGATATCAGACTATTCAATCAAAAATGAAATTTCTTCTCTTTGTCCAAAATATCTACTATGGATACTAGCTTTGATTGTATCCATGTTTTGATCATTCTTGAATTTTACTCTACTCTGATTATTTATGAAGTATTTTTGAACTTGAATTGTTTAAAATACGAATCCTTAATATTTGTTCTTTTGTTTCACGCAGGATTCGCTTCCTTTAAAATATTTTTCATCATCCTCACCCTAAATGATGATATTACCGAATATCTTTGGCCCAGTAGTGCAAAAGATAAATGATTTTTTGATGAATATCTTTGGCCCGTAGTGCAAAGATGAACAGGTGTTGAGATGAACATGACCGACTGATTAATATCTTTGGCCCGTAGTGCAAAGATGAACAGGTGTTTAGATGAACAAGACCAATCGATGAATATCTTTGGCTTCAGTAGTGCAAAGATGAATATTTGATTCCGTATATATATTGATTGATGTTACAGGGGATAAAATATCGACGATGAACTTTTAAATTCATATATAGAAGATAGTAGTTTGCATTCTCTACTTAACTTTTCTAATGAATTGTTGTTTCCGCTGCAGTTATTGATTCAAAACTGGTTGTCTATTGTGTTCTATTAGATTTTTCCCTGTTGAAGACTAATGATAATTTGTTGTATATTATCTTAATCATAATATTCTTTATTGGGCTAATTGAGCTCACCCTTTTCCTTTTTGTTCCATTTTTCTTCTCGTGGAGGCGAGAATGTAATGCGAGTACTAGTGGGGTATGGAATGAAGGTTCTAGAGAGTTGTTGTTTAGTAGTCCTCACCATTTTTGTAAAATAATGTATCAATAATTATGATGGAGATTTATTTGCGTGTGGATATTGTCTGTATTTTAAATATCTCGTATTTAAACTCACAGTTTATATGTTGTAATAATAAAGTTATAGTTATTTCGTACCATGTATTTGGCGACTCGTAATGGGTTGGATGGAATGGACCTATTTTGGGGTGTCACGGTTGATATCGAGCTTAGGGATATGATCTCCATGCGGAGATCGGGAATAGAACTAGGAGGGAGAGACGAGTAAATCCTTCGCTAGTGTGTCCTACTTAAGCTTATTTGTTAGTTGGTTAGTATATAAGGATATTATGTGATATATTGATTTCTTAATTAACCCTTGTTTTATGACAAGATTTGAGAATGACGATGAGAATATTAATAAGGGAGTAAATGAGACCGTGGATATGCCTGCATTTCTTACCAATGAGGAGAACGTCAACAGCAGTGGCAATGTACCTCCTGTGAACAACACCACCGGAAGCGGCATTTATGAACGACGGGATGTTTAGAAGCTTTTTGCGCTTCATGCAAAATCGCATTTGAGGAGACTCGTGTTCAAAATACGAGGAGGAAATGATAGCAATTCACCGGTGGTCACAGCCCAATCGCCCAAAGTGTTGGGACCACCGAATGCAGGAAAGCCGGATCCGATTAAAGGCGAGACGTGGGTCAAACAAATTACCAAGATATTTGATGTCTTGGGATGCACTTTTAATAACGTAAAGTTCCATTCGCTACTTTTATGTTCCGTAATGAGGCGACATCGGTGGGAATCAGTGTGAGCGTACCCATCCAACGCACTCAAAGATGTCATGGGAGACGTTTCATAAACATTTCAATGACAAGTACTTCCCTGAAAGTATACGTCATATGAAGGAAGTGGAGTTTATTAGACTGGAGCAGAATAACATGACGGTATCCCAGTACGAGGTGAAGTTCGCGGAGTTATCCAGGTTTGCACCTCATTTGGCGGAGAATGAGGAACGTATGACGCGGATGTTTCTGAGAGGTTTGAAACCCGGCATACGTCGATATCTCATTTCTCATAAATTTTCTCTCTATTCAGATGATGTTGTCAATGAGGCTCAATTGTTAGAGCGAGATAACGAAAATACGCTCAACCGAGGGACCATAACCGAGGATCATCACCAAGATAACAATCATCGAATAACGATAACCAAATGGAGAAGAAGAATACAGACAAAAGCGGTAACCACTCTGGTGGTAATCGTATATGAAAATAGAAGAAGCGAGTCGGGGAGGAGATTTTTAAAAGAGGAGATTCAACAACGACCATGTGAAGACGTCGGCGCCAAGAAGAATCGGTTCCAAGGAGGAGAAAGACCACCTATCGACATTTACAAATGCGAGAAAGATGGACATATCATTGAAACTACCCACAACAGTTTAAGGTATGCTATAATTATGGAAAAGAAGGACATATCGCCGAGATTATACGATGATCGAAACCCAGATCCAAGCGGGAATGGTGACTCAAAAGGATGTCCCGAAAAGTCAAAGTCAACGGTTCTGGAAGAGCGTTTGTTGTGACCAATCAAAATGCGAGGAACCCGAACGGTTAAGCAGGTTAGTTAATTATAAATTCTTGCAAAGTTTATACCTTTACTGATACTGGGCTTCTACCGTTCTTTTATCTCTCTTTACTTTACTAACGTTTGAACTTGACTACGGAGAAATTAGACTTTGACCTATTTATGGAGACTCAGTTAGAGAAACTTTCATTACATCCGTTGTTTAGAAATCTTGCTTGATTCAGTTGGCACTATCACATTACTGTTAACCTTATTTCTATAGAGATATTTGCTTTTGATGTGATTTTAAGGTTAACTACTCATCATGCCGAAATTGATTACTTTAGTAAGGACATATCGCTTCGAGATCGCACTTTGAATGAAACCTAGTTCAAATAGGACGGTGACTCAAAAAATCGTCCCGTAAAATTCAAAGTCAATCTGTTCTGAAAGAAGCGTTTGTTGTGATCGGTCAAAATGCGAGGAACCCAAACGAGGTGATCACGGGTAAGCTATTTATAAATTCTTGTGAAGTTTATATTTTACTAGATACCGGTGCTACCCATTCATTTATCTCTCCTACTTGTGCTCAACGTTTAAATTTGACTCACGGAAAAATTAGGCTTTGACTTTATCTGTGGAAACTCCGTTAGGAGAAACTTTCATCGCATCCATTTGTTTATAAATCTTGTCAATCCAAGTTGGCACCCTTTATCTTACCTTGACCTTATCTCTTTAAAGATACTTGCTTTTGATGTGATTTTAGGGATTGATTTGTTAACTACTCATCATGCCAAAATTGATTATTTTCGTAAGGTTGTTAGTTTTCATATTCCTAATCAACCTGTTGTTCAAATTTAGGCAACTAAACCATTAAAATCAATCACTGTCATATCTAATCATAAAGCGATTCGTTTATTGAAAAACGGATGTCAAGCTTTCTTAGCCCATGTTATGGATTTGAATAAAGACACATCAAAATTGAATAATATTCCTGTTGTTATTAACTTTCCTGACGTATTTCCTGAAGAACTTCCCAGTCTACCCCCAGAACGTGAAGTTGAATTCTTTATTCACCTTGAACTGCACAAAGCCCATTTCTAAAACCCCATATCGAATGGCTCTATTGAACTTCGAGTTAAATGTCCAACCACAGAAATTGTTGGATATCGGTTTCATTCGTCTAAGACATCTCCTTGGGGTGCTCTGTTTTATTCGCAAGAAGAAGAAAGACTAAGTATGTGACTTTGTATTGACTATCTGGGAATTGAACCATATCACCATCAAGAATAGGTATCCTCTACCTCATATTGATGACTTGTTTGACCAAATCAAGAGAACACAATTCTTTTCAAAATCGATCTTCGCTTCGGATATCATCAAATTTGAAAATTAGAATCGAGGATATTCCAAAGACTGCCTTCAGAACTCGGTATGGGCATTATGAATTCTTAGTTATGTCTTTCGGATTGACTAATGCTCCTGCGACTTTCATGGATATGATGAATCGAGCATTCAAAGAATATTTGGATAAATTCGTTGTTGTCTTTATTGATGACATCCTCATATATTCCAAAAGCGGTGAGATCATGAGCACCATTTGAAGCTAGTACTCCAAAGGCTTCGTGAAAACAAGCTATATGCTAAGTTGAAGAAATGAGAGTTCTGGAGTATCTGTTGACCCGGCGAAGATTGAAGCAATACAAAGTTGGGAGCAACCGAAGTCGGTGGTGATCAAGACGTAGCTTTTGGGTTTAGTTTGGTTATTATCGGAGATTCGTGGAAGGGTTTTCTCGAATCGCTACTCCGTTAACTCATCTGACTCGAAAGGATACAAAATTCATATAGAGAGAGGAATGCGAGAAGAGTTTCCAAGAGCTTAAGAGGAGACTCATTTCGGCACCTATTCTAACAATACCATTTGGTACGGATGGATTTGTTATCTACAGCTATGCTTCGGGAAAATGGTTAGGATGTGTTCTCATGCAACATGGGAAAGTCATAGCCTATGCCTCGCGACAACTTAAGGAATATGAGAGGAATTATCCTACTCATGATCTAGAGTTGGCAGTAGTCGTTTTCGCGCTAAAGATCTGGAGGCACTATCTATATGGGGAGAAAGTGGAGATATATTTAGACCATAAAAGTCTTAAATATTTCTTCACTCAAAAAGAACTCAACATGCGGCAGCGACGTTGGCTCGAGCTATTGAAAGACTACGACCACACTATTCTATACCATCTTGGAAAAGCGAACGTGGTAGCTGACGCGTTAAGTAGAAGATCATATGCAGTAACGTGTGCGATGATGTCAAGTATACACATAGAGCCAACTTTAATAGAAAAAGTTAAGGTTGCTTGCCAGCCCATCTTGGGAATGATGCATATGAAGAAGAAAGTACAAGAATGTGTTATTCCAGAAGCGAGAATTGATGAAGAAGGAATACTTCTAGTCCACTCCAGACTTTGTGTTCTTAACGATTCTGATTTGAAGTACAAGATCATGATGGAGGCACACAATACACCATTTGCAATCCATCCTGGAAGTACTAAAATGTATCGTGATCTTCGACATACATTTTGGAGAAAAATATGAAGAGAGAGATTGCAAAGTTTATCTCAACATGTTTAACTTATCAACGTGTAAAGGCGGAGCATCAAGTGCCTAAGGGACCATTGCAACCACTTGAGATTCCGAAATGGAAGTGGGAACACATTACCATGGATTTCGTTACGGGTCTTCCCATGGTTTCTCAAGGCATAAATGCTATTTGGGTTATTGTTGATAGATTAACCAAGTCTGCACATTTCTTGCCTATACGGGAGACTTATTCTCTTGAACGTCTTGCTAGTATGTATGTAAATGAGATTGTGAGGTTGCATGGCATGCCAAGATCTATAGTTTCGGATCGTGACCCAAGATTCACTTCAAGATTTTGGTTAGCTTGCAAAAAGCTATGGAGTGCGGATTTACGATTTAGTTAAGCATACCATCCTCAAACCAGACGGACAATCGTGAGAGGACTATTCAAACTCTTGAAGATTTATTAAGACTCATGTCCTGACTTCAAGGAAGTTGGGATAAGTATTTACCATTGGTGGAATTCTCCTACAACAACAAAGCTTATCGAGCAAGTATAGGTGTGGCTCCATATGAAGCATTATATGGACGAAAGTGTCGCTCTCAATATGTTGGGATGAGGTGGGTGAAACAACATTGTTGGGACCCGAAGTTAAGATGCGATATACTCACCGAAAAGATCCAAATGATTCGACAACGTATACAAACGTCACAAGATCGACAAAAGAGTTATGCAGATCTTCATCAAAAGGACGTGGAATTTAGTATAGGGGAACATATATTGTTGCGAGTTGCTCCATGGAAGGGAGTTACAAGATTTGGGAAGAAAGAAAAGATCAATCCACGATTTATTGGTCCATTTCAAATTCTTGACCGAGTAGGAAATGTAGCTTATAGACTCGTGTTACCTCCAAGTATGTCTCGTGTTCATAATGTGTTTCACATATCTGTACTTCGTAAATATGTGAAAGACCCGAATCACGTTATTGAGTTAGAACTGGACGAGATAGCCGAAGACTTAACGTATGAGGAGGTACCTGTCAAGATCTTGAATAGGAAGGAGCATGTCCTACGCACGAAGGTCATACCACAAGTTAAAGTCTTGTGGAGGAACCATCTTATAGAAGAAATGACACAGGAATTTGAAAGCGGAAATGAAAGCGAGGTATCCTCACCTTTTCAAACACAGTATCGTATGTCAATTTCGAGGACGAAATTTCATAAGGAGGGGAGGTTGTAAGACCCCAAATAATTAATAAATGAAATTTAATTTCCTCTAATTATTATTTTGAAATAGTAAGGGTTGATGTGATTAATGTGGATAGTTATGGGTAAAATACGCAAATATTTCAAAATAAGCAAGTGGTTATAAAATATTCATTGTTGTCGAAATATTCGTTTGGTCGTGGAATATTCGTCTTCGTCGGAGAATATTAAATGACGACGATGCAAACCATGTGTGGGGCCCATAATGAAAAGCGATTGGAGGAAAAAACGACAAATATAAGTTATTTAAAAATAACGGCGTGGTTATTCTGCAGATTTACCGCTGGAATACCCGGTGGTTAAAACACGATGTCTGGCGTTGTTGCAGACAAGAAGACTTTGCAGTATTGCACCAATTATTGACTCTTACGTAAGAAGGCACTACTCAATAATGGTTCTGATAATTCTTATTGCTCAAAGATTTTATTGGTTCAATAATTGTTGCGTTGATATTTTATATTGCTTTGTTGTTTCATAATTGTCATTACACAATATTTTTCATTATCGAAGCAATAATTCATATTATCTCGAATAATATTATTAGATAACATTATTGGCAATGTCTAGAAAGTTCTGTCTAAGGAGAGGTTTGGTCACCTAATTGCGCCGCCAAGAAGGAGAGAAATTCTTATTGAAAGCCCCCTTTCCTGGAAACCTGCACTTTGGTTGTCAATATTGTGATTCAGTAATATTATTTGTGAATAATTAATTATTGATTCATATGATGAGAAAAATATTGATTTTATGTGGATATAGATGGAGAAAATTTTTAATGTGACAATTGTTGAAAATTAAAATTTTATCTTTTCTCGATAAAATAATTCATTTAAATATATATATTATTATATTTTAATAATATAATAATGGTGATATTTTTATAACAAATGTGGAATATATGAGTATCTGAGGAGGAAGAGTATTTTTGTTGCAATAAATGTTTAAAACATGTTAAACATGTCATGGACCCCATTTATTGATCGAAATTTGATTATAAATTTCTAAAATCGCTTGTTTGTGGATTTCGGTCAATTTTGCTTGGAATTTGGAAAAACTTTCTTTTGCAAAGTTGTAGAAATTTAATTTCCTATAAAAAGTTACGAGATTTGAATTTTCCGACAAAAGGGCTATTTATTGTGAATTATTGAAGTTCAAGTCAAAATAATTGATTTTTGGAAGTTTAAATTATTTTAAATAATAAAAACGTTTTTAACAAGGTAGGTGTGCCTTACTAGCATGGAAAAAGAGTTTGAGATCGAGATTGTCCAAGGTAAAAAGTGAAGATTATATATATATATATATTAATATTTTAATAAATTTTCTAACTTTGGTGTTACAAGTATTTTCCTATAAATAGATCGCTTGGGTTAGAATTGAAAATCACACCGTAAATGAAGTTTCTCTCTATATTATCGGTATTATTCTTGTGAGTATTTTGAGTATACTTTGAGTATTTCTATCGGTGAAAGTTCAAGTTATAACCTTATATATCCGATTTCCAGGTTAAGTATTGTCTTTCCGAGGTAAGGGATAATATTTTTTTTCGTAATGATATTATTTCTTCAATATCATTATGCTGAAATATTAATGTGACGCCCCCAAAATAGGTCTATTCCATCCAACCCATTCTGAGTCGCCAAATACATGGTACAAAAATAACTACAACTTTATTATTACAACATACAAACTGTGAGTTTAAATACAGATATTGCCATCTAGACAATATCCACACGCAAATAAATCTCCATCATAATTATTGAAACATTATTTTACAAAAATGGTGAGGACTACTAAACAACTCTCTCTAGAACCTTCATTCCATACCCACTAGTAATCGCTACATTCTCGCCTTACGAGAAGAAAAATGGAACAAAAAGGAAAAGGGTGAGCTCAACTAGCTCAGTAAAGAATATTATGACTAAGATAATATACAACAAATTATCGTTAGTCTTCAACAGGGAAAAATCTAATAGAATACAATAGACAACAAGTTTTAAATCAACAACTGCAGCGGAAACAACAATTCATTAGAAGAGTTAAGTAGAGAATGCAAACTACTATCTTCTATATATGAATTTAAAAGTTCATCGTCGATATTTTATCCTTGTAACATCAATCAATATATATCTGGAATCAAATATTCATCCTTGCACTACAGGCAAAGGATATTCATCAGTTGGTCTTGTTCATCTAAACATCTGTTCATCTTTGCACTATGGGCCAAAGATATTCATCAGAAATCATTCATCTTTGCACTACAGGCCAAAGATATTCATCAAGAAATCATTCATCTTTGCACTACAGGCCAAAGATATTCAATAATATCATCATTTAAGACTGAGGATGATGAAAAATATTTTTAAAGAAACGAATCCAGTGAAACAAAATGACAAGGATTAAGGATTAAGGATTCGTACTTTGTTTTATCCATGTCCATAAATACCTCAAAAATAATTATAGTGGAGTAAAATTCAAGAATGATCAAAACATGGATACAATCAAAGCTAGTATCCAGAATATATATTTTGGACAAAAAGAAGAAATTTCATTTTTACATGAATAGTCAAAGATTCGTGAATAAGGTCAGATATCGTGAATAAAGGCCGTATATCGTGAATAGTAACTCCGACACCAAAAGATAGAAATTTCACAAAAACACCTTCACGCTTGTGAATAGTACTCGTGAATAAGAATCGTGAATAAGAACTCATGAATAAAGAACCCCAACATGAAAAAGTTTCAAATTTGATAAAACTTCAGATCAATATTTCAAAGATAATGATATTGAATAAATAATATCATTACGAAAAAAAAATAACATCCCTTACCTCGGAAAAGATAAGATTTAACCGAATAATCGGATATAAAGCTATAACTTGAACTTTCACCGTATAGCAATACTCAAAGTATACTCAAAATACTCACAAGAATACGCTCGATAATATAGAGAGAGAAAACCTCAGTTTCTGGTGTGATTTTCAATTCTAACCTAAGCACCCTATTTATAGAAAATTGCTTAGAACACCAAAGCAGAAAATTTAATATAATATTAATATATATATATATATATCAAAATTCTCTACGCCATTCTTGAATCTGAAAATCTAGAATTCAACCCATTCAAATCACATGTTAGACCCAAAAAAACGTTTTTCTTATTTTAAATATTTTAAACTTCCAAAAATTAATTATTTCGGAACTCCGGAACTTCAATAATTCATAATAAATAGCCCTTTTATCAGAAAATTCAAATCTCGCGACTTTTTATAGAAAATTCAATTCTCTACAACTTTGCAGAAGGAAGTTTTTCCAAATTCCAAACAGAAATTGACCGAAATCCGCAAACGGGCGATTTTACAAGCTATAATCAAATTTAAGTCAATAAATGGGGTCCACCGACATGTTTAACATGTTTTAAACATTTATTGTAACAAAAATACTCTTCCTCCTCGTATACTCATATATCCCACATTTGTTGTAAAAATATCACCATTATTATATTATTAAAATATAATAATATATTTAAATGAATTATTTTATCGAGAAAAGATAAAATTTCAATTTTCAACAATTGTCACATTAAAAATTTTCCATCTATATCCACATAAAATCAATATTTTTTCTCATCATATGAATCAATAATTAATTATTCACAAATAATATTACGAAACACAATATTGACAACCTGGGCGGCTTCCTGGAAAGAGGGGGCATTCCAATAAAGATTTCTCCTTCTTGGGTAGCAAGAATTAGGTGACCAAACCTCTCCTTAGATGTAACTTTTCTAGACATTGCCAATAATGTTATCTAATAATATTATTCAGATAATATGAATTATTGCTTCGATAATGAAAAATACTGTGTAAGGACAATTATTGAAACAACAGCAATATAAAATATCAACGCAACAATTATTGAATCAATAAAATAAAATACTGAACAGTCTGTAACCATTATTGAGTAGTGCCTTCTTACATAAGAATCAATAATTAGTGCAATACTGGTGTCTTCTTGTTTTTAACCATCGAGTATTTTAACAATGATCAATCAGCGGAATAACTACTGCCAGATTATTTTTAAACAACTTATTCTTGTCATTTTCTTCCTCCAATCTCTTTCCAGTTATGGGGCCCACATACATGGTCACACTGGTCGTTACAAATATTCCCAAGCAAAGATTTAATATTCCACGACACCAAACGAATATTCCCTAATAATAATGAATATTTTATAACCACTTGCTTATTCAAAATATTTGCGTATTTTACCCATAACTATTCATATTAATCAAATCAACCCTTACTATTTCAAAATAATAAATAGAGAAAAATAAATTTCATTTATAAAAATTTGGGGTCTTACAACCTCCCCTCCTTATGAAATTTCGTCCTCGAAATTGACGTACGTACCTGGTGTTTGGAAAAGATGAGAATACCTCGCTTTCATTTCAATTTCCAACTCCCAGGTTATTTCCTTAATAGCATGGTTTCTACACAAAACTTTCACTTGTGGTATAACCTCGGTACATAGGACATGTTCCTTCCTATCCAAGATCCTGATAGGTACCTCCTCGTGACGTTAAGTCTTCTGCTATCTCGTCCTGGGTTCTAACTCAATGACGTGGTTCGGTCGTCCCACATATTTACGTAACATCGATACGTGAAAAGCGTTATGAACACGCCACGTCATACTTGGCAAAGAAACGAGTCTATAGGCCACGGTTCCTATTCGATCGAGAATTTCAAATGGATTAATAAATCGAAGGTTTGAGCTTTCCTCACCTCACCGATTCTCGCTTTTGAAATAACAACTTCTTACACCTCCTTCAAATTCATCACCGGTGTGTAGCTTGAATGACTTTAACTTTATCGATTAAAGTCGATTATACTCAGATATCTCATCACGTGGGTACCTAGAGTTTTCATCTCCATCTCTATTATTTGTAAATTATCTGAAATGAGTCTTTGACAATATCGTACTCATACTTGTATACGATCTTCTTCTACTCAACACGCCGGCCTACCACGTTCGCTTTTCCGGGATGGCATGGTCGAACATGTCTTTGAAATGAGTCTCCTTTTGAGTTCTTCAAGCTCTTCCCACATTCTTTGCTCCATTCGAATTTTGTATCTCTCTACGAGTCACCACGTTAATGGAATAGCTATTCGAGAATATCCTTCAACGAATCTCCGATAATAACCAACTAAGCCTAGAAAGCTACATATTTTGATTACCGACTTAGGTTGCTCTCAACTGTGACTCATATCCCAATCTTGGATAGCACGTCACAATGACACCTATCAGTTTACTACCTCACGAATATGGCGTCCCCTACGGAGAATCTGGCTTCGGTGTATTCCACAAAGGAAGTCACCAGAAAGAGGCTCGGGTATCAACTTCTACAGTTGAGTTTTTAACTCCTGAAGTTCAATAGGAGCCATTCGATATGAGATTTTAGAAATGGGTTTTGTACCGGATTTAAAGTCGATACAAAATTTAATATCTGGCTTTGGGAGTAAGCCAAGAAATTCTTCAGGAAATACGTCAGGAAAAATCAATAACAACAGGAATATTATTCAAATCTAACGTGTCTTTATTCAAATCCATAACATGGTCTAAGAAAACTTGACATCCGTAATAAACGAATGACTTTATGGCTTGATATGAAAATGTTTGACTACAATGGTTTGATTGCTTGAATTCGAATAACAGGTTGCTTAGGAATATGAAAACTAACAACCTTATGAAAGCAATCAATTTCGGCATGATGAGTAGTTAACCTTAAAATCACATCAAAAGCAAATATCTCTATAGAAATAAGGTTAACGGTAAATGTGATAGTGCCAACTTTGAATCAAGCAAGATTTCTAAACAACGGATGTAATGAAAGTTTCTCTAAACTGAGTCTCCATAAATAGGTCAAAGTCTAATTTCTCCGTAGTCAAGTTCAAACGTTGAGCGCAAAGCAAAGAGAGATAAAAGAACGGGTAGAACCTGGATATCTACTAAGGTATAAACTTCGCAAGAATTTATAATTAACTAACCCGTATAAACTCGTTCGGGTTCCTCGCATTCTCGAATTCTGGCCATGACAAACGCCTTCCGTGAACCGCTGACTTTGACTTTTCTTCGGGACATCCTTTTGAGTCACCATTCACTGGATCGGGTTTCGATACTGCATAATCTCGAAAGCGATATGTCCTTCTTTTCCACAATTATAGCATACCTTAAACTGTTGTGGGTAGTTTGAATGATATGTCCCTCTTTCTCGCATTTTGTAACATACGACCGGGTGGTCTTTCTCCTCCTTGGAACCCGGTTCACATCGGCAATCGACGCCTTCACACGGTCGTTGTTGAATCTCCTATTTTTAAAATCTCCTCCCGACTCGCTTCTTCTATTTTCATGGCCACGATTACCACCAGTAGTTCTTACCGCTTTGTCTCGTATTCTTCTTTCTCCGCCGGTTATCGTTATTACGATGATCATTATCTTCTAGGTATGATCCTCGGTTATGGTCCCTCATTGAACGTACTTTCGTTATCTCGCCTAACAATCGAGCCCCGCTGACAACATCTCAATAGAGAAAAATTTATGAGAAATGAGATAATGACGTATCTTGGGTTTCAAACCTCTCGAAACATCCGCGTCATCGCTCCTTATTCTCCACCAAATGAGGTGCAAACACGGATAACTCCGCGAACTTCGCCTCGTCTTTGGGACACCGCCATGTTATTCTGCTCCAGGTCCTAATAAACTCCACTTCCTTCATATAGCGAATACTTTCGTGGAAGTACTTGTCATTGAACTGCTTCAAACGTCTCCCATGACATCTTGAGTGCAAATGGATGGGTACGCTTCCGCATTCCTACCGATGTCTCACCTCGTTCTGGAACATAAAAGTAGCGAATGGAACTTTCGTTCTCCGTGCATCCCAAGACATCAAATATCTTGGTAATTTGTTTGACCCACGTCTCGCCTTTAATCGGATCCAAATTTTCCCCAAAATTCTGGTGGTCCCAACTCTTTGAACTGCTTGGCTGTGACCACCCGTGAATTGCTATCATTTCCTCCTGTATTTTGAACACGAGTCTCCCTCGTCTGATTTTGCATGAACTGCAAAAAGCTTCTAAACATCCCGTCGTTCATCGTCTGCTCAGTGGTGTTGTTTACAGGAGGTACATTGCCAGCCTGTTGCACGTTCTCCTCGTTGGTAAGTACAGGCATCTCCACGGTCTCATTTACTCCACTGTTAATATTCTCAGTCGACATTCTCAAATCTTTCATAAAAACAAGGGTTAATTAAGGAAATCAATATATCACATAATATCCCTATATACTGACCAACTAATAAATAAGCTTAGGTAGGACACACTAACGAAGGATTTACTTATCTTTCCCCTGCTAGTTATATTCCCCGATCTCCGCCAGAGATCATATCCCTAAGCTCTGATACCAACTGTGACGCCCCCAAAATAGGTCCATTCCATCCAACCCATTCTGAGTCTCCAAATACATGGTACAGAAATAACTACAACTTTATTATTACAACATATAAACTGTGAGTTTAAATATAGATATTGCCATCTAGACAATATCCACACGCAAATAAATCTCCATCATAATTATTGATACATTATTTTACAAAATGGTGAGGACTACTAAACAACTCTCTGAACCTTCATTCCATACCCAGACTAAGACTCGCTTACATTCTCGCCTCTCGAGAAGAAAAAAATGGAACAAAAAGGAAAAGGGTGAGCTCAACTAGCCCAATAAAGAATATTATGACTAAGATAATATACAACAAATTATCGTTAGTCTTCAACAGGAAAAATCTAATAGAATACAATAGAAACCGGTTTTGAATCAACAATCTGCAGTGGAAACAACAATTCATTAGAAAAGTTAAGTAGAGAATGCAAACTACTATCTTCTATATATGAATTTAAAAGTTCATCGTCGATATTTTATCCCCAGTAACATCAATCAATATATATCTGAATCAAATATTCATCCTCTTGCACTACTGTGCCAAGGATATTCATCGATTAGTCTTGTTCATCTAAACACTGCTCATCTTTGCACTCTGAGCCAAAGATATACATCGTAAATCATTCATCTTTGCACTACAAATGCGAGATATTCATCAAGAAATCATTCATCTTTCTGCTTTCTACAAGCCAAAGATATTCAATAATATCATCATTTAAGATCGAGGATGATGAAAAATATTTTTAAAGAAACGAATCCAAAGAAACAAAATGACAAGGATTAAGGATTAAGGATTCATACTTTGTTTTATCCATGTCCAAAAATACCTCAAAAATAATCATAGTGGTGTAAAATTCAAGAATGATCAAAACACTGGATACAATCAAAGCTAGTATCCGAATAGATATTTTGTACAAAAAGAAGAAATTTCATTTTTACATGAATAGTGCCGTATTAAATGAATAGTCTTGATATCGTGAATAAGAATTCGACACCAAAAGATAGAAATTTCACAAAAACATCTTCATACATCGTGAATAAGATTTCGTGAATAAGAACTCGTGAATAAGAAACTCATGAATAAGAACCCCAACATGAAAAAAAGTTTCAAATTTGATAAAAACTTCAGATCAATATTTCAAAGATAATGATATTGAATAAATAATATCATTATGAAAAAAAATAACATCCTTTACCCTGGAAAGACAGATTTAACCTGGAATACTAGATATAAAGCTATAACTTGAACTTTCACCGTATAACAATACTCAAAGTATACTCAAAATACTCACAAGAATACGCCGATAATATAGAGAGAAAACCTCGAGTTTAAAGTGTGATTTTCAATTCTAACCTAAGCACCCTATTTATAGGAAATTGCTTAGAACACCAAAGCAGAAAATTTAATATAATATTAATATATATATATATATCAAAATTCTCTACGCCATTCTTGAATCTGAAAATCTATAATTCAACCCATTCAAATCACATGTTAGACCCAAAAAAACGTTTTTCTTATTTTAAATATTTTAAACTTCCAAAAATTAATTATTTCGGAACTCCGGAACTTCAATAATTCATAATAAATAGTCTTTTTATCAGAAAATTCAAATCTCGCGACTTTTTATAGGAAATTCAATTCTCTACAACTTTGCAGAAGGAAGTTTTTCCAAATTCCAAACAGAAATCGACCAAAATCCGCAAACGGACGATTTTACAGGCTATAATCAAATTTAAGTCAATAAATGGGGTCCACCGACATGTTTAACATGTTTTAAACATTTATTGCAACAAAAATACTCTTCCTCCTCGTATACTCATATATCCCACATTTGTTGTAAAAATATCACCATTATTATATTATTAAAATATAATAATATATTTAAATGAATTATTTTATCGTAAAAGATAAAATTTCAATTTTCAACAATTGTCACATTAAAAATTTTCTATCTATATCCACATAAAATCAATATTTTCCTCATCATATGAATCAATAATTAATTATTCACAAATAATATTACGAAAGACAATATTGACAACTGCATAGTTCCTGGAAGAGGGGGCTTTCCAATAAGAATTTCTCCTTCTTTGGCGCCGCAATTAGGTGACCAAACCTCTCCTTAGATAGAACTTTCTAGACATTGCCAATCATGTTATCTAATAATATTATTCAGATAATATAAATTATTGCTTCGATAATGAAAAAATCGTGTGTAATGACAATTATTGAAACAACAACAATATAAAATATCAACGCAACAATTATTGAACCAATAAAATCTTTGAGCGAATTAATTCAGAACCATTATTGAGTAGTGCCTTCTTACGTAAAAGTCAATAATTGGTGCACATCGTGTATCTTCTTGTCTGCAACAACGCGTATTCTCGTGTTTTTAACCAATCGGGTATTCCAACAATGTAAACCAAATAACTACGCCGTTATTTTTAAACAAATTATATTTGTCGTTTTCTTCCTCCAATCGATTTCCGTTATGGGGTCCATACATTGGTCATTTCTACATCAGCATTTAATATATTTTCGACGATGATTTAATATTTCACGACCAAACGAATATTCCCTAATAATAATGAATATTTTATAACCACTTGCTTATTCAAAATATTTATGTATTTTACCCATAACTATCCACATTAATCAAATCAACCCTTACTATTTCAAAATAATAAATAGAGAAAAATAAATTTCATTTATAAAAATTTGGGGTCTTACAATTGATCTGAAGTTTTTATCAAATTTGGAATTTTTGGTGTGCCTGAGTTACTATTCACGATACTCGACACTATTCACGATACTGATGATTATTCACGAATCACGACATTATTCATCGAAAAATGAAAATTTTTTTTAGTCCAAAATATCTATCAGGATACTAGCTTTGATTGTATCCATGTTTTGATCATTTTTGAATTTTACACCACTATGATTATTTTTGAGGTATTTTGGACGTGGATAAAACAAAGTACGAATCCTTAATCCTTAATCCTTGTCATTTTGTTTCAATTGGATTCGTTTCTTTAAAAAAAAAATATTTTTCATCATCCTCGATTCTTAAACGATGATATTATTGAATATCTTTGGCTCAGTAGTGCAAGATGAATGATTTCGATGAATATCTTCGCCAGTAGTGCAAAGATGATTGATTTCGATGAATATCTTTGGGCCGTAGTACAAAGATGAACAAGTGTTTAGATGAACATGACCAATCGGTGAATGTCCTCGCCACAGTAGTAAAAGGATGAATATATGATTCCGGATATATATTGATTGATGTTACAGGATAAAAATATTGATGATGGATCGTTAAATTCATAGATATTAGTAGATTTCATCATCTACGTAACTCTTCTATGAATTAATATTTTCAACATGCAGTATTGATTTAAAACTTGTTGTCTATCAGATTCTATTAGATTTTTTTCTCTCTTGAAGACTAACGATAATTTGTTCGTATTATCTTAGTCATAATATTTTTACCTGGCTAGTGAGCTCACCTTTTTCTTTTTGTTCCATTTTTCTTCTCGGGAGGCGAGAATATAGCGAAATGCAGCCTGGGTATGGAATGATGGTTTTAAAGAGTTGTTTAGTAGTCCTCACCATTTTTATAAAATAATGTATCAATAATTATGATGAGAATTTATTTGTATGTGGATATTGTTTAGATGACAATATCTCAGATTTAAACTCACGCTTTACTTGTTGTAATAATAAAGTTGTAGTTGTTTCAGATCTGCAGTGTATTGACAACTCGAAATGGGTGATGTATACCTATTTTGGGGGTGTCACATTACCCATACTTTCTCTCATTGTCCCAAGAAATTCTCTCATTTGTATTAATAGTTTTCAACTTTTCATAAAGAGGTAGTGAACGATACTTTCTTAATCTATGTGCAAAAACTTTAAACGACCATCTTTTATGAACGGAGGTAGTAATATACTTATTGGAATGTGAGAATAACAATAAAAATGATCTAGAGAATTGATTCATGTAAGAACTAGGAAGGAATAATTAATGTTGGGGTCATAAAAAAATGAATGGATACATTTAATTAAAAAGTATTACTACTAATTTAGAAAGGCAATTTAGGTAAAAATATATATTATTTATTAACGTGCCGAAACTAATTATGACATTTAATATGGGGCGAATAGAGTATAATCTTTTAATATTATAATGTATGAGATAGTCTATCTGTCGAAAGAAGTAAAAAATTATCCCATGAATTGATGTGATATTAATTTTTATATAATAAAAATTGGTGAGTTTTAATAAAAATAATTTAATCGTGGTCGGGAGCGGATAGGTTAATAAAATAGAGTTTTATTAAAATGAAATTGAATCAGGTCCGTTAAGATCGGATAAAATTGTCCAGTCAATTGTAGCGAATATATTCAATGTGAGCTCTACAATATGACAATTTAGGCAAATGCCACGTGTCTAAATTCCAAGGTGGATATCTCACGTCTCAGATCTAAGCATAATAATAAGATGAACACACAAGTGTGAAGGAAATAAACGGAAGGAAATAAAATAATAATTAAATTAACTTACTCTGTCGTGTGGAAATATATATATTTAGATACAGAGAGGGCAGGGCGGTTGGTGTAACGGAGCATGACTGTCAAATCTACATATTCTCTTTCTCTCTCCTCTTTTTCTCTCTCTACAACTCAGAGATAACCCAGAAGAAGAAGAAGAAGTAAATTAAGTCTCTTTTCCGGGAGATTCGATTCGATTCAATCGCCGATCTTTTCTACTTCTACCTTCTGTCCTTTCAGAGTCTGTATTCTCCCCCTCTCTCTCTCATTCTCATAAAAAAATGTTCCCAGATTTTCAAGGTACGATTGTATTTCTGAAAGTGTATCTATACATATATATATATATATATTTGTGGTCTGAATTGTATCTACTTTCCAAGTTGGTAACATTCATCAAAATCAATAAACATTGTTGATCTTTTCGATTATACTATTTGTTTATTGTTCAAACTCTAGATACTAGATAATTAAGTAGATATTTCATGATTTATGGAATTCCCAGTTATTTGAATTTGAGATTGTTTTTAATTTAATGAGTAATAATTACATAAAATTGTACGTTTTGAATTTTAGTATTTTAATTACCATTTTAGGAATTTTTGATAACTTCTGAATGTATGTACGGATTCAACATTTGAATTCCCAATTTTGCCTCATTTGCTAATTTCCCAGAATATCCTCAGCCAAACGTCTTTGTTTCTACTAAATTAATTTTATTTTGGAACCCATCATTTTCTGAATTTAAATATATACATGCATAAATATAAAATATATGTATACATATGCATGTGTATGAATGTTCATTTTCTCGTGAGTGATGATATATAGTCTTGTGAATTTATTCTGCCATAGCTCATATCATCTCTGCATCATTCAGGCCTTGAGATTATTCTGTTGAAAACATGAGCTTTAGCTTTAGGTGGGTGTTTTTCTGTACTCAATAAAAGTTTCCCCTTTTATGGAAATGGGATCTACTTTTTTACATTTATCATGCCCCAGCCCCCAAATAATAATAGCATTACATTGACAAGTGTATAATGTTATTGATGAGTAATTAAATAGATTGATTGATTAATTAATAATAAAATATTTAAGTACATGTTTGTTGCACTACATGATTGATGATCCTTCTGTGAAAGAACCAAACCCAATGAGGTCATCATTTTCTAGTTCAGACTTTGTCTGTTATGCACAAATTGTCTTAAAACAAGTCCAAATCTTATCATCTTTTGTCTGGGTTTTTTCTTAGTATAAGCAAGTACAGGGGAGAAGATATGATTATGGGCATTTTCTTTTAAAAATATTATTAAATTCAAAAGAATTTTCTAATCTTCTTCTTTTTGTCCCTTTTTTTCTGGTGGTGGTGCAGGATTGTTCTTGGTTTGATAGTATTCCTTCCATTGATCAGAAATGGAGGGGGATACAATTTCAGGCCTTGGTAATGGTGCCCAAATAGATGGCAAGGTAATGCAGACATTTCAGAAAAGCTTTGTTCAAGTACAAAACATTTTGGATCAAAATAGGCTGTTAATAAGTGAGATAAATCATAATCATGAGTCCAAGGTCCCTGACAATTTGAGCAGGAATGTGGGCCTGATCAGAGAGCTGAACAACAACATAAGGAGGGTGGTTGATGTTTATTCTGATCTTTCTAGTAATTTTGGCAAATCCATGGAAGCTTCATCTGAAGGAGAGTCAAGTGGTGCTTTGAGGTCAGATGGCAAAGCTACTCACAAGAGAAATAGGCCTGGTTAGAAAAATCTCTGGTCTTTTTTCTTGTTCTTGATTCTTTTACATGTAGGAAATGAGAAAATGCACAATTCTCTTGAGGTAGTAGGTTATGATTAGATTGTGCAACCCTTTCCCTAGTGAAACTTGTTCTTATCATTTCTGGCATAAATAATTGATCAATTCTCTCGTCCCGTTGAGCTCTGTACCATGGATCTAATTGAAAATCAAGCATGTTTTATATCATTTCGATTCTGATTTTGTTCTTATTTTCAAATAAATGATGGGTAATAAAGTTCTTTATTCGTTGACTGAACAGAGAAAAATGATCCGTCTTTTTTTTACAGTTCCACATCGAAACATGTGAAAAAAGGGTGATTTATGAGCTGTTATCTTGTTCCACTTTTTCAGTTTGTCAAAAGCTATAATGATATGGGTCTTTTCTAGATTTTCACTATCATGTCTTTTAATGAAGTTTCTTCTATTTTTGGTGAAAATTTCCTCCCTATTCCCTTTTCAATCTCAGCTGGAAGCCATTTTCTTCTAGACCTTAAAAACTTGAGAACTCAAGTGCTGGCAGATACTGTATAATTTTCAGTCTTCTCCCATGAAATCAGAACTCTTTTTTTGTCCATATATCACTTTATACTTGGAATTACTGTTGAAGATTTGTACGTGGAGAACTGGAATTAATACATTATGCATATGCATCTCTTTCTCAGAAGATGCCCTGAAACAATAAGCAGAAAGCAGCTTTTTAGATAATCTTTTTAGTTCCCAATCACACCCCACCAGAGCAGAATCTCAGATAAGAGATGATGGGCTTTTGACCAATATTTTAATGGTTTTTTTTTTGTCCTAGCTAACCCAATAAACAATCTTTTTGATGGTATTGAAAAGGAAAGAAATGTATAAAGAAATGAAATAGGGAATAAAAAGTAGCTGTGGGGAGTTCAAAACATAAAATTAATTTAATTTGGTAAATTAATGTCGACATGCAGGTCGGAAGATAATCTCTTGTCTGTCAACACTGTATTGATCAACTTACGTAATTGAATCCGTTAAAAACTATGCACTACATTTCTATGAGAAACAGGATTGTGAATAGAGCAACTCTCAACGACTTGAAAAGGGCCCAAAGGGTTCCTTCTTTTGTGATGGAACTTGAAACTTCTACATGCCTATCTCTTCCCTTTTCTTCTTTCTTTTTGCCTTTCCATTAATTTTTATCCTTTCTTTTCAAATCTGTTTGCAATTAATGTCCATAAATATATTTTATTACCATTTTTTGAGTAGTTGCATTTGATTTTTTCCCAACACATCTCTCACAAAGACATACATCGATTGAACTGGTAGACAGGTAGAGTAAAGTTAACTTCATGCTAAAACACTCCCGTCAAATTGGCTCTAGCAAAACTTTAGTAGAACCTTATGAGAAACTATTAAAATTTCCTCCATGAAATTATTTTGAAACACTACTCCTACTAATTAATATTAATATTCTTACAACTAATATGGGTTGTCCATTTAACTAAACAGCAGCTTGTGTGATTAAATTTATTACTATCTTGTTTCGATCCTAACAAATTAGCCAACAATCTCAAGCATTTAATATTGCTAAACTGAGATAATTAATTAATTAAATATTGGTTAGCTTTTGCCTGCCTAAGGTACGTAATGATCATAAGGGGGCTATAAGATGAGATCAGTTGGTGGCCATATATTTCCAAGCCAAGACAAATTAAACATAACATGTGAAGTGGGAATCTGCTTTAATTTTCTCTTTCTCTTTTTGTTCCTTGCAATTCCAGCAATTAGGTTTTGTAAACAAATCCCCCTCCCAAAGCCTATACAATTCCTCATGCCTGTCTACACAATTATTAATTACTATATAGTTGGATCCAGTTACATTTTTCTCACTATATTAATCCATTCCTCCATGCTTAAGACTCACTAATTATGACCTACTAATTGTAATATTAGTAGCATGTCATCCTAGCCATGATGTTGGATATTCCCTTCATTTGCCTCCACAAGAGAATCCACAGGATTATTAAAGTATTATCGATTAATTAATTAATTAAGGTTAATTATGCACAACATAATATTAGTTTGAAAACTTCCCTTAAAGATTTATAAAAAATCTCAGCTCTAAATTTTGTTCATGCGGAAGTTGCCCATTTATCAGATATAATAAGCATATCAAATATGTAACAGAAAATAAATGACTGAAAGTAAATAACATAAGAGAGTTTAAGTGGTTCGAAAACTGAATAACTCTTAATTCACTCTTCTACTCCACGAGTAGGAAATTCACTAAGAATTCAGTCACTTAGAACAGGACATTCTATAGCTCAACAGATTTGGATGCTTTAGTCACTAAGACCTCTGAATCACTAAGAGGAAGTTCGGTCACTAAGACCAGGAATCTAAGCCCTTGGTTGATTGACGGTTTATTGAGAGGTGTTGCTAAGCTTTGCATTGAAAATATATATATTTATATATAAATAACGTTACTTAAACCAATAATCCATCCATCTCATACATTTTTCGGTTCAATGATCCATTGAGAAACTTGTTTTTAGCCTATTTGGAGGCGTTAAAATGGAATTCCTATTTTGAAACAGCGGAATGCCGGAATTACTTCATTGATTAGAGCATCAATTATTAATTCGAAACTATTAGTAGTAATAATTTAATTATCAATTTATACATTTTAAAGTATCTAATTTATTTAAGAATCATGACATATTGTTGGTATTCCTTGATAATAAAATACCATAACTGATATTAACATATTTATTTTTTAATATTTTCATATCATCCTCTCTGACATGAGCATACAGTGGATTGTACATTCATATAAAAAAAATATTAAAATATTAAAAACAAATATAAAAATAGTACTCCCCTAAAATATACTAATATAGATGTCTCTTGTATATTTTAAATTTTCTCACATTTTTAAAGTGGGTGTTGGGGGATTAAAAAAAATGGACAATAATTGGGAGGACATATATTTTAGTGGCTGAAAGTACATACTGGGATGATATTTGTAGTGGGACAGGGTGTACTATGATATGAGCATTGATAGTTAAGTGTCACCTAACTGGTATCCCATGTGAGCAACATCCACATCCATGACAGCCAATTTTTAGTCCTATAATTAATTGATCTGATTAGCATGAAGTTATTTTGTTAGTGAGTTGGTCAATTGACTAATAAATTATTAACACACATATAATATTGCCTGTGTGTCAGTATTTTATTGATCAATTGATCAACTCACTCCAAAATAAACTTCATACTAACCACTTCTATAATTAAGACTGAAAATCAAACTAAATAATTCAGGATTGATTCGAAATTTTTTGAATACAAAGACGAATAGAATATGAGAAAAAATTATACTCGACTCGTTTATAATTTAAACTATTTGAATTTTTGATCATAATTAAATATACACTCGATTGATACATATTCGAATAGATACTCGATACATTTTCTTATAATATATGTAAAGTTTAATAAAATTAGAATAATTTGTTATTGTTATTAATAATTTTAATTGTAAAGTGTAATTGTAAATATTTTTTTTAATTTTTAAGTAAAATAACAAGTTCAATTGGTAATTATAAAGTTACTTCCTATATAAAGACACGAATTCAAGTTTGAAATTGAAGTTCGCGAGTAGTTCAAATATAATTCTATCCGAGTCGGATCGAATTCGATTAATGAATATTCGAGCAGAGTTGAATTTGAGTAGAATTTTTCAAATACAATTCAAATCGAAAGAAAAAGAAAGAATTCTCATTCGCTTTGATTCATTTCATTTATACACATAGTCATAATCATTTCCTTTCAAGACAATAAGACAAGTCTATACCATTAATGTATGCCTTCATTGACTATAATTTCTCTTCCTAAACTAATCTTCATATTTATTATCATTTCATTACCAAATAAGTACAAGTACGTGTTTATAAAAAATTTAAGGGAATTGAGATTTTTTCATAAAAATCTAATAGTGAAAACGAGTTCCGTTTATGAGAGAAATATTGTAAAATTATAAAATTTAATTACTTGATAAACTTTCATTAGCCATTTGAAAAACATATATAGATGGGTTGTGGTTATATACATGATGATTTGGGTCAATTTCTAAAGTTTTGTGTCTGGTATGAAGTGGAGAAAATTCTCAGAGAGGTTTGGATGATCGTGGAGTTATAATGAATAGAGAAAGATATTGAGGAAGTGTGTGTACATCATGTAGAATGGTGGGGTCCACAGAGCTTCGAAACCTAATTGTCTTTGTCCCAAAAAGAAGAAAGGAAGTGTGTCCGTTTGAAATAATAATTGATGCAATCTAATTAAGACACCCAAGTTGTTGGATCGTGCTATTCGCCCATCTATCTTTATTTTTGAGCCTCATATCACTTCTATCCTAATTTCTTTATATATATATATATATATATATATATATATATATATATATATATATAGCTCAACTTTCTCCAAAGAAATCTGGAAGGAAAGAATTAAAAAAGCGAAATGCGGTATAACGACGATTTTTTTTTATTATAACATAAAAAATCGGACTTCTATGCTATGTGAAAAAAAAAAAATCGCTTCTAGTGCTTGCTTCGTTTAATTCGCTTTCATTTCATTTGGAGAAAGCAAACCGATATATATATAGAAAGGATGAAGGTTCTATTAAAATTGTTATATTAGAGATCCGTCATTATATGTTGTCTATCGCTAAAAACTAAGACGACGATTTTTTGATATAGCGACAGACCGAATCGTCATCCGTTCCGTCACTAAAGAGGGTATGTAAGATATGTTAAATAAATGGATATGCCCTTGAAATAGACTATATATATATATTGACAATGTCACTGTATTATTACGGTTATTCATCAAACTAAAAAAATTAATGAATACAATTACTCAGCATTAAGCGACTCAAAGTCGCAACTTTAAATTTTATTCGTATACAATTATCTCAATTGTTTAATCTCATGTATTGATATTAATATGCTTTCTAATTGTAATTCAACACGTAATTATCACAATATATAATATGACTCAAATTCATGGAAAAGAGAAGCCCAAATGACTAAAGTATCTCATCAACCTTGGCCAAAATGTTTTAAATAAAACTGGGCTTAAAGATATGACAGATGACTGATTAAGAATTGAATCAAAATAAAATAGTGAAAGATTATTATAATATGATTCACTTGGGCCTAGTGGAACAAAATGGTGAAAAATAATAAGATTATGGTATTAGTTTTCTTTAGGCCTCAGAATAGTTAATAAAACACACCTGGTTGGATATGAGAAACGGGCCTTCAACCAAAGCTGAAGGGATAATGCTCAACAGGCAAACTCCTTCAACATGGCCTAGAGTCCTAAATCCAATTGCATTTTTTTTTTGTTTAACCCAAAAATTACTGGGTAGGTACAGGCAGAATAAGCATGTATATTTTTGTTATTTTGGTTTAGTTGTAAAAGGTTAATTTCATTTGGGCCAGACTAAATGAGCCCAATATCAAAGAAATCGCATTAAACCCACGAATCCGATATCAGCCGTTCATAACTAACCCTAAAAAATCATTTCGCCGTTAGATCAAATTCCGTCTACATATCCACTTACATATATAACCTTCCACAAAACAAAAACCAAAACCCTAGCAGAGTTTAGGGTTAGTTGCATACGAACCACCGACGAAAGGCAATCTGCTCAGATTTAATTCTCTGCAAATTTGAAAATGGCGACTCAGATGAGCAAGAAGCGAAAGGTCAATTCTTCTTCCGTTAGATCTCGTATCGGAATTTCTCCCCTTATATATATATATATATGTGTGTGTGTGTGTGTGTATAGTAAAGTTCATTTCTTGAGTAATATTATTTGCAGTTTGTCGCTGATGGAGTTTTCTTTGCCGAACTTAACGAAGTATTGACCAGAGAGCTAGCTGAGGATGGATACTCTGGCGTTGAGGTCAGAGTTACTCCCATGCGCACTGAAATTATCATTCGCGCTACTCGTACTCAAAATGTTCTCGGTAAATTGATCTTATTTTATGTTCTCTTTTTTTCATGAATCGATTTGTATTGATTTTATTTTTTAGTGTTTCTGGGGTTTTGTTGATTTGGTTTTGATTGAAATTTGTAGGTGAGAAAGGAAGGAGGATTAGGGAGCTGACCTCTGTAGTACAGAAAAGATTCAAGTTTCCAGAGAACAGCGTGGAGTTGTACGCAGAGAAGGTGAACAACAGGGGGCTTTGCGCTATTGCTCAGGCTGAATCTCTTCGTTATAAGCTCCTCGGTGGCCTTGCAGTCCGCAGGTAACTTATTTTTGTCTAATTTTTTATGCTTAGATGAGAAATTTGTGTTTTTTTGTATAGTGTTCTAAAATCATTAACTTTGATTTAAAATTTAAGCATCCAACTGAAAACCATTGGCCATCCTCTATAGTTATATATTTAGTCTCCAATTGGCATTAGTGGAATAGTCTCCCAAGGTATACATTGAGTCCTCATGTCTTAGTTGTCCGATGTAGGACTTTATATCTGAATACGCCCCCTCTCGTGTCTGCACATGAATAGTGTCTGCTCTGATACCATTTTGAAGCATCCAACTCAAAACTAATTGGGCATGTGTGGAGTAATCTCATATATTGAGTCTCCAGTCCTTAGATGCGCAATGTGGGACTTTATATCGCAATATTTAATTATGAACTTGGAGTTTAGAATGTAATAGTTTGTTAAGTGTTATATAATATAACTGACTTATGTATAGATCTTTTGCATAACAGATATGAATGGGATATGGTGCTTAGTTATTTGTTGGAATGTAGAAACATTTCTGGGGATTTTATGCTATGAATGTATGGTCTTTGTCACCTACACAGCAAATTGAAATTTTTTTGTGCCATGTTTGTGTCTGAAGGTGACAACAGTAATTTCATTCCTCCATGCTATGATCCTCGTGAAATACATTAGCTTACATGCAGTAACTGTAGTGAGGATCATGACTGGGGATTTACAGAACAAACATCAGTTTTCTGAATGTATGTATACCAGTTTACTAAGTTCCTATAATGTCCTCGGACCATTAGACATGTCATCTATAAAGCAGATGGATTATTACTTTGCCCAAGTTTGTGTCGGAAGATGACTATAATTAAAGCCTGCCCATGCCAGTTTCCTGATGGGTTGCAACTTACTTCCTATTTCATGCTTGGGTTTGCTACATCTTGAAATTCTCTCCAATTAAACATTTATTGTTTGTTGTTCATTTATCTTATAATAATTGGAGTCTCTTGTGGTATAAGAATATGTTGTGCGTCTGAGATATCAGGTTTGATCTTGTTTTTGCAAGGCCATTTTAATGTGGGTTTAGTCTTTTGAATAAAATATAGGTAAGTGTATAATGTTTCTCATTGCTTTATAGGCTGTAATTTATCAGCTTTTGTTTTCCTAGGGATTAAATTAAAACAGGCACAAGCACACAAAAATGACATGAAATTTGACATGCCAAATAACTCATGTTTATAACATAGAACAGCGACTCAATGAAGGCATAAAATTAGTCGAAACATATTTTGCATGGGCAATGTATTTTCTTTTCCATATATAAAAGTTTATGTACATGTGGAAAAACAGTAGTTTACTTGTTCTTAACCTTCTACTTTTACTTTTATCCAGATAGCATCAAGTGTGCATGCATTGATATATTTTCTCTTTGAATTGGTTGATTGGCATGTCTTGTGAACTATTGCTACAAATAGATGCTTTTTTGTCCTTAATGTCAAATGACACTTCTCTGCTAATTAGTGATTACCCTCTTTCAGGGCCTGCTACGGTGTTTTGAGATTCATCATGGAGAATGGTGCAAAGGGCTGTGAGGTGTGTTTATGCAAGCCTTTCTTTTTGTTGTTTACTTTGTAATATTCCCTTGAGATCTTGAATGTTGGATTGGCCTATTGCTCTAACTAGGTCATTGTTAGTGGAAAGCTGAGGGCTCAGCGAGCCAAGTCCATGAAGTTTAAGGATGGGTACATGATTTCTTCTGGTCATCCAGTCAAGGAGTACATTGACTCAGCTGTTAGGCATGTGCTTCTGAGACAGGTAGGTTTCATCAAGCTCGTCCTTTCTTTGCGTTATGCTAGCCAAATTCATCAAGCTCGTCCTTTCATTTTTGGTGTTTGTCAATATACTAATAATCTACTTATTCAATGATGTTATGGATTGTTACTACAGGGAGTGCTTGGCATCAAGGTTAAGATCATGCTTGGGTGGGATCCCAAGGGGAAACAGGGTCCAATGACTCCTCTACCTGATCTTGTCACTATTCATACTCCTAAGGAGGACGAAGAAATTCGGCCAGCTACTACCACCATTGCGCCACCACAGGATATTGATGTTGGCCCTGCCCCTCTCCCTGGCCAGATCACAGCTTAAAAATCTTAGATATGATGGCAGCTTTAATGGCTTCCAGTGTTATATTTCTTGAACTTGTGAGTGGTTTTAGTTGTTAATTTTCAGTTTTGGTTACTGTCAGAGAATATTGTTTTTGGTATCTCATACCCTATAAGTTACTAAGATTTGTTCTAATTCAGAAATGATGTTTTTTATGTTCGGCAAGTCGCAATTTATTTTTTGCGGTTGTGTTAGATCCCTTAATTTGTTACTATCATTTAATTATCATCTTATTCCCATACTGAGGTTCTGCTAAAATTCTTATCAAAAATTACTTGACTGGGGTTTTGGTTATGATAATGTATATAATTTACACTATCCTTATTTTTACCAGATTTAAAATGGCTTAAATTAAATTACTCCAATTATAATCTGGTGGCAACAAGAACTGATGTGAGTAGGAGTTTGTAAAAATATTAAATGAGAATTTGTTAAAATATTAAATTTTATTTATGAAAACATCAATTCCTTCATTGAGCATGCTTTTGGGCAGGAAAAATAAAAATAAATCATCATATTTTATTTTATTTTATATGTACAGATAGAAAAAAAAATAGTATGCGAGTAATTATTTAAATTATTGATAAATTTATTATTATAATTATTAGTATTTATTATTCAGTACATGGATTTATGTTTTTATGTACATTTTGTGCACTTATATTATTTTTAATTAATGGGGTGATTGATAAAAATTTAATAAAATGAAAAAATTATTTAATACTTGACATATTTAAAATATTTGAATAATAGATTTTTATTATTTTATTTTTTGAAAAAAAATTAAAATTATTATAAATTTTAATATTACTTAATATAATAATTTATATTATAAAAAAAATAAAAATCATTACACTAAATGACTGACGGCTCCTAAATCTGATAGTCTAGTTCTAAAACTCTCCTTTAATTATGCACGATCAAGTCTATTTTTTGAGTTTTGTCTAATATAGTCCTTTTGAATCTTCCTCTATGTTCTTCCCTAAAATTAAAATGTAAATAGTATAAGTTTTTTTCCTTAAAAATATACTATTATCAATATAATTATATCGAATAGTTTTCCTTTTCTTTTATAAATATAATTTTTTTTCACAAAATAGAGGAAATGAATCTACGTTAATGTAAAATTTCATAAATAAACTTCAAAACGTCACGCAAATGGCAGCTAGTAGGGGGTATACACGTAATTCTGACGTTAGATACTCCAATGCAAATGTCTTTTTTACCCTTTTGGAATTCTGTATTATCCCCGCCAAACATAATTCTTTCTTTTTTCTGATCCCCAAAATTTTGTCTTTCATCTTTTCCTCGCCGAATTGCTAGATCTCTTTGTAAAATCATCACACTTTTTTCATTCAGTTTCCCTCCATTTCTTCTCTCTAATTTCAAGGGCTCATTTATTTCCGCCGTCGAAATGCCTGTGAATTTGACAGCGAATGCAATTTCGGCGATTATCGCCGGAGATGTAAATTCGAAGCCGCTGGTTCAGGTCCTGGATATTAAACTCATCGGTAACTCTCAGGAAAGGTACCGTTTTCTGCTTTCCGATGGTGTGTCGACTCAGCACGCAATGCTCGCTACTCAGCTCAACGACCGAGTCAAAACCGGCCGAGTTATTAAAGGATCTGTCCTTCAGTTGATTGATTATATCTGCAGCACAGTTCAAAATCGAAAGTATGATTATCTTCTCTAAATTTTAATTTAGTAATCTCGATTTAGAAAGGATAATTCATATGGTTTGATAGTTGTGGTAATATTTTTAAATAAAATTTTGGTAGCTAGTTTGGCTTGCTGAAATGTATACATGTATTTAATTCGATAAACTCATCTGTTTTGTGCAATTCAAGCAAACTTAGTTTAATTATTTTGCTGTGTGACTGGATTATTTATTGACAAATGACAATCTAAACCGCAGACATAGAATTTGGTAGGTAAAATGGTAAATGTTTAAAGTTGATTTGAACTGTAAGTCGTGACTGAGGTATTCTTTCTATAACCTAAAATGGTGAAAAGGACACCAAATTGTCTGCTTATGGTCACTTGCATTGAAATTCTTTATAGAATAAGGAATCTATTTGAACATTTCAATTTTTATTGTCAGATTACAGCAAAGTAAGCTAGCATTCACAAATTTTATTTTGGTTAAGTTTCAGGAAATTGAAAGGCAATTAATTATTTTTTGAGGATTTCTGATTTTGTTTACTCATATATTATTAAGCATTCTATTTTATATAATGTGAAGCTGAAAAGGTAAAGAAATAGAAACTACCTCAATTTCTTGAATCTTTGGAAGAGGAGGCTGTGGATATCTTTTTAAAACTGGTCAAAGTTTTCTTATTTATAATCTTTGGTGAGAATTTATGCCTTACATTGTCCTTGCAGGATTATTGTTGTTCTAAACATGGAAACTATTATACCCGAGTGTGAAATAATTGGGAATCCAAAAATGTTTTCCGAATCTGAGTCAGTAGCTCAAAAACCTGTCCCCGATTCCACCTCTGGACGCACAACTTTGAGTACTACTAATAATTTGAGTGCCTCAAATGTGAGTAATAATATGCAGGGCTTCCGCCCGACTGTACAACCTGCATATCAACCACCTCCAAATTACAGAAACCAGGGAACAATCATAAAGAATGAGGCACCTGCACGCATTATTCCAATTGCTGCTTTGAATCCTTACCAGGGTCGATGGGCTATCAAGGCGAGAGTTACTGCTAAAGGAGACCTTCGCCGTTACAACAATGCAAGGGGAGATGGGAAAGTCTTCTCTTTTGATCTGCTTGACTCTGATGGAGGGGAAATACGTGTGACCTGCTTCAATGCTGTTGTTGACCGGTTTTATGATACCATTGAGGTGGGGAAAGTGTACGTGATATCAAAAGGTAGCTTAAAGCCTGCACAGAAGAATTTCAACCACCTGAAAAATGAATGGGAGATATTTTTGGAGACTACTTCAACTGTGGATCTTTGTCCAGATGAAGATGCTTCAATACCAAAGCAGCAGTTCTCATTTAGACCTATTAGTGAAATTGAGAATGCCGAAAGCAATACTATAGTAGATGTCATAGGTATTGTGATATCTGTGAACCCTTCGGTGCCAATCTTGAGAAAGAATGGCATGGAAACTCAGAGAAGAGTTCTGAATTTGAAGGATCAGTCTGGGCGGAGTGTTGAATTAACGCTATGGGGTGAGTTCTGCAATCGTGAAGGTCAAAAGCTACAGGTAATGGTCGATTCTGAGTTTTTCCCTGTTGTGGCAGTAAAAGCTGGGAAAGTTAACGACTTCAGTGGGAAGTCCATCGGGACTATTTCTGCCACTCAACTCTTTATAAATCCAGATTCTCCAGAAGCCCTTACCTTGAGAAACTGGTTTGATCGAGCTGGGAAAAATACTACTTCTCAGTCCATCTCTAAAGACATAGTGCCGGGAGGATCAAAGAATGAGATACGTAAAACTGTGTCACAGATCAAGGATGAGGGTCTCGGTAGATCAGATAAGCCCGATTGGGTCACAGTGAAGGCAGCCATAACTTTTATTAAGACTGACACTTTCTGCTACACAGCTTGCCCGTTGATGAATGGGGACAGACAGTGTAATAAGAAAGTGTCACGGTCAGGAAATTCGAGATGGCAATGTGACAGGTGTAATCAAGAATTTGATGAGTGTGATTACAGATACCTTCTTCAACTCCAAGTACAGGATCACACCGGGTTAACATGGATGACATCTTTCCAGGAATCTGGGGAAGAGATTTTAGGTTGCTCTGCGAAGGAGTTGTACTCATTGAAATATGAAGAGCAGGATGATGAGCGATTTGCACAAATTATTAGAAGCCGTCTCTTTACACAATTTCTATTGAAGCTCAAAATTAAGGAGGAAATATACGGTGATGAACAGCGAGTCAAAATTACAGTTGTCAAGGCAGACAAGGTGAAGTATTCTGCCGAGAATAAATATCTGCTTGATTTGATTCAGAAATTTAATTGACGTTGAGTACTTCCATAGCAAAATACATGATTGGCCATGTAGTAGCTTTAGTTTTTAGTTAAACATTGTGATTTTTACACACCTTTTATTGAGGTATAGTTAGCATGTAGTCTAACATATATTTCCACTTCAAATCATATTTAGTGGTTTGTTTACTTGGGGAATCAGACAATAAAATAAAAAGCAATTTGCGTTCTGTTTTACCTTCAACGTTTAAATATCCACGAGTATATTTGTTTGTCAAAAACAGAATTGGAATATCACACATTTTCAGCAGAATTACAAGTAATGGAGTCGCCAATTACACATATGACATAGATAAAACATTAGGCAGATGCAGGAAAAATAAGAAGAAATAGAACACAGCATCTAGCTATTGCTCAGCCTCGCTTGACAGGATCGAAATTGGAAACACCAATTACAGCACCCAAAATTGCCGCAAGCACAATACCACCAGCTGTAATGCTGAGCAAGAAGTTCTTGAGCGATGGCGAAACGCCAGAAGCCGCCTCGGCCACGTCTGGAACCACCATGGAAGCAGTCAGGGCGGCGGCTGTCAATCCCGTAATAGCTTTCTCCTTCAGGGAAGCATTCACTTTAAAACTTCCTACTGCTTTTGATGCCACCATTGCCTTTGAAGGCCCGACTGGCAATGGCTTGAAGAATGCATCAGAGCTTGGCACCTTCTTTTGGCTTGCAGAAGTTATTGGCATAGCCATGGAAACTGCTGAAGTAGAGGCCATTGCTTTTTCTCTCTTTTCACTCAAAAATTTCAGTATATTTTCTAGACTTGGTTAAATGGTTTGGATGTGTTGTTATGGGTTTTTTTAAAAGAGAAAAGAGTGTTGGGTGGAGATATTGAAGGAAGAAATTGCGATGAGAGGTGGAAAATTGGTGTGGATTTTTCAGGTCAATCTTTGTCCTAGGTGGCAGCTTCTCCACTTACTTTAGGTGGATAGGGTTATCCAATTAATGGCCATTTCTACATCAATCAAGTTTACGAACTATTTACAACAAACAAAAAGAAAACATATGGCTCCCTTTGGTTTGGTTTCATGAATTTGGTGAAATATTAGGAATGGAAAGAAAAATGACTTATATGTAAGATTTCACTGATATTAACATTTAACAGTCTGGAATTATATTTTTGTCAGAAATTATAAGGAATTACAATAATGTAAAGGGGAATAACATCTATATAAATTACCCTGATTTTTCTCTAAAAATTTTTTTTGCTCCATTTTGTCCCGTAGGCCAACAGAAAGCCTAAATTCTGCTGCATTCCCATGTCTATCCCACATACGTGGCAATCACAAGGCTTAAAACTTTCGTAATGTATAACATGATTCTATATCTTTTTATTGCTTGAGTTATAAAAAATATTACATTAACCAATACAATTAAAAGTAATAAAACATATACATGCAATAATTTTTAAACCTCATGCAATAAAAAATTATAGAACTTACTAAAGTGAAATTAGTGTCAACTGAATCCTAAATCCATATACCAACCCAGGGGCGGATCTAGTATGGGGACAGCAGAGGCAGCTGCCCTTGTTTAATTTTTTTATGGGTATAGGGGTAAGAGTAAATATGTAAATGAATACATTTAATGTGAAACCCCAAATTTTATGAATAAAGAATTAATTTTCTCGAAATAATTTTTTTTATATTATGGTGTGAATTTGAGATAATGTTATAGTTGTGGGTAATATTTATAAATTTTGTAAAGTATGCAAGTTGTCATATTATATTTGATTGGTCGGAAAATATTCGTTTTAAATGTAAAATATTATTCGCATAACTAAGATAATCATTGGTGGACCCCATTAACGGAATTATTGTCGAATTGAGAAAACGACAAAAATATTTTATTGAAAATAACGACGGAAGTTTTACCGCTTGATCTTCGTCGAACTACTTTCGGTAGTAAAAGTAATCTGATGTCTGGCGTTGTTGCGTAGTAGCACACGGTATTGATTATTGATATTTATGTGAGAAGTCACTCGGTTTTATTCAATTATTCTTCTGATAGTTCTTGCGTAGTATCTCACATTATTTGATTCAATTATTGTTGATTTAGAAGTTTTGTTTTATTCACGTAATAAAATAAAAACATCTTTTTATATAAAACAAAATACTTTATTAAAGTTATTCATAAATAGAATATATTATATTCTATTATCGTAGTGTTTTGCATAATAAAATCTTTTTATATAAAATGAATCTTTATTAAAGTTATTCTATAAATAGAATATATTATATTTTATTATGCATAGTGTTTGCGTAGTGCTACATATAGTGTTTGCATAATAAAATCTTTTTATATAAATAGAATATATTATATTTTATTTAAAAGATTTTTCTTTAAATATGGACCGTCGATTAAAGTAAATCAATCTGGACCGTTCATGGATTAGTTCTTATGCATTCCATTTTTCTATAAATGAAGCTCATTCCTTCATTATTTTTCTTTAATTCAATTGAACTCTGAGAGAGAAAAGTATAGAGATAGAAGAAAAGTTTTCTATACTTCACTACTCTTATATCAAGTATTATTTTACTGTGAGGGATATTATTCTTTTGTATTCAAGAAGAGAACTTACATTATTCCATTTCTTTATTGTTACATTGGAATAACTTGTGATACGCTGGGCCACCCTATACTTGGTATTTGTAAGACCCCAACTTATTATAAATAAAATTGAATTTTCCTTTATTCATTATTCTAAATTAATAAGGGTTAATTTGATATAATTCTTTGGTTATGGGTGAAATGTGCAAAGTTTACAAAATAAGCAGTGGTTATAAAATATTCATTATTGTTTGGGAATATTCATTTGGTCGTGGAATATTCTTTTTGTTTAATCTCCGTCTGTGGCAATGCGATCATTGGTGGGCCCATAACTGGAAAAACTAGTTGGATGAAGGAAAGCGACAAAGATTGAGTTTTATAAATAACGACGTAAATTATTCTGAATTAACACTTTGTTGGGTTACACAGTGGTTAAAATACGATGTCTGGCGTTAGGTGCAAGAATGGCACTACGGTATTACAAAGATATTATTGAATTATTGATCCTTACGTAAGAAGGCACTTCTTCGATAATTGTTACGATGAATTCTTCGCTCAATATTATATTTTATTGATTCAATAATTCTTTGAGTTGATATTTTGTATTGTTGTTGTTTGATAATTGTCATTACACAATTTTCCATTATCAAATCAATAATTCATATTATTTGAATAATATTATCGATAACATTATTGGCAATGTCTAGAAAGTTACGTACAGGAGAGGTTTGGTCACCTTTAATTGCATGTGGCAGGATGAGGAGAAATCCTTATTGGAAAGCCCCTCTTCCTGAAACTACACGGTTGTCAAGATCTTGTGATTACGTAATATTATTTTTAAATAAGTAATTATTGATTATTATGATAAAAAATATTTATTTTATGTGGATATAGATGGAGAAAATTTTAATGTGACAATTGTTGAAGATTAATATTTTATCTTTTACGATAAAATAATTCATTTAAATATATTATTTTAATAATATATTAATTGGTGATATTTTATAATGAATGTGGGATATATGAGTATATGAGGAGGTAGAGTATTTTGTGGCATTAAATGTTTAACATATGTTTTGTGTGTTTAATTGGACACAATTCTTGGCAAAAAATTGATTATAGTATAAAATCGCCTGTTTGTGGATTCGGTCAATTTACATTTGAATTTGGAAAAATTTTCTTCTCGCAAAGTTGTAGAGAATGGAATTTCCCATGGAAAAACGCGAGTTTCAATTTTTCTCGATAAACGAGCTATTTTCTACTTAATTATTGAAGTTTCGGAAAATAAAATAATTTTATTAAATTATATAGTGGGACCCACTTTGGTTGGTGTAATTAATCATGTGGGCTGCTGAAAATTTTTGTTCCAAGTTGATGTCTTTGGTCTTGGGCATGCGTAATTGGTTTTGAAAATAATAATAATAAATAATATTAATTTATTATTTTAGTCTAATTTTGAGCGTTAACATTTTCCTATAAATAGAGGGCTAAGTTAGAATTGAAAATCACACCGAAACTAAGTTTTCTCTCTTTCTCTCTCTAAATTATCGAGCGTATTCTTGTGAGTATACTTTGAGTGTTCTTATACTGATGCGGTTTTCACAAGATTATCTTAGAAATTCATCAAATACGGTTATTTTGAGGTAAGGGGTATTATTTTCTTCTTAAATGATATTTTTCTCTTGAATATCATTATGCCAAGTATTGGTGAACTTTTTATCAAATTTGGAACTTGTTGTGTCGGGATTACTATTCACGATACTCGGACTTATTCACGATATCTACGACACTTATTCACGAATCACTGACCTTATTCAATTTAAAATAAAATTTTTTTCTTTTGTCCAAAATATCTATTCTCGGATACTAGCTTTGATTGTATCCATGTTTTGATCATTCTTGAATTTTATACCAATATGATTATTTTCAAGTATTTTTTGGACATGGGTAAAACAAAGTACTGAATCCTTAATCCTTAATCCTTGTCATTTTGTTTCACTTTGGATTCGTTTCTTTAAAAATGTTTTTCATCATCCTCGGTCTAAATGGTGATATAAATGAATATCTTTGGCACGTAGTGCAAAGATGAACGATTAATCGATGAATATCTTTGGCACAGTAGTGCAAAAGATGAGCAGTGTTGAGATGAACATGACTTGACTGGTGATATGAATGAATATCTTTGGCTCAGTAGTGCAAAGATGATTAAAGATGTATATTGATTGTTATTACGGGGATAAACTATTGATGATGGACTTTTAAACCTTAGAAGATAGTAGAATTCTTTCTCTACGTGACTTTTCTAATGGATTCTTTGCTTCATTGCATTTGTTGATCTAAAACTTGTTGTCTATTGTATTACATTAGATTTTTCCTGTTGAAGACTAACGATAATTTGTTGTATATTATCTTAGTCATAATATTCTTTTCTTGGGCTAGTTGAGCTCACCCTTTTCCTTTTTTGTTCCATTTTTCTTCTCGGGAGGTGAGAACATAGTAGGATCGAGTCGGGGTATGGAGTGATGGTTCTAGGGAAGATGTTTTATTTGTCCTCACTATTTACGTAAAATAGTGTATGAATAATTAATGAGGACTTATTTGGGTGTGTATATTGTGCAGAAGACAATATTTGTATTCAAACTCACGGTTGTATTGTCGTATTACACCGACATCCGTATTGTCAAAGTTGTAGTTTGCTTTCATACCATGTATTTTGGCGACTTTCGAAATGGGTGTTGTATACCTATTTTAGGCGTCACGGTTGGTATCGAGCTTAGGGATATGATCTCCGGCGGAGATCGGGGAATAGAACTAGGAGGGAGAGACGAGTAAATCCTTCCGCTAGTGTGTCCTACTAAGCTTATTTGTTGGTCATTACGTAATATAGGATATTATGTGATATGTTAATTTGTTTAATTAATCCTTGTTTTATGGCGGATTTAAGAATGGTTCTTTGAGAACGTTAACAATGGAGTTTATGAGACCGTGGAGACGCCAAGTCTTTCACCAACGAGGAGAACGTCAGCAACAGTGGCAATGTTCCTCCCGTGAAACAACGCCAACGAGCAAATGATGAATGACGGGATGTTTAGAAGCTTTTTGCGATTCATACAAAATCGAGACGAGGAGACTCGTGTACAAAATACGGGAGGAAATGATAGTAACGTGCGGGTTTGTGTCATGGCCAAACAATTCAAAGAGTTGGGACCACCAGATTTCCATGGAAAGCCGGATCCGATCAAGGCGTAAAAGCGTGGGTCAAGCAAATTACCAAGATATTCGATGTCTTGGTGCACGGAGGAACGAAGGTTCCATGCTCGCCCACCTTTATGTTTCGTGGTGAAGCAATGATTCTTGGTGGGAATCGTGAAGCGTACCACCGGATGCACTTAACATGTCTTGGGAAAGATTTACGAATCGTTTCAATGACAAGTACTTTCCGAAAAGTATTAAATCGTATGAAGGAGGTAGAGTTTATTAGACTCGACGAGAACAACATGACGGTGTCTCGATGCGAGGCAAGGTTCGCAGAATTATCCAAGTTTGCACCTCATTTGGTGGAGAATGAGGAGCGAATGACGCGTATGTTTTTCGAGAGGTCTAAAACCGTAGATTCGTCAATACCTTATCTCTCATAAATTTTCTCCAGTATTCGGATGTTGTCAATGAGGGCTCGATTATTAGGCGAGATAGTGAGTATACTCAACCGAGGGACCCTGAATCGTGGTAGTCATCGAGCGATGATAACCAAATGAGGAGGAAAGAATCTGAGACAAAGGCGGTAACCACTCGGTGGTAATCGTGGACATGATAATAGGAGAGGTGACTTAAGTGGAAATTTCGGAAAGAGAAGATTCAACAATGATGACGGGAAGATATCAGCGGCGGACCAAAGACCAACAACAAATGCTAGGGAGGAGAAACGAATAGCGTTAGATGTTACAAATGCGGGAAGGAGGGACATATCATTAAACCATCCACAACAATCCAAGGTATGTTACAACCGTGGAAAGGAAGGCCACATCGCCGAGATTGTCTTATCGCGAAACCAAGTTCAAGAGGAGTGGTGATTCCAAGTCATCCGGATAAGTCGAAATCGGCGGTTCTGGAAGAACGTTTGTCGTGATTGGACAAAACGTGAGGAACCCAAACGAGGTGATCACGGTAAGCTAAATCTTGAATTCTTGCGAAGTTTATACCTTACTGAGATACCCTGGGTTCTACCCATTCTTTTATCTCTCCGCTTGTGCTCAACGTTTAAACTTGACTCGGGAGAAATTAGATTTTGATTTATCTGTTGAAACTTCGTTGGGTGAAACCTTCGTTACATCTATAGTTTATAAATCTTGCATGATCCAAGTTGGCACTATCACATTACACGTTGATCTTATCTCTTTAAAGATACTTGCTTTTGATGTGATTTTAGGAATTGATTGGTTAACCACTCATCATGCCAAAATTGATTGTTTTAAATGGGTTGTTAGTTTTCATATTCTAACCAACACGTCATAATGCAATTTAAACCACTAAACCACTAAAATCGATCATTTGTCATATCAAGCCACAAAGCTATTCGTTTATTGAAAAAGCGGATGTCAAGCTTTCTTAGCCCATGTTATGGATTTGAATAAAGACAAGTCGATTTGAATAATATTTACGTGGTTAGAGAATTCCACGATGTATTTCTGAAGAGCTTCCGGTACACCCCGAGCGTGATGTTGAATTCTTTATTGACCTTGAGCCGCATACAAAACCCATTTCTAAAACCCCATATCGAATGGCTCCTATTGAACTTCGAGGAGTTAAAAGTCCAACTACTGAGTTATTAGACATCGGTTTCATTCGTCCCCAAGACGTCTCCTTGGGGTGCTCCCTGTTTTATTCGTAAAGAAGAAAGGCGGGGAGTATGCGACTTTTGTATTACTATCGAGAATTGAACCATGTCACCATCGAGAATAGTATCCGCTACCTCGCATTGATGACTGTTCGACCCGATTCTGAGGAGCCTTGATTCTTTCAAAGATCGATCTTCGTTAGGATATCATCGGTGAAGATTAAAAGCGAGGATATTCCAAAGGCGGCATTCGAGACTCGATCTGAGCATCATGAATTCTTGGTCGTGTCTTTTGGATTGACTAATGCTCCTATTTCGCTTTCATGGATATGATAAACCGTGTATTTAAGGAATATTTGGATCGGGTTCGTTGTTGTCTTTATTGATGACATCCTCATCTATTCCAAAAGCCGTGAAGATCATGAGCACCATTTGAAGTCGGTACTACAAAGACTTCGTGAACACAAGCTTTATCCCAAAATTTGAAGAAATGCGAGTTCGGCTTGAGGAAGTAGCATTCCTTGGGCGCGTGGTGTCAAAACAAGGAGTATCTGTTGACCTTGGCAAGATTGAAGCAATAAAAAGTTAGAAGCAATCAAGTCTGTGCCATCAAGATGCAGCGACTTTACTGGGCTTAATTGGTTTATTATCGGAGATTTGTGGAAGGATTTTCTCGAATCATTGTATTCCGTTAACTCAAATTGACTCGGACGATGCAAAATTCTTATGGAGCGAGGAATGCGAGAAGAGCTTCCAAGAGCTCAAGAGGAGACTCATTTCGGCACTGTTACGACAATACCATCCGGTTCGATGGATTTGTTATCTACAATGATGCTTCCAGCAAGGGGTTAGGATGTGTTCTCATGCAACATGGGAAAGTCATAGCTTTATGCCTCACGACAACTCAAAGAATATGAGAGGAATTATCCTACTCATGATCCGAGTTAGCGGCGATCGTGTTTGTGTTGAAGATATGGAGACACTTACTTGATGCGGGGAGAAAGTAGAGATTTCTACGGATCATAAAAAGCCTCAAATATTTCTTCACCCAAAAAGAACTCAACATGCGGCAGCGGCGTTGGTCGAGTCATTAAAAGATTACGATCACACTATTCAATATCATCCCGGAAAAGCGAGCGTAGTAGGCGGCGTATTAAGTAGAAGATCATATCTGCAATCTGAGTGCGATATTGTTAACGAAGCCCATTTTGTATGACTTACCGAAAGGATGGAGGTAGAATTAAAGACTCGGGGACCCACATAATGATGGCGAATATACGAGTAAGCAGACTTTAATCGATAAAGTTAAAGTTGCTTTCGAGCTTACTGGACACAGGGGCGATCGTATGAAGAAGAAAGTGCAAGAAGGAGCTATTCCGGAAGCAAGAATTGATGAGGAAGGAATACTTCAGTCAATTCTGAACTTTCTTTCGCTTCTAACGATTCGACACAAGCATAAAATCATGATGGAGGCACACAACACCCCGTTTGCAATCCATCTTGGGAGTACCAAAATGTATCATGATATTCGACATACATTTTGGTGGAACAATATGAAGAGAGAGATTGCGGAGTTTATCTCAAGATGTTTAACTTTGTCGGCGTGTAAAGGCGAACATCAAGTGCCAAAAGGTCCATTGCAACCACTTGAGATTACGGAATTGAAATGGGAACACATTACTTATGGATTTTGTTACTGGTCTTCCCAAAGTTTCTCAAGGCGTAGATGCAATTTGGGTTATTGTTGATAGATTAACCAAGTCCGCCCATTTCTTACCGATCGCGAGAGACTTATCCCGCTTGACGTCTTGCTTCGTATGTCGCGTGAATGAGATTATGCGATTGCATGGCATGCCATATCCATAGTTTCGGATCGTGACACGCGAGATTCACTTCAAGATTTTGGGTTAGCTTGCGAGAAAGCTATGGGCGCAGTTTTGATTCGATTCAAAGATACCATCCTCAAAGCGGACGAACAATCGAGAGGACTATTCAAACCCTTGAAGATCTATTAAGACTCGTGTCCTAGATTTCAAAGGAAGTTGGGATAAGTACTACCACCTGGTGGAATTCTCCTACAACAACAATTATCGAGCAAGTATAAGCGTAGCTCCATTTGAGGCGTTGTATGGGCCGAAAATGTCGCTTCTCCAATATCTTTGGGACGAGGTGGAAGAAGCAACATTGTTGGGACCGAGAATTAATCACGCATGACTACGAAAAAAGATCCAAATGATTCGACAACGTATTCAAACTTCACAAGATCGACAAAAGAGTTATCTTGATCTTCATGTAGAAAGGACGTGGAGTTTAATATTGGAGATCATGTATTGTGACGTATTCTTTCCGTGGAAAGGAGTTACAAGATTTGGGAAAAGAGGAAAAGCTCAATCCAAGGTTTGTTGGTCCATTTGAGATTAACGGCCAGAATAGGAAAGCGTAGCTTTATAGACTCGCGCGTTACCTCCAAGTATGTCTCGTGTTCACAATCTATTCCACATATCTATCTTCGTAAATATGTGAAAGACCCGAACCACATTATTGCATTAGAACGAAGACGAGATAGCAGAAGATTTAACATACGAGGAGATACCTGTTGAGATTTTGGATAGGAAAGAGCATGTCTTAATCTTAGATATTTTAACATTTTGAAATTAGTTTAGATATTTTTAAACTAAGATTATTTTAACATTTTGAAATTAGTTTAGATATTTTTAAAATTCAAAAATTTTAATGATTAAAAAAATTCAATATCATGTATGTTTAAATAAATATCATAATAAAAATTCAAATTTTTATTAATCTTAAAATAATCTTATGTTAAAATTTTGACTAAACTAATTTCAAAATAAAAATATATTTTAACTAATTAACAATAAAAAAATAACTCAAAACACTCAATTTGCTCATTAATAAAGTTCACTAATATAGAGAAATGTTTGTACCGGTTGGATTATATTTTAACTAATTAACTAATATATGTCAAAACACTAAATTTGCTCATCTCTCACGTTGGATTATTTTTTATTTTTTTAATGCAACTTTAATGTGTTGAGTCACCCCATATAATAGAAATGCTTAAAAAAAAATACTCTAGTAAGTTCTGAGTTGTGTGAACCAAGTATTTTAATATTAAAAAATTATTTTAAAATTATTAAAATGACAACGATTGACCATACAATATTAAAATAAAAAGCCAGGTAAAAGCACATAATATATATATAGGAATTCTTGTTATGCGTTAAAAAAAAAAAAAACAAGAAAAGTTACAATTACATGTTGGTTAGTGTTAATAATAATAAAATTCGTTTCTTTTAAATGTCTTGACAAGATGTTGACCATGTAGGGTGTTTATATTAAAATAAAAGCTAAGGTACAAGCTGTCTTAAACATCAAATATTAAGACTCATCTCATCATGCGATCAATTTATCAACTAGTCCAAAAGGGGTTGTTGCACGATTCTCACAAAGAATGGCTAAGTAGGATTCTAGATAAGATATATATATATATATATATATATATATATATATATATATATATATATATATATATATATATATATATATAATTACACACACACACACACACACATACACACACACACACTTGTTATTCTACATGTAAATAATGTGACCTCTTGTCTCAAGTTAATATTCTCTCATACTCCTTTAGAATTACGGCTTTAAGATTAATCATTTACTAATAAAAAAATAAACAGATAAAATTTGTATTCATCATCATTAGATTAGATTCATCACTGAATATATAACCTCAAAGCCCTTTAGCCATTTTTTTCCCACACACTCGCATACCAAGCTAATATGGAAAAGTCTCCATACCCTTTTTCTCCCCCGTCACCGCATCCACCACCTCCTCCTCCACCACAAAAAACCAGCCTACCAATGCTATACTACGGCCTCGTGGTGGTCGGAACGGCGGCCATAGTCCTAGCAATCTACAATCTCATCATCATAAAATGGTGTGCTAATCATCAAAGGCGATTACACAACATGAACCGATCCCTTGAAGGTACATCGTCATTAGGTATAAGGAGGAGGAGTTTAGATAACTCTAGCATCAATTTGGGAGCAAGTTTCAAGTACAAAAAAGAGGGAGAGGGAGAGGGTTCACTTCAATTAGGGTATGAATGCCCGGTTTGTTTATCGGTTTTCGAAGAAGAAGAAGAAGTTAGGCAGTTGCCGAGGTGTAAGCACTTTTTTCATGCTCCATGCATAGATATGTGGCTATACTCTCACTTGGATTGCCCGCTTTGCCGTGCTCCGGTGGAACTGCGGGAGGTATTTCCTCTGCAAACCTCGGTCGCTACTCCGTCGGACCATTCGAGGGAAGTGCTGCTAATAGAACAAGGAATCCTTGTTTGATATCAAATCAATTGTTTTCATTTCTTAATTAATCTTTAATTTTCTATAATTAATCTTTTGTTTCTTTGTGGCATTTTATTTTAAGGAGTTGAAAAATCATGAAATGGTAGTCGTGCATGATGGTGCTATGGTTGGTGTATGTGGGCCCGGTGATGCAAGATGATAAATTAAAACAAAGGGAAATGGTTAGGAAAGAGAATCGCATTGATAATTTGTTTGATACTTGATACGTATATAGTAGTGGTTAGGGTTTTGAATTAGGTCAACCATGCATGTCTACCCACCAAATGATCAAAGGGGAATCATGTTACTTGTATTTGGTGTAAACTTGAGCCATTTCCTTTTCTTTTTCTTTTCTTTTCTTTTTTTTGGTTTTGGATTTCCTGAGAGCTTAATTTGTCAAAAAATCTAAAATAACTCTATGCAGACAGATAAATTTACCTTTTGTCCTTTCAAAATCTTCTTTAATCTATCGCGTCTATGTTGAGTTTAAAATCTTAGTTAACTATGTTGAGTTTATTAGTTACTGGTATTTGGGTCAGCAACAGCTGTTAACATAGATGTTACAATTATATATCTGAATTTCACTAAATTCAGTATTTTGTAAACTTAAAAATATTTTAATAAATACTAATAATAAATAAAAATAAAAACTATTTTCTATGCAAACATAAAACATATCCCCAAAACAAATATGTAAACTTAATTTGTTACGTAAAGCAACCTAAAATGTTTTTGAAAGATGCTCTTAACCTCTTATTATAATTGTTTGCCAACAAACGTCAGCACCGCTTATAAAATGACTTCATTATCTATTGGTATAATTAAAATAACATATTTTCATCTGAAAATATGATTTTTATCTTTAAATCAACATGAATAATCAGTGATGGATTCCACCTACTCACTATAAAAAAACTCATTTTAATATATAGTATAAATATCAATTTCCTTTCATTTTTTCTTTCTTTATTCTACATCTCAAACCCCATGTCCCAAATTAGTATACTTTCAAGATGTGCTTAATGTCAAATATCTAATAGACAACGAAATTGCAATTTGGTACAAAGGGTGTATATTTCTTTTTGGTACCATTGATTCACCCTTGCTATGCAAAGGGTATATATTTTGGACATAGAAAATAGCAGTACAGTCTACCCTGTCCTTCACTTAACAGAAACAAATTGCCTATATGCAAGTTAACCTCTCTTGGCCTAGAAAGCATCTTCTTGACTTAAAATGATCAAAATACCAGCAGCTTCCCTCCAATACCTCAACAACAATGAAGGAAAACAAAAATATATGAAGCTTCATATGCAAAAGTGTAATTAATTAGGTGCATATACATGAAAACTCAATTTGCAAACCAAGTATGAAACCATTACTTCACAATATCTTGACAAATGTTACAAGGTCAGATAGAATTTCCCCCCTTTCTATTGCACAAGTAATACTACATTCTTCTTAAATTGTCTAACCTTGCTTGTAAATCACTGTCTATCCCACCGTCCTCGTTTCCTGTTGGTTCAGCTTGTGCAGCAGCAACCTTGTTCTTTGCAGCTGGGGCAGCTACAGATGCAGATGGTGCACTCAGAAGCTGTTGCAATAGATTAAAAAAAAAACCCAAAAAATACATCAGCTTAAAAACTCAATCAAGTTCAGTTTGCACTGTAAAAGATGGAACATATAGTTTTATACCTCGTTGTTAATATCTATGCCAATCTCATCAAGGACCTGGCTCACTAGCTCTTCTGTCTCTTCCTCTTCCTCGTCACCTTCCAAAGCATCATCAATGGCATCTCCCATCACCTCACTTGTCATTTCCATCTTCTCATTTTGCCTTTCAAACTCTTGCATTATCTTCTGCAGTGATGGCAAGTTCATCTGCCTATTCATCTGGCTCATAGCCTTCGTGACACCTTTCATTGCCTCTCCCATTGCTTGTGTTGATTTCAAGGTCTAAAATTAATCAATGAAAAGGGGGGGAAAGCAACTATTAGTATTAACAAAAACAAAACCTGCCAAATTTTTATTTTTCGGCTGGCTGGACACATCATACGGGCAAAAAAACATAGGTGCGAAAATGCCCTTAATTTTTTTATCTTCTTTTTGTCTTTTTTTATTGATTCTCAAGGGGAGATTGAACAGTGGGCTCTCACATGCGGGGATGGGGCAAGGACCAAGCATTACTTTTGGGTTGGGTGGCGACCAACGCTAAATATAATATTACTGTGGCTTCGCGTGTATATAAATGTAATCACATAATTAAATGCATAAATACTAATGTAATTGTTATTGAGACATAATCTAGATTCGAGGTATGCCTAACACAGATTCAGTTTGTACAGTGTACTTAAGCCCAATTGAATTCAACAATTAGTTATAAATTTGAAATCTTAGGTTGTAATACATGTAAATACTATCTTGGTAACTTTTGTGAGAACTATTATGTACCACCCTGATGCTCAGTGGACCGCCTAGGCAATGAGTTAGATTTGGGTTGCATAGTCTCGCCTAGGCAGTGTAAAACAATGTGATACATAGGTAAAATATTGTGAATTACCAAATCTGAAGTGCCTCCGATTACCAAATGAGCAGATTTGCTAAACAGAATTATGCAATCACTGTTATTCTTTTGCTAAACTAAGATTAATAAGAAGAATCCAAGCTCAACTCGAGTAACCTTTTGGAAAAAGAGGAAGGGCATAATCGATAGAGTAAAACTTTTATTGAAGTTAACAGAAATGGAATCCCAAAATGATACATGTCCATACCAAATGATTAAGTCAAATAAAAACATAATATGTAATGAAGCACAAATAATTTAAGGATTTTTTATTTTTTTACTAAAGGATATCTGAACAACAGACTGAGAAATTCCAATGCAATTCTTTTTTGATAGACAGAACAACTTAAATGGTTCAACTTTGCCATTACACTTTTTGGGGGAAAAAAAGAGAATCAGTTGGGCTATCTCATAGTGAATAGGAAAAGAGTGTGGAACAAGAAAGAAAACAAAAAGATGAGGGGAAAAAAGTTTTTGACCCCCTCGCATAGGATCACTAGTCCACATACATGGATCTGCTTCTACTCGTAAATAATTAGCGATGCTCTCAAGCTACAAAGCTCAAATCTCAAGCAAAAATATTTAAAACTCTATAAACATTGTAGGTATTATACCTAAAGAATCCTAGTGCAAGGGAACTCAAGCTATGATACACACAAGGCAAAGAAATACTCGGCAGATAAAAAATATTTAAATGTTGCAAAAGCATAATAGATAATGAAAAGGAATGCAAATGCACCTGAATCCTCAGCGCTACACCCTGGAGCTGAGATTTTAGCTTATAGAACTTTTCAATCTGATGCCGCGTTCTAATAAGGTCTTTTGCCATCACCTTAACAGCTCCCTGCAACAGAAGAAATTCAATCAAATATACATTTAAAATTAAGATGGGGCACAAAGTTTTCATTAAATATAACCCTAAAGATGCAACAATTATGTCAAACAGGAACATAATGATCAAAAGGTAAGTAACTAAGTAACACTATTCATCCATACAAACACACAGCACGCTCTAAAGAAGCATAATACTGACAAAGGTAAGGTGTTGCCAACATGGTACAAGCTAAATAAATTACATGTGTTCGGTTAATAACTACGAGATCCCATTGACAAAATGTAATGTAAGATGTAATCAAGTTGGACGATCCTAAAAACTTTCTCTGTAAGCCAGAATTTTTAATGACAAAGTATCCTCGACACACACTGATCCCATTTATAAAGCAATTGCATCAAAGATAATAAGACAACTATGTCACAAATTTTGGCTCAATAGGCGCGGATCCAAATACGATGACAAATTTGAATTTTTTTTTGTAAAAAAAAATTATAAATAAATATATATATATATATACTTTTCTAAATCCAATATAATTTCTCAACACTTACGTGATATATATATATATATATATGTGTGTGTGCCATAATTTTCTTATAAGAAAAATATTAGAATGATTTTTTAATCAACAATTTTTTTATTAAAAACCAAATATAGTACAAATGGACAAATAAGATAAGGCAACTATAAATAGTCTTGGACAAGTTTTAATTTGGTGATAAAAGAAAAGCTCACCAAAAAGAGATAATGTCAATTTTGTAATGAATTAAAAAAAGTGGTGTTTTTGAGTTTTAATTAGAAAAAATAAAAAAAAAATGATAATCAAAAAAATTTCTTCTCATTTTTTCTAAAACTAAAAAACTTTATAGATGTTAATATACTTTCTTTTTGAGTCAAATATCAAAGAAATAAAAAAGTAGTACTTATCATTACTAAAAAGTAACTTATACAAAAGAGGATGAATAAAGGAAGGAGCAATGAGGGCACAAACACATGGATAATCCGCCCTAAATTAGAAAATATTAGTATTAATGACAATATGCAGTTCAACGCATCAAATAAAATGCAGAATGGATATCATCAAGGAATGGATACAACCTGTGTAAAACAAGCAGCAGAAGAATCACATAGAGAACTAGAACCGAATGTACATTTTACAAAGTTCCAATAATTAAGAAGAAAAGAAAAGTCCTAAGCTCAGTCCTATTTCCTTTCATTTTTCTTTCCGACATCAAGATATAATATACCCAACAAAGTAAAAGAATAAGCAATTCAGAAAAGTGGCATACCATCTGCCCTTGCTTCGCACTTTTCTTTATCTCTACAATTAGTTTCTTCTCTTGATTTTGTAAACCTTGCCGCTCTCTTTCTATTTCTCTAATAGACTTGTCCATCATTCTTTTGTTTTCCCGCAACAGTTCTGAAAATGACAACCACAAAGAGCATAAAGAAATTGTTATTTGAATCAGTCTGCCCAAGTAAAACTATTTTTAGTTGGCTCACAAGGAACATGACCCTAAAAGAAAAGGACTTTATCAATCTAACTTGCTCAGTATTTTATCATTGCACAAAAATTAAACAAAAAAAGTAAAGTTTGTTGCAATGAACTTATATCATGTTAAGCTGAAACTCATTTGATCAATTAATGTAATTTCTTAAACTAGAAAAAATCTAAACTTTATAAGAATATTTTAAAACAACAGCAAATTTCAACAATTAATAGGAGACTCTTCTCAATTACTACAAATTGAAAAACAAACGCCCAATATTACATTTTAAATATGCTCCTTAGCTATAAATGTTCATGAGGTAAAATTAAGTCAACTAACAAACAAAATTTTGAAAACCCAAACTCCAGATAGCCTTTGCATCTATGATCATGCTGTGACCGCTCTCTTACAGCTAGAATTCCACGGGATCATCAACATACAAACCATTTATTATCAAAATCAGATCTAAAAACAGGAAATTCATCCAAATTGCTTAAGAATATTGTAACAAAGAGCGATGATCATTTCATCAAACAAAATATATACAAATATATGATAAGTATAGAAAAAAAGTATAAACCTGCGGGAGTTTTTCTCTTTCCGAATAGGAAACTCATCGCGATCAATCCAATTAATACAGAATTCCGACGACTTTAGCCTCTCTTATTCTCTTATCTTTAATCTTTCTCTCTCTCTCTCTCTTTAAGTCTATGTTTCTCTCTCTCTCTCTAAAAGTATAAGAATCGGATTATAGAGACAGACAGAGGTAGCTTTAGTGGTTTTGGATTCGTTGTATAGCTGCGTTTTGATTACGCGGTAATGAACAGTGTTTGCGGAAACAAACAAGGAGAAGTAATACAGTTGCGCAACTTTTTTGATCCGACGGTGCAAACCTTCTATATCTGCTCTTTCCACGTGGTGGGAGTGCTAACAAACTGGGCCAATTGTTATAAGCTTCGATGAGTTGGGCCAGCATGGGCTCATGGCGAATGTTCTATTCAACCATGTAATGATACAAGAACTTAAAAATAAAATGTTAGAGAAATCTAATTAATAAGAGGGCCCAATTTCTTGGGCCTAGCTGAATATTGTGAATTTGTGATATATTCTACTGTTCACATCATTCATCAGTTGCCCACAATGCAGGCCCAAACTAATCCATGTCCATTAATTGTTGGAAGTTGGAACACACAATTACGGTGAATTAAGTTCTTACGTATCCGTCTGAAATACATGTGGTCGGATGGTGATCTCTCCATGCTGCGATGTCGGTATTGTGTACGTGAAAGTGAGTTGAAGATTACTTCGCTAACCACTCCTCACATTTACCTTATGGGAAAAGAACATATTATTTTAAGAGATTTTATTAATGATGTTTTTGGCATTTCACTATTTTTATTAATGGTGATTTTGACATTCCACAAATTTGTGTCTAATACTTAAAACAATTGTGATCCTCTTATTTTCAGAGTAGACCAGCATAATGGTCAACAAGTCAATCTTTCCTTTGTTTTTTAGATCCTAAAAAGTTGTCCCTTTTAGAAATATGATTAACAAAAATTGGTATATAATTAATGTTCTAAAGTTACCTATATATTTATGTTTTAGCAACAATATTTTATTTTAGACCTAGTTAAAAGGTACTTAAAGTAGAAATTATCAACTTACTTCAAAACACATAATTTAATTATAATTAAACTTTGTAATCTGATGATTAAGACCAGAACTTTAGACCTTTAGTAAGTCGTTAGAATGTCGCTACAAGAATATCCCCTTAAGAAGGACTCATGGTGTAAAGGTGAAAGTGAAGAAATTTGCTAGTGATTGTTGTCACGCCGGGAAAGCGAGGGTCTGCCTCTTGTTGCGTCCTCCCTCCTCAGTAGTCTCACATTTCATGCAAACACACAGCCTTTTCAGTTCATTTCTTGGATGGTGAAAGCTGCTGTTTTGTTGTTGTTGTTGATGTTGTCTGTAGAGAGAGAGATTGAGTGGGAGTTCACACGAGCGCACGTGGGAACGACATAGGCAGACAAGCCAGGTGGTCACGTGCGATTCTGTCTCTCTTTTTTTCTCCGTATACGGTATGAAATTGATATTTCTAAATAATTTTTTGATTTTTAATTAAAAATTTTTACATTAAATGGCAATTTTAATGGAAATATCAAAAATTTTTTCTATGTATATACTACTCCCTCCATCCTTAATGTATTTGGTTTTGGATGATTTTATTTTTTAAAATTATTTATTGTTTTATATAATGTAATAGAATTAATTTTAATCTTTCCAAAATTACTTCTTATGAGAAAATAATACACATAAGAGAGAGTATGAGATAAGTATGATAATTATGAGGATTTAAAAGTATTATAGATAATTAATATTATATAATTATTTTTTTAATTCTTGTGGACAACTCTAAAACGAGATATATTAAAAGACCAAAGAATTACTGTTACATTAGTAATAGAGTTTTTTGTTTACAGTTTACTGCTTTTTCTACCACTTTTCCTACGTACGTATTGTTTAATGAGCTCTTCTAAATAGACATAAAAAATTTTTTTATTGAGATAAAAATTCAAATACATTTATATTTAATTTCTACTTCCATAGAATTTTTTTTGTTTAATTAATTTAATAAAAATTTAAGATGGAGATGTGATTATACAAAGTTCGATATAAAGTGATGAGAATAGTGGAGAGGTGGTTGATGAGAAAATTAATAAATAAAATAATAGTGCAGAGAGAAAAATAGTGAAAGTTATTTGAAGAAAAATAGTGCAGAGAGATTTGAAATAGTAAAATATATGAATGGTTTTGTTTGTATGCGGATATATGTTTCTTTTTTTTGTCACTTCTCTCTATTTTATTTCTCATTACTAACTTTATTCTTTTTTAATTTATTTATTTTAGGAAAATATTATACATGTCCATAAATATTTAACAAGGTTGGATTGTGATAAACGTGAAAATATATACGATAAAATATAATAAATTAAAATAAGACACTTCTTAATTTCTACATATACTATGTATGCACATAAGTCGCAATTATAATTCGGTTGAAAATTTTCGCAATGTATAGTAGGACTCTTTTTTTTTTTTTTTCTCTTTTTTATTGAAGGAAGAACAAATAAACTCACAAGCAAATTTGTCATAACAGAAGAAATAAATTCACCCAAGTCTCATAACGAAAGAAATGAATTTATTTAAGTTATTTCAACTTTATATTATATATTATTAATATTTATTCATGAATGAAAAATTATCACTAATTATCACTTGGTTCGGTACAATTTATATGAATTAATAATATAAATTTATCTGGTATTTGTTGAATCGGACCAGTATTAATTATTACTAATTAATCAATCATAAAAAATTCATATACCGAATCATTGAAATAAATAATCTGATCCGATATCAAAACCGTTGGACCAAATCAGATTTTTCTGTTCCGAATCAGCTCGTTCGAACCGATCCGATTTATTTTGAAACCCTAAAAAACTGAAAATTTTGACCTGCCAAGCAGTGGAGGTCAGCTAAGGCTTGCCACGAGTCTTCTCAACACCCAAAGTAAATAAGTAGATTTTGGTGTTTGGAAAATCAATGACACGAATTGTATTCATTTCATAAGAGTGGAAAAGTTGTTATGCAAAATCTACTTTTTCTTTGGTGCAAAAGTAAGTTTGCATGTGGGCTATCATGCCCGATCCTCCTTTATTTGACTTCTCAGATTCCCTCGTCCCCACCCTCCCCTTTTTTGTGCCCCACTTCAACCTAAATTCTAACACCACTACTAGTATAATACACACACTAATAACAATTTAAATATTTATTTAATTTTATAATTTTTTATACATTACTAGTGGCACTCCATAAATATGTATAAAAAATAAAAATATAATAATTAATAATAAAAATATTATAGATAAATTATTATAAAAAATAAATTATTTAAAATAAATAGATATTTAATTTAAGATTATTTTATCCTCGGAATACTACATTTGCTTTATGTCGCATTATATTTTGTCATTATATGAAGCTAGCAAATAGGAGTGTCAGTCTACCCCTATTTTGTTTCTTGATATAATGACAAAATTATTTTTTTTAAATATCATAAAAATTGTATTTGTACAATTTTAACTTATGTGCCAACTCGACGGTGTCTACTAGACACTGTATTTTATGCTGAATCAACCTACACACGTTTTTTTTTTGTTTTTTTTGTTAATTTTGACTGAAATTAAACATATTTTACTTTGACCACTAACCTAGAAAGCAGGAGGCTTAATCCACCAATTAAGCTAAAACTTTGATAGACATAAATTTAATTGAGCTAGAGCTTTGGAGGGAGTGGTTAGTTAACATTCGTTAATTGATCGTCTGATGATACACGCGTTGGAAAGTGATATCTCTTCACTTATATATTGGTCAATTAACTTATAAGAACTTAATCAATTTTGACATACATACATAAGTTGAGTAGACAATATAAATATTTTTTTATTTTATGAACATTTATCGTCTCAACAACTACTGTATATCGAATCAGCTGACAACATTTTCCAAACATAGTGAAAGATTCGACTTTTTGATTGAATTTTTGAGCAAAAACATCAAGACTAAAGAAATACAACCCCAAACCAAAATCACATTGATTTCTCTAATTCCCCCCCTCTCCTCTCTTGTGATCTCAAAGAACTACAGAATGAAACGTTTAGCAATGGCTTGATTAGTTTTCAGATTAGTGGTTCCATAAACCGGCAGCTCCTCCGTGTATAATCCGATTCCGACCGCGCCAATGTTATCGAGCTCAAACAGATCGGAGCTCGAACAGCTCTCAATATCATCATCTACATAATTGTCTTTATGAAATACTCTGAATCTTGAACTATCTCCTGTTCCTGCAGTGTATTTCTTCTCCAGTAAATGATTCTTAACAATTGAAAATGACAATACTCTCGGATCCTCTTCATATATATTCTTGTGACCACATGGCCGACAATCTTCATCAACAATAACACTAACGGGGCAGAATCTAACAGACCTTTTCAAGCCATTACTATTACTGTTATTCAGTTTACATCTTGAAGAAGGCGTTTTGGTCAAGCAAGTTCTTGAAAAGGAAGATGCCGAAGAACTTGTAGTCAAGTCCTTGAGGGATCTTGATTTTCCTGCTGAGCTCAAATCCACAATATCATCATTGAACTTTGGTTTCTTCAAGTTTTTTGAACTGAAAATTGAATTCAAAAGGCTAGCGATTCGCCCACCAGGTGAAATCGGCTGTTTCACCTTCTTTAACTCCCTGTAGATTTTCAAAGCTCTAGATTTCGTTGTTCTCATGAACTTCCCTTCACGCTTTGGCATTTGCATTGTCAAAAGCGACGGAGATTTTGGTGTGGATCTAAATCCAGACTCTGTATCAGAGGAAGAAAAAATGGTTCCACAGCAGCTTGAGTCTGAAGAAGTGGAACCATTTGAATTCTTCAAGTATTTTGTTGTACTTGGAGTAGTACTGCGATCTTCCATCCATTTCTCGATCATGATTGCTCGACGAAGGCTTGAAATCTCTTTATCATACTCTTCCTCTTTTCTCATTCTCACACTGGTTGCTTGGTGATGTTCTTTGCCACCGGATTCATCGATTGATCGATAAATGGCATCGAGGAGAGAGGAAGAAAAAGAGGGTGTTCTTCTTTGCTGGGGATATCTTTGTTCTCCTAAACTTCTCTCCATTGAATTCATGTCTCTAGAGCAAGAAAATATGATGCCAGATGGGAAAAAACTAAACAATTTATGTGATGATATTTGTTGGGAGGAGAAAGCCGAATGCCACGGCTTGGATTTTGGGGGAAAAAAGTAGTAGGGGAAACTGTGTGAGAGGGGGAGAGGGTATAATATAGTAGTCAGTACCTAAAAGGGCAGACCCCCGCGTGCGTGTGATTCTGCCATGGACATTGAGAAGTCTGAGTCTCTGTTGTGAGTGAGTGCGGCTGATTTTCTTTATTTGTGAGTACTTTTGTTCACCAGTCAACTTCTAAAGCATCTTTCGGGTTCAAGTTTTGAAGTCACTGTCCAAAATCAGAACTTTATAAATAAATAAATAAAATAAAATAAAGGCAGCTACCTGAAAAGTATTCTTTTTAACACCCATTAAAAGAAGATAAATTCTCTTCAGCTTATACTTTATCACTAAAACAAAAAATCCCAGTAATTCATATTATGACAAACTATACAAAAAAAAAAATACCAGTAAATTATTTGAGTGGTGTAAACAAAAAATCCCAGTAAATTATTTCGCCTTATACTTTATCACTAAAACAAAAAATCCCAGTAAATTATTTGAGTTGTGTAAACGGGTCTACCTTGTATTCCACATGTATTTAGTAAATAAACCGTATATGTTAATAGTCATATACATTTAAACTGTATTAAACAGTCTTTTCGATGACACGTCAGTATTCAGGATTTTATTTTTTGTCAGAAAAGTATTTGGAGTTTTCCGATCGCAGTCGGAATCTCTCCATCCCGGACCACGCTTTTCATACAAGTTTGCGCCTACGTTTCTGTGACCACGCTTTCGGACTTGACACTTGTAGCTAGTGGATTCGATCTCACGAGTTTTCAGCTCCCCCGAGGCTTTATTTAAACCACTAAGACAAACAGAAATTTGTGCCAGAAAAAAAATTTAAAAAGGGGGGGTCACTGTGGGCCAGAGAGATTATTATTTAGACAAACAGGAAATAGAAGATAGTGGTAAAAAAACAGTGATGCTATTCAAATCTGAGGCATAAATAATGTGCTGTTTCACTTTGTTATGTACTTTTGTTTGCAACAGTCTTTTAATTCCAATTAATATCATTAACAGTAAACATATTGGCACAAGCCGCACAACATCTAGAAGAAAGGAAGCAGCATGTCATGTAAAGGGAAATAGAGTCACAAGTACAAAACTTCAAATAATAATGCTTCATAATTAGATGAAAAAATGGTCAACTCTAACGAGCAAAATCATGTCATATTAAACTTTATTTTAAATTGAATTTTAGACATAAAATCACAAATTTATAACCAAATTATCCTATCAACATTGGACATACTGTATGCATATAGAACCAATGATTCATCCACTCACATATTCAACTGGCCACGAAGATGTTTCCCTTCGGCAGATGATCTTCATGAGTAGATAAAGAATTTGATAATGCCATTTCACTGATGTGAAAAAAACCCATGCGTAGTTAGCCATAATTGGACATTTTCACGTGAAAACTTGATTTTTACAAAAGAACTTGACTGGTTGTTGCAGAGTTCAGTCTATGCGCATCGATCAACTGGTACAAACCCCCTCGCCTTTGTTTCCCAAGAGGAAGGTACATTCTGCGCATTCAAAATTAGAACACAATTTAGAAAAATAAAGAAACCATGAATAATAAACTCAATTACGTCCCATTGTTCATTTGACAAACAAGTGATGTCAAATGAATAAGATGCAACCAGCAGAAAGCATAAGAAAATAATGTTCTGTGTAATTGCATCTAGATTTAATTCACTGTAGAGAGAGAGATCCTCCAAAATAATTTTGTCACTAACTCCTCATCATGCTCTATTGTTGCAAGTACTTGTCCAAACTGCCACGTTAATTTCATGTTATTTCTTCAATTACCATTTGAATCATAATTATTGCAAAAAGACGAGGATTTTTACTGGTCAGAACATCCATATATACAACTCCTTTCTTCATCCCAAAACGAGAATACACTTGTAATACAGTCAAAACTCACAAAAAAAGAAGTTGATTGTAGCTTAATGGCCAATATCACTACTTAAATATAATAATATGAGGCACATTGATTGAACCGTATGGAGTACTAAACTTCTGAATCTTGTGTCGCAGCTCATGTAATCAGCACAACCAGTGGTGTTGAGAAATTAAAGGAGCAACCACCACATAAGAAAAAAACCATATATGAAAGGAGAAAACACACTGGTCCAACAAGGGTAGAGTGTCCCCAAGCCATATAACCACCACCAGAATATCAAACAGGTGAACAAGTTGCCACATATAACTGTCAGATGCATCATACAAAATTCTATAAGCTTATTGTAACAGACAGGCATCAAATTCCTCCACATATGCTTGGATTTTCTAAGAAGTCAAAACACTAAAAACACACGGACAACGCTAGTGCTGTTAGATGTTTCCAGAAAATTTTGGGTCACAACTTGAGTGCCTTGTACAAGAAGAATGAAGAAGGTCCTGTTTAGTGATGGTATATATTAAACATAAATAACATGTGTTGCCACAACCGCACACATACATACACATTCTTTATTGACAACGTGAGAAGTTCAGCATCTTATTTCTCTAGTCTGAGTGTTTAAATATTCTCGACCAAAGCGCAATGTATAAGTTTTATGTTTAGGAAAGATATTATTTAGATTTTATTCTTATAAGTTGAAGCAAATTTCAAATTTAATTGTACTTATTAACAAAAAATTTATAAAAATTAGTGGTCAAGTTTTTTGAGTAATTAAATTAAAAGGTTAGAAATAAAAATAAAGAAGTAGAATTAAGCTTTCTAACTAACCTGATGAAAAAGCCTGTGGAGTCGATGCAAAATGTCAACTTTTCATCCGTGTATCAGTTTTTCAATATGATTTCTTCTGCTAGGGTAAACTTATGTCATTTTTAGCAGAAGAATGAACATTTTTATTTTAGTTTTTAATTCTTTTAGCGGGTCATCAAAAAACCTAGAAGTTGTTACCAGTGAGGTATTTGGCATCTGGGCTTAGATCGAGGCTAGGGGAAAGGTTGGAGTTGTCAGACTAACTCTCCTGTTGATTCCACAATTTTCTCTATTGCTCCTCCCTTAGAAATTTCTAAGCATACATCCAATACAATTGAGAAGTTGAAGAAAATGGTGTTGTACATGTCTTGATACGGAAAATGTGGTCTATAAAACTCCAATAATAACAGTCTAGGTTCAAGGGTCCTCGTAAAATGATTTGTAAATACTCTTTGTTGTGGTGTGTAAAACAAATCAGTACAATTCATCATTGGGGAAGGTCAATGGACTTCAAGACATCCCAAAAGTCATTTTGTGTTTTGTTACTGTTAAGCCATACTAATTTGATTTCAGTAGCAATAGGAATTTCTGAGGATTGTGTCAAAACATTTATTTGTTTATTTGGCACAGATATATTTTACTTGCTTGAGTTTCTAGTTTCAAAATAATCGGTAGGTTTGATATATGTAATATGTGACTTTTACTACAAAGGGAGATGGCCTTGGTTTCGTACCAAGAGGACAAGGTATGTAACCCTTACTTCTCCCTCTATAGATGACCACATTGATGCACCCTGAAGGCTTACAGTGCAGAAAATAATTATTTCATTGCACACTCGGAGGGTTCCCTTGGGGTTAGGATACACCCATATCTCAAAGTTGTAATTATTAGATTAGCACAGAAACTTCCATCGAACACCGAAAGGAGCAATTAGCAGCCAAATCAATCAGGAAACACCATGCCAACACCCTTCTACACATCTAGTATCTCAAACCATATGTCAATATATGCTCAAGGATCTAATAAAAATGTTACCAAAGTTTTACTTTTAATAAAATACTACCTCTGTTCCTAAAAGATTGTCGTTTAAGGTTTTGGCACATGGATTAAGAAAGTCATTTAATACTATCATTTAACAAATAAAATTTGTTTGAAATTCCATCACTACCTCTTTATGGGAAGTTGAAAACTATTAATACAAGGGAGAGAATTTCTTGGGACAATGAGAGAAGGTAGGGGTGATATACGAAATTAAATAATTTATTCTCCTAGAAAGTTGTAAACGACAAATAAATTTGAACAAATTTTTTCTTCTAAAACGACAATCTTTTAGGAACGGATGGAGTACGTGGAAAAGTATAAAACCAAGTTTGAACAAGCACAAGAAACAAAAGTACTAATGTATATATTATACGCATGCCTTTGAGCCTTGAGCGACATCATTGACCTTGCACCTGGTTTGATTAGGACTTTGCCGCATTTCATCACAAAGGAAAGCACATCAAACCCGTGTCCACGATAGTAGGGTTCTTCCCTGCTGTAAGAGTTTTTGATTCCTTAAAAGTTATCCGGAACATCAATGTCCAAAAGATGTATATACAATCATGCAATGTGACCATAAAACGTTATTAAACCACTCTGAACGACAGAAACTTCTTCCAGTCGGGTAACAGTAAATTGGTAAATCAACTTTATTTCTGATACCATGCGGGCTTTACAAAGACAAACCCATAGGAATAGCTTATATGTATCTTCCTGTGCTTGCCTTTAAGCTTTCCATCAGAACCAAAGACACAGCACGCATTATACAGCCTGTCACCACTACATTCTAGTATAGATCCTCCAATTAATGTGATCTGACTACTCCGAGAAAATTCAGACAACGTTGCAGTTGAAGGAGATGCATCACCACCAGCATTAATATCCTGTGTGTATACTTGAAAACTGTCATTTGAATATGGAAAACTCCAAATTTCCTGACATGGGTGGAGGGAACCGGCATATAAATCCTATCTTTCTTAATAACTTGTATCAGAGAGTTCATTTTATTTGAAAAATAAAGTGCAGAAGATTATTGAGAGAAGCCCAGGACTAATAATTTGGCATGTAGATAGTCAATTGGCTCTATCTAATAAGGCTATAACCATGATTTAATATCAGGACTAACCTACAAGTATTACATATTGCATGGAGAAAAGGTCGAGTACGTCAACGTCCACGCAATATAGAGAAACAACAAATATCTGTTCTTATTCTCAAAGTTGCAAGAAGTGTTTATTGAACATATAAAATAGTTTTCTCGGGAAAGGGTAATACTGCAGACATAACACAGAACGTGGTAAAATTATAATGTGAAACTATCTCACTGCTCCATCATGAGCAACGTTCCAACAAACTTACAGGTAGAAGAATAAGGCGAGCACCCTTCTCTGTACTTCCTCAAATTGCCTTTTGAGCATGAACATTATTCTCTCCTTTCGGCAGTCACTGACAATTGGAAAAGAGCAATCTTGAACTGGAATAGAGCAGAACAACACAACTCATTCAACAATCAGCACAGAGATAATAAACATAAGGAAGTAAAACCTAGAAAGAGATAATTTAGTAGGACAAATTCTCAAGCTTAGCATTTTAATTTTGAGAGCAAAGCTAATGTTTGTCACCCAGAAAAAGTACTCACGTCGTCCCCAAAATGAGATTAGACTTTCAAGATCAGTCTGTAAAATCTCATGAAGTATCCATCTAAACCATTAATCATGTAAAAGTTGAACTTTTCTTAAAACTTTGAATTCAAGCATGAAAAGCACCTTGCTGCTAGTGAAGGATTCTAATTAGTCCAGTAACTAATGCATTTCAAATCTCAACATATATAAATCAATTACATTTGGACCCTCAAACATTTCCCTCGTCAATATGCACAACCTATACTGAAATTCAGCAATTAACAACACAAAAATTTTAAACAATTACCATTTCAGTTTCCTTATTCTCTCCAAAGCCAGTAAATAACTGAAAAAAATTCAAAAACAAACATACAAAATTGAAACAGTTCAATTAAATCATTCTATTAAACAAACCAATTTATAACTGAGACAGTGGGCTTAGACAGAGAATTGCGTGATATGAGACTCGATGAGTTGATGAGGATCACAAGCTGTACGCTGCCATTTTTCACCTGAGCTCACAGAAAATGTGGTGGCCCACGACGGACAAGTTCTTCTGTAGTGGAGAACAGAGAAACTGTGAAAATAAAAGGTGTGAAAATAAAAATAAAGGTGTTTTTAATATTTTTTTTTATTAATAGTTTGCCAATTGCCACTGTTTTTCTCCAACAATTTTTTTGATCCCCTAAAATAGGGAAAATAAATTGGAAAACTTAAAAGTCAAATTGTCAACTTGTCCATATAACTTTATTTTAATAATAGTTGCTTTCTAATTTTAAACCGTGAGTTTGAATACAAATATTAACATAACTTTTTCAAAAGTTGTTAATTAATATTTTTAGGTAAATAATAAACACTCCACTATTTTGTTCCATTTTAATACTCCTCGGATAAAAAAGAAAGGTTTTGATTGATTTTTAAATTATCATTAGTATAACAATGTTAAACCGATAAAATATAATAGATATAGAAAATAAAATCTACTATCTTTTATGAATTAAAAGGTTTTTCATCATTTATCATCGAGACTCGACTTAATAAATATTCCACATGCATGCAGTACTTGGCATGAAGCGGGTTATTCAACGAATAATAATAATAGCGGAACCGTCGTGCAAAATTTTGCAAACGAGGATGTTCCAACATAATAATAAAGAGCGGAACCGAGTCCTGTAAAACACACGTACAAGATGTTCCAATGAATAATAATAAAGACGGAACCCGGTCCTGTAAAACACAAAGACAGGATGTTCCAACGAATAATAGAAGAATGTCACCAAGTATAGGGTGAATAAGCGTATCTGAGTTATTTCAATGAATAATAAGAATTGGAATAACAACGATTCTCTTCATGAATAAGAAAGAATAACACTCACTACGAGTACAACAAATAATATTTCCTACCTTAAGAAGAAGAATCTTTGGATATATAAGTAGTGAAATGTGAGAATACTTTCTTCTTTCTCTATAGTTTATCTCTACAGAGTTTCAAAGAATTCGTAAGAAAATAATGAATGAATGAGCTTCATTTATAGAAAAATGGAATGCATAAGAACTAACTCATGAACAATTTGAGATTGATTTACTTTAATCGACGGTCCATATTTAAAGAAAAATAAAATATAATATATTCTATTTATAATCTAATAAAGCGAATAACTTTATAAAAGATTTTACTATATGAAATACTATGCATGCCTTATCTGAAACACTATGCATAATAAAATATAATATATTCTAATTATTGTCTAATAAAATGTATAGCTTTATAAAAATATTATGTTTTATATAAAAAAATTTTACTATGCAAAATACTATCTAGACACTTTGCAACACTATGTAATAGAATATAATATATTCTATTTATAGAATAACTTTATAATAGTATTACATTTTATATAAAAGATTTTCCATATTATTACATTAATAATACCAACAAAAGCTGAGTGACTTATCACTTAAGCATCAATAATTAATCTGGTAATGCTACTTATGGAACCACGCAGACATTCTTTGTACTTTTTTAACAAAGGTGTTTCAACAGAGTTAACAGTAAAACTTTCGTAGTTATTTTTATAAAGTATTTTTGTCGTTTTCTTAAGCGCGAAACAATAATTAGTTATTAGGTTCTACTAATGATTGTGCCGTTGTACTAATATTCCCTGTTAAAGCGAATATTCCCCACCAATCGAATATTATATAACAACTTGCGTGCTTTCGCAAAATTTATAAATATTATCCACAACTATTATATCAATTTCACTCCATAATTTTCAAAAATAATATTTATAAAAATTCATCTTTATTCAAAAAATTGGGGTTTTACAATCTCCCCTTCTTATGAAATTTCGCCTTCGAAATTAGAAGTGCGATACTGGTATGTCAAGAGGTAAGGATACCTTAATTTCATTTCAGATTCTAACTCCCAAGTCATTTCCTCAACATCGTGGTTTCTCCACAAAACTTTGACTTGAGGTATAACCTTGAATGCATAGAATATGTTCCTTCTTATCCAAGATTTGAACAGAACCTCTTCATACGTCAAATCTTTAAACATTATTTCGTCCGGCCCAACTCAATAATGTGGTTCGGTCTTCCACATATTTACGTAACATGGATATGTGAAAAGCGCTATGAACACGAGACATACTTGGCAGTAAAAAGCGAGTCTATAGGCCACAGTTCTACTTGATCAAGGATTAAAATGGGCCGATAAATCGAGGATTGAGCTTTCCTCGCTTTCCAAATCTAAGTAACCCTTTCCATGGAGCATCACGTAACAACACATGATCTCCTATATTGAATTCCACGTCCTTTCGATGAAGATCAAGATAACTCTTTTGTCGATCTTGTGAGGTTTTTTATACGTTCTTGGATCGTTTGAATCTTTTCTGTTGTCATACGTATCAACTCCTGGTCCCAACAACGTTGTTTCACCTACCTCATCCCAAAGATAATTTGGAGAACGACACTTTCTTCCATACAACGCTTGAATGGAGCCATGCCAATACTTGCTTGATAAGCTGTTGTTGTAGGAAAACTCCACCAATGGTAAGAACTTGTCCCAACTTCCCTTGAAATCAAGGACACAAAGTCTTAATAGATCTTCAAGAGTTTGAATAGTCCTTCCGACTATCTCGTCTGTCTCCCGAGGATGATATCTTAGAAATTTAAATCGTAATCTGTGCTCATAGCTTTACTAAACTAACCCAAAATCGTGAAGTGAATCTTGGGTCTCGATCGAAACTATGGATCTTGCATACCATGCGATCTTACAATCTCGTTTATGTACATACGAGCAAGATGTTCAAGTGTATAAGTCTCTCAGATCGGTAAGAAATGAGCGACTTGGTCAATCTATCAACAATGACCCAAATCGCATCTATGCCTTGAGAAACCTTGGGAAGACCGATGAACGAAATCCATGGTAATGTGCTCCCACTTCCATTCTACAATTTCAAGTGATTGCAATGGACCTTTTGGTACTTGATGTTCACCTTGACTCGCTGACACGTTAGACACCTTGAGATAAACAAATATTATCTCTCTTCATGTTGCCCCACCAAAATGTATGTCAAGATCATGATACATTTTGGTACTCCCCGAGATGGATTACAAACGGTGTGTTCTGCGCCTCCATCATGATTTATACTTTAAATCGTGGTCGTTAGGAACACAAAGTCCAGAGTTGACTCAAGTATTCCTTCTTCATCGATTCTTTCTTCCCAGATCGCACCTTCTTGCACTTTCTTCCTCATACGCATCGCCTTCGGATCTCGTAATTTGAGCGACTTTTAATTTTATCAATTAAAGTCGGTTCTACTCAGATATATTTTACATCATCACGTGGGTCCCTCAGAGTCTTTATCTCTATCTCCATCCTTTGCAAGTCATACAAAATGGGCCTTTACGTTGACAATATTGCACTCGCATTCCGCGTATGATCTTCTACTCAATCGTCATTTCTACCACGTTCGCTTTTTCCGAGGATGGTATTGATGGTATGATTGTGGCGCCCCCAAAATAGGTATACATCACCCATTCCGAGTTGTCAATACATGGTATGCGAGAACAACTACAACTTTATTATTACAATAGTAAACCGTGAGTTTGAATACAAATATTATCTTCTGTACAATATCTATACCCAAATAAATCTTCATCACATTTATTGATACATTATTTTACAAAAATGGTGAGGACTACTAAACAACTCTCTCTATAACCATCATTCCATACCCCGACTCATACTCGCTACATTCTCGCCTCCTGAGAAGAAAAATGGAACAAAAAGGAAAAGGGTGAGCTCAACTAGCCCAGTAAAGAATATTATGACTAAGATAATATACAATAAATTATCGTTAGTCCTCAACAGGGAGAAATCTAATAGAATACAATAGACAACAAGTTTTAAATCAATATTCGCAACGAAAATAATAATTCATTAGAAGAGTTAAGTAGAGAATGCAAACTACTATCTTCTATGTATGAATTTAAAGTTCATCGCTCTATCTTTTATCCCCAGAACATCAATCAATATATATCTGAATCAAATATTCATCTTTGCGATCTGAGCCAAAGATATTCATCATTAGTCATGTTCATCTAAACACTTGTTCATCTTTACACTACTGGGCCAAAGATATTCATCGAAATCATTCATCTTTTTACTACAAAAGCCAAAGATATTCAATAATATCATCATTTAAGATCGAGGATGATGAAAATATTTTAAAGAAACGAATCCGAAGGAAACAAAATGACAAGGATTAAGGATTAAGGATTCAGTACTTTGTTTTATCCATGTCCAAAAATACCTCAAAAATAATCATAGTGGTGTAAAATTCAAGAATGATCAAAACATGGATACAATCAAAGCTAGTATCCACAATATATATTTTAGACGAAAAGGGATGAATAGTCTTGGTATTTCGTGAATAGTGTCGATATCGTGAATAGTCAATAGTATACGTGAATAAATAATCTCAAACACCAAAAGTTCCAAATTTGATAAAACTTCAGATCGATATTTCAAAGATAATGATATTAAAGAAATAATATCATTACGAAAAAAATAATATCCCTTACCTAGAAAGATCAAGACTTCAAATTGAAACACCTGATATAAAGGCTATGACTTGAACTTGCACCATATATAGCAATACTAAAAATATACTCAAAATACTCACAAGAATACGCTCGATAATATAGAGAGAAAACTTGAGCTTACGTGTAATTTTCAATTCTAACCTAAGCACCTATTTATAGGAAAATGCTTAGAACACCAAAGCGAAAAAATTTATTAAAATATTAATTTATTAATTTTTATTCTTACGCCCACATTTAGAGATCTCAATTGACCACTTCTAACACATGCAAGACCCACTGTTAGGAGCGCGTTTCTGACCCCTCATTTGGGGTAGAAGGCTTAATATCGGAAGGGCTTGAGAGACCAGGTGGTGAAGCCCATGAAGATGTTGGAGGTGTTGAATTGGCATCTAAGCCCTCCCCAATGAGCCGAACCAGTCTTGTGATGTTCGGGTCTGATCTTGAGTCCTTAGGGTAGAAGCCTGACTAGGTTATAGGACCATTTGGGCTCGCATAAAGGCTCTCTCACTGCGTCAAGAGTCCGGACCTATTCATATGCTTAAGCCAGTAACTCCAAAGGTGGTGATGAGATTGGACTCTACTTGCACCTTTTAAGGAGATTGTGTTGGACCCAAGTTATGGTAACTACCATACACTAGAGTCCTAATCCGAATGGAGAAGGATTCTAAGGTTGTGAGTCTTATAAATATAAGGCCTAGGTTATCATTATGAGGTAATACCTACTTTTGAGCACTAAATACTTATCCTCCCTTGTTAAACCTTGTAACAGCCTGTACTCATTCTCACACCGGAGCTATCCTCACAGCGGCAAAGGCCGTCAAGCTTCGTAATGATCTGCTTCTCGTCGGTGTTCTAGCGTGGATTCTGTGATTGACCCTTAGGCCAAACTTGGCGTTAACATTGGCGCTAGAAGGAGGGGGTGCTTAAACAATCACAATCAAATTCTTTTCCGGCAAGAAACTATGTCGAGCGTGGAATATACAGTTTCCGCCCGTGAAAAGGCCAAGACGCACTGCACCACTCGGTGAGAGGGTCGGTGAAAGATGATCGGGTTCCAGAGTCCGGAGACGATCGATGGAGCCACCGACACCCCAAACGAATGCTCTTCCATGAAAGCTAAGCATAACCCCAACCAAAGCTATTCGGATGGGCGAAGCTAATTCACGAGCGTTGAAGGCGCATGAAAAGAGTCGTAGCCAGGGTAGTCGAGATCAGAGAGAATTCATCCTGCAGAAAAAGATGCAGCAAAACAAAGATGCCATGATGACCAGGAGCTCGAACTACAGATGGCTAACATGCTCGGAGAGCAAGAGGCATCCTCTAAGAGGCGTGAGCCCGTGGCAGTCTCGGTCCTCCCCACTCAGGGAAAGGGTGATGGGTAGAAAAGTAGATACCAAAGTCGTTTCGAGGGATGGTCAGGCCGGGAGGAGGAGTCGATCACAGGAGACGGCTGATCGAGCACCCGGTCTGGTGCAGGCGGAGGAAGGAGACGAGATTCCTGAACGTGAGAGGGACAAACCTCGATCGTCCCCTCATGAAGGAGAGTTCGACCTCCTCGCTCGAAGGGTAGCTGAATTGGAGAAAATTTGCTGTTGGTCGAGCTTGATCGAGTGCCCTCGGCCTATATAGGGTCACCCTTCTCGCCAGAAATTAATCAGGAGATAGCGGACCCCAAAAGAAAGATGCCCCCGATGGAGACTTATGACGGGCTGGGGAATCCTTACGACCATTCTGATGGGTATGACAGGTTGATGACTTATTATGGCCACTCTGATGCGGCCAAGTGGCACATGTTCGCTACTACCCTGAAGAAGAGTGCCCGGGAATGGATGAGAACCTTGGCGTCGGGATCGATAACTTCATGGAAGGACCTTCGGGAAAAGTTTCATGCACGGTTCTGAAGTAATAAAAGACGGGGAAAGATCACAAAGATCCCTCGCTTAGTTAAAGTGAGAGATTAGATGAGAGCACAGGGCGAGATGTTAAGAGGTTTCGAGAGGCTATGGGTTGATTGGCGAGCTAAATTCCCCACAAGCCTTGGGATTCTTCACAACGGGGCTAGACATCGAAAAATCAAAGAAGCTGATGAAGGACCTGGTGATCAACCCTCCGGCCGATCTAACAGAAGCCTTCCACAGGGCAGAGGGGCACATAGCGATCGAGGAGGCGATGGGGAATTTCAAGCCACAATCCCAATTATACGAGAAATCCAGAGATCGCGACAAATGAGTTATCGAGCAACCCGACAATGGGGGAGGACGGATAGCTACTGATGAAAGAACTACAGCATCTGGAGGGTCAAACGTGGTGGAAGACCACCCTTCCCAAACAAAAATGTCAACAAAGTGTACACTGCACTCAATACAGATCGGGCTAAGATACTGGAGGAGATGCGAAGCAAACCCTTTTTTGAACCATGCCAAACGATCCCGAAGTCGGGGAAAAGGGGTCGGAACAAGTATTGTGCGTACCACCAGAGCCGGGGTCACACGACAGAAGATTGCAGTAACTTGAAAGACTTAATAGAAAAAAACGTTCAGAGCGGGCAGTTGGTACAGTACGTGGTCGGCAGGGAAGCGTCGGAAGCCCCACGAGAGGAAACCAGAGAGCTCACCCGAGAAGCACAGCCGCAACCGAACCCACAAGCCCGAGGAGTTATTGATGTGATATCGGGCGGGTCGGTAGGGCGTGTAACCGGTAGGAAGAGGAGTGGGCATCTCGAAGCCGTACTATCACTAGCTGGCTCCTCGTCCAGAAAGGACAGGACATATTCAGGCATGTCCATCTCCTTCTCTGATGACGACTACCCCATCGACATTGAACCGCAGCGACGACGGCACTAGTGATAACGACTTCGAGGTCGGGCGATGGACATGAAGAGAATGATGATCGACGACGGGTCCTCGGTCGACATACTACTGCACACGACATACCGGAGGTTGGATTTGGGAGGAAGAAGATGGAATTGGGAGGAGAGGCTCGTTATATGGCTTCAAGCGGTGGCGACCTTGTTCGTATGTCGAGCACGATAGAGTTACGGTCAGTTCTAGATGCGGCCCCTCGTGAGACCAAAATCATGGTAAAATTTTTGTCGTACAAGTGGATTACTTTTTATAACGCCATCTTGGGAAGGCCTACTTTAAGCAACGCTCACAGCGATAGAACGCCTATACCCCACTTCAAAATCAAGTTTCCAACATCGAAAGCGGGATAGGGGAGGTAAAGGAGATCTCGACATCGCCTCAAGGTGTTATCGAATACCTTGATTTCTTGAGGTGGCCTGGGTCGATGTTGCGTAAAGCAGACGATGACCATCGAGATAGAGCCGCTCAACGAGGGAAGTCTTGAACTCATGGCTCTACCGTGCAGGTAAGAAATAGAGGATGTTGAGTTGATACCGGGGAATCCAGACAAACTGATCAAAATTGGGGTGGGATTATCCGAAGCAATTGCAAGACAGTTCTGGTGGAATCGCCGGGTGTATCTGAACATCTTCGCTTGAAACCTAGCGACATGCCCGAGTAAGCAAATCAATAGCATTACATAGGCCTCATACCGACCCGAAGAGGAAGTCAGTGATACAGAAAAGAAGGATCTTTGCCTCGAAAAGACAGAGGATTATAGACGAAGAGGTCACTAAATTGTTAGAGGCCGGGTTCATCTTCGAAATCGACTATCCCGAATGGTTTGGTGAATGTATATTGTTCACGAAGCAAAATGGGAAGTGGAGGATGTGCATTGACTACACTTGACCTAAATAAGGCATGCCCCACAAAGACTTCTATCCCTTACCCAACATAGACCACCGATTGATGCCACTTCAGGGTATGGAATGTTAAGTTTCATGGACGCTTTCTCCGGATATCACCAAATCTCGATGCACAAGGAGGATATCCCGAAAACTAGCTTCATCACTCATCTGCCATATATGTATATCGGAAGATGACCTTGATCATTTGAGCGCGGCGAACTACCAACGGATGATGAACTTTGTATTCAGAAACAATTTGGGAGATATAGAAGTGTCGTGGGCGACATGATCGTCAAGAGCATGTCAGTCCGGGATCATCTGGAGGATTTAGCAGACTGCTTCAAAACGGTGAGGCAACACAAGCTGAGGCTGAACCCGACCAAATGCACCTTCGAATTGGGTTCAGGGAAATTTCTGGGATATCTGGTCAGTAAGAGGGGAATCGAAGCCAATCCAGGAAAAAATCTCGGCGATCTTAGACATGAAATCTCCAAAGACATACAAAGATGTCCAGAGGTTGACGGGTCAATTGCGGCCCTTCGGAGATTCATGTCAAGGTCAACTGAAAGATGTCTACCCTTTTTCAACACTCTCGAGGGTTCGAAAATGACAAGAGTTTCAGTGGACTTGAATACTGAAGACGCTGCTCCAAGAGATAAAGAGGTATTTGGGTTCGGCACCATTATTAATGAAACCGATTCCCTCGTAACCTTTATACTTATACTTGCTACAAGCCCGATGCGATAGAGGGCGGCCCGGTGAGGATAAGGAGGTAAGCGAGCCTCAGATGTACTATGTCGACCCATGTTCTCCAGACGCAAAATGAGATACTCGAACACAGAAAAGTTTGCCTCACGCCTCATAATTGCTAAAGCAGAAACTCAGAAACTATTTCCGTGGATTCTGATAAGTGGTATACACGAATCGGCCTTTGAAGAAGATTTTGCATAAACCCGAGATGTCGGTCGGTTGGCCGCGTACGGCGATGGAACTAACACGATTTCTTATAGAGTATCATCCCGAACGGCAATCAAAGGCGAGACGTTAGCATGATTTTTGTGGTAGAGTGCTCTTTCACGAGTCGAGAGATGAATATAGTGGTAAAAGCACAACCAGTCGGACTCCTCATGGACTTTATACGGATGGATCATCAACTTCGAGAGGTTAAGCGGAGCGAGGGTCATCCCGACAAGTCCTGAAGGGTTCAAGTGCAAAGTAAGCTATTCGGTTTGGTTTCAAGGCCACAAACAACGAAGCGAGTATGAGGCCATCTTAATGGGGATACGATTGGCTCGAAGCCTAGAAATGCAGAGGATGATCATCTACATGATTCACAAACCGGTGGTCAAGCAGCGATATCATCGGTAATCTGAAACTGGGGAAAGGATGACCAAATATCCGTAGAGGTAAAGGATAAACTTATGTACTTCACATCGCATACAGGTTGTCGTGGGTGGATCGGTCAGACAATACAATAGCGGATGCCCTAGCGAGATTGGAAACTACTGAAGCAAGCTCTTTCGATGGATCAATGTACTTGGAGGTTCTGGAAAAACCCAGTGTCCCGAAGACAGAAATCCTAGCTTTGATCGACTCAATTCTGGCTCACACCTTATATCTCATACTTGGCCAATGGGACCCTCCCTTCGGACCGAATCCTAGCCAGGCAAGTCAAACATCGAAGCTCGAAATTCGCCCTCATAGATGGAGATCTATACCGAAGGGCCTTTAGCTCTCCACTGCTCAAATGCTTGACTCCTTCAAAGGCAAACTACACACTTCCGGGAGGTGCGTGAGGGGATCTGTGGGGATCACATGGGAGCAAAGTCACCGCTCATAAGATTTTGAGGCGAGGGTATTATTGGCCGACGATCTACACCAAGCAAAGGAATTCGTTAGGAGGTGCCCCAAATGCCATTTAAACAAAGAATGTTCCGCATCAACCACCGAGGAGCTCTATTCTTGTCTTATCCCCAATTCCTTTGTTGTATGGGGAATCGATATTCAGGCCCTCCGCCAAAAAGCTAAGGGACAAGTTAGCTTTGTGATCGTGGTTATTGATTACATGACGAAGTGGGTCGGCCAAACCAACGCAAAAGATCACCGGCGAGTGTTTGAAGTTTTTAAAGAAGGAATAGTCTACCGGCTTCGGATCCCGATGGCGATAGTCTCGAACAATGGCGAATACCGTGGGGTTCGAAATTGAGGGCTTTACGAAGAGTTAGGGATCCAACATCGCAAGACTTCGGTTGCCCATCCTCAGTCAAATGGTTAAGTGGAAGTGACCAATCGAACCCTACTCAATGGGATTAAGTGCAGACCGGATGAATTAAAGGGTGGGTGACCCGAAGAACTGCTATCTGTTTTGTGGGCGTATCGAACTACTCCAAGGACTACAACTGGAGACTCTCCATTCAGACTGGCCTTTGGGACCGACGCTCTCATTCCTGTCGAGATCGAATCCCCCACCCTTCGAGTCAGCCAATACAAAGAGTTGTACAATGATGAAGGCCTGAGAACGAATTTGGATCTGCTAGATGAAGTCCGGGATTCGGCTATAATGAGGTTGACAATCTATCAGCAACGGACAACACGACACTACAACCAGAAGGTGAAGCCTAGGAGGTTTGCGGTAGGAGATCTAGTCCTCCGGGAGTTGGAGGCTTCAACCCCCCAGAACACCGGCAAGTTAATGCCTAACTGGGAGGGGCCTTATGAGGTGGTAGGAGTGCCGAAGCCAGGAACATACCGGCTTCGAGCAATAGATGATTCGGAGGTAAAAAATACATGGCATGCTGGAAGACTTAGAAAATTTTACCAGTAATAGTTATGTTATTCTTACTTTTATCCATGTAACCGATTCAATTTAAATGATATAAATGAAATTTCCAATTTCTATTTTCATCCATATTCATATATTTACATTCTTACTCGAATAGACACGCGCCGACACTATCCGATCAAGAGGTTAGGAAAGACACCACCGATCGAGATAAGTCCTCCGAAAGATAATCGATCGAGAATTTAATAAATTCTTAAAGTATGTATCTAAAGGCACTATCCGATCAAGAGGTTTGGAAAGACACCACCGATCGACATAAGTCCCGAAAGATAATCGATCGAGAGTTCAATAAATTCTTAAAGTATGATCTCGGCACTATCCGATCAAGAGGTTCTGGAAGACACCAATTGATCGAGATAAGTCTCGGGTATAACTGTTGACCCTTCAAAATCAGATAAACTCTAATGACAATCCGATCAGAAGGTTCGGGTGGACATAACTGATCAAGATTAGTCATAAGTAAAACTGACAACAAACATTCATGGGCAAAGGGTATATCTCATTTATACTTAGAAAATTTTACATTACAAACCCGGTCGCCTACGATTCGGGCAAAGTACAAAAAAAAAGAAAAAAAGAAAAAAAGAAAAATGGTGGCCCATGCAGGTCCTAAATATCTACTCTGCAGGGGGATCATCTTCAGCTTCTGATTCGTTATCATAAGAGTCAAGGACGGAGTTATCGAGCCCAACAGCCATTAGCTTTGCCTTAGCCTTCTCCCGATGAGTCTCATACCCTTCACCGAATTGGGCTATGACCTTATCATTCAAGGTGTCGATTCTTCAGATTCGCCGATGGCTCATTGTCGGCCCTCGGCAACCTTCTCTGAAATGCGTTGACCAGAAGCGGTTAAAGTGTTGTTCTCTTTTATCAAGAACATCATCTTGTCGCATCTCGGAGAACTTGTATGCGTAATCTTTCACAATATCATTCTCCCGATCCTTGACCTCTTGGAGCAGATGATCCTCTCTTCGCCAAGAAGAAGCTATCTTATGCTCCAAATCCCGATCCGGTCCTCCGCCAGTCAGCCATTGCGTCGGGTCTCAACATGAGAATCCTGCTCTTCTTCAGTCCGATCACAGACCGAACCTCGACCAAGCGGCTCCACCTCCGCTCCCAAATCAACTTCTTTCTTTGTAGTTGAGGCGAGGGAGGGATGGCTCGAGCGAGTATATAGCGTTAACTCGCAATGAACACATACATCGCATAGAAGTAAAAGTCAAAGTTAATAGCAGCAATCAGATTGACAAAGGGAATTACCTGGGTCTGAGCTCGAACATTAGCCACCAAGAACTGATCAGAAGAATACCCTTTAAACCGCTTGTCGTCACCAGGAAGTTTGAAGTGATCGAAGAGGGTAAAAGGGAAAACCTCTGACGGGCTCTTGGGCCAACAGGTGGTCGGTGATCCCCGGGAGGAGCTTGGCCCGGAGGAAGGAGTGGTGGCACGGTCCGGACCAGGGACCACCATCTCTCCCGTCGGCTGATCGGAACCCTCCGACAATCGAGGCCTTTTTGATCGCGGTTCGAGAGGAACCTCTTCGGTGTCCCCCGAATCCTCGACCACCTCGACGCATGGAGGGCTATGAGAGAAGTCGGCCAGGCGAGAAGGTAGAAAGCGACTTTGTAGGCGCTTTGATGGTCGGCTTTAGGGCTTCTTGGACTTCTTCAAGAAGTCGCTTTCTCCGCTGGCTCATCTTTAGCGCCCTTTTGTGTGGTCGGGGCTCGGGCCCCAAAGTGGACCCTCAGTGATACTGGCCGATGTCGGGACCGTATCCTCCTCGAGCATCGTCAACACTGGGGGGTCGGATGAACCCGGCCAGATGGTGGTGGGGATGAAGGCGTCGACAACGCCCTCGCTTGAAAATGGTCACTACACGGGACAAATGGGTTAAGGCATGGAATGCTTGAAAAATAGGAGAAAAATAATGAAAATGTAAGGATACTCACAAACCGTGTTTTATACAACCAAAGCTTCGTTCATCTGAAGCCCCAAATTCCATCGGGTCTTTTGCCATTGCTTGTAGAACGCCTTGAAAGCATCGCCCGACCCTTGGGAACTTCAATCTTAGTCACCGGTCACCGGATGGGCCCAGGAGAGAAGGAACCGGAGGTCGGTTCCTCGCAACAAAAACCACTCGTTAAGTACCACCCTTGTTGATTAAAGGGTCTTGATCGATTTGCCAGTGCGGTTGGGCGTTTGTTGAGTTCTTAAATACGGCTCTTCAAACCACTAACGGTGAATGCAGCAAAGAATAGATCGAGCAGGAGTGAGGCCCACCTCTTGGCGCATTTGGCCATGAAAGAGACTAAGTGGATGAACGCAGCGTTCTAGACGAAATGCACTGAACCCGACTCTCACGAAGCTCAAGAAAGAAGAAATGAAATCGTGAAGTGGGAACCGAACCCGTGCTTTCAGAACGTCATGGGGATTCACCACCCACTCGCCCTCGGGATTCCAGAACATCTTCTCATCGGGCATCGGTACTCGAAGCTTGTATTCTTTAGGGACCTTAAAAAGGGACCGGATGTTAGAAATCTGTGAGGGGGTGATGGTGGAAGGAGTATGAAGGTGAGAAAACTCCTCTGAGGAATAGTATGCATTTTGAATCCTAGGCTCGGCGTCTACTGGACTAGGCAGGGTCAAAGGTGTGGTGTCGGCGGGGGGCATCCGTGATCTGACCTCTAGAGAGGGTCACGGGTGGTGACGGTGGAGGTAATGTGATGATAAGCTCAAAGGTAAGGGTAGTCTTTGGAATCGGCCATTTAAAAGGAATGTGATGCAAATAAGAAGTTTCAAGAATGTATGATCGTGAATAGAACTCAAATATCTGCAGCAAGCGTGGTTCGTGGAGTTTGGGGAAGAAATGAGCTACATGAAATCGCCACGGAGAAAAATGAAAACAGAGAGTTTGGGAGAGAGAGTCAAGAAAGGTGATAATGAGGGGGGGAAGAGGGTTTTTACAAGGGTGCGACACGGAATCCTGTATGCTATTAAATGCTTAAGGTGGGTTTGGGCGTGAAAAGGCGTGCAATTTTGCAAATATCTATAACGAACTGTTGATTTCCCTGACATGTTTCATCATTATTATTGTCGTGACATTTCGAGATCCTGACCTTTCAAGTCTCTAATTATAAATATGTTATAATCAGATACTGGGGGGGCAATGTTCGGGAGCATTTTACCGACCCTCATTTGGGAAGGCTTAATATCGAAAGGGCTTAATAGGCCAGATGGTAAAGCCCATGAAGATGTTGGAGGTGTTCGGCCTGGAATCCGAGCCCTCCCGGGGAGAATGAACCAGTCTTGTGATGTTTGGGGTCTGGGTCTTGAGTCCTTAAATAGAAGCCCAAACTAGGTTATAGGACCATTTGGGCTCGCACAAAGGCTCTCTTTGCAAGCAGTCCGGGTATTTATTCATATCTTTAAGCAGTAACTCCAAAGGTGGTGATGAGATTGGACTCTACTTGTACCTTTTAAGGAGATTGTGTTGGACCCAAGTTATGGTAACTACCATACACTAGGAGTCCTAATCCGAATTGGGAGAAGGATTCTAAGGTTGTGAGTACTATAAATATAAGGCCTAGGTTATCATTATGAGGTAATACCTACTTTTGAGCACTAAATACTTATCCTCCTTGTTAAACCTTGTAACGGCTTTTGTCTTCATTCTCACACCGGGAGCTATCCCCGCAAGACAAGCCATCAAGTTTCGTGTGATCTATTCGCCGTGCGGAGTTCTGGCGCGTGGATTACGTGATTGGATCTGCCACGTGAAACTTGGCGTTAACACCTGAATAATGACAAAAAAACGTTTTTGTCATTTTAAATATTTTATACTTCCAAAAATCAATTATTTCAGAGCTTCGAAACTTCAATAATTCACAATAAATAGTCTTTTTGTCAGAAAAATTTGAATCTCGCGAGTTTTTAGAGGAAATTCCATTATCTACAACTTTGCAGAAGGAAAATTTCCAAATTCCAAACAAAAATTAACCGAAATCCATAAACGGACGATTTTACAGGATATAATCAAATTTCAGTCAAGAGATGAGGTCCACCGACACATAAAACATGCTTTAAATATTTTTTTTGCAACAAAAATACTCCTCCACATATACTCATATATCCCACATTCATCGTAAAAATATCATCATTATTACATTATTAAAATATAATAATATATTTAAATGAATTATTTTATCAAAAAAAGATAAAATTTCAATTTTCAACAATTGTCACATTAAAAATTTTCTCCATCTATATCCACATAAAATCAATATTTTCCTCATCATATGAATCAATAATTAATTATTCACAAAGAATATTACGTAATCACAATATTGACAACCAGCAGCGGTTCCTGAAGAGGGCTTTCCAATAAGAATTTCTCCTTACTTGGCGCGCTAATTAGGTGACCAAACCTCTCCTTGACGAGAACTTTCTAGACATTGCCAATAATGTTATCTAATAATATTATTCGGGATAATATGAATTATTGCTTCGATAATGAAAAAATACTTGTGTAATGACAATTATCAAAACAACAAAGAATATAAAATATCAACGCAAAGAATTATTGAATCAATAAAATAAAATCTTGAATAAGAATTATCGTAACCATTATTGAGTAGTGCCTTCTTACGTAAGAATCAATAATTGGTGCAATATCGTGTCTTCTTGTGTTTTAACCAATTTAGTATTTTAACAAGATAATAGCTGTAATAACTACGCCTAGTTATTTTTAAACAACTTATTTTTGTCGCTTTTCTTCCAATCGCTTTCAAGCTATGGGGCCCACAAAAAGATCATGGCTACCATCGGACGAATATTCCCAAGCAAAGAATATTCCACGACCAAACGAATATTCCCCGACAACAAGAATATTTTATAACCACTTGCTTATTTTGAAATACTTGCGTATTTTACCCATAACTATCCACATTAATCAAATCAACCCTTACTATTTCAAAATAATAAATAGAGGAAATTAAATTTCATTTATTAATTATTTGGGGTCTTACAACGATCATAATCTTTCAACAGTTCAAGCCAACGTCGTTGTCGCATGTTGAGTTCCTTTTGAGTGAAGAAATATTTGAGGCTTTTATGATCCTTAAAGATCTCCACTTTTTCCCATACAAGTAATGCCTCCAAATTTTAAGTCACAAGACAATAGCTTGCTAACTTTAGGTCATGAGTAGGATAATTCCCTCATATTCTTTGAGTTGTCGTGAGGCATAGGCTATGACTTTCCCATGTTGCATGAGAACACATCCTAACCCTTTTGCTCAAGATCAGCTCGTAGATGACAATTCCTCCAACCGGATGGTATTGTCAAAAGCAGTCTTTGAAATGAGTCTCTCTTGAGTTCTTGAAAACTCTTCTCATATTCCTCGCCCCAATCGAACTTTGTATCTTTCCGACTCAAATTGAGTTAGTGGAGTAAATGATTCGAGAAAACCCTTCTACGAATCTCCGATAATAACCAATTTAAGTTTCTAGAAAGCTACGCTTTCTTCCATGATTTAGGTTGCTCCCAACTTTGAATAGCTTCAATCTTTCTTTGGGTCAACAGATATTCCATGACTTGATACCACGTGCCCAAGGAATGCTACTTCCTCGCTCCGAACTCGAATTTCTTCACTTGGCATAAAGCTTGTATTCACGAAGCTTTTGAGTATCGACCTCAAGTGTTCCTCATGATCTTCACGACTTTTTGGAATATATGAGGATGTCATCAATAAAGACGACCACAAAATGATTCAAATATTCCTTGAATACTTGGTTCATCATATCCATGAAGGCAGCAGGAGCATTAGTCAATCCAAAGGACATGACTAGAATTCATAATGCCCGCATCGAAGTTCTCGAAAGCCGTCTTTGGAATATCATCGGTTCTAATCTTCAATTGGTGATATCCTAACGAAGATCAATCTTTGAAAAGAATTTGGCTCCTTGCAATCGGGTCAAACAGTCATCAATATACGTGGCAATGGGTACCTATTTTTGATGGTGACATGATTCAACTCCCGATAATCAATACATAGTCACATACACCCAAGGAGAAGTACTAGGACGAATAAAGCCAATGTCTAACAATTCCTACAATTGAGTCTTTAACTCTGAAGTTCAATAGAGCCATTCGATATGGGGCTTTGGAAATGGGTTTTGTCTGGGGTTCAAGGTCGATACAAAATTCAATTTCACGCTTCTGAGGGTAGGCCAGAAGTTCTTCGTGGAATACGTCGGAAATTCATTAACAATAGAAATATTATTCAAAACTAACGTATTTTTGTTTAGATCATGACATGAGCTAAGAAAGCTTGACATTAGTTTTTCAATAAACGAATAGCTTTATAACTTGAGATGACGATGATTGATTTTAATGGTTTGGTTGCTTGAATTCACATAATAGGTCGATTAGAATATGAAAGCTAACAACCTTAAAGAGGGGCATTCCAATAAGAATTTCTTCTTCACTCTGCGCAAGCAATTAGGTGACCAAACATCTCTTTATGTAACTTTCTAGACATTGCCAATAATGTTTTCTAATAATATTATTCGGATAATATGAATTATTGCTTCGATAATGGAATATACCGTGAAGTGACAATTATCAAACAACGATAATATAAAATATCAACGCAGAATTATTGAATCAATAAAATAAAATCTTGAACAATAATTCATGTAACCATTATTGAGTAGTGCCTTCTATGTAAGAATCAATAATTGGTGCAATACCGTGTCTCGTGTTTTTAACCACCGAGTATATTTTACAAGATTAATCTGAATAACTACTGTGTTATTTTTAAACAACTTATTTTTGTCGCTTTCTTCATCCAATCGCTTTTCAGATTATGGGGCCCACAAAAGATCTACCAAGGTTATGCGAATATTCCCACAATGATACGACCCAAACGAATATTCCCAACAACAAGAATATTTTATAACCACTTGCATTATTTTGAAATACTTGCGTATTTTACCCATAACTATCCACATTAATCAAATCAACCCTTACTATTTCAAAATAATAAATGAGGAAATTAAATTTCATTTATTAATTATTTGGGGTCTTACAACCTCCCTCCTTATGAAATTTTATCCTCAAAATTGACGTCGTATTTAGTGTGTTTCAAAAGATGAGGATACCTCGCTTTCATTTCGCTTCCAACTCCCGTGTCATTTCCTCAATAGCATGATTCCTCCACAAAACTTTAACTTGTGGTATGACCTTTGTCGTAGGACATGCTCCTTCTTATCCAAGATCTTGACAGTACCTCTTCATACGTTAAGTCTTCTGCCATTATCTTGTCCTGCTTCTAACTCTATAACGTGGTTCGGTCTTTCACATATTTACGAAGCACGATATATATGAAAAACATTTTGAACATGAGACATAGTTGGAGGTAACGCGAGTCTATAGGCTACATTTCCTACTCGGTCTAGAATTTGAAATGGACCAATAAATCGTGGATTGAGCTTTCTCTCTTCCCAAATCTTGTAACTCCCTTCCATGGAGCAACTCGCAACAATACATGATCCCCTATACTAAATTCCACGTCCTTTCGATGAAGATCCGCATAACTCTTTTTGTCGATCTTGTGCCGCTTTATATACGTTGTCGAATCATTTGGATCTTTTCGGTAGTTATATCGTCTTAACTTTCGAGTCCCAACAATGTTGCTTCACCCATCTCATCCCAACATATTGGAGAAGCACACTTTCGTCCATATAATGCTTCAAATGGAGCCACACCTATACTTGTTTGATAACTTGTTGTTGTAGGAGAATTCCACTAATGGTAAATACTTATCCCAACTTCCTTGAAGTCTAGGACCACAGTCTTAATAAATCTTCAAGAGTTTGAATAGTCCTCTTTGATTGTCCGTCCGGTTTGAGGATGGTATGCCGAATCAATCAGAATCCGTGTCCATAGCTTTTGCAAGCTAACCCAAAATCTTGAAGTGAATCTTGGGTCACGATCCAAAACTATGGATACTTGGCATGCCATGCAACCTCACAATCTCATTTACATATATACTAAAGAAGACGCTTCAAGGAATAAGTCTCCGTGATCGGCAAGAAATGAAGCGGACTTGGTTAATCTATCAACAATAACCCAAATAGCATTGATGCCTTGAGAAACCATAGGAAGACCCGTGAATCTAAATCCATGGTAATGTGTTCCCACTTCCATTTCGGAATCTCAAGTGGTTGCAACGGACCCTTAGGTACTAGATGCTCCGCTTTTTACACGCCGACAAGTTAAACACGTTGAGATAAACTTTGTAATCTCTCTCTTCATATTGTTCCACCAAAATGTATGTCAAGATCACGATACATTTTGGTACTTCTAGAGATGGATTGCAAATGGTGTATTGTGTGCCTCCATCATAATCTTGTACTTCAAATCAGAGTCGTTAGGGACACAAAGTCTGGAGTGGACTCAAAGTATTCCTTCTTCATGAATTCTCGCTCGGAATAAAGCACCTTCTTGTACTTTCTTCTTCATACGCATCACCCTCCGGCCCGGTGGCTTGAAAGAACCTTAACTTTTTCTATTAAAGTTGGCTTTATGCATATACTTGACATCATCGCACTCATTCATGCATAAGATCTTCTACTCAACGCGTCAGCTACCACGTTCACTTTTCCAAGATGATATTGAATAGTGTGGTCGTAATCTTTCAACAACTCAAGCCAACGTCGTTGCCGCATGTTGAGTTCCTTTTGCATGAAGAAATATTTGAGGCTTTTATGGTCTGAATATATCTCCACTTTCTCCCCATATAGATAGTGCCTCCAGATCTTTAGCGCGAAAACGACTACTGCCAACTCTAGATCATGAGTAGGATAATTCCTCACATACTCTTCAAGTTGTCGCGAGGCATAGGCTATGACTTTCCCACGTTGCATGAGAACACATCCTAACCCTTTGCTCGAAGCATCGCCAGAGAGATAACAAATCCATCCGTACCAAATGGTATTGTTAGAGCAGTGTCTTAAAATGAGTCTCCTCTTGAGCTCTTGAAACTCTTCTCGCATTCCTCGCTTCCATACTTAATTTTATATCTTTCCGAGTTAATTTGAGTTAATGGAGTAGCGATGCGAGAAAATCCTTCCACGAATCTCCGATAATAACCAATTTTCCTGACACACTACGTCTTGATCCACCGACTTCGGTTGCTCCCAACTTTGTATTGCTTCAATCTTCACCGGGTCCACAGATACTCCATGTTTTGACACCACGTGCCCAAGGAATGCTACTTCCTCGGCCGTAACTCGCATTTCTTTAATTTGGCATATAGTTTGTTTTCACGAAGCCTTTGGAGTACCGAATTTCAAATGGTGCTCATGATCTTCACGACTTTTGGAATATATGAGGATGTCATCAATAAAGACAACAACGAATCGATCCAAATATTCCTTGAATACTTTCGGTTCATCATATCTATGAAAGCCGCAGGAGCATTAGTCAATCCGAAAAAGACATGACTAAGAATTCATAATGCCGTCTTAGGGATTCACGGCGGTCTTTGGAATATCCTCGCCTTCTAATCTTCATTGATGATATCCGAACGAAGATCGATTTTGAAAATAATTGTGCTCCTTGCAATTGGTAAAACAAGTCATCAATACGAGGTGTAGAGGATACCTATTCTTGATGGTGACATGGTTCAATTCCCGATAGTCAATACAAAGTCGCATACTACCGCTCTTTCTTCTTTACAAATAAAAACAGCAGCACCCAAGGAGATGTACTAGGATTTAATGAAACCGATGTCCAACAACTCCTGTAGTTGGACCTTTAACTCCTGAAGTTCAATAGAGTCATTCGATATGGGGTTTTAGAAATGGGCTTTGTACAAAGTTCAAGATCAATAAAGAATTCAACTTCACGCTCGGGGGTAGGCCAGGAAGTTCTTCAGAAATACGTCGGAAAGTCAATAACAATAGAATATTATTCAAATTTGACGCGTGTCTTTATTCAAATCCATAACATGGGCTAAGAAAGCTTGACATCCGCTTTTCAATAAACGAATAGCTTTATGATTAGATATGACGTTGATTGATTTTAATGGTTTAGTTGCTTGAATTAAATGACAACGGTCAAGTTAGGAATATGAAAACTAACAACCTTACGAAAACAATCAATTTTGGCATGATGAGTAGTTAACCAATCAATCCCTAAAATCACATCAAAAGCAAGTATCTTTAAAGAGATAAGGTCAACATGTAAGGTGATGGTGCCAACTTGAATCAAACAAGATTTATAAACAGTGGATGTGATGAAAGTTTCTCCTAACGGAGTTTCCATAGATAGGTCAAAGTCTAATTTCTCCGGAGTCAAGTTTAAACGTTGAGCACAAGCAGGAGAGATAAATGAATGGGTAGCACCGGTATCAAGTAAGGTATAAACTTCGCAAAAATTTATAAATATTTTACCCGTGATCACCTCGTTTGGGTTCCTCACATTTTGACCAGTCACAACAAACGCTCTTCCAAGAACCGTTGACTTTGACTTTTCTCGAGATATCTTTTGAGTCACCGTCCTCATTGAACTAGGTTTCGCCATCAGTATAATCTCGGCGATATGTCCTTCCTTTCCATAATTATAGCATACCTTGAATGTTGTGGGCGGTTTGATGATATGTCCTCTTTTCCGCATTTGTAACATAACGACCGGTGGTCGTTCTCCTCCCTTAGAACCGATTCTTCTAAGCACTTTATGCCGTCATCACATGGTCGTTGTTAAATCTCCTCTTTTAAAATCTCCTCCCGATTCGCTTTTTCTATTCTCACGGCCATGATTACCACCAGAAAGTGGTTACCATTTTTGTCCGTCTTTTTCTTTCTTCATTTGGTTATCATTGTTTTGTTGACCGCCATCTCCTAGATGATCCCGGGTTGTGGTCCTCAGTTGACCGTACTCGTTATCTCGCCTAATAATTGAGCCATGTTTACAACATCCGAATAGAGAGAAAATTTATGAGAAATGAGATCTTGACGTGTCTTGGGTTTCAAACCTCTAAGAAACATCCTCGCCATACGCTCCTCATTCTCCACCAAATGAGGTGCAAACTGATAACTCAGTAAACTTTGCCTCGTCTTTGGGACACCGCCATTTATTCTCGCTTCCAGTCTAATAAACTCCACTTCCTTCATATAGCGAACACTTTCGGAAAGTATTTGTCATTAAATAGTTCTGAAATGTCTCCCAAGACATGCCGAAAGGCAAATTGGATGGGTATGCTTCACAGACTCCCACCAGTAATCTGCCTCGCCACGAAACATAAAGGTGGCGAATGGAACCTTCTGTTCCTCCGTGCATCCTAAGACATCGAATATCTTGGTAATTTGCTTGACCCATGTTTCCGCCATGATTGGATCTGGCTTTCCCTTAAATTCTGGTGGTCCCAACTCTTTGAACTACTTGGCTGTGACAACCCGTGAATTGCTATCATTTCCTCCCCGTATTTTGAACACGAGTCTCCTCAATGCGATTTTTGCGAGGAACTAAAAAGCTTCTAAACATCCCCTCGGTCATCATCTGCTTTCGGGTGGTGTTGTTCACGGGAGGAACATTGTCACCTGTTGCACGCTTCTCCTCGTTGGTGAGTCAAAAGCGTCTCCACGGTCTCATTTCCACATTAATATTCTCACGACATTCTCAAATCATCGCCATAAAACAAGGGTTAATTAAGGAAATCAATATATCACATAATATCCCTATATCTTGACTCAACTAACAAATAAGCTTAGGTAGGACACACTAGCGAAGGATTTACTCGTCTCTCCCTCCTAGTTCTATTCCCCGATCTCCGCCAGATCATATCCCTAAGCTCGATACCAACCGTGGCGCCCCCAAAATAGGTATACATCACCCATTCCGAGTTGTCAATACATGGTATGTAAACAACTATAACTTTATTATTACAATAGTAAAAAGCGTGAGTTTGAATACAAATATTATCTTCTGATAATATCTATACCCAAATAAATTCTCATCACATTTATTGATATATTATTTTACAAAATGGTAAGGACTACTAAACAACTCTCTATAACCATCATTCCATACCCCCAGGCTTGCACTCGCTTACATTCTCGCCTCCGAGAAGAAAAATGGAACAAAAAGAAAAGGGTGAGCTCAACTAGCCCAAGAAGAATAATATTACGACTAAGATAATATACAATAAATTATCGTTAGTCCTCAACAGGAGAAATCTAATAGAATACAATAGATAACAAGTTTTAAATCAATATTCGCAATGAAATAATAATTATTAGAAGAGTTAAGTAGAGAATGCAAACTACTATCTTCTATGTATAAATTTAAAAGTTCATCGCTCATCTTTTATCCCCGTAACATCAATCAATATATATCTCGAATCAAATATTCATCTTTGCGATGCAGCCAAAGATATTCATCACCAAGTCATGTTCATCTAAACACTGCTCATCTTTACACTACGGGCCAAAGATATTCATCGAAATCATTCATCTTTTTGCACTACGTGCCAAAGATATTCAATAATATCATCATTTAAGACCGAGGATGATGAAAAATATTTTTAAAGAAACGAATCCAAAGAAACAAAATGACAAGGATTAAGGATTAAGGATTCGTACTTTGTTTTATCCATGTCCAAAAATACCTCAAAAATAATCATAGTGGTGTAAAATTCAAGAATGATCAAAACATGGATACAATCAAAGCTAGTATCCACAATATATATTTTAGATTTAAAAGGGATGAATAGTCTTAGTATTAAGTGAATAATGTAATAGATATCGTGAATAAAGTCCGTGATATCGTGAATAAGAATCTCGACACCAAAAGTTCCAAATTTGATAAAACTTCGGATCAATATTTCAAATAATGATATTAAAGAAATAATATCATTACTTAAAAAAATAATATCCCTTACCTAGAAAGATCAAGATTTCTAAATTAAACACAGGATATAGGATATGACTTGAACTTTTTCAGATATAGCAATACTCAAAATATACTCAAAATACTCACAAGAATACGCTCAATAATATAGAGAGAAAACTTCAGCTTACGTGTAATTTTCAATTCTAACCTAAGCACCTATTTATAGGAAAATGCTTAGAACACCAAAGCGAAAAATTTATTAAAATATTAATTTATTAATTTTATTCCTACGCCCACATTTAGAGATCTGAATACAGCCACTTCTAACACATGAAAGACCCACAATAATGACAAAAAACATTTTTGTCATTTTTAAATATTTTATACTTCCAAAAATCAATTATTTCGAAGCTTCAAAACTTCAATAATTCACAATAAATAGTCCTTTTGTCAGAAAAATTTGAATCTCATGAGTTTTTATAGGAAATTCCATTATCTACAACTTTGCAGAAGTAAATTTTTCCAAATTCCAAACAAAAATTGACCGAAATCCATAAACGGGCGATTTTACAAGATATAATCAAATTTCAGTCAAGAGATGAGGTCCACCGACACATAAAACATGCTTTAAATATTTTTTTTGCAACAAAAATACTCCTCCTCCACATATACTCATATATCCCACATTCATCGTAAAAATATCATCATTATTACATTATTAAAATATAATAATATATTTAAATGAATTATTTTATCAAAAAAAGATAAAATTTCAATTTTCAACAATTGTCACATTAAAAATTTTCTCCATCTATATCCACATAAAATTAATATTTTCCTCATCATATGAATCAATAATTAATTATTCACAAATAATATTACAGAATCACAATATTGACAACCGTGCAGCTTCCTGTGAAAGAGGGCTTTCCAATAAGAATTTCTCCTTACTCTGCCTTGATTAGGTGACCAAACCTCTCCTTGAGATGTAACTTTCTAGACATTGCCAATAATGTTATCTAATAATATTATTCAGATAATATGAATTATTGCTTCGATAATGAAAAATACCGTGTAATGACAATTATTAAAACAACGGTAATATAAAATATCAACGCAAAGAATTATTGAATCAATAAAATAAAATATTTGACAAGAATTATCAGAACCATTATTGAGTAGTTCCTTCTTTACGTAAGAATCAATAATTGGTGCAATACTGCAAAGCTTCTTGTGTTTTAACCAATTTAGTATTTTAACAAAGATAATTCAGAATAACTACGCCTGTTATTTTTAAACAACTTATTTTTGTCGTTTTCTTCATCCAATCGCTTTTCGTTATGGGGCCCACAAAAGACTGCGCCGTCGTACAAATATTCCCCGACAGCAAGAATATTCCACGACCAAACGAATATTCCCCGACAACAAGAATATTTTATAACCACTTGCTTATTTTGAAATACTTGCGTATTTTACCCATAACTATCCATATTAATCAAATCAACCCTTAATATTTCAAAATAATAAATAGAGGAAATTAAATTTCATTTATTAATTATTTGGGGTCTTACAACGATCATAATCTTTCAACAGTTCAAGCCAACGTCGTTGTCGCATGTTGAGTGCCTTTTGAGTGAAGAAATATTTGAGGCTTTTATGATCCTTAAAGATCTCCACTTTTTCCCCATACAAGTAATGCCTCCAAATTTTAAGTGCGAAGACAACAGTTGCTAACTCTAGGTCATGAGTAGGATAATTCCCCTCATATTCTTTGAGTTGTCGTGAGGCATAAAGCATGACTTTCCCATATTGCATGAGAACACATCCTAACCTTTGCCTCAAGCATCATCAGATGACAATCCCTCCAAACCGGATGGTATTGTCGAACAGTCTTGAAATAAGTCTCTCTTGAGTTCTTGAAAACTCTTCTCACATTCTCGCTCAACCGAACTTTGTATCTTTCTCGAGTCACCGAGTTAGTGGAGTAAATGATTCGAGAAAACCCTTCTACGAATCTCCGATAATAACCAAATAAGCCGAGAAAGCTACGTGCCGATCTATCAATCGATTTAGGTTGCTCCCAACTTTGAATAGCTTCAATCTTTCTTTGGGTCAACAGATATTCCATGACTTGATACCACGTGCCCAAGGAATGCTACTTCCTCAAGTCGAACTCAATTTCTTCAACTTGGCATAAAGCTTGTATTCACAAAGCTTTTGGAGTATCGACCTCAAGTGTTCCTCATGATCTTCACGGCTTTTTTGAATATATGAGGATGTCATCAATAAAGACGACCACAAAATGATCCAAATATTCCTTGAATACTTGGTTCATCATATCCACGAAAGCAAAGGGAGCATTAGTCAATCCAAAGGACATTACTAGAATTCATAATGCTCGTCTTCGAGTTCGAAAAGCCGCCTTTGGAATATCATCTGTTCTAATCTTCAATGGTGATATCCTAACGAAGATCAATCTTTGAAAAGAATTTGGCTCCTTGCAATCGTCAAACAGTCATCAATACGTGGCAATGGGTACCTATTTTTGATGGTGACATGATTCAACTCCCGATAATCAATACAAAAGTCGCATACTCCCATCTTTCTTCTTCACGAATAGAACAGGAGCACCCCAAGAGAAGTACTAGGATGAATAAAGCCAATGTCTAACAATTCCTCGCAGTTGAGTCTTTAACTCCTCAAGTTCAATAGAGCCATTCGATATGGGTCTTTGGAAATGGGTTTTATCTAGGGTTCAAGGTCGATACAAAATTTAATTTCACGCCCGAGGGTAAGCCGAAGTTCTTCGTGAATTAAATCAAGAAATTCATTAACAATAGAAATATTATTCAAAATCGACGTATTTTTGTTTAGATCATGATATGAGCTAAGAAAGCTTGACATCCGCTTTTCAATAAAACGAATAGCTTTATGGCTTGAGATGACGTTGATTGATTTTAATGGTTTGGTTGCTTGAATTCGCATAATAGGTCGATTAGGAATATGAAAGCTAACAACCTTACGAAAACAATCAATTTTTGCATGATGAGTATTTAACCAATCAATCCTAGAATTACATCAAATACAAGTATTTTTAATGCAATAAGATCGACAGGTAATGTGTGGGTACCAACTTGAACCAAACAAGACTTATAAACCGTGGATGTAATGAAGGTTTCTCCCAACGGAGTTTCCATAGATAAGTCAAACTCTAATTTCTCCTGAGTTAAATTTAATCGTTGAAACAATGCAAATAGGAGAAATAAAAGAATGGGTAGAACCTGTATCAAATAAAGTGTAGACTTCGCTAGAGTTTATGATAAGCTTACCTGTGATGACCTCATTCGGGTTCCTTGCTCTCTGGGAGGTCATAACAAACGCACTCCTTTGCACTACCGACTTGACTTTACTGGGACAGCCTTTGGTGCCTCCATCCTAACTGAATTTGTCTTCGGACAAAATCGAGCTAAGTGACCTTCTATTCCACAATTATAACATGCTTTGGACGGCATCGCGCAATTTGGACTGATGTGTCCCTCCCCTCCGCATTTGAAGCATATGATAGGTGGTCTTTCTCCTTCCTTAACAACGGGTCTTTGGTCTTTGACGTCTTTCCATCATTGTTGAATCTCCTATTCTTGAAATGTCCATTCTTATTGTTTTGGCCTCGATTACCACCGAAGTGGTTACCATTTATAACTTTTAATTCCTCCACGCTTGTTGTCACCGCTCACGATCGCTTCACCGGTATTATCATTTTGCCGTACCGCTTCTTTTGGTTGCGTTGACTAGTTATCGCTACTCCACCAACCGAGCCCTATTTACAACATCCAATACAAACACGCTTTATGAGAAATAAGATGTTGACGTATTTCGCTTCAAACCTCTTAAAATGCGTCATTCTCTCTTCATTATCCATCAAGTGGGGCCGAAACCGGGATAACTCCGTAAATTTTGCCTCGTATTGCGACACGGTCCATATTGTTTTGCTCCAATTTGATAAACTCCACCTCCTTCATACGATTTAATACTTTCAGAAAGTATTTGTCGTTAAATGTACTCTTAGAACTTCTCCCAAGACATCTTTAAGACGGCGAGGTTGAGTCGTTTCTGGATTCCCACCAATGTCGATTCTCCGCAACATAAAAGCGTGAAGGGAACCTTTTGCTCTCTGGAGCATCCCAAGACATCAAATATCTTGGTGATCTGTTTCATCCATGCTTCGCCATAAGTGGTTTTGGCTCTCCTTAAACTCGTGGTCCCAGCTCTTGAATCGCTTTTAGCGGATGACCTTGAGAGTTTTCGATGTTTCCACATATATTTTGGACAGAGCCATTTCTCGCCTTTCATTATTACATGAATTGCATAAAGCCTCCGAACAATCCATCATTCAAAGATTTGGTCGGTGTTGTTGTTTGCATGAGAAATCACCATGCACGCGGTGCTTGCGATGTATAAAAGTTATTCCAATGAATAATAATAACGGAACCAGTCGAGCAAAATTTGCACCGACAGGATGTTCCAACATAATAATAAAGATTTTAACCAAGTCCTGTAAAACACACGCATAAGATGTTCCAATGTATAATAATAAGAGACGGAACCAGTCCGGTGTAAAAACCACAAAGACAGGATGTTCCAATGAATAATAGAAGAATGTCACCAAGTATAGGGTAGATCACAGATATCAAAGTTATTCCAACGTAATAATAAGAATTGGAATAACAACAGCCTCTCTTCATGAATAAAAAGAATAACACTCACTTACGAGTACAACAAATAATATTTCCTACCTTAAGAAGAAAGATCTTTGGATATATAAGTAGTGAAGTAGCGAATACTTTCTTCTTTTTCTCTATAGTTTATCTCTCAGAGTTTCAAAGAATTAAGTAAGAAAATAATGAATGTATGAGCTTCTATTTATAGAAAAATGGAATGTATAAGAACTAACTCATGAACTATTTAGAGATTGATTTACTTTAATCGACGGTCCATATTTAAAGCAAAATAAAATATAATATATTCTATTTATAATCTAATAAAACTAATAACTTTATAAAAGATTTTACTACGCAAACACTACGCAGTAGACTATGCATAATAAAATATAATATATTCTAATTATTGTCTAATAAAACAGATAGCTTTATATAAAAGTATTCTACTTTTTATAAAAAAGATTTTACTATGCAAAATACTATGCAGATCTTACGTGAACACTATTTATATAATAGAATATAATATATTCTATTTATAAAATAACTTTATAAAAGTATCTCATTTTATATAAAAGATTTTCTCAGATTATTACATTAATAATACCAACAAAATCGAGTGACTTATCACTTAAGCATCAATAATTAATATCGTATTAAGCTACTATGGAACCACACATGTATTATCGCATTTTTAACACCGTGTGTTTCAACATTAATCTGAAAACTTCCACCGTTATTTTCATAAAGTATTTTTGTCGTTTTCTCGATCCGACAATAATTCCGCTAGGGTCCACCAATGATTGTCTTGTTGTCTTTAATATTCCTGTTAAAACGAATATTCTCACCAATCGAATATTATATAACAATTCATGTCTTTTTGAAAATTTATAAATATTACCTACAACTATTATATCAATTTCACTCCATAATATTCAAAAATAATATTTATAGAAAATTCATCTTTATTCAAAAAGTTGGAGTTTTACAATAATAATAATAAATTATTTATATTTAAATTCTCATTTAATTATATAATTTTTGCATGATTAGTGATATCTCCATAAATATGCATAGAAAATAGAAATATGACAATTAATATTAAGGATATTATAAATAAATTATTGTAAAAAATAGATTATTTAAGGTAAGTATACATTTAACTTGGAACTACCTAAAATAGTACTTTCTCCGTCTCTATAATATATGACGTTTTAGATAATTTTATTTTTCTCAAATTATTTGTTGTTTTATATAATCTAGGAGAATTAACTACAATCTTTCCAAAATTACCCCTTATGAAAAAATGTTATAGATTAGAGAGAGTATGATATAAATATAATAATTATATGAATTTAAGGTTATTATAGATAATTAATATTATATTTATTACTATACAATAAATTTTTTAATGTTTGTTTACAACTTTAAGATGTCATATATATATACAGAAATGATCAAGTAAGGAATCCCTTACTTTCTTAAAAATGAGGGACTTTTTTTTTTTTTTTTTTTTTTTTTAAAACAACTTAAAAAAGTTTAATATTTTATGGAATCGAAATTTTCCATAATACAATATTTTGGGCGTGTTTTGAATACCTATACTAAAAATGGTGGTAGTGCATCTCGCGACTATATATACATGTTTTGTTATACGTACTCAAATCACACTCAAAACAACGTATTATGAAAAATTTCAGTTCCATAAATATTAAACTTTTTTTAGTTGTTTTAAAAAAAAAAAAAAAGTCCTCATTTTAAGAAAGTAGAGATCCTCACTCGATCCCCGAATTCTATATATATATATATATATCTATATACAAAGTGAATAGTAGTAATAAATATTTTTATTATAATCCTTCTTCGGGGACAGGGGTGGGGCGACTGGTCTAGCGATAGGGGGAATTTTTATTTTATTTTATGACTTCTAAATAATTTATAATATTTATTAGGACTGAAGTTTTTACAGAATTCATTGATTTAGGTGTCATTTGGATACATGTAAAAAATAAAATTATATAGACTGTACGATTTTGTTTTTTACATGTATCGAAATAATACTTAAATCACTGAATTCTACAAAAAATTCAATCTCAATAAATATTATAAATTATTTAAAAATTATATAAAAATAAAAATAAAAATTGACCGATCCCGGTAACAACCCTCGGTCCCCCTAGACTTTTCCTTTTAATTATGAGAAGACTTCCAGAGCATCGGATTCAAGGGAGTCACTCGTTTGAAGCCCATGTCCCAACACAAGGACAGACCATCATAGCCCATAGCTCAGTCATAAATTCTTTAATAATAGTCGTCCTTTACATAAATAAATTTATACAATTCAATATAAGTTTGGTACCGACAGTATTTTAAATTCAAGGTTTTAAAAATTTTAAATTATGCATAAACAAGCTTGATAACCGATGAAATACCATATTCTGCTAGTTTTTTTATGAATTGTTTTTTTTATCGGGATTTATTGTGAAAAATATTTGTGAATCTTGTGTTATTGAAATGAAATAAAATATTTTTAACACATGAGTTGTGTTGGAATTTGAAAAAAATATTACAGCTTTAGAATTTGATTAATAGATTGAAAAATAAATACGTATATATTCATTCAATAGGATAGTTTCGGTGTTGACAATCTTGTTTGTTTTTATATTTTTGTTATAAAAAAACTCTTTTAGACTGTCCAGTCATCAAAATTGGACTATCGAGTTAACTCGAAACCAACCAAAATCTAATTATATTTTGGTATTGACATGCCATATATAAGCCAAAATATTCATCAATAATAAATAATCAATAAAAATAAGCAAGACTCACTCTTCCCCTGGGAGTATAATAGTATATACTACTCATACATCATTACTCTATTCTTTATTAGGCATCAAGATTTATAACCACAAATCTATTTCCTCTTTAAGCATGCAACCATGTGAGTTCTTTTACAATCTAATTGAACTGGGAAATGTAGCAATCTTTGGAGCCATTAAACTAAAGGAGAGAAGAAAGTGAAGAACAGGCCTTTACCCCCTCATTGATATTAACAATATTTAATATTTCCAAATACAAAACTTTCAGATTCCAACTTCAAATTTCCAATTTCTATACCCACTTGCTCCGAATGCAATGCAAACCCACTGTTCTTCATTGCTGATGATGATATATTCCATGTGAAAATATTGAGAAAAAGAAAACGAAAACATTCACTGATCCAAATACTTTTGAGGCAGTCACAAAGCCGGGACTGGACTTATAAGGATGCAACTTACATATAGTATACCTCAACTCCATTTATGTATGGGGGTTCAACATCATCTTTCCAAATTTCTGAAGAAGACACTGAAGTAGTGTGGCTGAAAATGAACAGCTCTATATAGTAGGCACAAGCTCCGTATACTCAAACCAGCAAATAACAGGATAAGCAGGCTGCAGCCACCAAATTTTGGGAGATCATAGGTATTGTTTATGTATCCTGGTTCGGTTCTCTTCCCACCACATTCTAGCATGCATCTCTCCAAACTTTTCTCGGCTGCAGCACATGCATATGACATGAAAACCGAATTCAAGATTCAATTAATTAGTAGAAGCCCGTTACAACAATTCTAACTGACACATTCAAACAGTTGAAAACCCAGGTAATCATCATGAATGATATGGATAGCGGGCTTGGAATTAATGGAACCACTGATCCACACATATCTTCTAAACTAATCATTTGTTTCTCAAATTGTAAAAACAGTGACATGATGATCTTTGCTCGGATGACTAGAAACTAACCAATCCAGTCATGGTGACTAAATCTAACACCAACCTGTAGGATTTAAGTAATACTACCATATATTTGCATCATTTTACCATTTAAAATTTGCTCCTTGTTTCACCATCATACAAGAATTTTAAATATTATTTTGAGTTCATGACCACTCTTTCAACTCTAAAGAGAAGTATGTGCAGAGAAGTTAAAGAAAACTAGCATTTTCACTTTAATCCGACGCGGGGTTATCTCATTTGCTACCAAATGGCCAAAAAACTCAACAGCTGTGACTGTGAGCTGAAACAAGTTTAGAGTATAATTAGTGCTAGTACCCCTCTACATGTTGATCCGCACACAGGATAGATGCACTTAAAGGACTTTTACATAGGCCATCAAGTCAATAAGTAAGAGGGCTAACCTGAATCTGACACGCCTGAGTTCTCTTGCACCACCTGCCAAGGCTCTAATTGTAATATAAACCCCCGGCTCATCCTGCTCAACCCATTCAGTCTCTAGATCACTGGCATTGCTAATGGATAGCTCTCCAGAGCGATCTGCCTCTCTTGATGAGCTAGTCCTTATAGAGGCATCCACTGATGACGTTTCTGTCTTTGCGCCACTAATACTTGAGAGTTTTGGAGTTGCGGTAAGGCCACATGAATCATTATTATAGCGCGAGTTCATAGGGTGGTGTTCAAGTGAATCCGAGGATGAGTAGCTCATTCCCATTGGACGGTATAAGGTACGAGGTAGACGTTCTTTATTCAATGGCGGTGTCACAGGGCTGTCTTGGGCAGATTCAATTTTCAAACTCTGTAAGAAAGGAAATGAAATGACAATAATGACAAAGGAGAAATAGCAATATTAAGTGTATACATAATATTCAAAGCTAATGTTGATTTAGATAACCATTTGATAAAAATATTAGCTTTAACAACTTGCACAAACGAATGACATCTCTAGCCAGGAAGTAGATAAGATAAAAGCATGCAAACATTCTGTAATCAATTTCCCAGGTAATAATCTTTATAATAATTAGACTTCGAGCTCACCTGATCATCTTCAGATCTCGGAGGGGTTGGAAGGGGAAAAGCTTGGCGGTTTAACCTTTGGACATTGTAAAGTTCCATTACTTTGTCATAGTTCTCTGCCCACCATCTTTGAGCTTGCCATTTGTTAAACATTTCTCGACTAATAAATACAAATAGACACCAATCATTAGTCTTGATTTGGATCATCAAAACCAGGGAAAGTGTTACCATGGTACCAATCATTAGTCTTGATTTGGATCATCAAAACCAGGGAAAGTGTTACCATGGTACTTGTTATACATTGCAGAAAGTTATAGCTTAAAAATTAATGGCAATAAATGTGTGTATATATTTAGGAAATTGATATTTCCATAATTCCGCAAGTTTTTCACAGAAGGTTGGGACCCACTTATTATTGGAAAACCTTGTGGAACTATCATTTTTTTAATTGTGAAAATATCAATTCTCATTATGTGTGTGTAATGACATGAGAATATGGAATTAGCAAAAAAAAATCTATTTATGAGGCAACATAAAAATAATAGTAATCACTAATCAATGTAGTGCTCAAGTAGTCAAACCCATCCATATTAGGTGTTAGTTAATCTGATGCATTATATAAGCGGGAAAAGGGTCAAAAAATCCCCCCAATATCCCACTTGCACCCTAAACTAATTTTTTTTTTCAAAAGTACCCTTAGCGTTACATTTTTGGGTCATCCGTGCCCCTGCCGTTAACAAAAGACAAACGGGGTTAAAATGTGATGATGTGACAGGCTTAAATATAAAATATATTCTAAATAAAACAATATATATCATTTAATCAAAACAAAAAAATACTAAAATTCAAAATAAAAAAGCATAACATATTTACATCATTTAATCAAAATAATAAAATTCAAATTATTTTGTTAACTAATCAAACCAACTAATTAAATAAAATAAGTTGTATAATTTGAAAATATTATGATGTAATTTGAATTTTTAATACATTTTTAAAATATTATTACATCATCAAATTATAACATATACTTTGTTATGTATAGATTATTACATCATAAAATTTATTTCATTATAAACTTTTATAAATTATACAAATTTTCAAATTTAATATGTCGTTTTTTAACTTCAAAATTAAATTATATATTTAATTTTGGGACTAGAGAGATTAATATATTATGGAATCGATTTATATTACTATAAATAAAAAGTGGTTATTTTAGGAAAATAAAAAAATTGATTAATGAGATTTTTTTTGTGAAGATGGAGTATTTATTCTTGTTGTTCAAGACTTTCTGTAATATTAAAATTTAAAATGTTAATAAAAATTATTCGAGTACTATATTGGCGGGAAGCCAAGGAAGATATACATAACAGTAATAATAATATTAAATGAATTTTGCTAGTATTATGATTTTAGTATTTTAATAATGTAATTTAAATTTTTGTTGTTTTGATTAATTAACAAAATAATTTAAATTTTAGTATTTTTAGTATTTTTTAATTTGTTTTTTTAGTATTTTAGTATTTTTTTTAAATTAGTATTTTAGTATTTTTTTAAATTAGTATTTGATGTAAATATGTTATGTTTTGAATTTTAGTATTTTGAATAAATGATGTAAATATGTTATACAACTTATTTTATTTAATTAGTTGTTTTGATTAGTTAACAAAATAATTTGAATTTTATTATTTTGAATAAATGATATAAATATGTTATGCTTTTTTTATTTTGAATTTTAGTAGTTTTTGTTTTGATTAAATGATATATATTGTTTTATTTAGAATATATTTTATATTTAAGCCTGTCACGTCATCACATTTTAACCCCGTTTGTCTTTTGTTAACGGCAGGGGCACGGATAACTCAAAAATGTAACGTTAAGGGTACTTTTGAAAAAAAAATTAGTTTAGAGTGCAAGTGGGACATTGGGGTAAACATCAGGGGCTTTTTTAACCCTTTGCCCTTATATAAGCCATCTTTTAAGGAACTATTATTAATAATAATTATGTTATGCCACAGAGTAGAACCTAACCAAACTTTTTGACAAAAGAGTTGCTCCTCATTTTTAAACAGTTCTATAAAGCCAAAAATGCCCTTGGTGCATGGAGAGAATTTCATTTACTTAGCTTAGAAGGTATCCAATCCTTTTGTTTGTTCTGTTCTTCTTTTTCATGAAGGGGAGTGGAGATTGGAATAAGCAAGTCATTCAAGCATCTGATCAAATACTTTATATCATCTAATTGAAAAAGATTTGGGGTCACAGTCTACCCACAAACTGCTATCTGTTTCAGTTAGATTAGACTCATACACAAGTCATATGAATTTGTGAACAATGGGCAGGGCTAGTGAAAATTATCGCCATGTTGAGAATTGAATTCTTGGATATATACTAGACCTACCCTCAAAGGGAATCATATACATTAGTTGTTTTGTCCTAGTGTAAAAGAAAGCTAAGGATCTATACTTCTTGTTCCTTGTTAAACGACCAAAACTCATGTTCACATTGGTTCTGGGGCCAAATAGTGTTCATATCTGTCCCTAGTTCTTTACAAATGAAATGAGTTAGAATAGTCACAAGATGACAAAGCTAAGACAAGGCGTGAAGAAAATTGAAAGGGAAAGCAAGAGGATGCCCGACAGGACAACAACACTCAAGAAAAAGCTAATTCCAACACAATCAAACCAGACCCACTAACAAGTTTTTTAATGAGTTGGCCTTTAAGACTTTTTTTTTAGAAAACATTGCTATTATGGGTGGCCATTTCATAATGGCCGGTACAATCACAGTCAAACCTGTAACAGTTTAAATCAATTGAGGAGGAGCTAAATTTACTTTTGGGCACTTTGTAATAATCACAGTAGACTTTCTTGCAAGGACTGCTCAAATTACTAGATCATTTTCTGTTTAAAGTCGGCTTTTACCACACAGATGTGATAGTCTCACTCACAGATGTTAAGCACTAAAGAAACCACTAATGTTGCATTATGTTAGAAGAATAAAGTATCTTATCAATTAACAATGCATTTAAGTATTTACTCCTTTATGCTATCCACAAATATTGTTAATCAGCCATTTGAGAAAGCCTTTCTGTTTCACACTTCAAGACCATATCCGCAAAGCACAAATTAAAGAGATTAGTTTGTAGACAAGATAACTAAATGACCTCTTTTAACTCCGAAAACAAAATGACATATTTCGTTATATCATTAAGCTTACTAGAATTTAGAGCCACATATACATACGTACTTGACCTTTTTGGACGTTGCACCAACTCTGATTTCTAATCCCCCAGCTTGTCATAATAATTTAGTCCTCTAAAAGCACATTTTGTTGAAAAGGACAGAGCCAAAAACAAATGAATAATGCTAAATTGAGGTATAAATATGAAGGGAGAACAATACTCAACTGCCTAAAACTGTGAAACTAGTTGTTACTAAATACCACATGTATCTATCTAACAAAATACAACTGATTTTGAATTTTCCGCTCATCCTAATAAATCATTTGGGTCATCCAAAGTTTAGGATAAATTCATTGTCCAATGTAGTATGAGTAAAGGCATTTTCAAACCTATTATTAATATGGGGTAGCATAAATTGAATGGATTAGGAAACCCCATGAAAAATGTAAAGACAAAACATAAATCATAAAACCAAAAGTATTGGCCTCAATCCTAAGCAAATTAAAACTTTCCTGGCATTCAAACAATGAAACATAATCTATTTGATACCCACAGGCCACAGCAAACAAGCCAAAAATAAATACTAAAAAAAACTAAAATCATTAAATTGTAGAAACATTTTCTAAGCACGCCTAATCATTTGCAAATACAGTGGAGATTTTGGTCAATTAATGATGATAGGGCACTAAGATTAATTAACTTAAACAAGTTACTTACTCCCATTTAACTAAAATCACAGGTTAATCATGCAATAATTACTCATTAAAATCACAGGTTAATCATAATAATAACACAAAATTAAGACACCCATTTCTTAAACATGCAATAATTACTCATCAACGACTCTTCGGTCTTGACCTTCCAAAAAAGTTAAAAGAAAATAGTACCTGAATCGAATACGCTTAAGATCATTACCGCCACGTGGAAGCGAAACAAAAGTAATTAGGACACCGGGCTCCACCTGAGCAACCCACTCTCTCGGTTCATTTTCCTCCACCAGCACCACCGGTTCAGCCCGGCGCCCACTGGCCGACAGCAATACCGACGCCGGCGTACCATCCCCACTCGAAATTCCCTTTAGCCTCGCCTCCATTTCCTTCCCCCACACCCTCCCCGTCGCCGCCGAGCTCGAATTCGAGCTCCCGGTACGACGGTAAGACCACCGGAACCTCTCCGATCCGGAGGCCGACTCCGTCTCGGCAAAACTTTTCTGCCGGTGATGTGTCACCGGTCCCGTACACGGACTACAGCTCCGGTAAGCTCCCGATGCCTTCAATGCCATGTCTTTAATCTATAAAACAACAAATTAACAAACATTTTCCCTAATTCATATACACTTCCATACATTTATCGATCAGAAAATCCGTGATAACTGATGAATTTATAGTAGTATATAGTACCTGAGAAGTGAGGGTTTTGATAGCTTGCTTATTATTAGTAGGAGGAGTTCCATTGGAGATTTTGATTTCTTCTGGATCATGTTGATCAAGTTGCTGTTCAGTGTTGCTGGATTGCTTTGAACGAGGCATGCAGGTAAGCATTTTTTTCTTGGGTTTTTGTCCACTTTTGTTGTATATGTAATTGATTGTGTAATGTGTGTGTATATATATAGTTTGTTTATATATACAGAGAGAGAAAAACACGCAGTAGTGTGTGAAGTTTTAAATGTGATAGTAGTAAAGAAAGGGGATATGAGGATATAGTAGAGTGGAGATAACGAGGAGGGAAGGAGCAAGTGCTGTGCCACTTTTAATGGCTTCCTTAATTTACGCCACAAAACAGATTCCTTTCCTTGCTTACTAGCTTAATTGCTCATTTATTAGTAAAACCCAAATTATTTTTATAATTAGCACCACTACTGTTACTATTTCCATTCATAAGCATGTACTATACTGATAATCAACGTTGGACATATAAGTTGTTATCATTAAAACCTTGGATCATAACATTTTAGTTGAACTTTTGGTGGGATAAGATAAGTAAAGAAAATACTATTGAGAAAATGGAGTCTTATTATGCTATAATTTGACACTACAACAAAATTGCTAATAACGACATATCTGGTCGCTAATGAGAAATCAACGACGAATTTCAATCGCTAAAAGTCGTCATTAAAAGATAAATAGCGACCGACATCAATGATCGACGTACTTGTCACGATTTACAGCGACGGATGTCGTCGCTAATCTAAGTCAACAGTGTCACTGACGTGACGAGGCTTTACCGATTTATCGACTGACAATTTGACATTAGCGACATAAATCCATCCTTATCTTATTTTAATTAAATTTTTTTAAATGAAAGAAATTCGTCGCTAAGGTTATTTGCAACATCACTGTCCGTCGCTAATATTATTTTTTTGTTTTTTAAAAACTAAATAGATCGTGGTTGCGAATAGAGACAATATCCATCGTTAAAAGTCAAAAAAAATACTTTTGTTGTTTTTCTTTATTCCTTATTTTTTGTATTTTTTACAATCCCAATTGTTAGTTTTTATTATTTGTGATTTTAATGATGACATATGTTTATAAATATAAGTTATTTAATGGACTGGATTGATTTTGTAATGGTTTGTTAAAAATGATATATAGTCAGTTTATTCTATGATGGTCCAACAAGGTTAAAAGTCAAATTATTGTGTTAAATTAGTTTTCGAATTGAGATATATTAAAGAGTTTGATTAACTGTGCAGTTTGTTCCAATTTTGAATAGGAGTATCATGAAAACAGGTAGTGATGCACAACAGGCCGACCTGACCTGATCCGGCCTGGGCCTGCCAGGCTTTAGCAGTTGTCAAGGTCAGGCCAGGCCTTGACTTTTGATCTACAAGGCCAGATCAGGCCAGGTTTGGCAATAAAATATGGAGCATGTTAAGGCCTACAGACCAGATCAGGTCAGGCTCAATCCAGGCCTAGCCCAGGCCTTCAAACATCCAATTTGGACTTCCGAGTTTTACTACAAATTTTTTTTATCTTACTCTCCTCCATTTATATACAAAAGTAGGAGAAGAAAAGCATAATATATGATATGAGACTTTGAAACAAAGATGCATTAGAGCTGAAAAGACCTCTCACTTTTATAACTTCTTGTTAAACATATTTTTCTTGAGGTGTCAATGTGGGACTTCGTTCACTCCATTACTCATGCATTCCTCAGACACTTGACCAAAATTTTAAATTAAATAAAACAAGTGGGAATTAAGTCAAGACAAACTATGAAGATATCATTTCAATAGATGATTAATCATATGTCAAATGCTAGATAGATTCTGAATATTCACATGCACATTCAATACAAGTAGTATGCATTATATATTAATTAATTATTATCTGACCCAAGATTGTTACTAATGCCATTAATAAAGTATTGTAGAATGTTACAGTGAACTGCAAAATTTCTGCTTTAGTTCCTTTCATCTATGTCTATCTCTTAGCCAAAAACCCATAAATTTATGTCAGCAATCATAGCCTTATGATTGACTAAATACAAATATAGTTGCACACTTAGGGAATGTTCTTAACACTTCAAGAGTAAGAAATCAATTCAAGAACAAAAAATCACATTCAGTACCTGGATTTTGTGAGAGCATCAGGTTTAACAGAAGCTTCTTCTTAATTTCTTGGGCATGATATACTTCACGAAGGAAATACGAATGATCCTTTACTCCCTTTATACCAAAGGTCAAGGGCTCAGTGTAAGACCCCAACTTTTATAAATAAAAATGAATTTTCTATAAATATTATTTTTGAATATTATGGAGTAAAATTGATATAATAGTTGTGGGTAATATTTATAAATTTTGTAAAAGTAAGCAAGTTGTTATAAAATATTCGCCATTTTAATAATATTTTTTGTCGGGAAATATTCGTACGACTAATTTTCAATCATTGGTGGACCCCATAGCGGAAGTATTGTCGTAGTTAGAAAACGACAAAATTATCTTTCTATAAAAATAATCTATGGAGGTGTTACCGTTAAAAGCGCTGAACTACCCTAGGTAGTAAAAGTACAAGAATACGCTGGCGTGGTTGCATAAGTAGCACACAAAGATTGATTATTGATGCTTACGTGAGAAGTCACCGATATACTCAATTATTGCTACGATAATTGCTTTGCATCATATCTCTTATATTATTGATTCAATTATTGTCACAAAGATCATCTCAGATAATATGTTATATTATTAAATCCATAATTGAGACGACAAGTTATAAATGATTAATAATTGTTGAAAGATTAAATATGTGTTGATTAAAAATAAAATGATTTGTGGTAATATTTATTCAATCCTTGATGTATATAAAGAGTCTGTTATGAGACGTAAGTTTGGTTATTTTATGGGGGGCCCATATGTCATCATCTAAGAGTCTCTTTGTCAATAGTAATTACCTTCACAATAGTAATTACTTTCATTAATAGTAATTACCTTCGTCAATAGTAATTACCTTCATTCAATAGTAATTACCTTCGTGAATAGTAATTACCTTCATCGATAGTAATTATCTTTACCGCACGCCAAATCACTTGCCGTTTCACATTACTGACACGGCCAAACCACTTTTCTTTTCACATCACTCAAATATCGCTTCACTTGCCTTTTCACACGGCAAGTGCTTTTTAGAAATCTTCTATAAATAGAGGCCTAGTGCTTCATTATTTTTCACGAATTCATTCAAGCTATGAGAGAGAAAAGTATAGAGAAAATAAGAGAAAGAAGAAGAGTATTCTATTACTACACTATCGCAAAGATTCAATCTCCTACTAAAGTAAGGGGTGTTATTCTTTCTTATTCATGAAGAGAAATGTTGTTATTCCATCGCTTATTATTCTCGTTGGAATAACTTCGTCTACGCGGCTTTACCTATACTTGGTGACATTCTTCTATTATTCTGCATTTGGAACATCCTCGTCATACATGTTTTTACACCGGACCGGGTTCCGCTCTTTTTATTATTATTCATTGGAACATCCTCGTCTGCATGTGTTTTACGCCGCACTGGTTCCATTCTTTATTATTCTCATTGGAATATCCTCGTCATGCGTTTTACGCCGACCGGGTTCATTATTTATTATTCATTGGAATAACCGCCTTGCATTTGGCCTATCGCATGCATGGTGATTTCTTTTGTTATTCCATTCTTTATTATACTCATTGGTTATAACTTTGACTTTCTATACTCCATGAAATTAGTGGAATATCCTCGATATTTAAGCTTTCATCCAAAGATCCTTTCATGGAAATATTCTTCTAAGTATTCTTGAATTTTACTCTCTACAAAGCGAAAGATCATGTCGATAATTTGACGTTAATAATTCCTCGGATAAAATAATTCTTGAACTTGTTTTATTGAATTCTTATATCATTGTCATCATCCTCATGTTTATATTTTGTTGAAAGTCATCTCATGGCCTATAAGGCATAGATGGACTTGGTATGATTATGACCAGTGATTATTCGGCAGTAATCATGACCGTAATGTTACAAATGATGTGGTAAAAGTTCTCATTGGCCCGTAGTGCATTGATGGACGATTGTTGGCATGATTATGACCATTAATGAATACACAAATATTCTTGGCCCGTGTAGTGCATGGATAATTGTGGTCGTGATACTAAATAATATCCTCGGCCGTAGAAGGCATGGGTGATTCGATGATGTGGAATATTTATTGTTTGAGTCTCATTTATAACAAAGATGAAAAACCTTTTAAATCATAAAACATAGTAGATTTTATTTTCTACTTGACTCTTTTAATGGATTCATTGGTTCACCACAGCTTAAACTTGATGTTTATTATATTTTATCGCTTTAACAACGTTGAAGGCTAATGTTAATTTATTCTCGCATTATCTTAGTCATAATATTTCTTATCGGGCTAGTTGAGCTCACCCTTTCTTTCAACTGCTCTCTCTTGGAAATGAGAATATAGCCGGACGCAGTCGGGGAACGGAGTAATGGTCCGAGGATAAAGAATAAGAGTCCTCACTATTCAGTGAAATAGTGTGATAATAATTGTAATGAGGACTCCTTTTGAGTTTGTATAATCTCTAGTAGATAATATTTGTATTCAAACTCACGCTTTATGTTTTGTCATATTGTACATTGACAAATATTAGTAAATTGTATTTGAATTACATACCACGATCTCTGGCGACCCAAGATGGGTGATGTATACCTAATTTTGGGGCGTCCACACTCTGACTCAAAGAATGATGACAAGCTTGTCATATGCAACTTTAAACTGATAATGCTCATGAGGGAATCCAGCATCGCCAACTGTCTCACAGTACACCTGATTCAATGAAGCAATAAGACTTCTAACAAAAATGAATGTAGTGAAAGAAAGTTGCACATATTTATAGTTGATCATCTTTTTGTATGTCTATGATCTTATTCATAAATTAGTGAGCATTTTTATAGTTGAGTGGTATAATGTGATTTTCTTTGTGGCTCAAACTAAATTTGAAATGTTTTTAACAAATTTTTATGCATATATTGAAGGCAGTACAATATAGTATAGAAGGTGATAGAAAGTGTACAGTACATGCCCCATGTCACCAGTTCAAACTATTTCAAAGTCCCACTTCAGTTGAACTTGAATTGAGCATTACACTTTACATTATAAAAGGACTAGCAAGTATCATTAACGCTTAAATCTTAAGCTGACTGACTCGTGGCCAGGCCTGTGCCTTAGGCTAGTCTAAACCGCAGGCGGACCAAAAACGAAAGGTCGGCCAGCCGAAGTTTCAAGGCCGTGCCGTTTGATATATGTCAAAAATTGTGGTCTGTTTCTGGCCTTGCAGGGTGGACTTGTCTGGCCCAGGCTTTGACCAGGCCGAGGATTGACCAGGCCGGGCTCAGGCCAGATTAAGGCCAAGCCTCGGGCCGCAGGCCATTTGTGCACCACTAAAAACAGGAATAGCTATACAAGTTATTTAAGGAAATGACTCTAACAACCTTATCATGAATATTCTAGCTCCTTAATTTCAGCCTGAGTTATTATCATATCTGTAACTTACTCTTTTGAGAATATTTTATAGTCGTTATCTATAATAGTGTTGCTAAAATCTCTATCTCCTTCAATCAAAGTCAAGCCTTTCATGCTATTATAGTCGTTGTTTTTCATCCTATAAATGTTCTTCATGCTCAGTTAATAATCACAGAACACTTGAAGCTGCAAACCAGTTGATAATACATTAGAGAGCTTACTTAGTGTTATTTCAGTTATTGATTGTATCATTCTTAAATCTTTTTGAGCTGAAAGTTATACTTTTTCATAACCTTTGTAATCTGAGTACAAGCCTAGTTTGGCTTGGGTTCACTTGTAATAGTTAGTTTGTTCAAAGAAAGCTTTAAAGGTCTCGGTGGTGAGAAAAGTTACATAGGTGCAAAAGTTGCAGAGGTGCAAGGGGACATTAGTGTCCAAATCAGAGTTGGATTGCTTTGAACATGAAAGTTTTTCTTTATAACTAATTGAGTATTAAGTTTAATAAAAAGAGTCTCCAATACCAATTGGTATTAGACGTGGATGTAGGCCATTAGACTAGAGGTTAGGGGTTGAACAATGTAAAAATCTTTGTGTCATTTACTATTTTGTTCTTCTCTATTCTGTTTTCTAACTTCTGGATTGTTTGTTCTGCTCACGTTTGAAGATATACTCATCCAGACACTAAAGCAGACAATCATATTTATCTAATAGTAATTGACAAAGAACATAAGCTAAAGCAGACATGCATACCTGTCTAATTTAAACCTGTTGTAGAAAAAATCAAAAAGATTTCATTATATATCACTTTTAACTTAGACACATATTCACCCCATCTAGGTGTGCACATACACGAAATTACAATGGTATCAGAGCTTGACTCTACTAATATTGATCTTAGCAGGTCGTAGTGAAGTAAATGCAAAAAGCATTACATCAGCGATGGACTATTTGTGACGGTCATTTGTTCGTTGTTATGTATTTTCATTAAATGGCATGGAGCCAATAACGACAACCAAACCGTTGTTGATGTTATATGTTGGTCGATACTATTTGGATCTATGGGGTAAAATTGTGGAAAACCTACATATAACGATGGCTTAGCGACGAATTATGTCGCTAATAGTATCAACGACTAGTATGAGCAGCCGTCCCTATTGGAAATGATAGAAGCCGTCGCTAATGAGATGAGAATTTTTTGTGTAGTGTGATTCAGACATGAGTTGTTAAATATAGTATCGGATGCGACTCTCGAAAATTTGGGTCAAGTCTTTTAATCAAATTGCCTGAGGTGGAGACACAAATGCGAGTTTGATAAGCCACCGATATTATCCCACAATGGCTAAAGAGGCAACCTAATCCCATATTATAACATATATAATATTCGGATGTGTATATAAAGATTCAAGTTACTATCATTAATACGTTTAGGCATGACTTTTTGAATGAGCATGTGGTGGGTTAAGATGACCCAAGAAAATACTATTAAGAAAACACATTGAGCCTTATTATGTTGTGATTTGATTTGGACTCGTAATTTAACCTAGTTGTTATAATGTTTATACTTGAAAATAAAGTTTGTGATGGAAATCGAAATTGAACTTAAATGATAAGGTCCAATTTATAATTTATAATTTACATTTTAATTTTAGAGTTCCATGAGGTGTATGGTTAGTTATGTGTAATTTTCATATTATATATAGGGCAATATGTATATACACAGTTGTGTAGTACACAATCGTGTTATGGTATTTTTTTAGGCTATAACGACGGTTCAACCGTTGTCATAAACGACTGTGTACTACACTGCTGTGTATATATATTTTTAACTTATATATATATATATATATATATATATATAAAATATATGTACATAGTTGTATAGTACACAGTCGGCTATAGCGACGGTTTTATGAGCTTTAGCAATAGTGAAATCGTCGCTTCACTGTCGCCATAGCTATTCTGGGATACGGCGACGGGTGAACCGTCATCATTGCCCAAAAAACCCGTCGTCATATCTCGACTATGTAATACACAATTGTGTATATACATATACTCATATATATATATATATATATATATATATATATATATATATATATATATGTGAATCATTTTGAAAGTGTTTTTGTTGAGTTTAGATCGGTCCGGATCTTAAGCTCACCCCTTATCCAATTCACCCCTTTTAGCGACGGACACGGCGACAGCTCGTCACTATACAACCGTTGCTCTATACTTTTAGCAACGCTTATATGTTGTTAAATCGCTAAAAGTATAGATTTACGCTTATACGAGATCGAATCGTCACGTATCCGGCTGTTAAAGGAGGTATAAACTTCGGATGAGTTGGATAAGGGGTGAACTTAAGATCCGGACTCGTCTTTAGATATCAGTAATTAGGTGATAGATACAGTAGGTAGGTTTTTAAAGGGGAAAGAATGAAAAAGAACGAAGAATTTGAAGAAAAAGTATTCAGAATATCAAAGCAAAGGATCGGATTGTCTTTATACTTTACTTTCTTTCTTTTTATGAAAGTGGAATTCGTAGTCATATTGTCAATCATTCGCTGCAGGTAATATGTTTAAAAATCAGGATCAGGCATATTGATTGAGTGGTTAGTTTTTGGCAAAAAAATATGCGACGAAAATCAATGAACTTACGTGTATGAAATTTGGCCCATTGAAAATTAGTACGCAGTTAATGGGCTCTCTCTTTTGGGCCTGCGATATATAGAGTTTGAATAGGCTTATGGGTCATGCTCAGAATTTAAAGCAGATATGGAGCAACTCAAATATATATTATCATTATCCATCCAACCCACCGACCCTTTTATAAGTTAATATTTATTATCTTAACTTTTGAAGTTAATTTTAAAAACTTTAAATTAATGCGATTGATGTAAGTTTTAATAATGATAATTTTTATTAATATTATTTTTCAAGTAACTGACTATATTGTGATTGTATTAATCAAAATCATATAATTTATATAAATTTTTAATTTTAAAACCAAAGTACTAAACTTTAAAGAGACTCGTATTTCTTACATAAAATCCCTTTCGTTCCAAAATTAATTTATATTTTTATTCTCAATTCATTCTAAAATTATAAATATCTTTTAATTTTAAACTACAAAACCACATGAAAATATAGTTTTTGGTTAAAAGTTGTCCTTTTAGAAGTGTGTTTATACTTGTGGAACACAAGGGATTAATGTCATGTTTATTTGCCAAAATTATAATCTCGAAATTATATTTTTATAAATTATAATCTCAAAATTATTAATTCTAAAATTAAATAGTCTTAATCATATGTTTGTTTTTATAGGATAACTTAAAATAATCAAGTGTTATGTTTGTTTTGTTCAAAATTATTTAAAGAATTGGATAAAAATTTGTCGTTTGGACTATCATACTCTTATTATTAATAACAAATATATCATATTCTCATTAGTTTAAGTATGGATAATAGAATAAGATATATCGGTCTCTTTTTAAATTTTTAGTCTCAAATGATAGGGAGTATAATATGATAATAAATAATTTCTTTTTTAAATTATTTTATTATTCCGTAACTAATAGTCTCAAATATATTTTTAAAAACAAAAAAAAATTAAAATTAAAAATCTAATTTCAAGTAAAATTCTTACAAACATAACGTAACATATTCCCTTCGATTAAATATTAGAAAGATGCTTGTACTATTCTCTTGTTCATTTAAATTTAAAAAAAAAAGAAGAGGAAAAGATAAAAAGAAAAATGATTGTACGGCATCCACTCAACAAGGATTTTACTACGATCAATGTACTTGTTTGTAAAACAATAAATAAAACATGGTCATATTCGGAAAAATGCCACAATACAAACTGACAAAAGTTTATATGAGGTTCTAGATAATAGAAACAAGACAAATTTTCGCATCTTTCGGCGTCGTTTTGGTATCGGAAATAGCAAAATATCCGGAATGCACCGGACTTCAATGATACCTAAGCTTTCGGGTCTAGGGTGCTAAATTAGGTAGATATATGGACCAAAACTACTAACATATTTTAAAAAATAGTTAATATGAAATTAATTTTGATTAATTAATTAATAAAATATCGATACGCAAGTTAGGAGGTAATTTCTCCTTCCGTATCAATATTGTATTAGTCAATTAATTAACTTATCATAAAATTAATTTTAGAGTTCTTTCCCGCGACCGGCCTAGCATCCGACCAAATTTATTATATTTTTTCTATTATCTTTTAAAAAATATATAGTATTTATTCTAATTAAATTTTTTACAGAATGCAGTGATTTAGGTGTAATTTGGATACATATATAACCTTGTTTTGCATATATATCTAAATTACATATAAATAACTGCATTCTGTAAAAAATTTTGTTAAAATAAATACTATACATTTTTTGGAAGGCAGTAGGGAAAAATAAATTTGGCCACTCGCTACTGGCCGATCAACCTAGAATTATTGTAACTTTATGTTAACCGGATCCTTACTTTTAGTTCTTCTTTTTTTAATAACAAATCAATGATGACAAAGCTTTTTATACTAAAACAGTTATTAAATTTTATGCGAATAATTTTTAATACTGCATCCGTCTCTAAAAGTTGATTAAAGATATTATTTTTTTTTATCTCCAAAAAATAAGATAATATATATAAAATGAAGATAAATATGACATTTAGTGGAATCTATTAGTATAAAAAAAATATTTATCACGTATATAATTTTGTAAGACCACTAAAATTAATTTAAAATATTTTTATTCTATTTTTTTAATTTTATTTTTTTTAATATATGTGTATAAATTTTACTTTGTTCATCACTTTGGGCACGAAGAGAGCAGGTGTTATAAGTAATAATATAGTTGAAGGTTTCAATTCCATGCACTTTCTAATTTTGTAATCGAGTAAACTCCCTCTGCCCAAAACAAATGTCTTGATTTTTATGGTTAAATTGAATTATTTTTAAGATAAATAATATGAATATATATATATATATATATATATATATATATATATATATATATATATATTACAAAATTGATTATATAGCAAATTAGTTATAAAATATTAAACTCTTCTCAACATAATCTTGTGTTTTTGAATAGTAAATTATTATTTTTTTTGTAATTTTTTACTCTATACTCTCTCTGCCATTTTTTGATTTTGGTTTAGAAGTCAATTAGGGAGGCTAATTATCTACATACTTTTGCATAGATATATATGTATCTCATCGAATTACTTTAAAATAAATAAACTAAAATTAGTGAGAGTTTAAAAAGTATTTTAATAGTAATCAAATTTTAATCTCATACAAAACACCAATGACAACAAAACTTAATTTTGCCTTAATAAACATATCCTTAATTGTTTAACAAGGGATAATATAAAGGATGGAGGTTGGACTAAATAATCCCTTAAATAAATAACTATTTGACTTATTAAGTTAATTTAGATATTATAAATAAATTTACACTATATTACTCCTATCAATTTTAAGATAATATAATGACCAAAAGACACGATTTTTATTTTTGGTTGTTAATAGTATTAGAATAAAAATAAAAGATGATATTATATTAAATATCTAAATAACTTTATATATATATAATTCTTATTATTCTGATAATATTGATTTTAGTAGTATTTCAATATTATCCACCTCAATTTTTTACTAATATTTTATTAGATATTAAATCCCCGGAAGTTTATATTTTAGTAATTTGATCAATTGGCCAATAGAATACTGACACATATAGAGTCTCGTCTGCATATCAACATTCTATTGATCAATTGACTAACTTACCCAAAAATAAATTTCATGCTAATCACTTCCTAGATCACCCACTCTCAGTGACGATGGGCGTGAATAAAGCCAACAATCCAAGCGACGTCAGCTGCAACGTGGACAAGCGGGTAAAGTGATACGTGGACGGTAAAGGGCGGGGAAGGTTGTTTGCGTGTGATATAGGTGGGTTTGGGGTTTTTGGTGGGACCAAAAAAGTTTATTCAGAAGAAAGAGAGGAGAGAGAGACGTTCAAATGCTAAAAAAACAAAAATAATAAAGGGTGAGTGAGGAGTTGTGATAGACTGATGGCAATGGTGGTGGTTGTCTTTATTGGAAATATATTCAACTAATACATTCATCAAAGCCGAGAAGGAGAGGAAGATAGAGAGAATTTTTAGAGAGAGAAAGAGTTTTTTTTCCCTGGAGAGAGAAAAAAGGGTTTCAAGAGAGGAGACATGTCCAAATTCATCCCTACACTTGTGTTTCTTGCTTCTCCTTGACTTACCAGATCCCAAAAGGTTTTCTCTCTCTTTTTCATTTCATTTTTGCTGTTATCATATTTATTTACTTGTGCGTGTATTTGTATATTTGCTAGTCTAGTTTCTTCTTCTTATTCAGTTTTAGCTTTTTTGTTGCTTCTTTTGCTTTTTGCTTTTTATTTTATTTTTTGTTTTGTAAACATATACGTATTGGATATTTATGCGGTGGGTTTTGTTTATTTTTCTTCAATGCATGTGGGTTTTGCGATTATGTTGTTGTTTCTGTAGTAGATGGGAAGGGAATATGTGGGAGAAGTTGTTGCTTTTGTTGGGTTCTTTGTTTGTTTGAAGTTTTGGCAGATTCTCTCTCTCTCACCCCACCCCACCCCACCCCACCCCACCCCACGCTACCCTACTCTACCCTTCCACGGGGATACAACTGAAGCTTAAAAAAGTTGTTTTGGTAATTAAAAAATATAAAATATTTTGAATAATTTTTAAATTTAAAAAAATCTCAATTTGATTTTTTAAAACTCCATGGTCTTAAAATTTATTTGGAATGGAGGGACTAAATATTTATAGAGGCTCCATATATTTAATTAATTTTTTATTAAGAGGCAATTTTTAGTGATTTAGATTTATATTTTCCCTTGAGAGACGATTGAGTCGAATAAAATTTTATCAAATAATTTTTCTATCTTACCCAACCAGATGCTGAGATGCTGAGTAAGGTATTAAAAGGTAAACAAACATCACCTTCTTTGAAGAGAGAAGGGAGTTTGGGTTTTTTTCTTTTTAGTCCTAGCAGCTCCATTTGCTTTTATGTAATTGCTTTTCACCTTGTAGTTTTTTTCTAGAGAACAGATCTCCTGTCCCAACCCCTAATCCTGTCATGTGGTCCTGCCCCTATTTATTGCTGCCGAATAATCCTTATTAACCTTAAATAAGTAAACAAATAAAACGTGAGTGATACATGGGATGGAACATGGTGTGAGACTGGAGATTTTGAATTCGGTTGGGAGTACAACTCATTCCATTTTGTTGGTTGAGGTTTTTGTAGTTCCTGAATAGTTGGGTAAGTGAATAATGTGCAAGATGCATGTTATTTTGGTTGAAAGATTGGACTTTGATTTGTTCGGGTTGATTCAATTAACTGTTGGGAAAAACACCACCCAAAGACTGTTGTTGTTGATAAATTAAATGAATAATAAGAAAGAAAAACAAACAAAGAGACACCAAGATTATCAAACCACGAGACACCAAGAATTTTTACGTGGAAAACCCTCTAAAACTAAGAGGTAAAAACCACTTTTATTTCTCCAAAAATCCACTAGAATAATATGAGAGAATACAAAAGATATCTTAATTTGAGTACAAACTCAAATTACTTCACCACAATAACTATGTGATGGAACCCAAATAAAACACCCTTCTATTTGAACTATCTTTCTCCTCTCTATTTACTAAAGCTTCACGTGAAGCTTCTTTCTCTCACTTCTCTTTTCTTCCAACTCTTGGATTGCTTCTCGGATGAGACTTGAGAGAGAGTTGGTTTTTGGTGTGTTTTTCTTCTTATGCTTAGCCTTCCTTTTATAGCCAAATGGAGGAGGATAAGATAATTAGTTTGGCAAGATTTTCAACAAAGTAGGGAGCAAAAAATCAAAGTTTGGTAAAAAGAAATTCAAATGTTGGTAAAGTGGGTGAGGAACTTTTGACTAATTGGTAAAGTGGGTGAGGAACTTTTGACTAACAATCTCCCCTCCTAACCCCAATCTCAAATGACCCCGCCACTGAGTCCATCCCACCAATTCCTTGCAAAATTCCTGCTTGTCACGAAAGTAACAACTTTTGTTAACATGTCTGAGGATTCTCGCCGCATGAACTTTCTTCACTTTCATCAATTCCTTTTCCATCACTTCTCGAAGCCGATAACGAACATCAATATGTTTGGTCCGATTATGATACGTGGCATTCTCGGTCAAGTCAATCAGACTCGACTATCACAATAAACCACGACTCATCTTGTTTTCAAACCCAACTCTTGAGAAACCGCTTTAACCACAACATCTCCTCGCTCGCTTCAAGAAGAAATGATGTATTCTCGACTCACCAGAGATAAGCAACACACTTTTGCAACTTGATCCCATGACATCGCTTCCCCCAAAAAGTAAACAAATACCCAAGAGATTTCTTCTTCTCGTAACTCCGCCATGTCTCATCTCAGAAAACCCTCCAAGATTGGACTCAGTACTACCAAAAAACCAAACATAAACCGGGAAGTAGCTTTCAAGTATCCGAGAATCCACTTAATCGCTTCCCAATGTTCTTTGCCAGATTTGACAAATACCGCCACAACGCCAATCGCATTTAGCAATATCCGTCGCAGACAAACCATCAGATACATAAGACTCCCTACAAAGCAGAGGAGTAGGAAATCGCTTCCATATCATCTCTCCTTCCTCGGTAGAAGGACACATGCACTTTGTCAACTTAATACGACTACCAAAAGTGTGCTAACTGTTTAAGATCACTCATGTTGAACCTTGCAAGCACCATTTCAACATACTTCTCTTGGACAACCACAACCTCTTGGCTTTCCCATCACGTAACAATCTTCATACCCAAAATCTGCTTATTTGACCCAAGTCCTTCATATCAAAGGACTTGAACAACTCACCTCGAGCTCAGAATCATATCAAAGATCCCCGCCTAACTATCAACATATCATCTACATATAACAATGTAATAACGGTTACCATCCGGGAACCTCTTGACATACACACAATGATCTCGCAATTGTTCTACTATAACCTCGATCCACCATAAATGAATCAAATTTCATGTACCATCGCCTTGGGGCTTGTTTCAGTCGCATAAACTTTTCTTCAACTTGCGGACCAAGTGTTCTTTCCTTTAACTTCAAATCCTCCGGGTTGTTCCACATGTAGATTTCTTCCTTCAAATCACCATGAAGAAAAGCAGCCTTCACATCCAACCGCTTTCAAGCTCAAGATCCATACTAAGAACTAATCCCAAAGACTACTCGAATAGAAGTCATCTTTACGATCGGAGAAAAAATCTCATCGAAGTCAATACCTTGCTTTTGAAAGCAAAATCCTTGACAACTAATCGAGTCTTCAGACTTTACTAGTTTATCGCCATCCTTCTTAAGCTTAAACACCCATTTGTTCTTTAATGTTTTCGCTTTCTAAGTGTAGTAACTCATAGGTGTGATTCTTCGTGCAAAGAATCCATCTCATCTTGTGATAGCTCTCCTACCCAATTGCCGCATCCTTATGAGTCTCGACTTCTTGAAAATCCTTTGGCTCCCCCTCTTCAAAGAATTAAAAGATATTCGGATGAAGGATATCCGATCATGGCACACGCTTCTCTAGTGGATCTTCTTAGTGAGGTTCTTCAATATCGTGTTGCTCCCCGATCAACACTCTCTGCGATCCGACCCATCACCATCGTGCAAGTGTCTCAGATCGGTCATATCTTCATTCGACCTCCTTCTCCAACTTTGGGCATTCTCAGACTTTGGAGGAGGAACTTCACCGAGGTCCGGAACTCTATTATCTCCGGGTCAGTAGCATTATCGTAATGCTCATAATTCGTGCTCATGAAACACATCATCTCCGCTTCTTGAATAATTTTCTCTCAGACCGATCCCATAACCGGATCCAAACTCGATCTCCATAGCTAACAAATACATACGGAGTAGATTTGTCATCAAGTTTCGATCTTTGTTCCTTGGGATATGTGCAAAAGCCTTGCACCCAAATACCCTCAAATAAGAATAAGACAAATCCTTACCACTCCAAATCTTTTCTCGAATCAAAAATCCAACTGGTCTTGATGGAGATCTATTAATCGTAACAAGCAAGACGAATAGCCTTCACCCCGTAATGACTTAGGCGATTTTAGCCATTCTCAACATGCATCGCACTCTCTCAATAATAGTGCGGTTCATTCTCTCACCCACACCATTATCTTTGGTACCACGAGAACGATCTGCTGCCGAATGCCATGCTTATCGCAATATTCAACAAACTCCTTTGAAGTGTATTCCCTCCGTTGTCGCCACGAAGACACTTCAATGATTTCCCGATCTCCTTTTCAACCATATAGATTTAAGACTAAAAATGTCGGAATACCCGGTCTTTTGTTCTCAACAAAAATACCCACACCTTCCGCTAAGCATCATCAATAAAGGTAACGAAGTACCTATTTCCACCCAAAGACTCAACCTCAATGGGTCCACATACATCGGAATATACTCTCTAGTAGTTCGATTTTCTTTTAATTTAACTACTAAAAGAGACTCTATGTTGTTTCCCAAACAAACAATAATCACAAGGGCTTAAAACAAGACTTTTAAGCGGAAGGAATGAGTGACCTTTTGGCTAATAACCGCAACCCTTTCTCACTCATGTGGCCAAGCCTCTTATGCCATAAGTTCGTGAAGAGTCATCCTCAATCGCATTCAATTCACTAGAAACACATCTTCATACGAGTCTTGTACAACGAACAACAAGCAAGCCTCTCTTGCAATCACCATAGAGCCCTTCGTAAGCTTCCACTTTCCATCGCCAAAGTGATTCTCATAGCCTTCTCTCGCCTAAGGCCATGCCAAAAATCGTGTTGAGACGCAACTGAACGCGTGTCTAACATCCCTCAAGGTAACAAAGGTCAACCAACACCGTTTGAATGCAAACATCTCCAATTCCAATAATCTTGGGTCGATCAAGATTTCCCATTCTCACGCACTCCAAAGTCTCCAAATTTGTAAGTTGTGAAAAATTCTCTTAGGTGTCGCGTGATACGATGCACCAAAGATCAACCACCCAATCAACTTTCTCGATCATCAACGCAAGTATTCTTTTTCCCCAAATGAAAGAATCACAACATCTTCTATGATCGCGGCCGCAGTGTTCTTTTCCTCAACCTTTCCCTCGCCACCATTTTTCTCGCTTGCTTCAACCAGATTCTGCAATTTCTCCCGAAATGACCTTCCTTATCAGAATGGAAACATTTATATGTTTCACTTCTGCAGTCTTCGACTTGCTTCTCTAGTTTTTGCTTTTGCAATGACTTGATCTCCTTTGTGAGATCCTCTAAAATTGCTTCGCCTCGCTCTCTCGTGATGTGAGAGCATTTAGTCTCAAAATTTACGCCTTCGCTTCCTTTCGCTTTGTCTCCTCATTATGAAGACTATTTTCACCATCTGTGATAGTCATTTTTCCTTCGAGTCAATTGCTTAGACACCACCAAGGTCTCCCAAATTGTTTGGCAAACGAATCGAGAAGCGGGAGAGCCTCAATCTCATCATCAAGATTCAACTTCACGGTGGACAACCGTTCACCAAACCTCGAACTCACTCATATGCTCCGGCCACACTTCTCCCGGCCCTCAGACTTTAGATTCACAATTTTCCGAATGACAAAAGTTTTATTTTGTGCATTCTTCTTCTCGCATATGTAGACTCTAGTGTTGTCCATAAAGTGTGAGCATCCGCTCTCGCTAAAACACGATGGAACACACTTTGATCAATCCAATCGCTTGATGTGACCAATAGTCTTCCTATTCATTTTATTCCAATCACCTTTCGATTTATCCACTCGCTTCTTTCCTCGAGCTCCAACGGATCATATAAATCCTTGCAATAAAGGATATCCTCCATTCTGGGCTTCCAGATCGAAAAATTTGAAGAGGTCAATTTAATCATGGCTCCGACTGATTCCTCCATAAAATTTATCAAAAACAACCAAGCAAATAACCTTAGCTTTGATACCAGTTGTTGCGAAAAAACACCACCCAAAGACTGTTGTTGTTGATAAATTAAATGAATAATAAGAAAGAAAAACAAACAAAGAGACACCAAGATTATCAAACCACGAGACACCAAGAATTTTTACGTGGAAAACCCTCTAAAACTAAGAGGTAAAAACCACGGACGATCTCTCTCAGAAAAATCCACTAGAATAATATGAGAGAATATAAAGATATCTTAATTTGAGTACAAACTCAAATTACTTCACCACAATAACTATGTGATGGAACCCAAATAAAACACCCTTCTATTTGAACTATCTTTCTCCCTCTCTATTTACTAAAGCTTCACAGAAGCTTCTTTCTCTCACTCTCTATTTCTTCCAACTCTTGGATTGCTCTCGGATGAGACTTGAGAGAGTTGGTTTTTGGTGTGTTTTTCTTCTTATGCTTAGCCTTCCTTTTATAGCCAAATGGAGGAGGATAGCATAATTAGTTTGGCAAGATTTTCAACAAAGTAGGGAGCAAAAAATCAAAGTTTGGTGAAAAGAAATTCAAATGTTGGTAAAGTGGGTGAGGAACTTTTGACTAATTGGTAAAGTGGGTGAGGAACTTTTGACTAACATTAACATAGTGAACAATATCTCAAAACTTAAAGTGAGATAGATCATTATGAGTAGGTAAACTGTTCTTATGAAGTTATCAAGTCCATTTATTACATAGTTTTTTCGCTTCTTAGTACATAGATAGACCACCAACTACTTGATCCTATAAACAATAATGTCGAAGGTTTTCTACGCTATTCTTAATTTTGTGCAAAAGTTTTGATGTATTGACCTATTAAATGGAAAAAGTATCCAGTGGAGTTGTCAAAACAGACATTCCAAATTTGTATAACCACACGCATGGGTTTATTAGGGTTGTTTAGATAGTTAGATGGTGTGATATAACGTTGCTTGGATTTATGATCACACTGCACATTATTGTACAGGAGTGTAGTGTCACGCCACATCAGTATGATGTCATGGTTGACATTCCCATAGGCCGATTTCTCCTTTAAATGGTGCCTTTTTTATATGTGAAATTAAATTTGAACATCATGTGAACTCCGCCTTAATATGCAAAGAGTGACCACGATCTAATTGCCCAAACGTTTGGGTCAAGTTGGATTCAAACATGTGCATCAAGGCCTTTGTCAAGGACATATAGTCAAACTAACAAAGCTAATGAGGACTTCAAAAAGTCAAACAAAATCCAGGTACATGAAATTCTAAGCTTGAATTTTGATGGCGAGGGAATAAATTTATGGAAGTTTAAGCAAGTTTCTAACAATGAACCTACTTAAATAAAGTTTCCTCTGGAAGATTATAATGATATTTTAAGATGTTTAAGTTCAACCTTTATAGCCTTTAAATACTAACTTGTTCCAAGATACGTTGAACAATAAAGTTACTGTATTTTAATCAATCTATTTTATGGTTGAAAATTCCATTTTCTTTTGTTAGAAAATAAATGAATGGAAACAACATGCGTGTAGTGGGTACATTAAGAATCTGTTTGAAACTAAAAGGTTTGACTTTTTAAAAGCTAAAATATTTCGTTGATAAGGGTTTGTTTGTTGGTTAGCCATTTTGATCCTAGATATGATAAATAGATAAATTATATGTATATTTTCTGAATTTTAACCCTTTAAATCAGATTATATAGAAATTTATTATATGTGCGTGTGCTTGGTGATGGGTGAGGTGATTGATGACGTTGGGTTGGAGGGGAAAGAGTGGAGAAGAGAAGAGAACAAATGTCCCAGCTTGAAGTCATATTTCATTAGGGAAAAAGAAATTACATCCGCTAATATATGCTTCACTTGCTCAAAGTATTATAAACCATCTCATTGACATGTTGAATTATTATATTTGTTTGGATGGAAAGTTTTGAAAATCATAAGATTTGGGAACATACAATTTTACATATTTATTATTTTGTATAAATTACTTTATTATCAATTAAAAAAAGGCTTTGGTAGCATGATTTTTACTATGGACTCTTAGTGAGATACTTAAAAAACAATAAATGAACTCTTGAAATGGGACAAATGAGCATTTGGAGGCAAGAAGGTATAAAGAAGCTGTTTCTTTAGGGACACGTGTTAGCAGTGAACGTTTTTGCTGTGGTTGTGCTTGTTCATGTGTATGATTTTTTGTTCTTCTAATCTTTGGAGAATCAGAACTTAGATTTCTATGAGAAAATAGGACTTGGTACTAACGTTTGTTCCTTTAAATCTGATCACCAAGTGACTAACTGCTTTAGTATCTAACTTCTTTGATTGTTTATGAACAGGAGTAGTTGTTACATAATCTTGAGATTCAAAACTTATGTGGTTTATAATGAAATTACATTTTCCCCCTGGGTCGTGTAATTATCTGATTCTATTCAAGATTCTCTTGTTACTTCATGTTTTTTATTAGTTTAGCCTTGGCTTATTGTTTTTTCCCATTTAAAACGTTCTAATCTTGAAGCTATCTGCATCTTACACTAGTTTATTATTTTAATATCTGAAAGATTTGATTCAATTTAGAATGATTCGATAAAGTACATGGCTGTACGAGTGCAAGACTTCCCCAAGAATTTTTTTTGTCAAAGTTCTATCCAGCCAATGCCCCATTTTCCTTCTACCACCACAGCATGGTGGAATTTTCAGGAACAACAGTTTCCTCAGCCTTTATCCAAAAGTTTAAGCTTGAAAATGGGATCTTCTCCTCAAGCCTGTCAGGAGGGGAAGCATGCAGGTCATCAACCACAAGGCCAGGACTCATCCTCAACTCAGTTGACTGATCAACCTCACCAAGAAGTGGCTGCTGTAGGAGGGAACAATTATCAAGATCAATGCATTTCTTCCGATACAGGTTATGCTGCCTTCTGTTTCTTGATTATCTTTTATTTCTTTAATCATTTTGTAAGGTACAAATTATCATTAAATGTATCTTGACGTTCTGTTTTACACTTCAATTTTCTATGGCTCATTTTCTTCTAATGGTTTATTACGATTATATATCAGAAATGAATTATCCATCTGGTTGTACTTTGTAGTTTGTACAATACTAAATCCTTACTATATGTGTCCGCTTTCCTGTTTGATACTTTGATGTCTTTTTATTTGTTTGTCTTCCCTTTTTGGGTGTATAAGTTGATATGAAGATGAAAATTGTTAGTAAAACAATCTCCTCAAACTTTGAAGGATCTTTTTATTTATTTCATGGAATTTCAATGAAAATATTGGTGGATTTATGCGTTCTGGTAATCTTACTCTCGCTAAATACTTCCCCTAGTTTACTTTTGAGATGGAATCTTTATTTTTTTTGATAATTTTATATTAGTAATTTTTTTTAAAACTCACCCTTTTCTTGACATGCTAAGGATCGAACTCCCAACCTCATGGTTATCATGAGTTGGGTCATACCACTGGGCCAAAGGCCACTCGGTCCCAAAAAAGCGATTTTCTTTTTTTTTACCCCCATAAATGGTTATGTCTCTATGGTGGCGATAGACTGACATGTTAAAGCTTGCATTAAGGTAATATATTCTTTTACTTGCTTCTGGGATTGGAGGGACCGTCTTGATATATAATTATCTGTACTTTGTCCTTGATGAATGAGTTTAACATCAAGTTGTTTCTAAACATTAAATTGTTCCTTTCCATGTACTCAGCTCAAGATGAAAGCTACAGAAAGCAAGTTGAAGGTCAAGTGAAGCCAGTTTTGTTTTTGGCAAATCCAAGTTTTGGCATCAATTCTCCCCAAGTTGATGTAAACCCATCAATGGTAATTTAAACTGTTGTCCGTCGGTTTTTCTTGATTTCTTGATTGCTAATCCAATGCCAAGTTAATACACACCCGTCAATGGCAATTTAAACTGACATTCGCCTATTTTTCTTGATTTCTTGACTGCTAATCCAATGCTTTTAATTTTCACTTGCAGGCTCACATTCCCTATGCTTTTGGTGATCCCTATGTCAACGGGTTATATACTGCATATGGACCACAGGCTATTGTAAGTAATGTCAAACACATTTATGTTTTACATTACTTGCCACTATGACAGCCTTGCTGCTTTTTATCAATTACTCCCTCCGTCCCATAGTTATAGGCTGATTTCTTTTGGCACATAGTTTAAGAAAATTAGTTAAGTGACAATTTTTAACATAAAATTTTCACATATACCCCTTAATATGGAATTAATGAATAAGTTAATTACTCCTTACTTATCACACTGGAACTCTCAACTTCATTGATTGACGTGTACTGACCATTAAAATCCATAACCATGCATAGAACTTTAACCAAAGAGAATACAACAACATTAAATGTGGTGATAAAAATAATGACATTAAATGTTGTTTTTGTAAAAAAAGAGTAATAGTTGAATATTTATTATAAGGGCATAAAAGTAAAACAATGAACCTAACTAAAATTTATAAATAGTAAGTAGCCTATATATTGGGACATCTCAAAATGGAAAATCAGCCTATAACTATGGGACGGAGGGAGTATAAACTACTGAGCAGAAGGAATCCTAATTAATTACCTCTGTGGTATTGAAATTGAAATTTATGTTGCTCAACTTTCTCGTGAAGCTTTGATCTGAACTACTTTTTGAAGCTTTCCTCTTGCTATGGGGGAAAAAAAAGAAGGGAAAAAAAAGAAGCTCTTCCCTCACCTTTTCCTCCATTGTAATTAAATTGCATTTCAAATCATCTCTACCATGAGTGTTATACTCCAGTGTACTTTTGTTCCTTTCAATTATCTGTTGCTCCAGACATCAGATTCTGGAATTTATGATTATGATCACCATTTGTTGACCCTCCAGTCTCCACTTTCTTTTAGTATTATTATATTATATTTGCTCTCTATTGTTTGCAAACAAGTGATTAGTTTACTTATCTTCAGTTTTATGTTCCTAAATTTGATGATTTAGGTTTTAATTATTTATGTAATGATGGTATGGTTGTTATGAGATCATATCGATTATATCTATCAGTGAGTTAAATTTATTTGCCAAGTGTAGAGTCAGAGCTGGCAAAAATGAGCTATTAAAAAGGGTACAGTTTAGATACGAAAATGGACAAGGAATTGGCTTTGTATGAGAATGAACTATATCAATTGCTCATTCCTGTGATGATGTTCTTAATATGATTCCTGATTGAGAAAACGTGTATGCATTTTTGTTCCTTTTAAACTTTTTTCTCTCTTTTTTGATGAATTTATTTGAAAAGCTAAACTAGAATTTGTTTTACTTGCATCTCATCGTTTTACTCTATTTCCTTGGTATGTAGTTTAAAATTTTCAGAAATGCTAGCTTGTACCAGTTTTATCAGTGCGACTATATAGTAATTCTATCTGGGCTATTATGTAGTTTGACTCTTGCTCCTCTTTTAATGTAATTGTTTTTTAACTTGGCCAGATTCAGTCCCATGTGATTGGTATAGCATCTGCACGGGTCCCACTGCCTATTGAACTTGCAGAAGATGGTCCCATATATGTTAATGCCAAACAATACAATGGGATTCTTAGAAGGAGACAGATACGTGCAAAGCTTGAGGCTCAAAACAAACTCCTCAAGAATAGAAAGGTATGTGATAAAGACACTTTAGAAGGATCCTTTCACCATGGCATGAGAAACTATAACAGAGATGGAAAAAAGGGATACAGTGTAGCGGGTAGAAACTCAGTTTGGTTGCCACCAAGGGTAGTCCTATTAGTTAATTATATCTATATAAACCACAATTGGTTATTCCTAAGTTCAAAGGCTTCATCATCTCATGATCCTCTCATACTATTTTTTGGAATGTTCAATCCTTCTAACGTGTAAATTAAAGTATCCAGGTGGTGTAATGGTGAGTTTTAGGGTCATAATTAAAAGTTTGGATGCAGTAGGTGCTATTGTGAAGTATACTTAATGAGATATTTCACGATAATGTTTGGAAACAAGAAAATGCAGCTCTAAATTTCTATAGAAAATGTGCTTCTGTTATCAGTTTTATGTTCTGGGAAGTTCTAAGATCTTAAATTGTTTAACAAACCTTAGATTGCAGATTAGTTCATTAAGAATTGTAGCATAGCATTGTTGTCATTATAATATTTAATGAAGTATTCATTTGTCAACATCAACGTAGAGCTAATTGGAGCTGTTTTGATGATATATAGCCATATCTTCACGAGTCTCGCCATCGTCATGCACTGAACAGGGTTAGGGGATCGGGCGGACGCTTCCTCAGCACTAAGAATCCACAACCACCAAACCCTACTCCTCCTGCCAACTTTGATCTTGATTCGGGCTCTGTCAGTCAGAAAGAAACTGGCAAAGGTGAAGCATCCCCGGCCTCCTTCTCCAGCATCATGCGTGTTGCTAACAATGATGTCATCTTCGAGCAGCCAGATCAAACATTTCTTCCCGCAAGGGAGGAAGTCGGGGGGCTTATGTGCAATGGACCTCAGCATCGTTAACGTCCGGTGAGAAATGGGAATAAGCAAAAGACCATGTCACCAGCTGGGCAATTCATCCTTGGCTTTGTTACCTTTTAACTTAAATATTGTGTTCGTTGCATGAAGCTGAGTGCTTCTAGCATGTAGTAAAGTAATGTGATGCTAACTTTATCTCATCTTCTACATACATAGTAGGATTCTGAACAATTCATGTTGTGATACATGAATGTTGGATATTCAATAGCAAGTCTATTACAACACAAATATTATGTTGATTCTCCTACCAGTTGGTACAGGATTCTTGTAACTAATTGGGCTTGGAAAGAACCCCGTTGGGTAAATTACATATTCTATTATATTTTTGAAAATAATTACAACAATAGTGTACTCAAAAAATATTTACATAATTTATACATTTTTATATTTAATATTTATTTACAATATTAGTGCAATTAGGATTCCTTAATTTAGGGAATTAGTATGTAATTAGGATTCTTTAATTTAGGGCTTCTTCTCCCTCTCATTATCTACAACTGCATTAGTTAGTTATCACCCTTTCTTCTTCATTCAACGTATATATATATATATATATATATATATATATATATATATAGGGAAAATGGGTATGCATATGTTGTGTTTTTTTTTTTACACAAAGATCCAAAACGACGCTGCTTTTGGAGTTAATAAAAACACGACTTAAGGCTTCTCTCCTTCTCCACAAATCGCGTAAGGCTTCTCCCAAATCGATCGGCATGAGAGCTTCATCCTCCCTTTTCACCTGCTGTTTCAATAAATCGATCGGCAAAAAAGAATTTTTGACTTAAGTTTTCTCTCTCCTGGTCAGAACCTTCTCTCCTTCTCCTCCTCAATCGCCAAGATACCTCCTCCATAATCGATAAGGCTTCTCCCAAATCCTCTTCCGTATAAATCCCTACCACGCCACACCGCCATTGTAATTACCATCGCGACTTTCGCACTAATGCACAGCGCTAATCGCATCGGGCTCGATCTCAACTTCTATTTCGGACCTCGTTGATTCACACCTTCGATTCGGTAAGGGTTTGAACGTATGATGATTTCTAGGTTTATACGACCCTTTAAAACGATTTGGTGAGTTTTAATGGGTTTTTCACCACGATTGTTCCTCCGCTTCTTCCGCAACAATCGTGGGTTTGTATGAATTTTAAATCTTATAATGTAGCGATAAGTGTAGAAATCGCTTTCAAGTTTACGAGATAGAGTCATTTATAATGAAATGTGGAATCATGAATGGAAAATAGAATTTTTTTTTTATTTTTCTTTGGTAATATATAATGTGGTTGCTTTAAGACTTCCGGGAAAATTAAGATAATTTGAATGTGGTTCTTAATGCATTGGTGTTGTTTTGCCTTTGCATAGGCACACACACACTTGAATTGAGACTTGGACTGGTTTTTAAAACAGTACGTTTGTGAATAATTTTTCTAGAGCTGATGTTATATGGAATTTGTCCTTTTAACCTGTTTATGTTTCCTTTAAATTATTTGTGAATAATTTTAAGTAACTATGTCATTATAGTTCAAAAATCGCTATGTCATGGGTAAATATGTTATGTCATTTAATTTTGTTTGTAAATTCTCTGAAAAATCATGTCTCTTCAATACCATCTCTCTATCGCTTCTTCTCAAATGGATAATGTTATGTCACGACAAACTGAGACGACCTTTACCATTACAACACTCGTAGCTCAAGGCGTTAAACCTTCATGACACAGAGTAAAAAATTCGCCCAACATTTTGAATTTTGAATTATATTATCAATTGAATTATATGTTCTTTTTTTCATTCCAGTGTTAATGTAGAGGACGACAATACAAAAACTTCGATAGAAGTTTCATATGTTGGATTATCGTTTCCTAGTCAGGATGACGTATACGCGATGTATAATGCATATGCAAGGCATAAAGGATTCGGACTCCATTTGTCGAATCTTGACAAATCTAAAACTTCGGGGGAGGCAATAGGTCGATTAATTATTTGTAGTAAAGGTGGAATTACAAAAGATAAAGATCAAACACTTGAAGAGAAACCGAAGAAACGACGAAGACAAGTAAGATCTGACTGTCGTGCAAGGATGTGGATCCATTTAAACCAAAAAACGAAGACATGGCGTGTTACTAGTTTTTGTGATGAGATAATCATGAGTTTACTAGCCTTCATCAAGATGGAAACATCGCTCTCATAAGACATATCATCGTAGTCAAACAACCAAAAATTTGATGGAGAAGATGCATGAAACCGGATCATACCCATCAACAATTGCAAAAGTGGTTAATGCTCATGGGAATGGTGAGGATGAGATGATAACAACACAACAATGTGTAGATCATTTGCGCATACAGAGAAAGAATATGGTTGGTCGCGAATGCATTTCTGTAGTTCATCATTTTCTAGCAAAAAAGAGTTAGGACCCGTCATTTTTTTTTTTGCCATAAATTTGAAGAATGATCACAAATCTTAAAAAGTGTTTTTTATGCCGATGGGAGGTCGATATCGCCATATTTATAATTTAGTGATGTAGTTTCTTTTGATGTTACATATCGAACCAATAAATTTTCATTACCATTTGCTCCATTCACGGGGTTAATCACCACGCATAATCTATTTTGTTTGGTTGTGCTTTACTTGCAAATGAGAAAGAGAAATCTTTTATATGGTTGTTTCAAGAGTGGAAGAAATGCATGTGTGAAAAAGATCCTGGGGTAATTATAACAGATCAAGATCATGTTATTTGCAATGCTATAAAGAAAGTCTTTCCTAATACTCGACATCGATTCTGTTCATGGCACATTGAGAAGCATATCACAGAGAGACTTCATCTCTTTCGTTCTAGCAATCAAGCATTTTGTGATGAGTATAAAGCATGGTTTTATAGTGAAACCATATTAGAATCAGAGAGCCGTTGGGAAATTTTGAAGAAGAAGTATGATTTGAATAATAATATTTGGTTGATGAACTTGTATGAAATGTGACATCAATGGGTTCCTGCATACTTCAGAGACATCTTTACAGCTGGAATGACATCTACTCAACGTAGTGAGAGTATTAATTCATTTTTTGATGGATTTGTTCATGCGTTAACTCCATTGAATGAGTTTGTGACGCAATATGAAAATGCTTTTGTATCTCGTCGACAAACAGAGAAAGAAGAAGATTTCAAAACAAAAAATTCTCACCCGATATACGAGACTGAGTTGGAGATTGAGAAACAAGCTGGACAACTCTACACTAGAAAAATGTTTGACATATTTCACACTGAATTTAAGGCTAGTTATTCTTATTGGAAGGAGAAGGTGAGGAAGGATGGAGACATAATTGAATACAAAGTTGGAAAGAGCACAAGTCCTAAAGCTAATTGGAGAACTGTCTTGTATGATGGTGGACAGACTCTTAATTGTTCTTGTGCAAAGTTCGAGATGGAAGGAATGATATGCAAACATATCATTTGTGTTATGAGATTTAAAAAATTTGTTTCAATTCCAGAAATATATATATTGAAAAGATGAACTATGGATGCTAAGTATCGACCTGATATTGTTAGATGTTCATTAAGCGAGGTTGATGTAACTCCTATGATGGTGTTTTCCCTTAAATCAAAAATGTCCAAAGTGTTACAAGATGCTACTTCATCACTGACAATTTTTAATGAAGTTGAATATTTGTTAGATGATATGATAAAAAAGATAAAGGAGAAAAAATTGCAAGACGTGATATGTCAGATGGATTCAAGTAATCAAACATCTAGTCCAGTTATTTCCTTTGTTGACATTCCAGAAATAACAGTGTGTGATCCCAATGGGCCAGTTAGTACTAAAGGTAGACCAAGGGGAGCCTCGATGTGGAGAAGCCAACCATTATAGGACTACTTGTCCAAAACTAGGTACAAACAAAATCGTTCATTTTGTTATATTCTTTATATATTTGTTTGGACTCTATAAATATTTAATTTTTATTTTTTATTGTTGTGTATTAATAGCAAATCAACATAACAAAGACAACGATAATGAAAAAGGGAACTTTACTGATTTTTTATATTAGTACATTACATTGTTAGATAACTGATTCTTTATAAAACTGGATGCTTCCTTGATTTCTTTATAAAACTGGATGGTGTCTAATATATAGTTCTTGTCTTTTTCAGTGTCATACGCGGGTGGTGATTCTGGACGAAATCAATGAAGACCGCCATGATGATGATTGATCGAGGGGTGAGGAGACATTTCCATGACGACATCACAGTGCCACTACTAAGTCCTAGTCCACTATAATCTTTTGTTTCATGTTAGTCATTTCTTGTATAAAGGACTATAGATCCTCCTTGTAGGTTGCTACTTTCTTTTGAAGGATGATTATTCTGTACTTTCTTGTGCTTGGTTATTGGTGATTTTGTTAGCGTGAATGCAGTCCGCCAGGATTTAGCTGTAAAGCTCATCACTATATCTCATGAACTTGTCCTTTAATTTAAACTTACCAACTCATGAATTGCTTATTTATCAAACTTGTGCCCATCATATTGATTTATTCTTGATATGATACATGATTTATCAATTGTGAATGTCTTTCTTGCACATTTTTTTAATTTGACCGCTATGAAGAAGAATGGACCAATAAATGAGGTTTATATGAATACATCTTCTCAATTTTTACTTTAAAATCTATATTCATCAAAGAAAGAAACAAAAATTTAGGTGAAATTCACTATATCATCCTTAAGCTCCCTCCCTCATATATCAATGGTAGGAAATCAAAAAATTAGAAGCACTAGCCAATACCAACTTATAACTTGGTACTCAATTACAACCTTCTAATTAAGATCATATCTTAACAATGCCATCCGAGATAAAAATTAATTCCATCTAACTCAAAGCAAAATCAAAATAAATTTTGCACAACAAAGGAAAATCATTGTTTCTCTCTCAATGTTCCATGTTCTTCTTCATGCTCAATCGTAGTCAGAATATATCACCTCCGCCATAATTTTACAATAAAATTATGTACAATAAGTAATCAATGAACAACATATCCATCTCAATGTTCAGGAATCACAACACTAATGCATAATGTTCTATATTTTCTAAGTGCACAAATGGAGTAGCAAATACCACAAATATGCATTAGCTAAAAATATCATACTGATCCTAGAAGTTTTGACTAGGAAGGAGGAACATCTATGGGTAAAACACATCGGCATTTCTGATTTATGGTCTGCAGAATGCTCTGAGTTCATAAAGTGGCCACCGGATTTACTTTGTCCTGATCTTGATGACTTTTGAGTTTTTGACGACCAGTGCTTTGAAAATCCAGAGGCTTGGTGCTGAATAGGTTTCTCAGTATAAGCTCTTGCAGGGCGAGGGCAGGACCTACACAAGATATTATGTGAAACAAAAACCGATTGGTGTTTATCTTTCCATAACTCCCCTCCTGAGAAAGCAAAAGCATAAAATAGAATTAACCATTAATGAATTCACAAAAATTATTAGATTAATATTTATATGCTAGCTATTTGTTGGTTAAATCAAGTTAAGACATGATGAGCTTAAATCATATTAGAAACTTATTGTTTATAAATAGTAAATGAATTGCATCAATTTTAAATATATAAAAAATCTTTAAAACTTACAGTTGATTTAAAAATACTAGGTCTCATTATCTCAAGTAAGTTGGAATATTGAGTATTGATTGCAATATTGAGCATTATTAAGAACTCCGAGACTTGTAAAGAAGGCGGACTTTCATGATGTACTCAAGTACTAATGATCATTTTAGCTACCAAACCACCCATTTACATGGACTAACATCAAGTTGCTATATAACTCTGACTTGAACAATGAAGAAAATGTATTAAATATCTTCCTGATCAATATTAAAACTTACAAACGCAATTTTTTTTAGTCAAAGAAATACCAACCCCTACATAATTTATACACTCATAGGGGTAAAACATGAAGCTTATCACATAAATTTTCAACTTGTAGCTTATATTATACTCCTGTAGGCAAATAGGCAAAAAGTATATTTCTATATACAATCATAATATTATGGGAACTGTCCGCATGTATTTTTCACATACAAAATCCGATTGGTGTTCCAGTTACAAAAATTTCAAAATCAAAATACAAAATAGCTAAGAGAAGAGCATGGGCGGAAAAACAGATCGATGTAATTAAGAAAAATAGAAAAATCACAAAGAAAAGGGACTAATTTGGGGATGAAACTAATTAAATTGGTTCACCAATGAAAAAATCATCAAGAGAGATGAAGAACTGTTCCAAATAAACCCTAAATTTCTTAAATTTACAAAATTAATACATTCAAGAGAGAGGTTACTTAACCTAGGAGAGAGAAGCTTAGGCCGAAAATTCTTTTTGCCGATCGATTTGGGAAAAGGGGAGGATGAAGCTCTTATGCCGATCGATTTGGGAGAAGCACTTACGCAACTGTGGAGAAGGGAGAGAAACCTTAAGCCGTGTTTTTTTTAACTCCAAAACAACGCTGCTTTTGGATAATCGTAAAAAAAAGCATAAAATTGCAGTATACCATTTTTCCCCATATATATATATATATATATATATATATATATATAGAGAGAGAGAGAGAGAGAGAGAGAGAGAAAGAAATAATAACACAAATTGGGTAAATATTAATCGAAGTAGAATATATACCATGCCGTCAATGCCACTATAAAATTCAAGTACTCTCCATGACTCTACTTCTTCCCTTGTTTGCTCCATCCTTTCTCACCCTGTGATATATTAGCTCTACCGGTATGCAGCAGTGTACTCTCAAAATACGCTCTTAAGATGGTGACGACGACGGGGGCGGATCAAGCAACTGGGAGCGGCGATTTAGCAATAAGGGAATGGACTGGATGAATGACGGAGGATCTTGTTGTTAGAATACGTGAAGAGGCATGGCGAAGAGAATTGGAATGTTGTCTAGAGAAATTATGGGCTTCCTCGATGATGGTAATTAAACCTTCATACCAAGGTAACCAAACTGTCATATCAAAGTAACCAATCAACCTCCACACTTAAAATTTTTTCTTAGTACAGTTGGTTACCAAACCTTCAGATCAAGGTAAGCAAACCTTCGTACCATGGTAACAAAACTTTCATACAAAAGTAACTAATTCACATCCACACCTGCAGTTTTTCCATAGTGCAGTTGGTAGCAAACCTTCAGACCAAGATAATTAATTCAATTTTATTAAGTTACCAATTTCGTTTGAATGTAATGCAGTTGGTAGCCAATCATTCATTCAAAAGTAACCATTTTATTATTTTATGAGTAACAAAATAGTTATAAAAAAAATTCCAGAATAGTAAAAGTTACATCTATTTATTTTTAACTTTTTTGTAGGCTTAATCTTCTTCTTATTCTCATTGGCGTTTTGGACAACGGAGATTCATGGCAGGCAGTAGCGGCGAGATTCCGCTCTTTTGGAAAGGTGTCATAGCTTATTTAGCTAACAATTTTTTGGATATCCAGTACATATATTTTATTTATTTATTTGTTAACTATTATTTCAAAGTGTATGTGAGGGAGATAAGGATTTGAATTTGAATTATTATTTTGAATTTGATTTTGTTTTTGTTGTTAGATCCCAAATATTTGAATTTGAATTATTAATTATGGCAGTTATTTGTCTTTGATTTTAAGTTTCCTTATTAATGTGAATTGTATTATTTTTGTAATATGGGTTCTAATTACACTTTTTTTGTAAGTATTTAATTGATGCACTATTCTTGTAATTACTTTCTATTTGTTATATACTTATGTAAAGAACCTTTCAAATTTTGGATCCATAATAAAACAAAAAAAGTAGACAACTGAAAAAATAAAAAAAGTTAATACCTTATCTCCTGCCCATCTCAGTTGGAAACAAATAAGAATCCTTCTACGCATACCGAAAATTTGGACAGAAAAATTGATTTGAAAAAATAAAATGAATTTATTTTCGCGAATAATTAAACAGTAGTATAATTTAATTATTCGTAGAAACAAATCTATTTTATTTTTTTCAATTTACATGCATATACTTATTGAACAAATAAAAATGAAATTAAAGTTTAAAGCCACATAATTCAAAAATCAATAAAAAAAATTAAAAATTAATATTTTTACATAAAAAATTAATATTTTTATATAAAAAATTAATATTTTTAAATAATTCCTGTGATATGAATAGTGAGTGGTCGATGCGATGTGAGACTTTTGACCACTTCAATTTTCCAGGAAAATCCATTTCACTTGAGTATATTTAACTGCTACAGTTCTTAAACCGACATCGTTTAGCTTCTCGGCAACACCCAAGGAATTGAACTCCCACGGATTCGTCGCTTTTGTTCAGTCACCAGTGGCCTGCCTAGAAAGAGAAAGTGTATGTATATACATACATATATTTGTATGTATGTATGTATATATATAGGTACAGAGAGAAATTGAGAGAGTAGAGAGAGAAATGGTGGGTTACTGGAGTGTTTTACTGTACGGAGTGGGAGGTATAGTGGTGGCGGGGGTGGCATTGCTAGTTGCTTTTCAGGAGAAGTTAGTGTACGTGCCTGTGATACCTGGTGTCACCAAGTCCTATTCGATGACGCCCGCTCGTTTTCATCTCCTTTACGAGGATATCTGGCTCAGATCTTCCGACGGCGTTCGCCTCCATGCCTGGTTCATCAGGGTCGCACCCGACAGCCGAGGTTTTTTATTTTGCTATTTTGTCAATCTCTCTTTTTATATAAAGTGGTGTTTGTTTGAGGATCGGATTTGAGGACGTTGATTATTATGTGGTCTAATTATGCTTGAATTATACTGGGAGATTGAATTTCCGGTAAGTTAGGGCTTTTTTTTGGGTTTGAATTGTTTCTAAATTGAGATGCTAAAGTTGGGTTTACTGTTCATCAACTGGTTAATGTTAAGTGTGGATTTTTTATTGTGTGTGACAAATTATCAAGTTGATGTGGAATTGTCGGAGGAGCGGGAATTAGTTTGAGTTGCTATTTTAATTTTTAGAATTCTGAAATGTATAGATATTTGACTTTTTAAATATTATAGGAAAAACTATAGTTAGAATAAGGAACTGGTGTTTTCGAGCTCTAGAAATGATTATTTAACCACGTTTTCTATGCATTTTGAGAATGTCTGGTATTATGTCCATATGTTATTTGGAAAAGATCAAATTTGAGTAATATAGCACTTGAAACAAAAAAAATAAATTCAAGTGACTGTGTAACCTGAAGTCATTAGTGATAAACCACCGTGTGAATAAATACTTCACCAATCACGCTGGCTAATTCCATAGTATGAGTGGTCCTAGCCCCTAGGAGATCATTATCTTTGCGAAAAATTCAAGGACGCTTATCGGTTCAGTACGCTATCTCCTTGGAAAACTCACAATGATAACATGGAGTCGATATGATACTCCATCCATTCTGTTAGTTCCCAGTAGGCACAATAGATCTAGAGGGGGTTGAATAGATCTTTTTTAATTTCAAGTACTTTTCTGGTTTATTTTGTATTGCTAATAATTTAGCATATGACAAATATAAGAATCTTTTCAAGCACAACGGAATAAGTAAAAGATCCCCTTCATTGATATATTCATTAATCATATATACATTGTTCGTAGAGTTAGTTCAATGGTAAGCAGTTAAAACATACATAGCAGTTATAGCAGTTAATGTACATAATGTAAATGACTTAAAGTAAAAGACACAAGGGGTTTTAAGTGGTTTAGAGATTCAATCTCCTAATCCACTCTTCTGCTTTCAACTAGCAGGATTTCCACTAAGGAAGGGCTCCTTCAAGGCCAGCAGCCTTGGGACTTCAGTTCACTAAGAACTCTTCAAGGCCAGCAGCCTTGGAACTTCTCTAGTTCCCTAGAACCCTTTAAGCCCAGCAGGTTTGAAACTTCTTTTAGTCCCTCCGGACAAGGACCCCTCAGGCCCTGACTTCTTCTTGTTGTTTGTTTGTTTGTTGATAAGGGTGTAAACGAGTCGAATCTCAAATGAACATCTTCACGCCTTCATTCTACCGACTGGGGGATTTGAGCTCGAATTCGACTCGAATTCGATAAGGGATTTATATTTTTACGCCAGATTCAAATATCTTCACAGATCTTGAGTTGACTGAGGTAGACTGCAGATGTGACATGTCATACTTTTCCGACATCGCAATCCATCGTTTCACCCACCCGTCACAAAGATGTCATTTTAATGTCTCGGGTGTCAAGACTTTATTTCCTCCTTCCGATTTCTCGATCGAGGTTGTCCTTTTTACATCGATGCTCTCAATAAGCTCTTGTCATTCAATATTACCCTTCAGATTGAACCATTGCCAATGCTTCATCTTCACCATTGAACTTCTACGATTTTGATGCGACGTTTTCACGGATCTCGATCGTAGTGTCATGTCGACCGGTAGAGACAACGCCACGATCTTGAAGAGTGTTGATTGGATCTTCAATGTAGAACACCTCTTCCTTTTCTTGTGCAAAGGCTTCAATACTTCGTCATTTTGCCTCAAATTCTCGACATCATGATGGCTTGATTCTGCTCGCTCGCTCCTTCTGAATAACAAGACACTTCAGATTTGTGGTGTGTCTAGCTCGCTTTCTCCTTGTGATCTCCCGTTCACTTATCATCAATGGACTGACCCAAAGCTTAATCACTTTAGCCTTGTTCTTCGGTCGGCCCAAGATCGTGTATACACTCCATCGCTTTCTTTCTTTGTTTGGCAAACAATACGATCCCGGTAGCTTCCAAGATCGTTGTCTTCTGCTCTACTTGATGACCATCATCGACTTGGTCGACTTTATCTTAGTCGATTCATCAAGTCTTCTTCCGATTTCCTTGTGGAAGACTTCATCTTGAATGGCTTCACAACTCAATCTTGATGCTGATTGGGTTGGTGCTTAGATCTCTTTGCTAGCTTGCATGCCATTCGTTGAGTGCTCTCTGGTTTCCTTCACGATGAGATGTATCTTTGCAGTCTTAACTCAGAGGCTTCATTCCTTTGATATTCCGAGTGTTTCATTTATCGAGAATCGATTTGCTTCTACGATTCTCGCCTGACATCAGGAGCACATCCGCTGCGCCTTTAGTTCTATACTCTACGATTTAGCTTCTTCTGCAGCGGACATTACGACTCCAAGATCGATCTCGACACTCTACGATTTCATCGTTGTGCAGGTTTGTCATTGTCTTCATCCGATCTTGCTTCGACCACGACCTCCTCCGCCTCGAGCATGATCGAAGAGACTTCACGACTACGAGTGTAGTCTACGATTCTCGACTCGAGCTTCCTAGATCTTCTATCGGCTCGTAGACAGTCGCCTCTACGATTCTCAACACGACTTCTCTACAGACTATAGCCCCGAGGAAGTTCTCCTCGACACACTACGATCCTCTCCTCGCCTCTCCCGGCGATTCTACTTAATTCCAAGACTACTATCTTGCAGACTACGATTCTGTCTTGATAGCTCTCGAGTTTTCCTTGACTCTTCTGGCAGACTACGATTTCTGGTGCAATGCTCGACGATCAGACAAGTCTATCTATTACATCATAAGATCAACCTAACATGCTTGATCTTTCTATGTTTATAGTCCTTGTACATCATTTCTTTTTAAGGACTTTACAAAGTCAGATTGCTTATGTAGATCAACCTATCATACTTGATCAATTCATTCCAAGTCTTTGTACACATGTTTCTATTATCTATCAAAGAACTTTACAACTTTTCTTAATGCAAGCATACTTGATATTCATTCATATATATCATAATCAAATCATATGTAAATAGAATAACATTCACATGCTTATTCCCATAATCTCCCTATTTGATTATGATAAAAACAATAAGTGCATATGACATGTTATGAATGAATCTTATATGTTGAGCAATTGTATTTCTAAAAATGATAATCATGAATGTCATTTATAATGATGTGGAATTTAATACATCGATATTTTACATCCTCGGATCCGTAACATACCTAACTAGTTGAGATGTACCTCTTTTCGGTTCCATGATGTTTTTTAGATTTCGCCGATCACCTATTCATCCGCTTTGACCTTCTTGCTCCTGTTTCCCTTGGAATGATGACTTTCCTGCTTTGTTTTGCTCCCCTTTAGATGTATGCTTCTCTTCTCTTTCTGGCTCCCCCTCAGCTTCGGCATACATAGGTTCATCATTCTTCGGCTCCCCCTCAGAAGATGACTCTGCCTCTTCTTCTGCTATCTTTTTCTTTGACTTCTTCTCTCCTTTCCTTTTGCTCTTCTTGCTCTTCTTTGAAAGCCTCGCTCTGCCTCTTTCTATGCCTCTTTTTCTCCCCTTTTTGTTATTAATCATTTGGGAGAGTCGCTCCATGTTGCTCCATCGTGTGAGGAGTTAAGCAACTTCAAACTTGAGTTCTGCTGGTCTAACTCAAGTCAGACCGAAAAAGACCGATTCATGTTGTCAATCTTGTCGAGAGGACTTGGATCTCGCTTCTTCATCGCCTTCTTCGCTTGTAGTGCATCCGCCTTCCGATCATTCATGGCCTTTAGATAGATGTGATCTTTTCTCTCGATTTTGAGAGATACATCACCCATCGTTGCTTGAGTCTCTTTTGAATCGAGTTATCTTTTTGTCACAAGTAGCTTCTTCGACTCTTCAAAGTGAATAGGATATTTTCTCAATCACCATCGTAATTCTTCATAGTTCCTCACCATAGGATTTGCTCATCCGGTCAGGCATCGATCGACTCTACGATTTTCACCCTTGGATGATTTTCAAAGCTTTGAGAATCGAGCAATCGTTGAGTACCAATTGCTATTCGAGGATGAGGAGTGTCGATATAAGCAGGTCAATGATGGAGGCTTCCGGTATCGAACTTGAACACCATCGGTAGTAGAGTGAAATGCACTTCACGATAATCTCCTCGGTCACGATCCTTCTTCCTCGAGAGTCCACTCTACGATCGTAGGGGATATAGTGATTGCTTGCAGATGTCTGTAGACTTTGTAGTGAGGTCGTTTTGTGATCGGTTTGGTGGCAAACTTCTTCACCCTTGGAAGTTTTGTCTACCACTCCATGCTTGGAAAATGAGAGAAGATCACCAAGAATAACTTCATCATCCTTTTCAAGATGTGCTTTTAGCCAAGACATCCAATCGGAAAAACCATCTCATAAGCGGATCATCGATCAGAGAGGATGGTCGTGCGCCTAGCTCCATGTTGTTCCAGCTTTTTAACTATATCAAATGTAGTCATCCTTACCACCTTGAAATGCTCATCTCCATAGTTTACCCATCTTTACGGTGGTGTTTCCGTGGTTCATTCGACACTTCTACCATTATTCTCCGGTGAATTTTCTTTGGATAGAGGATACGATAGAATTCGTTCCCCGATTCTCGATTTTCGAATCGAATCATTTTCCATTACTTCTTTTCTTTGAGCTCCGAACCATCTTGATCATTTCCAACAAATGAATCCTTTTTATCGCATTTCATTTCCGTAACCTTCTTCAAAGAAGATCTTCCTCTGATTCATCTTGTTCACCACTAGTTCCATCTTCAGCACTTTCATCCTTTGATATAGACTCATCATCACTTAATTCAACGACAAATCGGAGTGACCACTTCTTTTTGGAGGCAAATTTAGATTGCGATCAGAATTATTCCTTCTTGTTGGAAGTTCAAATTATAGAGTTTCAGACTCTTCTTCCTCTTCGCACTCAAGCCTTTGGATCATCGACGAACTTCCTCGAGGTTCAAAGACTTATAAAGGCACTTCTTCTTCTTTGGACTCATCACCTTTTGAGCCACCAGAGAGCTTTCGAGATCGAAGGGCATGTTCTTTATCTTTAGAAACAACATCATTTGATCCATCATCTGGACTTGTTGGAGCACTTGCAGTTGGGGATGGAGTTGGGTAAGCTTGTATCCTCTCTTCATCGTTAGAGTGAATGCTCTGAGAGTTTGCCACAGGGCTTGAGCATTCTTGTTCATCAGCAGATGCTGCATTTTCTTCCATTACTCCAGCTTCACCTTCATTGTTGGATTTTGTCTGAGGGGACTCGATCTTGAGATCGTCGGTTCCCTTTGCTTCTTCTGACTCTGCGTTTTCCTCTTCATCAGATGTACTATCTTGGGAAACTGAGGCTGGTTTGTTTACCATCTTAGCTTTCTTGCTGGATGGCCCTTGAAGTAATCTGTTACTTCTCCTCTTTGTGGTTTCAGCAGTTAGGACTCTTTCTTCTTCAACCTTGTCTTTGGTGGAGAGACTTCTTGGTGGGGTCTTGGTTTTCTTCACACCTCTGGATTTCTTCATGGCTGGTGTGGTTGCTGCTGGTACAGAGTCATCAGACTCAGAACTTTCTACCTCTTCTGCCTTCCTCTTCTTTGCAGAGGCCTCACTACGCTCCCTATTGTCGATCTTCTGCTTTCCTTGGGGTTTTTCTTCCAATTCACAAAGAGTCAGGAGACATTACTTTGTGAACATTAAGAGGTTCTCCATCATCATCCTCGATTTTCCTCATAGCCTTCTTCTTCATCACAATACTCAGCTAGCCTTCCATGAAAGACCTTAGTTAGGGGTATATCAGAGATTTCTTCATCTCAAATTTTTCCAAACCATTTGAAATTTGATCTAGCAGAAGATAACCCCAAAGTTGATTCGCCTTCTCCTAACTATTGCAGTATATAATCTTTAGTTGTTGATCAAAGACTCGTGTGTCGTAAAGGTCCTCAGATAGATGCATTTTTCTACTATTTCAAAGAAGAACCTCAATTCCTCGTGGAACTCCTTTTCTTCATATCCTTTAGACTGGGGTTTCTTTGGTACCCCATAATCTCCTTTGCTTGCTCGGTGTTGATCTCATCAAGGTTTCTCGACCCCAGTCGTGGAAACCTAAGCATCGATTTATATTAGATGATTTTAGCTTAAGAGATCGACCTTTAACCTCGGTTGAAAGGGTTCCAGATTTATGGATGCATTTGAGTAGAATTCTCGACCAGCTTCGGAGATATACTCGAGTCTTAGCCTCAAGACATTATGAGAATCCAAATTTCTTCACAAGTTCGAGAATGTCTCTCCGAACTTCTTTCGGATTTTTCAAACGCCTTGGTTCCGAAATTTGAATGCCGGTGATTACTAGCCGCTTTTCCATTCGAGTAGTTCAAGGAATATGGGTATTTGATTCAGAGGGGTTTTTGAGAGATGGCTGATCTTGATTTGGGCAAGACTCTGGAAGGTTAATTGATTTTGGCTTTTGAGAGGATTCTAGGGTTTGAAAATGAGAGGGAGAGAGGTTCGATAGCTTCTGATAACTGTTTGTTAATTTGAATTTTCCTTTATGGCAGTTCCTTCTAACTCTGCATAATCAGTGATGTGTCAACCAACCATCGGTCAGACGATGCCCAATAATGAGTCAGAACTCCCCATTAACTCTTCGCTTTATTGTTCTCTTTTCAAAACGAATAGTTGTCAATGACGTGGATTGACCGTTGACTATTTTGATTCGTAGAGTAGCGTGATAAGGCAGCTATGGACTCTGCATTTTCCTTTGTAGACTCAACGATCATCTTTTGAGAGACGTTGCAGTGGATGGTTTTGACATTAATCCTCATCTTGATGCAGCATAGCTTGATCACTGATATATTCGAACTTATCTCCTTATAATTTGAATGGTTGAGCAATTGTCCCGTTTTACAAGCTCCTCGTGAACTGGAGTATCCTTTGGTAGGACTGCGATCGTCAAGTCTGCTTTTACGATCGCTGAGGTTGCACTACGATCGTGGAGTTCTCTTCAACCTCGACTCTACGATTGTTGACTGACTTAGTCCTTGAGATGAACTTTACTAAGCATTCCTTCTGGGTCAAGGTAGCTCAGGAAGGGCCAACCTCTTAGAGTGAACTAAGGGTCAGGTTTGTCCCTGAGGCGCTTGCCAGATGAAATCCTTTAGAGGTGATTTGCACTGATATCTCATTTGACCTTTTCTGATGGAGAGATCCTCTACCAACTTTAGACAATCAGATTTGCGTAATCGTGGTGTCCTCCTCGCTTCTACACCGCGATCGATGTTCGATCGTAGGCACTCCACAATTTTGAGTTGGGTGGTCGAAAGGTTATCGAGAAGACGCTTTTGAGACGCCCTACCGACTATGGATCTTCATTTTGTTCATCACCACAAAGTTTTGGGGACTATGAAATGGCTACATTTCTTCATAAGATATCTCGGTGTTGTTGTTTCTTAGCGGATCACCGCTTCCCCCATGGTTGATGTTGTCTTCTCGAGATAGACGTGATTCTCTTTCTTTATGTTCATTAGAAAATTTCAGATCTCTTTTCTCGAATCGCAATCACCATTATCACCTAAATCTCCTCAGATTGTAGGCATGGATATTTTCGTGGATCGATCACTCTACGATCATTCGACAAAGACTACTGAACGTAGTCTTCTTTGATGATCTTGTGTTTGTAAATTTCGCCTCAGTAATGAGTTCCTCTTGATCGATGCTCGATGATCCTCTCGTTGTGAGCTTCATTCGGAGTTAGCTTAATGGGTCTTCAAGATGACTTGGACATATAGGAATTTTATCGTAATTATTTCAATGACCCTTAGCCTTCCTATTGGTTGAGTCTTCTTGATCGAAGTCTTCCTTGAAAGATTCCCTGAAAGGTGTCCGGATAGACCAGGTACCTGAAGGTTAGATACATTTCTATTTTTGGTACCCACAATTAAATGGGTCCTGCTAGGTTAGTTTTCTAAACCCCTGTTCCTCATGTATTTAGATAACCATCACATTCATCACCAACATTCATATGCATGAAACTAGTTTGGATATAACATTTTGAGATGCATGATGGTGAGTGTGTGTAAGATTTGTCATTTTAATATAACACTTTCTTTTTAAATTTGATGGTTTCACCATTTGCTGGGTTATGTTCACAATGTTTGAGTGTTCACAGAGTGAGAATCAACTCTACTATTTATGTATATCTTGTTGATTCATGGAGGTGATCAATTTCTACAAATCATCAAAATACACTTGTAGATCTGATCATACTCTGTGGGTTATCAAACACTTAGAACATAGGTTTGTACATACGTACTAATCCATCAGCAAAGATTACTCCACAAAAAAAATGATTTAACCTTTGGTATGCTTATGATCTATTTCAGATTTCTTTCAAGATGTCATTTTCAACCTAAAACTTGGATGGAGAGAAAGTTTGTAAGCATTTGAGCTTCCAACTTAGTGTACTTTTTCTTTTCACCTTTTTAGGTAGATTATGACTCCTTGAAGGAATAATGTTATAGTTCATAAGGAGGTGCAACATGATGTACGTTTTTACATTAGTGAGGAACCGTACCTTTTTACTGTCAGTTCCTTGAAAGTCATTTAACTTAGATATACTGAGGTTAGGCATTGATGTGCATAGTTTCTCATTTGCTCCTGACAGCTGGTTGCTCCAGTTGACCTTCAATCAATCAGTCGTGGTCTTGAAAATATAAGCCAAAAGAATCTCAACATTTTTAATTCTTTGACATCCTTCAGTTTACAAAGTTTACATTCAACTGCTGGTTGGCCAGACACAAGTTTGAGAAGTTCTTCTTTTTTCTCTGGATAAGCATTTTTTTGCATGTATGGCCTTTTCATCTTTTCAGGCTGATGGATGTTTGACTCTTTTCTGTGGATGTCTCTTGAGCTTTTCTAGCCTTGTCGCCGACTCACAAGAGATTATTATGAAGCGATTGGTCTTGTTGATATGACAATCAAGAACACGGACCAATCTGAAAGAAATTTCTGTGTGTATATACACATTTAACTCCAGTAACAATATTTCCAACGTGTTAGCTTATCTGCATATAACAAGTTACTTACTACTAAACTAAGTTTAAAACAATGTTTGTGCCTAGGATTAGACTCAGAGCGATTAACTTATGAATATAGCATGAGAACCTGCTCTGATACCAATTGTTAGTTCCCAGTAGGCACAATAGATCTAGAAGGGAAGGGGGGGGGGGGTTGAATAGATCCTTTTTAATTTCAAGTACTTTTCTGGTTTATTTTGTATTGCTAATAATTTAGCATATGACAAACATAAAAATCTTTTCAAGTACGGCGGAATAAGTAAAAGATCCCCTTCATTGATATATTCATTAATCATACATACATTGTTCGTAGAGTTAGTTCAATGGTAAGCAGTTAAAACATACATAGCAGTTATAGCAGTTAATGTACATAATGTAATGACTTAAAGTAAAAGACACAAGAGGTTTTAAGTGGTTCAGAGACTCAAGCTCCTAATCCTCTCTTCTGCTTTCAACTAGCAGGATTTCCACTAAGGAAGGGCAGCACCCTGAATCACTACGATTCCTTCAAGGCCGCCATGACCTTGGGACTTCAGCTTCACTAAGAACTCTTCACGGCCAAAGAACTCGAACTTTTCCTATGAACTCTTCAAGCCAAAGAAGCTTGAATTTCATTTAGTCCTCCCACAAGGACCCTCAGCCCTCGACTTCTTGTTGTTGTTTGTTTGTTTGTTGGAGTTGGTGCTGAGCTGCTAAGAAGTCTTTAAGCTTTGAACATCTTCTGTACTTAGCAGCTTGGCGTGATCATCTTTGAAGATCAGTTTCTTCAGTTACTCAACCTCTTCTGATGATCCCTTGATGAACTGCCTTGAAGATCATTCCTCTTGATACTTGATGGCTGCACATGATGGGTTTCTAAGATGACTATAAGCTCTTCTGCTAGGTACTTAAAACTTTCTCATGCTTGCCACCATGATGACGTTGGTGATCTTCCTTCTTGATACTTGATGCCTTACTTGCTAAGATGATTGTAGACTCTTCTATCTGGTACTTAGAGTCTTCCCATTGACATCAAGATGAACTTTATGCTCTTTTTTCTCTCGGCAGTTCAGAACACTCTTCTCGTAATAGAACTCTTACTTCTACATTGTAGAACTCTCACTTCTACTTCTTTCTTTTTATGTCTCTAAGTGTTCTTGGTGGATCGTAGAGTTAGCTTTTAGACCTTCGCTTGGCCACTCACTTCGCTTACGCTGGTTAGATCACCCACCAGTTCTCCAAACTCAAAGAACTCCAAAGACCCTTGATCTTTGAAGCTCTTCACGATTTATACTCCTTCCCAATCCTTCCGCTGGAAAGTAGCCAGCCGAAAGCTATTCAAATATCTTTACAGATCTCGAGTCGACCGAGGTAGACTGCATGTGTGACATGTCATACTTTTCCGACCTTGTAATCTCATCGCTTCACCTACCTCACCGAGATGTCACTTTAATGTCTTCAAGCGTGTCGAAGACTTTATTTCCTCCTTCCGATTTCTCGATCGAGGTTGTCCTTTTGCATCGATGCTCTCAATAAGCTCTTGTCCAATATTACCCTTCAGATTGAACCATTGCCAATGCTTTAGTCTTCAAATTATTCAACTCTACGATTCGATGCACGTCTTCACGGACTGATCGTAGTGTCAAATCGACCGGTAGAGACAACGCTACGATCTCAAGAGTGTTGATTGGATCTTCAATGTAGAACACCTCTTCCTTTTCTTGTGCGAAAGGCTTCAATACTTCATTTGCCTCAACAGCTCTCGACATCGATGGCTCGCTTTCTTCTCTGTTCTGACCCCTTCTGAATAACAAGACACTTCAGATTTGTGGTGTGTCTAGCTCGCTTTCTCCTTGTGATCTCCCGTTCACTTATCATCAATGGACTGACCCAAAACTTAATCACTTTAGCCTTGTTCTTCAGAAGCTGTCTAGTATCTCTGTATGCACTCCATCAGTTCTTTCTTTGTTTGGCAAACACTACGATCCTGGTAGCTTTCAAGATCGTTGTCTTACATCTACTTGATGACTCTTGCGACTTGGCGACTTATCTTAGTCGATTCATCAAGTCTTCTTCTGATTTTCTTGTGGAAGACTTCATCTTGAATGGCTTCACAACTCAATCTTGATGCTGATTGGGTTGGTGCTTAGATCTGCTGTTAGCTTGCATGCCATTTGTTGAGTGCTCTCTGGTTTCCTTCATGATGAGATGTATCTTTGCAGTGCTAACTAGAGGCTTCATTCCTTTGGATATTCTAGGAGTGCTCATTTATTGAGAATCGTATTTGCTCTACGATTCTGCCTTGGCATTGTGAGCACATCTGTTACAGTCTTAGTTCTATACTCTACGATTTAGCTTCGGCTGTGCAGACACTACGACTCCAAGATCAGATCTTGACACTCTACGATTTCTGTCGTTGTGCTTGTTGTCTTCATCTGATCTTGCTTGACTACGACCTCTGCCTCTGATATGATCAGTAGACTCTACGACTCTGAGTGTAGTCTACGATTTTTGACTTGAGCTTCGGCAGATCTTCGGTCGGCTCGTAGACAGGCTGTCTCTACGATTCTGAACATGACTTCCTCAGCAGACTATAGCCCTGAGGAAGTTCTCTTCGACACACTACGATTCTCTCCTCGTCTCTCCTGGCAGTCTACGAATTCCAAGACTACTATCTTGCAGACTACGATTCTGTCTTGATAGCTCTCGAGTTTTCCTTGACTCCTGGCAAGGATCACGATTTTTGGTGCAAAGGTTTCGACGATCGAGACAAAGTCTATCTATTACATCATAAGATCAACCTAACATGCTTGATCTTTCTATGTTTATAGTCCTTGTACATCATTTCTTTTTAAGGACTTTACAAAGCTGTTTTGCTTATGTAGGATCAACCTATCATACTTGATCAATTCATTCCAAGTCTTTGTACACATGTTTCTATTATCTATCAAAGGACTTTACAACTTTTCTTAATGCAAGCATACTTGCATATTCATTCATATATATCATAATCAAATCATATGTAAATAGGAATAACATTCACATGCTTATTCCTGACACATTCCATAATAATTGACTTTTTAGAAGAAAAAAAATTGTTCCAAGTTGCTTGTCATTTGCAACTTTCTACAAGATTAAATTATTTACTTTCTTGTATTAACCCTAAATTCTCACTCTTGTATTATTAGTTCTCAACTTCCCGTAAAGGGCTTATACAAATTTTAATCATCAAGTGGTATTCAACGAATTTTTTAACCCATGTGGATGAAACTAAACGATTATTATGGAATGCAGCGAGTATTATTTATATAGGTACACATGTAATAAGTAATAAGTAGATTCATGAATGTTAGACTACTGTGAGCCTTACAGATTTGGACACCTCCACCCATCTGCAGTATGGTATCATCACCTGAGATATTTGGTTAAGAAAGGCATATTCCAATTTCTTTGTTAAATTTCTTCTTAAATGTTAAATACTAAGCTAACAAAAAATGTCTTGGGTTAGCTTGGCTATGAACACTTGTAAGAGTTCTTATATACAAATTCAGTTTTTTAAACATGGAATAGTTTGCCACTTCAAGACATTGGTGATAGCTACAAGCCTACAGCTGGGTATTGTCATTCAGCAATCAAAATATGTCTACTGTTTTAGCTTATATGTGTTAGGTTTGTAATATTCGTATACACAATCAAAGTAGCGGAAGTATGGTAAAAAACAGATTTTAAAATTTTTACAAACCATATACCCGGATCATCCTTTATGCACAATTATTAATTAGATAAAAAAAGATGGAGAACAGATTCATACCCTTATAGAAACTAGCTTCCTCAAGTACGAGTTCACCTCCAATTCCTTTCACATTCTCCTTGAATTCACCGGGTTGGATTCCTTTTTTAGATCAACGTTAGTCATTCAAGTGTTTGGCCTCTAAAGGTATCCTTCCTTCAAGAAGATGAGTGTTTGACAAAACCCTAATTCTATTTCTATAGAATATTGTGTACTCTCCCAACTCTTGGAATAGTCATTAATCTTAAATCAAAATAAGACTCCTCTTATTTATAGATGTAGGCAACCCTCCTAAACAATTTAGAAATAAGATTTTATTTTAATTAATTAGGCTTCCTAATCTTATTATGAATAATTAATTAAATTCTTTTAATTAATTAGTCTCCTAATCTTATTAGGAATATATGAGGATACCTTTTATTAATTAATTCTCAAACTCCTTTAGGAATTAATTAATAATAATAATAATAGTAATAATAATAAGAACTCCTCTAATTAATTTATATTTAATATTTTCAAAATATTAAATAATAAATATTAAGCTATTTAATTTATTCTATCACCATATATTAAATTAAATACACTTAACTTATTATTACGATTATGCCATTTACTTCTTAAATAAATATTTTTCCTTTTATGGTGTGACCCTTTAGGTTCTCCATATTAAACCGGTTGTTAATAAATCAATTAGAACAATTCTAATTTTATTTAAATAAATAAATTAAACTATTAATTTATTTAAATAAATAACATTTATTCTACAATAAAGATAAGTCTCCTTAGCGATCTACGACTTTTCAGATAATATAGATTTCAATATTAATTATAAAAGAACCTTTGAGTAAATAATTACCGTACAATTCAATCCTTTCACCAGTCTAATTTCATTATGACTTGGTTAAAGACTATTGGGTTGTCATTTATCGAATCACATAGGACATACTCTTCTTTTACTAGAAGCGGTAGATTCTTTATTGATAATTCATTATCTCCATGTACAACTTATTACACCCAAGCATACCCTTTGATATATCCTAAGGGTCTTAAGGGATATGTCAAAGTATAACTCATCATACACAAGATACTATGATGATCTCAAGTCTAAAGATTACTTGTACTACTATCACTACAGGAATTCCTATTGACATGCAAGTAAAACTCCATTAGGTATTTCTTAGCGAGCCACGTTCAGTGAACTTATTCTCCAATAAGCATCTACATACTTGTTTTGTGTCTCCACACAAATGATTATGAGATCAATCATCCTCATCCAATGAGAAAGCAAATTATGTACCAATCTATCCAGATTCACTAATCCCATTTTAGTAATCCAACGATTGTGAACAATTTTAGTTTGTGAGCTATTTAAGAATTTAGATCTCATTAACATGATCATCATCATGATTCTAAAAACATTGTTCAAAACTATGAGTTTATCACATATTATAAAATAACACCATGTAGATAAATTAAAAGCTTTTAATTAAACAATTTTTTTATTAATTAATGAATAAGATTGTTACAAAGTATATGTTTTATCATCAATCATGATTGGCTTGTGTGCATACTATTTTCAATATGACCTGCTTATATTGTGTAGATGGAATTTAAATTGACTTCTGAAAGCTAAGAATGTAATGCTGTTGGATTTGCAGGGCCAACCATTTTGTTCTTCCAAGAAAATGCTGGAAGTATCCTTTTGTTTGTTTGGAGGACTGGTCTTTGTTTCTTTTTCTATTATTCTGAGTTTTGATTACTTCACTTTTTCTTTATCCCACAAAACTATTGATTGTATTGATTTTTTTTGGGAGGCCTTCACAGATTAACTACAGATATTGCCCACCGCCTTGAAATAGTGAACCTAATGTTACAGAAACTGGAATGCAATGTTTTTATGCTTTCTTACAGAGGGTATGCGTATGCTGTAGGTTTTCTTTCTGATCTGGTTGCTTAAATAAATTACCAGTTTCTGAAATAGTATAAATTTATCATATGCTCCGCTCTTTTAACCTGGAAAGTAATGGTTCTTTATAATGGGCAGCTATGGTGCTAGTGATGGCTTCCCATCTCAACAAGGAATTACAATGGACGCTCAGGTTACTAATCTATACCTTTTTATTTATTTTACTTGTCAAAGAGTTGTATTAAATCTCTAACGGCATGCTTTTCCCTATTGGTTAGGCTGCATTGGATCATCTGATTCAGAGGACCGACATTGATATATCTAGGATTGTAGTCTTTGGAAGGTCACTTGGAGGTGCAGTTGGAGCTGTACTGACTAAAAACAATCCTGACAAGGTGAATCTCTCTATTAAATTTCATGATGTTCCTTTTGCTTTCTATATTTTGGGTGAGCTTGTAATCCATCTTTTCTTGAGAACATGATTGTGTACTTTTAGTTTAAAGTTATGCTTTGTTACAGAGTATGAGTTGTAAGATCTTGTTACATTGCTTACCCAGATCAGTAACAAATTATTTCAATTTAGCAAAACACTCTGTATTGAATAACTGGATGGCTTCTAACGCCCAAGAAATGGGCCTGGTTGAGATTTAACTGAATATAAGTTTAGGTCAACTTTCAATTGGTTAATTGGGTGCTTCTTTGATATCATAATTACATATTCTACCTTTTATTTTCATCTTTATCAGAAATCGATATCATCTTGTTAATTATCCTGTATTTTGTTTCTCATACTATTTTCTCATTTGGATTTTCCTTGATACGGAGTATATAAGTGAGTATATAAGTTTATCATAATTTATAAGATGTGTGTGCAATGACATGATAAGAGACTGAGATTGCTCTTGATGGGAACCTCGGCCTACCTGATTGAGTCATTCGAGGTAACATCTCATCAAAATTCAAAATTTTCAGTAGAGTATATGGGTTATTCCAAAACAGATAGAGCAGTTAAATCTTTGATTCTCCTTATTAAATATGTTATCTCTTGGTTGCTTACCAGGAACAATTTTGTTAACAAGATAGGCATATCTCGCATGGATCCTGTTGATAGAACAAATCTGCTGATATTTTTGTCATAGATAAATCAATAGCCTTTACTCTTGTAGCTTTAGATTGCTCCTACTCTTTGCTACTTTTGCTTTGTACTGGTATTTGGAACTGAATTTGTCAACTGAAGACTCTGATAAACGTTTTGGTGGCATTATTAAGTTTCTCTTAGTTGGTCGATCAATTTCTTTTGATTCATAACGTATTTGAATTCCCCTCCCCTCCCCTCCCCTCCCCCCCTCCCCTTTCTTTCTTGTTGGTCTTCACACACCCGATTCTTAAATGATTATTGTGCATCTTAGACTCTTAGTTGTTGGTGTGTTGCTCAAAAGAGTAATGCTAGAGGTCTCAAATGTGTCTCAAATTCACATCATTACATTGGTTGCTCATATCATGGCAAGTCTTAAGCAACCAATGTAGGAATGACGTGTATTTGATACACTAAAATTTGAGACACCTAGCATTATCTTCCTAAATTAAGCCTTCTGGCCCTTCTCACATGCCATCTTTTACACATTGTTCTCAAGTGTGTCTACTATTGCAGGTCGGTGCAATAATACTCGAGAACACTTTCACATCTATCCTAGACATGGCTGGAGTTCTACTACCCTTTTTGAAGTGGTTTCTTGGAGGAAGTAGTTCGAAAGGCCCAAGAGTTCTTAATCGTTTTGTTCGTTCTCCTTGGAGTACCATAGATGTCATTGGCCAGGTGAGGTTTGCTGGGTTAATACTTCTAAAAGGGTTTACCTAAGAGGAATGTAGGACTTATTCTTAGAATTCATAAACATTTTTCAATTACTTTTGTTGTCGGAATGCTAAAGCCTACTATGAGATTTGATCAGATTAGATCGCATGCATCTTTTGTACTTTGCAATTGCATGAATTAGCTTGTTTTGGCATTACATGCGTCTCTTACTACATAAAACATGGTGTACTTCTATTTTATGCATTAATTATCACTTTCTGCTCAAGTTTCCTTGTATATCTATGTACACTGTATAGCATAAGTGTTGATGAAAAGCAACATGTTTGTGTGGAATCCTCTTCTTTTTCTCTTCCATATTCTCTTTCTATGTGCTCACTAGTTCCGTGCATCGCCTTGATCTTTGACTTTTGATGACAGATCAAGCAGCCAATTCTTTTTCTCTCCGGATTAAGAGACGAAATGGTTCCTCCTACGCACATGCAGATGCTCTATGCTAAAGCAGCTGCACATAATAGTCGATGCACTTTTGTGGAATTTCGTAATGGCACACATATGGAGACATGGATCTCTGGTGGTGATCGTTACTGGAGAACGATTCAGCTGTTTTTGGAAAAAAATGTCCCGGAAAACAAGGATGGTTAACTTACCCACAAAGGCAATGGTAAGTTTTGGATAGCACAACTTCAAGTGTTCTACAATTTTGCAAAGTTTGTGTACTCCCAACTCTACTTTCAATCTAAACAAATACATTAAAACTTGCACCAAGGGCAATGCTAAGTATTGAACATCAAATCTTACAAGGATGATTTATGTTTCTGCAAAGCTAATGGTAAACTTGGAACAATTCATTAGATACTCTAGTATAGTAGGGTACCTTCCTTCAGATCCTCTCCTGATTTAAATATGGACACTTGATTGGTTAAAATTGCCAGTGTCATAAGTTTAATTAGTTACCAGCCTCTAGTTAATTTTTTTTAACTCGAGTTTTCCAGGCCACAAATGCTCTGCCTTCAAGGGTTGACTTAGCATTCTAAAGATCTCACTTTATGAAATTTATGGTTGTTGCTAAACCCTAAATCAAACTGTTCATTACCGGTGACTTATATTATGCTTTATTGTGGAATTATTCTGTTTGTTCAAAGTTCTTCACGGCTTCAAAGCATGCCTCTAAGACCATATTTGTTTGCAAGGATAATTCCCCCTCAAATCATACAAACAAAGAAGAGACTATATTCTCATTAAATAGTTTTGTTTTTTATGAGATTATTTATGGGATAACCTTAAATAATTTCATGTTATGTTTGTTTTGTCCGGTGGTATTAAATAGTCCTTTTCAAGTCCCAAGTTGTACTCAAAATATATGCATATTTGTTAATGGTATTGCAGATTTAAAAGCAAGTTTAAGCTCTTTGGAATTGCCAGTTGAGAGCTGCTGTCATGTCCTCCATTTAGGTTACTTGGGAATTCAGAAGATGACCAGCCAACATGTGAATGCTATTGGCTATAATACTGTATGACTGACATAGTACTGAATCAATATCAAATCGCATGACTTGATTATCTTTTTATGACACAAAAAGTTTGATGGACTGAATTACTATCATATTCATTTGATCTCTCTGATTACTGGGAGTATAGTATAGTTAGTTACTGGGACCTAGCTGGTTGTCCATTTCACGGTTACACTTGTGGGTCTCATATTAAAAGACCGTGGTTGTGAAATTACTATCATGTTTGTGATTTGATAATTTATTATTGGATTTTTTTCAAGTTATTAATTATCATCCAAGAAAATTACTAAGAAATAGTAATAATATTTGCAAATGTTACTAGTATTATTTTTAGGACTGACAAAGGGGTGAAAACTTACTTAGGCGCACCATTCCTGGAAAATATGAGCTACGAGATGAATTTTGGATACATTTCAAAATTTTGGATGGATATGGGTCGGGTCTTATTAAAAATTACACTTTTATTTTAAGAAAGAATATAGAGTGACATGATATTATTAATTTTTATCATTATAATTTTAAATATCAAATCAGAATTTTATATTTAATACTAAGACTATATTTAAGATTATCTTTAAAAATCAGATGCATCTCTGCTTTTGGAATTCACAAGGTCTTCTTTACTCATTTGTCTAACATTCCGATTTTTTCTTCTGAAAATATATATTCTTTGAGAAAAAAAATAATTCTTCTTAAATTAATTAATTATCTTTAAACTAGTTTAGGGAGCGGACCAGCTGTGTCATGAGTCATGGACCCACATCTTTTTTATAAATTATTTTCAACTACTGTTTGTTTAAGAGTGAATACATCTTGAGTAAACATTCGAATTAATAAAAATAAAAAATTTTATCAATATACATTTATTTTTTTTCATTCAATAACTCCGAAAATCGAATTCATTGAGTTTTTATCAAACACTCCTAACCCGTTCGATCAAATCAAATTTTCCACGCTGCAATTTTTTTGAAAACTGATTCAAGTCCGCAAAGGTATCAGAAAAATTTTACACCCAATCATTGAGCGCCACATCAGATAAGAAGGTATTAGACTTCGTGCAGGTTAAGTATCTTTTTCCCCTTTTCCCTCTAAAAACAACTCCAAATAAGACATTCATAATTCCACAATTCGTCTCTCTTATATGTGTGTATATATATATATACTAGTAATTGGCCGTGCCTAAAGGCACGGCGAAACGAAAAATTAGATTAAACATCAAAAAATACTACATTACTTAAAGACTCTTTGTAACCTAAAATAACTTACAATAAGACATAACAATGATCATAATTCACCATACCATCACAATAATTAATACATACTCAATTATCAATACATATCCAACCATCAAAACATCAAGCTAGTCTCTACTAATTTCAAAAAAATTCGACAAAATTTCCTTTAAAAATAGATATCCAGAAAAAATCTAAACCTGTCTACAAAACATACAATCATCAATACATATCCAAACCACCAAAACATCCATTATTCTATACCTAAAATCATCATAATCATGTGTAATTAGTTAACTTTACAAAAGACGGAAAACAAAAAATACACATGCAAAAAATAGAGTCAAAATTTTGAAATATAAAAATTATCCAAATATGCGAGTCAAATCAGAAAATGAATCGATACTCATATATTGAAAAAGAGATGCATATTTTTCATTCCTTGGCTTCTTTCTCACTATAGCAAAGTCCATTGGATTCTTGATCACTTCATGATAATCAACTCAAAGTCAAAGTCTCTTTCTCAGGCAATGAAAACTTAGACGAATGATCTAAAAGAGTTTCCTGATCAAAGAAACAAAAACCAAAATCAGCAAACTTAAATCCTAGATTGACAAAACAACTATCTTCTAAAGCATATAAGCATGACCCATGATCCATACGAACCTAGAAAGATAAACTTAGCCTCATTTCATTAAACACTTGAGATGCACTATGCCACTTAAAAAATAAACTCCTAAAAATAATAATATTTCAAAATTTTAGTGATTCAAAGCATTTGTAATATTTTCTGTTCAAACTCAATTTTATTTCCTTAATTTATTCACTCAATAAAATGATAAATTTAAAGCAATCATACAGTTACTGATTCAAATTTTTTAAATCATCTCTACTTAGTCGGGATAGGAAAATATGTAATGCCGCGAAGATAAATTAGGAAAAGAAAACCAAGAATTACAGTATCAACATTGTTACTTCTATTAACTTACTAACTTTGGTAATGAAAAATTCAGCCCGATTAAGGTTACTTCCCTTGGCCATAAATTAGGAATCCACATTTCTTTTACGGACTTTCCCAAACTCAAAGTACAATTTCAAATCAATGCAAGTACGCTACAAAATCTCATCGATTTTTTCAAGCAAATCAAGGTTCAACAGTAACTGTTAAAATATAACACTTAGAAACATTTTAAGTTCACCCTTTCTCTCTCAATTGAAGGTATAAAGATGAACACTGTGAGAAAGACTTTTACCAACCCAGATCACACAATTAATATTATATAAAGAGAGTTTCAGTTTCAGTTTGGAGAACAATACACATAATTAATACGTAATTTATGAAATACAGTAAAAAGAAATTTAACTAAATCAAAGATGTATACAGAGGCAAACTTGATGGGATAAAATTAATATAAAGTTACCTTATAATTCCTCATCAAACATGTGAGTTTTATTTTGATTCTCTCCGAATTCCTCAACAAACCATCAATAGAAGAATAACTGTATGAAAAGAAAAATAATAAAAAGTTAAATGAAGGTATGTTCGACCCGGCAGATAGGTATGAACTTAGAGAGAGGGAAAAAATTGGGTTCAAACAGTCTGAAACAATTCCTCAATAATTAAAGCGAATATTGTTTGGAAATAAAAACACTCGGAAACTTAATTATTGATGGCTCAATTTTAACTGTACTAATTAGAGGGTGGGAATAGAGCTGTTTTAACTGTACTAAATGAGATAGCTATCAATCTACTATTACAAATCCACGCGAGGGGGTCCAGTGAGTGGACGGCTTTTCCCCAATTTATGTGAATATAAATACTATAAACATCAACCTTATACATTTTAAAATGAATTGAGATCAATTTGTACATTCGTAGTAATGAATTGAGATTCATATAATTCACAGAGCCAGTACCCAACACAAAAAACTACTACATCAACATATGTTCATATTGATTTGGTAACAACTCCTCTTAAATCATAGCTCTACTCCATATAATAAAAACAATTGGATGCTGCTAATTCCATACTTCATAATATTGAAATGCTTACCTCTTTCTTTTTAATTAAATTCGTCGTACTTTCATTCGCTTATGCTACTCCATGCATGAAAAAAAAAACTTCCTTATCGATGACCTGGCATAAAATTCTTCTTGAAATGTCATATATTCATTGTTAAACATTACTTCTAGAATATATGAGTAATGTCAACCCTTTATCCTCAATTCCATGCACCAAAATAACATTCAACAAAAAGGAAAATAATCTATAACTTCTTTCACAAAGATATCATATCAGGGCAATCACTAAAATTAGTCATCTCTACTTTACTTTAAAAGGACTTTGAAACTCTTAACATGATAGTTCAAAAAATTTAGCTACAGAATTAAACACATAACAACGTAACTTGTCTCTTCCTCTGTGGTATTTCAACAAATATGTGATATGCACCGCGCAAAAATGGTATGAATCCAGACTCTTTATTTTACTTTTCGAAACAGTATGAGATCCAAATAACCATGATAATCGTGATAACAAATAAAATATTTAAAGATGTAAATAACCATAAGATTAACTTATGATATCAAAATTCGAAGGAAATTGGGCATAGTAATATTATATAAAGAGAGTTTCAGTTTCAGTTTGGAGAACAATACACATAATTAATACGTAATTTATGAAATACAGTAAAAAGAAATTTAACTAAATCAAAGATGTATACAGAGGCAAACTTGACGGGATAAAATTAATATAAAGTTACCTTATAATTCCTCATCAAACATGTGAGTTTTATTTTGATTCTCTCTGAATTCCTCAACAAACCATCAATAGAAGAATAACTGTATGAAAAGAAAAACAATAAAAAGTTAAATCAAGGTATGTTCGACCCGGTAGATAGGTATGAACTTAGAGAGAGGGAAAAAATTGGGTTTAAACAGTCTGAAACAATTCCTCAATAATTAAAGCGATTATTGTTTGGAAACAAAAACACTCGAAAACTTAATTATTGATGGCTCTTTTAACTATACTAATTAGAGGGTGGGAATAGAGTTCTTAGCCAATTGCTAGTGACGACGCTGTGGTGGGCGACCTGGAGGCGAAAATATTAGGTGAGTTTTGGAGGCTTTCAGTCATTGAAGTGGGGGATGATATTGAAGAGAGAAAACAGTTCTCGGGTTTGTAAACGATGAAGAAGATAAAGAGACGATGAGATTGAATTTAAGCGAGAAGGGAAACAGAAGAGGAAGAGCCGAACGATTGATTCTTTTCTCATGGGCTAAGCTCATTACCTCACTTTTCATCCTGGTTCAGTTAGTTGATTTAGATAAGCTCTAATCACTTGATTTACTGCTGAAGATCCAAATGACAATAGATTAAACTGTTTTCTACTTCCCAATGTTACAGATTACAGGCCCATACTGCTAAAGAGAAAAATGACAATAGGTCTATGCTAACTTACGTGTTAGGTAAATTGAAAAAAAGCAGTTTCAATCTCTGACTTAGAATTCTTTTTAAATGCTCACACAATAATCCCCAAGAAAGATATGTAAATAAATTGAGCATATAAAGAATATCTTGACTAACCAGTATTCAAGACACCGATGATAGTTCCAACACCCGATTGACTCTTTGAAAGAATTTCGTTCACCAAATGAGGCTGTACTCGCAGAAAATCCCAACTTCTAGTCGTGTGCAAACTTAAAATTTTATTAGGGACTACACAAATAACTCTTGGAAAACCTGTCCCTCAAATACCAATTCAATGTATCATCACCAAGTTGAGAGTTGTCAAGTGATCAAATTTAAAACTTCACCAACATTGAATACCTGAAATTAGTTTAGCTTGAGACGGAGTCAATAATGCTGCAAAACCCGAAAATCCATGTCTGTAGCTGTACACAATTGATCCTAGAGCAGCTTCTTTGCTGCCAAAAGAAAAATTTCCAAGCTGACTAACCAAAATTATGCTTCATGAAAAAAAGATAAAGTAAAATCTCAACTTTTCTGCTTCGCTTGGGTAACCACCAGAAATACAATGGATCCAAATTCAAGTATTACACTTGGTTTGGATGATTTCTCATTCTTTTGAAAACTTTACTGTCATAGGCAAATTCAAGCAAGTGTAAAGACCACTATTACATGAAATTGTTAATAGGCTTGTCCCAAATTGAAGATCCTACAACATTTATCCCAAATTACCTAATGAGCTCAACTGTTCCATATCATACGAACTACATGTAGACTAAAAAATTTTAAGAAAAAGGTTAAACCAAAATCTTGATTAAAAATCAAGAAAACTAACCAGGGGATGAATGAACCTGGAACCATCCTCACTCCTCTGCAACCAAACATGCTCGAACGACTGATTGGAGTTTTTAACCGGTATCTTATACTCATCCTGCTGCCTCCGAATTGTCGGTATATGAAACAGAACTCGAATTTTCTTACCCTTATAAGCCACCTTCACCTCAGATAAACTCGAATTCTCAGCTTCGTTACTGACCACCACCTGACTCTCTCCTTTCTTCTTTCCGTAAACCAACTAAAACCCATTTTCGTCTTCTTTCCGTTTTGATTTTGGGAAAATCGGGAAGAGAAGGGAGTGAGGTAGAGTTGGGGTTTTGATTTTGGGGAAATCCGGAAGAGAAAGAGAGTGAGGTAGAGTTGGGATTTTGATTTTGGGGAAGAAAGGAATATAGAAGTGGATTTGGAATAGGGAGAATAGGAAGAGTTTTTTTGGGCGGGATTTTTTGTTTGGGAAATGAGATGTGAACCGTTGGATTAAGTTAGAAGATTTGAGATTAAGTCTGTGGTTTCTCAACTTTTAAGTGAAAGATGATTTAAAATTGGTTGTGTTTTATTATATATATATATATATAGATAGATAGATTATTTTATATAGTACTATTTAATTTAACTTTCTTTGTTTTACAAAAAATAAATTTGGTTCCGGCGAGTTTAAGCAAGTTCTACGGCCATGGACCCTAACGGGGGGCAGTACAGTCGTCGAACGGTGGAAGAGGTTTTCAGGGATTTCAAAGGTCGCCGTGCTGGCATCATTAAAGCTCTCACTACTGGTATATCTATATATATTATTTGACACAAATTGTCTGTATCATTCACTGTGTGTTTCTTCTTCTAGTTTTGAATCCTAGGTTTAGTTGGTGGTTTTATGGTACCACATTTCGATTTCTCGTACGTAGATTTTTAATAAAAAATATAATTAATGTGGGATTTTTCTTTGCAGATGTTGTTGAATTTTATCAGCTCTGCGATCCTGGTTAGTTGGGGTTTCTATTTTTCGATGTTACTCTCTCTCTCTACTTCCTTGTGTATGTAATATATGTTAGTCTATATTTGTTGGATGTGCCTGTATCTATATATTTTGTGGTGATTTCTGCACATTCGTGTTAGTGTCAGTGTGTATAACATTTCAGTTAGAGTCTACCTACTGTTGTCTGATTCTGATTTATGTTTACAAAAAAATTGCTTCTTCATTTACTGTATTAGCTTCTTTTTGGAGGATGTTTTCTTGTATCTTTTGCTTGTTATTAATAATACCTGTGTTATGTGTAGTTTTCAGTTCCTACATTTTCCTGACTTCTCTGACATGCAGAGCTATGGTTCCATTTTTAATTAATTGGATTAAGTATTTCAAGTATTAATTTCTCTTTCTTATTTAACAATGTGTGTGCTATTCTACCATTTGCTGCTGTACATGCTTAAATGTCTGTATGACTTCTTGCCACTTTGGGAGATTTATAGAGTAGTCATTGACCAAGTGGTCCAGTTCTAGAACTAAGGCCTGTGGTCTGCCTCTACCTTATGCTATACATGTAACATTAGTAAACTTCAAAAAAAAGAAGGTAACAACCTTTATGATTAATACACAAGACATTGGTATTTTATTGCGTAAGTGAATGGTGGTAGAATACTCATGACATTGGTTTTTTATTGTAGCTTTCCAAGTGAATGGTGGTAGAATAAGTAAATAAATTTTAGAGATAACTGATAATGGGGCCCTCAGTAAGCTCCAATAACATGGTGTAGATACTTTTTCTCTGTATTTTCTTTGCTCTTTCAACCAGTTGCTATAATATAGTAGTGTTAAAGTTGAGAAGTCCTGTGTCATGTGAATCAATATATTTGGGAAGCAGAAATCCATATCCAGTTAGACTCCTTACTTTTTGTGAGTGTATAACTGTAACATGCTTGTTTCTCATGTACTTTCTCTTGGCTTTTGTTTGTTTTATCTGGATGTTAAGTATTATAATGTGTTCATGAATGTCTTTGATTAATAACTTATTCAAAAGGCGCTCTTCACTTATTAATATCTGGTTTCAAATGAAGTGCCAGTTTTGTTTCAGGTTGTATGATCTTTTATGCATTATACAATCTCTCATGTTTCACTTGAATGTTGACTCGTCATCAATGTTATACATTAAGCATTAAAGTACTTATATTCTGCATGCGAGTTTTCTTTAAATCCTCCATTTAAATTATTTGGTTGGTGCGAGTATCTTGCCTCCATCATTTCTTTCACTATACAGAATTTTGATGAGACTTACGGTCACAAGCCTGACATGCCTACATGAAAAATTATTGGAATTGGACTCAGACAAGCGGAGGGAGTGGCTTGTAGAGTCTGTTGTCCTAACTTAGCTTCAATGGAGTCATCTTTGAGACACTGAAGTTTATAATAAGATAGAAGTGCAATCTGTATTGTCATAATGGTTGGAGATTGTGTTATATTTGGCCCCATATACTAAAAATAGGAGAAAGGGTTAGTTGGGTGTTTGATATTTGGTCCAGATTCTCCAGACACTAAAAGTAGGAGGAAGGGTTAGTTTTGACTTTTGAGATATCAATATTAGGACATCATTAACTTATAAATGTCTCAACTCTCTCTCTCTCTCTCTCTCTCTGGTCATCATCTTCACCGGTGATGTTGTGATGACTTGTTACCCAATGCCTTCATATGTTCAAGCTTTTGATTTTATAAAACTACACTTTAGCTGTTCCCTTTTTCAGTCATATCTTTTGCTTATCCTAGATAATGAAACTGTTATTGAATTTTTCCCAATTGTTTTGCTATTCAGCACTGTAAGATTTTCAATACTGTCAAGCTTTTTTAAAAATGGTATATGATCGATGATTTTTATCCATTGACATATTGAACAGGCAGGTGATTGTTTGAGATTTGAAGTGTCTGTGCTTTGTAGCTTAATCTTACTTTGCATATAAATTGATTATCGCTACCTAATATGCGTACATATCTATGGAAAGTCTCGAAGTTGGTTACTCTAAAGAAAAAAAATAAAATCTCAGAGTTGGTTCAAGCTACTTTCAGCATCTACTGCATTGATAAATTTAGTTATTTTATTATGAAAATCTCCTTTTAAGCTGTAATTTCCTGTCAAAGTTTCGGTTTCCAGGAAAAGGTTTCTCTCCTTTCTGTTTTATTTTGTGTATTTTGTCTGTCAGTACACATTTGTTATCAAAGAGGTCCTCTTACAAATTTGAACAGTCATTACAGTTCTTAGTTTACGGAGTTAATATCTTAGTTTTATGCACTATTTGACTTATCGGTGGTTCTTTCTGATTATGTTTTTTTACTTGATTCAAGAAGCAAGATATTATGTACCTGTCTCAGTTGTTTTAATGACCGATTAAACTCATATATTACAAATATCGTGAATGGAACTGTCTATATATTATGTTCAAGGTGGTTACCTTTTCAATATGTTTCTCACCGGGTGTGTTCTTTTGCTTGGTTAGTATTAGGCTGCTCTTTGTATCTATTGCCTGTAGCTTACCAAGAGACCAAACTTTTTGAATGTTTGAGCTCTGGTTGTGTGCTGCAACATTTGCATGAATTGGTGCGTAGTATTTAGTTTCCTGTTTAATTATATTGATTCTATCAGTAACCACTGAAAATTTGCCTTTTGTCAATGTCTTTATTTAACTGATCTCTCAATTTTCATGGAGTAGATGAGAAAAGTAAACCTTGAAAAAGGATCTCCATAATCTTCTGAATGAGGTATTGACAATGTTTCAAGATACTTGTTGAAAAAGAAAGAATATAAAATCTCAGTGGAAAGGCCATGGGAAGTAGGCGTTGAAGAAAATCAAAGATGCTTAGACTGTTTCTTTAAGAATGCAAATTTTTAGGAATTTACCTTACCACGGCTTATGTACTGGATCCATCCAAACCCCAAATTTAAGCAAGTTTGGACGAGTCACGAGTGTATAGTAGGATGGGTGATTGCTTGGGATTTTCAAGTGTTGTGAATTTGTCAAACATTTCCTTATTTGAAACCCAAAATCAGAAACAAAACAGTGTTCCCTATTCAAACTTGGGGATATTCGTAATGTCTTGGTAAACTTGTGTTCACTTTTTTGGTTCTCTAGGACTGTAAGGGGATTACCTACTTTCATTGTCTATTCTCCTTTTTTCTGTTAAATATTTAAAATTTGATATCTCTGATCTTTCATAGAATTTATTGTTATTTAGATGTCATGGTTCCTCAGTTGGGTATAATTATATCTGAATATAACAAATCAATGAAGTTTACTCAGCTAACTTGCTTGGATTGTCTTTGAGCTAAAGCAGATATTTGCAACTTTTTGTAAAACAGAATCAATTTATTTTAATTTTCGGAGGAGTTTGTCTTGGGATGCTAACCTGAGCATTTGCTTTGTAAAACAGAATTCAATATCTATTAGTACTGATCCGTAGGAACTGGGTGAGGGGCAGAGGTTTCCGTTGCTTGCTTTGTGCATACTGCATACTCCATTATTTATTTTGCAAATTAATGATTGCAGTCCTGTCATTCTAACTAGCTTTGAGCCATTGTACATAAATATGAATTTGACTTTTGAAACATGTTTTAATTTTCTTCATGCTTTTCATGTGTTATAACATACATGTGTGTCTCTGTGTTTGTGATCTATTAATGTATCTGTTATCTCAAACAGTTATTGAACGGGATGACCATATTTTCCTTTTTGACTTTGTTGATGGTCTTCATGCCCTTATGAACAAAAATGATAGTTTAAGGCTTTTTCTTGGCTTCTGAACTTCCAGCTGATGTTTTTCTTTCCTTAAATTTCCAGAGAAAGAAAATCTTTGCCTGTATGGATTTCCTACTGAGCAATGGGAAATTAATTTACCTGCTGAAGAGGTGCCTCCAGAGCTCCCTGAGCCTGCTTTAGGTATTAACTTTGCCAGAGATGGAATGCACGAGAAGGACTGGTTGGCTCTCGTTGCAGTCCACAGCGATGCATGGTTACTTTCTGTTGCCTACTATTTTGGTGCCAGATTTGGTTTTGACAAAGCTGACAGGTTTATCTTGTTTGATCATATTTTCATCTCTCTATATATATACACACACACACATATTATATATATATATATATATTGGAGTCTTGATTCTAGTTTTGAATTTTGAAAGTAGTGTTCTAAAAATTGTTAGGTGGACCTAGGCGGCGGAGGGGGCTCCTAGAGCCTAGGCCGCCTAGGTGGTGGCTAGGCGTTTTCCTAGGCAGATTAAGCATTTTCTTAGGTGATCTCAATTATTTATATTTTTATTGTATATACTTGTTATACTATACAAAACATATAGTATATGTAATTTTGTTTTTAAAATTTTACATGAAACATTACCAAAAAAATAATGTTTCAAGTCTTAACAAATTCATTCAAGTGTTGTAGAGCTTCAAAGTAGAGATCTAATTTTGCCTAGGCGGGGGCCTAGGGGCCTAGCCAAATCAAGGCGGTAGACGGGGATTTTTAGAACATTGTTTGCAAGAGAGAGAAGATGTGTTTGCACTTGTCAATGTTTACACTGTTGATATTTTGGATTCTTTTCTGTTTATTTAACCAGTTTAGTTTATTTATTCAATTTATTTACAATTGAAAATTTGATGTCAATTTAATCCATCAATTGTATAAAGTTGATTTGATTCCAAAACGATTTCACATCATTATGATTTGTCAGCATAAAGTGAGTGAAGGAAAGGCTTTTGCTATGGCTTGTGAAAATAACTTAAACGGATACTGTTTGTGGGTAAAATATACATGGATTTGTTTTGGTTTTGTTGCATGACAAAACTAACATCTTTTACATTGCTTTAAGCATCACATGAAAGCAGATTTCGGTGCATCTTGTACAACGCAAACTACACATGCAAAAAATACTTAAAGCAAAGCTTCTTGTATTCCTAAGTAAAGTAGTAAATATGATGTGTCAATATTAAACTTGTTGGATGTATTATCTCTGGTGATGTTCCATCATAAAAATATTCGATAAATAGTTATTTTGGATACAGGGAATATGAAATTTATATGTCATCAATTTGTTGAGATATTTCTTAAATGTGTATAATAAGTAGTTCAAACTAGTCTTCATTTTGAACATAACATTATTAAATTTTGATCATATTTGTGATGCAGGAAACGTCTTTTCAGTTTGATAAATGATCTTCCTACAATTTTTGATGTTGTCACTGGAATAGCAAAGAAACAAGTAAAGGAGAGGTCAGAAATGTTGAACCACAGCAGCACCAAAACCAAGTCAAACACAAAAGGGGTATATATTATTGATTTCTTTAATCTGCTAATTCAATTCCTTTTAACCATTAACAAGGTTCTATCTTTACCTATAAGTTCGTGTGTGCATGGTTTTCTTGTATTTCTTCTAAGCTACCAAGTTATTAACCATGAATTATCATCACACTTAATTAAATTCCAAGTATGAACTTCCTTGCGGGGGTTTATGGGGTGAAAATGCTAGAGTTCTTAAGTAGTCTTTCACTCTGATTGTATCCCCTCCCAAATTTTTTAGTTTTTTTTTTCATGGTTCAATGAATACTGAACCAAATTCTGATTTCCCTCCCCTGAAGTGTCGTCCCTTCTGCATGAGTCGATTTGTGACTGTTTCTCTTCTGGATGTAAATGCAGCGAGGGTCTGAAGCCCAGGGAAAATATTCAAAGATGCTAGCAAAGGATGAAGAGGCATTGGAGGAGGGAGATAATGATGAGGAGCATGGTGACACCTTGTGTGGAGCATGTGGGGAGAACTATGCTTCAAATGAATTTTGGATCTGTTGTGACATATGTGAGAGGTGGTTCCATGGAAAGTGTGTGAAGATCACTCCAGCCAGGGCTGAGCACATGAAGCTATTCGAGTGCCCATCATGCAGCAGTAACAAGAGAATGCGGCCTTGATATATTAGCTCATTGAGGTGGGTTAGTTCTCAGCGTTAGTCTCATGTTGGCTCAACTAACTGCTTAGTTGGTTAGATTTTATATTTTCTCATGTCTGTAATCAGTACCATGGTCTTGTGAAGCTTGTTTTGCTGAATATATTAGTAGTTTGCAACTCTTGAACATGTCTTCCAAGTAGTTCGTAGTCGGAATGTGTAGAGGTTTCATTTGCGTAGGAAGATCTTGTCATGATGATGCTAATTTTATTGATCAAGTTAATCATTGCTGGAAGTTTCTGAATTTGTGATAATCTCTGATTTTCTGTTTCGAGGTCAAGCTGACCAGGATTTACAGTTTCTGGGTATGGGATTACCTAAGAAAGGCGTCCAGAAACCATATTTGGGTTGGCATGACTGCTGCACTGAATTATTTTTATGTGCAATCAAAATATGTATATTTAGGGGCAACATTAGTTTTTTTTATTGTTTTCTAGGATGTGTGTAATCTAACAAAATGAGATATCGTGCTGGTTGCTAACAGATTATGGGGTTTGTATTTGCTGCTGCTGCTGCTGCTTTTTTTTTTTTTTATATAACTTTACATAGAAATTGTCATGTTATTTTCTCCTAAGGAATGAATATCTGTGGGGGTAGTCCTTTTGAGCCTTGTGTACACACTACACTGATGATGAATGGTGTCATTGGCACAATGACCTACTTTCAAACCAAAGGAGGGAAGCTCAACAAACTAAATCAATTTATAGATCGTTAAATGTTATCTTTGTTGATATAGACTTTTTCATTTTTACATTTATTTTTATTTTTCAAATTTCAGACGGAGCCTAATTGATCTCCATGAGATTTTTAATGAGAAATATGCCACCCACCCACCCACTTACTTTCCATCCAAACAATTATTTCCTCTATTTAAATAGGAAAAAAACTTGGTCTACTGACGCAACCCCGTCTTCACACTAATTTCCACCCACACTTCTCTACCTACTTCTTCTACTAATGCTGCTGCTTATAAGTAGGCAACTCCCGACTCCCTCTTCAGTATTCGCTACTCTATTAACAGCTTAAATATACTCTCCATTGAGCTTTGAAAATGGTTAACAATCCAAACTGTGAAAAAGAACCGATTCGTTTATCCACAAATTCATCCCTTTTAGCCCCAACCCACTGGATGAAGGCTGCAGAGGCCCTTCAATCCAGCCATTTTAGTGAAGTTCAATCCATGGTGTTACAATTTGAGAAATATCAGACCATTGACATCCAAGGCACAAGCCTCACCGTTGCTCAGGTCACCGCCATAGCTCGTCGGACTAACGTGAAAGTTTGCCTAGATGAAGCAGTGGCCTGTGACCGTGTGGCTAAAAGTGCCAACTGGGTAGCTGATAACATCTCCAGTTTGTCCACCGGCTTCGGTGCCACCTCTAACCCGCGAGTCACCAAGACAACTGACCTCCAAACGGAGCTCATTCGGTTTCTAAACGCGGCCATCTTCCATCAAGTTACTCCAAGGCTGCAATGCTTGTCCGAACAAATACCCTAATGCAAGGCTATTCGGGCATTCGGTGGGAGTTACTTGAAGCCATGGCCAAGCTCATCAATGAGAATTTGATCCCTAAACTTCCATTAAGAGGGTCCATCACCGCCTCCGGTGATCTCATGCCATTATCGTACATCGCCGGAGTTTTAGCTGGCCGACATAACTCAAGGCAAGTCACCCTTGAAGGTGCAGAAGTCTCAGCCAAGGAAGCTTTAAAAAGAGCTGGAATATCAGCCCCATTTGAGCTCCAAGCAAAGGAAGGACTAGCTCTGGTAAATGGGACAGCAGTTGGCTCAGCTGTGGCTGCCACAGTTTGTTTTGATGCCAATATATTGTCTCTCCTTGCTGAAATTCTTTCTGCTTTCTTCTGTGAAGCCATGCATGGAAAACCATAGTTCACTAACCCATTGACTCATGAGCTCAAACACCATCCGGTACAGATTGAATCAGCTTCAATCATTAAACACCTTCTTGATGGAAGTGATTACATGAAAGAGGCCAAAATTCATCACGAAAAAGACCCCTTAACTATAAGCCTAAGCAAGATCGATACGCATTGAGAACTACCCCTCAATGGTTAGGACCACAAATTGAAGTGATTCGTATGGCAACTCATTCTGTGGAGAGAAAAATCAATTAGTTGAACAATAATCCATTGATCGATGTGGCTCGTGATATTGTCCTTCATGGAGGGAATTTTCAGGGGACACCAATAGGTGTATCAATGGATAACCTTCGAATAGCAATTGCAGCTATTGGGAAACTCATTTTTGCTCAACTTTCTGAGCTTGTTTGTGACCATTACAATAATGGATTGCCTTTGAATTTGAGTGGAGGGCCAAATCCAAGCTTGTACTATGGGTTCAAAGGTGCAGAGATAGTCATGGCTGCATATAGCTCTGAGCTTCAATACCTCGGAAATCCTGTGACTACTCACGTTCAAAGCCCTGAACAACACAACCAGGATATGAACTCTCTGGGTTTGATCTCAGCAAGAAAAAGTGCCAAAGCTATTGAGATTCTTAAGCTCATGTCTGCAACATTTATGGTGGCACTTTGCCAGGCAATCAACCTGCGACACCTTGAAGAAAACATGAGAGAGAATGTAAAACATGCTGTACTCGGAGCAGTAAGAAATTCCCTTTTTGTGGATCAAGATGGATCACTACTAGAATCACATTTTTGCGAGAAGGAACTCTTGCAAGTCATTGAGCATCACCCAGTTTTCGCCTATATCAATGATCCCACAAATCCATGTTATGCATTTTTGTCTCAACTCAAGGAGAAGTACTTGTCGAACAGGCACTGAGGGACTTGAAAACTGAAGGTATGGATAAAATGGGTACTGGATTTTCAAGCGAATACTGGTATTTATGGAGGCACTGAAGGCAGGATTAGGTGAGGAGGTGGTGAAAGCTAGGGAAAATTTTGAGAATGGAAATTTCAGAATAGAGAAC